>JACGCN010000029.1:0-709647 GCA_014905825.1 Lyophyllum atratum | reverse complement strand
TTCCTGGGTGAAAAGACTGATCAAAGCGCTTTGTCATACCACAAGAGTGAAATTTTGTTTCGGTCCATCCTCCTGCACCTCGCGCGCACACCACTCACAGTGACTGCGCGTCCCGAAACCGGGACCGCCTCCGATGAGCGTGGTGTGTCTGCGAAAGCCAAGAGTTGTCGCTGACTCCCCTAACCTAGCTTTCCGATGTCGCCAACGACAGCCGCGCGCTGTACGCCGGCGACCGAAGGCCCGCGAACTGCGGAGCAATGAGGAGGGGGTGCGGGGTGCGGAGTAATACTTGGGTGAAAAGACCGATCAAAATGCTTAGTCAGACGAACTCCCCTTTCCAGATACGACCTGCTTGCTGCCATCTACCATGCCTGACGTCCACGACGAACAGGGAACCCGTCTCCTGTCTCCTACTGCCCGCGGATTATATCAGTGCTCGTCCGCGACGAATAGCGGTGGTGAAGTAGGGGTCCCCTGCACCGGTTCTTCAACATGTTGCCGTGATTGAATTGCAGGAACAAGTCCAGGGATCGGGCTCCGTTGCAGGCGTCCGATCCAGTGCCGTAACCAGGGTTATAATTTTTGCCTACTAGCGACTAGCGCTTAGACAGGGTCCCCTGCGGCGTCCGATCCAGTGCCGTAACCAGGGTTATAATTTTTGCCTACTAGCGACTAGCGCTTAGACAGGGTCCCCTGCACCGGTTGTTCAACATGTTGCGGTGACTGAATTGCAGGAACAAGTCCAGGGATCTGGCTCCGTTGAAGGCGTCCACCCGTCCCTCCTCATCCAATTCTCACTCCTAGCACAAAGGTCCTTATCGGTTGTCACCCGTTTATTCGCAGTGATAAAATATATTCATAGCTCGTGTTACAATTTCTCTCGGAAGCGCAAGAAAAACGAAAGTGGTTGGGTAAGTGAAAGCGAATGAGGGCGCTGACATCGTCAAAGGCGGAACGGCCGAAAGTGATTTTCCTGCATGAACCTTGGTCAAATGCCGTCGACGAGCACAATCCAACAAGTCTCACATAATCCTCGACCCTGAAAATGTATTGCACTCGTCTGACTTCAAGCCGTCCCTGCCCATCGAGTTGTGGCATGTGGTTCTTGATGTACGTAGCTGTTTCCGGCTCGCCAATTACCACGATCTTCAGAGTCGGTTCGTTCTCGTGGGTGAACATCACATCGTCGACCCTTCGCCACGGATTCGGGTCCTCCGAGTGCTCCGAGTCCTCCGCGTCCTCCGCGTCCTCCAGGTCCTCCTCCGTCGCATTGTGCTCATGCCCGGCCCTTATCTCGACCTTACGCAAATCCGGAAGGCGACCGATGTCCTCAAGAATGGCTGGGATGCTCTCCCAGCTACGCGAATCCACGAAACCAAGGCGCAGATCCTCAAGGAGCGTGGCCCCATTGATCTCCAGACTCGACGCTTGAACAGTCGAACAGTCAGCCCAAGCACCAAATACACAAGAGATGGGTACTTCACCGTCTTCATGCAGCTTTGTGATCTCTAGGCTTCTCAGCGATCCCTTCAAGATGTCGACCAGACGGTTGCACTCCCCTACTGGACAGCCTAAGGTCCTCAACTCCCTGACGCCCGACCCCACCCTAAGCGCGTTCTCCAGTTCCATCGTGGGCCGGCTATTGAAGAGGAACAGCTCGTCCAGGCCGCTCCATGGCTGATGAACGTCCGGCTGCTCCGTTGCCTCTGTTACCCTGGCGAAGTCGAGAGCCAGGTGCTTAAGCTGTGTACAGCCAAGCAAAATATCCAGCGGTATGTCGAGGTTGACCAGGTCCACCCTCACCAGATTCGCCGCCCTCAACAGCTCCCTGAAGAATGGTTCTGCTATGACGCACCCCCAGCCCTCGCCGATGATGCTGACCTCGGTGACACCCGAGAATGCTGCAAGGCGCCGGACAGCCGGGTCCATGAGCCGAGACGGGTCATCCGGGACGTTGAACTTCGCTCTCCTCACAAGGGGCGGGATGTGACGATTTACCGAGAGCAGTGTCAGCTCTCTATTCTCTACGAACGGCCACCCATTTGGGTCGAACTCCGATTCCTTCGTGTTCAACTCCACTGAGTCATAGAATACGGCGTCCACCACCCCTCTAAATGCTGGGGAGACGAACCTCAACTCGCGCCACTGGGTACGCTCGCAATGATGTACGACTTCATGGATGAGCTCCGGGGGAAATGTGGGTTGCATGGGATGAGGGAAGCGATTTGGAAAATGGCGGAGCAGTTTGTCAGGTCATCCCCATACATATATATAGCAGTCAGCATATGATCGGCGAACCCTGATGGCAGACAATATATACGGAAACGCCTTACCTGATATGAGCTGGACTCTTTGGAGACGGGCATTGATGTACGTGTTGTCTCCGTGATGTGTCCGTGGCATCTACCGCGACCCTGTCAGGTTGCATTGTTGCATCATGTCCTCAGGGGAAACAGCGGAGACTGTGTACTATTGGGATGACATGCAAAGAGAGCGGACTGCTATCGATTACGTTTCGCATCAGAAATTGTTAATATGTGCGCCGCCATCGCCGCCGACACCGATGACGAAAGGCGCCCCAAACGCGGCGGAAATACTGGGGTGAAAAGACCGATCAAAATGCTTAGTCAGACGAACGACCCATTCCAGATCACAAGCAAACCCACTGCCTCCCCGCCAAACCACTGGCGCAAAACATGAAAATGGGTCATGAGATCGCAATGCGCGCATCCTGAAGTGTCCTTGCATCAAATGCACGCGAAAACAAAAATGCTGTCGCAGCAACGACAAGGCGCTGGGGGGTGCGGAGCACGGGGGGCCGAAATACTGGGCTGAAAAGACCGATCAAAATGCTTAGTAAGACGAACGACCCATTCCAGATCACAAGCAAACCCACTGCCTCCCCGCCAAACCACTGGCGCAAAACATGAAAATGGATCATGAGATCGCAATGCGCGCATCCTGAAGTGTCATTGCATCAAATGCACGCGAAAACAAAAATGCTGTCGCCGACACCGTCGCCGACAACGATGCCAACATTTTCAGAAAAATATAAAGAGACCCCTGGCCACAGAGCGAGAAGGAAATGACTGCTACCAATTGCGGTTGGAGTCAGAGATAATGATATTGACACCGTGGATGTTGGCGACGCCGACGACAGCAGGTCCCCCCCAAGACGGAGCAACGACAAGGCGCGGGGGGGTGCGGAGCACGGGGGGCCGAAATACTGGGGTGAAAAGACCGATCAAAATGCTTAGTCAGACGAACGACCCATTCCAGATCACAAGCAAACCCACTGCCTCCCCGCCAAACCACTGGCGCAAAACATGAAAATGGGTCATGAGATCGCAATGCGCGCATCCTGAAGTGTCCTTGCATCAAATGCACGCGAAAACAAAAATGCTGTCGCCGACACCGTCGCCAACAACGACGCCAACATTTTCAGAAAAATATAAAGAGACCCCTGGCCACAGAGCGAGAAGGAAATGACTGCTACCAATTGAGGTTGGAGTCAGAGATAATGATATTGACACCGTGGATGTTGGCGACGCCGACGACAGCAGGTCCCCCCCAAGACGGAGCAACGACAAGGCGCTGGGGGGTGCGGAGCACGGGGGGCCGAAATACTGGGCTGAAAAGACCGATCAAAATGCTTAGTAAGACGAACGACCCATTCCAGATCACAAGCAAACCCACTGCCTCCCCGCCAAACCACTGGCGCAAAACATGAAAATGGGTCATGAGATCGCAATGCGCGCATCCTGAAGTGTCCTTGCATCAAATGCACGCGAAAACAAAATGCTGTCGCCGACACCGTCGCCAACAACGACGCCAACATTTTCAGAAAAATATAAAGAGACCCCTGGCCACAGAGCGAGAAGGAAATGACTGCTACCAATTGAGGTTGGAGTCAGAGATAATGATATTGACACCGTGGATGTTGGCGACGCCGACAACAGCAGGGCCCCCCCAAGACGGAGCAACGACAAGGCGCTGGGGGGTGCGGAGCACGGGGGGGCCGAAATACTTGGCTGAAAAGACCGATCAAAATGCTTAGTCAGACGAACGACCCATTCCAGATTCAAAATGCTTAGTAAGACGAACGACCCATTCCAGATCACGAAGCAAACCGGCTGCCCGCCCAAAGAAAAATATCAAAATCAAATTGTTTCTGCGGTACTCGTCGCCAACGACTGTAACATGTGCAACCGAAGCGCTGAATCAAGTCGCAAATCGGAAGTTTACAATTACACAAATTGCCCCGGCATTGTTGTCGACGACATGGTCGACCGTCCACATCACACGCAGCACCCGCCTCATTGACCGCCTGCGCAAAACCTGAAAATTTCACAAATTGGCTGTCCCCATCGCCGCCGACGACGACGACGACCCACCTCAAACACATACCCAACAAGCGACCTCCCTTGCCTGCGATAAGTGACCTTTAAAAATCAGAAAACAAAAAAATGGTTGTCGCTGTCGACAACGGCGGCGGCGGTGGCCTACCACACCACTGCGAACACAGAACCAACAAGCGACCTCTCTTGCCTGCGCTCCGTTACCTTTGAAGCTCAAAACTGAGAAGAAAAAAATCGACGTCGCCGACGACGATGACGGCGGCGGCCGACCACCCGACCGGTACCACATTCGCAGAGTCCACACCCCCCACCTAAAACGCCTCTACCCAAAAAGAACGCGGCTTGCCGTTTAGACGAAAGATTCGCACGGAGGTCGTCGCCATAAAGAACGACGTCTAGCGGGCTCATTTCTTCGCGGTTCCCCGCGGTGCAAGCGGAACCGCAGACGGTTCCCCCTCCCCGAGGCCGTGGAGGGTGCACCGCTGCGCGGTGCGGTGGGTGCTTCCCTGTGCGGCACAGGGAAGGAAGAATATAGGTAGGTTCCACACCTCCCCTTGTACCATTCGCACCTCCCGTCGCACCTCCCCTCATCCGTCGCACCTCCTCTCGCACCTGGTCTCATCCGTCGCACCTGGGTTATGCGTCGCACCTGGTTCCGCTCCTCCCCTTGTACCATTCGCACCTCCCGTCGCACCTGGTCTCGCACCTGGGTTATCCGACGCACCTGGTTCCGCACCTCCCCTTGTACCATTCGCACCTCCCGTCGCACCTGGTCTCGCACCTGGGTTATCCGTCGCACCTGGTCTGGCACCTGGTTTATCCGACGCACCTGGTTCCGCACCTCCCCTTGTACCATTCGCACCTCCCGTGGCACCTCCCCTCATCCGTGGCACCTCCTCTCGCACCTGTTTTTGCACCTGGGTTATCCGTCGCACCTGGTTTCGCACCTGGGTTTCCACTTTTCACCTCAATCATGGTGAAGGACGGTTCACACCAAGCATTACGGTAAATGACGGTCAACGTCACGTGACTTATTTACTTCCAGGAGCACGCAACTTTACCCTTCTTTTTCTCCACAACCGGACCGCCGATTTCTTAGCTTTTTTAAAGGTTCATTGGTACATATATAACCTCTCTTTTGGACCCCTAACATCCCCAAAATTTTGATATTTGTATATAAGAGTACTCTTATACAGGACGGTATAATGTGACCAGGGGGGCATTTCGACTGATTCCTTACTTTTCACGACGCTCCATTGCCCTTCCCGAAAATGCGATGGACATCGACACTTACCGTATACTTAAATTACTAGCAGCACTTACTTTGCCCTCTCACATATATATGGAATTTAATACATGGACGTTGTGTCGTCAACGACTATTCCACCAATCAACTTTAACGAGTTCAACGACTATTCCACCAATCAACTTTAACGAGTTCTCTCTTCGTCTTTCCTAAGCTCGGTTTTGATTTCTTCCGCTCAAGGTTTGTAACGTTTGCAGCAAGTCGTTATTCTGATCTTCGTTCAATACTCGACGGTACCAGCGCCCTCATCCTAACCTTCCGCTATCACCACTCAAGGTTAGTAACGTTTGCAGCAAATCGTTATTCTGGATCTTCGTTCAATACTCGACGGTACCAGCGCCCTCATCCCGACCTTCATCTTCACATGCCGCTCATTCCAAAGCCAAGACGCGCGGATCGCGAAGGGTTCCCTCTAATACAAGTACCGATCGAACGCCGTTTATCAGTAAAGTTGACTCGTCCTTTGTACTACGCAGCCTCACGGTTTTTGCAGCGCGGAACACCGGTGCGAATCAGATTGGGGTCGAAGCGGGAACCTGGCGTTTTCATTGGGTATCGCTGGAGGAAGGCGGGAGCGCGCGCGCACAGGCGCGAGCTAAGGGCCATGGGCATAGGAAAATTACCCAAAGTAAGTGTGGCTATTTCTACCTCTACAAGTCTTGAGAGCCCTGCAGTCGGTCTGGATCGCGGATGGCGCGTGCGTTTCGTACAGAAGAACGCGAACGAAGGCTGGATACGAGAGGGGTCAGCGAATCATTGTAGGGATTCGGGACTGTTGGTAGGCCGAGGTAAGTGGTTCTTTTTATCTGATGTCTTCGACTCCGGCCTAATCACGCCTTTGTCAGTTTGTTGGGCGTAGGCATATCGGAAGGAACGGATTGGAATCTGTATGCATGTTTCGAGCGGATGGAACTTCAATAAATCCAGCGTGTGGTATGGAGATTGTGAGTGCGGTGTGAAACGAAAATTGGAAACTTACAATTAAATATCTAACTCCGAACACATCTAGCTAACAATTCAAATGCTCCGTTCACCCCAACCCAAAAGGGCCAAGGATCGACTACAATGCACTGGGATTCTAACACTGTCTCATACGATGGCACCTACAGTCAGAGCGAAATCCGAGTTGAACTTAGACTTGGAAAGGATTGGGTAGAGAGGGGCCTTAGAGCGAAGTGACGATAATGGCTCTACAGACCGAATGTCCGTGACGATGGAGGCGATACGACGATTACGACACCGGACGGGGACCGAGGGCCTCGGTATGCGAAAATGCGGGATGGGACTCGGCAACAAGAACGAACTTTGTGGTTCGGTATGCGAAAATGCGGGACGGAACTTGGCACTACGGTGAATTACGGTGAATTACGGTGGAGTACGATGTTTTGACTAGACGTTGAACAAGATATTTGTACTGTTTACATGTGACCAGGGCGGCATTTCGACTGATTCCTCCCTTACCACGACGCTCCATTCCCCTTCCCGAAAATGCGATGGACATCGACACTCACCGATTACGAGATATGGAAGAAACCGACTTACTTGACGACGACGATTTACCAGAAATTGGTCCCGACGCGGATTCCGAATCCGATTCTGATTGAAAATGACCTTTTCTTCACGCTTCCCATTACGACTTTCCATTCCGCACCCAACTTACCATTCCGTTATAAAGCCGCATGTCCATTGCGCAACTCTTAAGGGTTTTTCTGGCAATGAAGGGTTCTGAGCAACCCCTAACCCTTTATCGATTTTTCCTCACTCCTTCCATTTTCTTCCCCTTCAAATTGTCACACTGAATTTCAACGAGATGACTTCAAGAAAATTACGACCACAATACATTATATACATCTATACCGAGGCCCTGAGACACAGCCTTCCGCCTTCCGTTTGCTACCGCCGTTCCCTTTCCGCCGAGTTCACTCTTCCCCGTCAACTTCCTCTTCCTCCTCCTCATCCTCTGAATCGTCCTCCCCCAACCTCGGATTCTTCCAGTTCGTCAACATCGCCAAAGTCGCTTCGTATGTCTTAAGTGCGCTGTCGTACCTATCCTCGAAGGTATGCAACAACAAGGAACTGTTCTCGAGCTGCACCTGGGCTTCCCGGATTCGCTTTTCCGCGTCCTCCATGCACAGCCGAGCGTGCTCGTGATCGAGAAGTACGTCGTTGTACTGTGGCACTCGAGAATACGTGCCGGGATGAAGGAAACAGATGATTCCGCGGTTCACGGGAGCCATTGGGCCCGTTGGTCGAGGTGGAAACGGAATCTGCGACGGTCCTGGAATCGGTCGCGGAACTGGTTGACTCGTGCGAGGGTCGTAGATTGTCGGCATCCAGCCTTTTGGACCGTAGAAGGTCGCATCGGGTTCTCTTACCCGCAGTGCAGCCTTCCGCCCTCGTTCGCTGTCTCGGTCGGACTCGAAATCGTCTCCCGAGTTATCGATATCGGTTTCCACCTCGGCCTTTGCCTTCCCTTTTCCTTTTCCTTTGCTCGTCGCCCTCGCCTTTCCTCTGCCCTTTCCTTTCTTCTTCGGTACTCTCGACGGTTGCTGGTCCTTCCGCACGACAATCGGGAGGCTGCATCGCATCTTCCGCGTGTTGCAACTTACGCACGCACCGATACTGCCGTCCCGAAGTGTCCGTAGTCCGCAGATAGCACCGCTTTTTCGACATCCATCGCACTAGGTGAAAGTCAATTATAAATGCGGTACCGTATTGCGAGAAAGACTTACTGTTGTAGTGTTTACCGCAGGCGCGGGCCTATGGCTCCCTACCGTCATGTAGGCGGTCCTGCGCGGGATCACGACCGAGTCCATGACTTGCCGCTTTCTAGGTCTCGGGTTGTCGTCCTCCTCTTCTTCCTCCTCTTCCGACGATTGAGCATCGCTAAAGGGAGCCGGCGAGGAGGCGCGTTTTCGCTTCCTAGGCGCCTCGGGAGAGGTGCTAATATCGGTTGGGTGGGCGAGAGTGTTCCCTGGTGGTGCCGAGTCTCGGTCCTGGCCCATGGATCCCGGGGTGCCGTATGCCGCTGGTTCCGGGGTGTCCTCTTCGATCACCAACGTTAACGCCTCGACTTGTTCTAGCGCCGCCTCCATCTCCTCCTCTTCCCTCCGCCTTCTCATCCGCTCCAACCGAACCTCCCGGTCTGCCGCTCTCTTCCTAGCCTGACCCGCTTTTACCCTTTCCGCCTCCTCCTGCCGTTTCCCTCCTGGCCTCGTCGCCTGTCCGCCTTGGTCCTCGTTGTCCCGCGCAGCGATTTCCTCTGCCATCTTCCGGGACTCGCGTTGTTCCTCCTCGTCCGCTTCTCGCGCTTTCGTCGCCTCTTCTTCCTCTTCCGCCTCCCGCGCTTTCCTCGCCGCCTCTTCTTCCTCTTCCGCCTCCCGCGCTTTCCTCGCCTCTTCTTCCTCTTCCGCCTCCCGCGCTTTCCTCGCCGCCTCTGCCTGTTTCTCCTCCCGCGCTTTCCTTGCTTCTTCCGCTTGCCGCAGCGCTTCAGCCTGCCGAGCCGCTTCAGCTTGTCGTTCCTCCTCGGCTATCCTCCCTTCCTCGGCCACCCGAGCCTCCTCCGCAGCCTCAGCACGCCCGATAAACTGTGGAAACCGTTGTTAAAAACGTAGAGAAAAAGAAATAACGTGACGCACCTCGTCTGCCCATTCGACCAATCTTCCCGAGTTGTCATAGCCTTTCGCTTGACGGATGAGTCCCGCGATCTCGATGGTCATTCGTTCCTCGTCTTCCCAGACCAATTCAGTCGTCGATGGGTCCCGAGCGCGCCAGATAGCCACGTTATTGCAAAAAGTAGCCACCTGGAGTACAGAATCCTCGGTACCAATGAGGGGGGCGGGTCCTTCTTTGCCCATGAGTGCATCATAATCCTCACGAAGGTTCCGGAGGGCACGACGGAGGACAGCAGCAGTGGAGGCAGTAGAGGTCGACATGGTAATGATGAGAGGAAGAAACAAGAACGATGCGACTTTGATAAAAAGTTGAACTTGCCACGAGTAACATTCCCACGCCACACACGTGATGGTCACGACACCGCGTTAACCCGCCGTTGGTATTTCTTATGGAGAGCAGATCATAAGACCCCTTACTCCCTGACCGCCGGGCTCGGGGCCTTTGGCATTTTTACGAGCTTTCCGACACCTGTGGGTTGTCATATCTCGGCATTTACTTAGCGAGCTTTCCGATTACGACTTTCCGAGGTTCGCGAACTTCCCCTTGTCCACGGAATTCCATACTTGCCAGCACCTAGTCGCAACATCTAAATATACGATCTGATGTCCTAGTGAACATACGCCGTCGTCGTTCCCGACGACCGAGGGGTGCTGCCCTTCAACGGTTACCCCCTGCCTCGACTACTATACTATTCTGTTATAAGAGGTCCTAACCCCAAGTCACTCCTTATTGTGACAACGTGATGTCAGCTGACCGTATACACCGTAGCTCACCGTAATCCACCGTAGATCAGCCTAGGCATCAACGAAATATACCACAAGAGACAAGATAAATATCCCCACCCTAAACAGAGCTAACCAACCCTAACTCTAACTCTAACCAACCTAACCTCTAACCACCCTAACCTCTAACCAACCCTAACATGGTACGCCCCCCGGCTGGTGGGGTTGCCCTAGAAATTGATGGCGGAATTGACGGGGACGGGCTCAGCTAGGGTGCTATTATTCCGTCCCGACACACAACAAAATCAATCGTCACCGTCGGTTCCTCGACCATCCGACTCGGTAGCTTCTGCCTGCTGCTTTTTTCTGCGTGGCGGAGCTCGTCTGTTTTTCGATTTCTTGGACCGTGCCTTGCTCATGGCCTTCTTGACCCATCGCTCTTGATTCACTGCCCTTCGCGCCGTCCTACCGTCGTAACCGCGCAATTCCAGCATCCCGATCCTCATCGCCTTGGCTCCCGTCAATGCAGGTGCACTGCGCGTCGACCTTTTCAACGCCGACCCATCTCCAATCGAGAGCAAGCGGTAGTATTCCCACGCCACACACGTGAACGTCACGACCCCGCGTTGAACCAGTGACGACTTTGGCCAACTGAGGACAGTTGGTATTTCAAGTGAAGAGGAGATGATGAAGCTCCGTATTGCTTGACCACTGGAACCCGTATTTTCGCATGCTTACGAGTTCGCCTGCACTCTCGGAATGACAGTTCTCGGCATCCACTTTCCGCACCTCCCGAGGCCTACCTTCCGCGCACTTTCTGAGGGTTCTGTTATTTCCGATTTGAAAACCCTGACTACCATACTATTCTATTATAACAGCGTAGCTATCGCAACTTACAATATAGCGCTTTTTACTTAGACTTACTCAACCCTAGTTCATTACGGTGTATTACGGTTGATAACGGTGAATGACGATGTTCGGTCTACACGTTGAACGAGATATTTGTAGTGTTTATCAGTTTTTTCTGAGTCGAATTGGGACGCGGAGTGCTCCTGCGTTACTATTTAGAGCAGTTGCATGAAAGACTTTGGGTATGGCTCACGCAGATCGACCAATCTGGATCGCCATGCTTCGGAACCCTGAGAATGGGTTCCGGGTCTCTGAGCCTGCGGTCGGGTCTCGACCGAAGGGCTAGGCGACAGCCACGGCGGTGGTGGTGGTGGCGGCGGCAGTGGTGATGGTGACCGCGAGGGAGGCCAGTTATTTTCTAACGGAAATGCTTAGCGGAGAATCGCTACCTAGGCAGCTGGAGTACGTTACCCGATACTTGGCTGTCACTCTGCTCAACCTGCTCGTCTATTGTTCCAACCCCTGACAAGAAAAAGGTGTTTGAATACCTGCTTGCTTAGATATGTATCGTATTTAATTACAGTCCATTTCCATCTCATCGTTCACCACATCTGAGCTCATCGGTTAGTCGATAGAATCAACAGGAAAGGAAAATTTGGACGAACCTTCCTCTTCGGGTGGGTTGCGCACTCCTGCGGGCGCCAGCAGTGCCTCCCATGACAATTTCCCATCCTTGCAATTTGGCCACCCCGGCGGCATATCCTTCAACTTAGGGACCCCCGGCCAGTTCTGTTCAACTAACGGAAACGTTGAACGGTCAGTTCGACATGTAAAAAAGAAATCAATCAGAAAGATAAACACGTACTGTTAACCTTCGCTTGCCGCATCAAGGGCGTGTCGGTGATGGGGGTGATGTCCTTACGCAGTATGCGAAGGTGCACGCACGGCGACCCCGTGGTAAAAGGCGCAGGCGGGGCGGGAGTGGTCTTTTGAGGCAAATCGCCAGACGCGGTGGGTGGCGGGGGTGTTGCAGGGCGTTGGCCATCGAGTTCCACGGCGACCTCCTCCTCCTCGTGCCGGTTACGCGCACGTTTTTTTCTTGAGGCAGGCTCGGGTTCCTCCGGACCCGCTGGCGGCCCTTCAGCCAGGGGCACGAGTGAGATGAGCATACATTAGTGATGATTAAGGGCGTACTTACTTTTGTTTTTGTTTCTCTGGGTAGTTGTACCGGTCATGGTGGCGGTGAGCGCGTGGCTAAGGATGGACAGACGACGAACTTGAGAGGACCGTGGTGGTGCAGATTAAATTGACGCGTAAGCGAAATTCTTTCACACGGAGATTGGATTATCCCGGAATTTGCCGCTTGCCCGAAACGAGGCGACGCT
Source organism: Lyophyllum atratum (assembly GCA_014905825.1). Taxonomy (NCBI): domain Eukaryota; kingdom Fungi; phylum Basidiomycota; class Agaricomycetes; order Agaricales; family Lyophyllaceae; genus Lyophyllum; species Lyophyllum atratum. The sequence continues at coordinate 697,352 of JACGCN010000029.1, read as the reverse complement.
CGTTCATTTCTTTCAAGTAGAAAGCACGTAAATAGGACAGAGAATTGGGTCATCAACGGTAGATGACGCTGAATGACGCTCCATTACGCTATATTACGGTGAATGACGGTGGATTAAGCTGGATTCGCCTGAAGGGTTACCTGCGCGAATGTGGCGACTCTCGTTCGTAGAAAGCACTTCTGGGCACGCCTGACCCTGGTAGAGTACAAATAGGACAGGGAATCGGGTCACCGACGGTAGATGACGCTGAATGACGCTCCATTACGCTATATTACGGTGAATGACGGTGGATTAAGCTGGATTCGCCTGAAGGGTTACCTGCGCGAATGTGGCGACTCTCGTTCATTTCTTACTCCATGTAAAGTTGACGCCTCCAAGAAAATGTATTTGTTTTGTTTTCCGCGCGCAATAAAAAAACATGTATGGCCAAAAGTAGAGTAACCCTATGCCGCCGCGCTCCTTCTAGACCTGGAAACCGCAATCCATCCTCGAAGTACCGTGGCAAAATCCAGCGCCAGTGTTGAGGCCTCAGATTCGCAGTAACTTAGAAATAGGCCGGCGGAGTGGCTTGTGGCGATCTCGTTGACAAAGTACTCCAGCCCGCCATTGGGTAAACCCACGATGGAGACGTCGATACGACAGAAAACTCGTAGATCAGAACTCCAGTATTCTTTGAGCCGTTTCCCGTGCGCCTCGACCAGACCATTGTAAGTTTTCGTGAGGAAGGAAGTTAATTCCTCTCGACCTTTTTCACGTTCCCATGCTGGACAGAAGACGGGGTTGGTCCAGGGTTGATCACTATGACGTACTAAGTCAGACGTAAATAAAAAATAAACGACAGCCCCCCACTTACCGTAAGTGGTCCAGGGGGGTGAGGCCGAACACCCATGATATAGAGAGTTCGTCTTTCGACTTAGGAGTGGTGCTGATCATGTAACTAAGCGAGCCGCCTATGAAATAGGCGCGGATCTCCCCGTAGACTCGCATGCCCTCGACGAAGGGGACGGCAAACCAACTTGGCTGGATGTGAAGCTCACGAAGAGACTTGATATCCCATTGAGCCCGACATTCTCTTTCCGCCTCCTCCAACTGGACCTGGAAATCGGTGTCACGGTCGAACAGAACGTGATGGCTGGAGTCGCTGAATGTCCTCTTCAAGACGAGACCCCGTCGATCGGAAGTTTCCTCCAGGGGGTTCTCAAGGACGGAAAAATGGGGATACCAGGTGTTCGTGATATCTCGGGCGCACTCGGCCAGGTCTCGGACGATGGGGATTTTGTGGGAGTGGTCCAGGGTCTGGTCCGGGTTAGCCCATACGAGAGTCCGCTGTGAAAGGAGGTGCAGGTTTGAAATATACTTGGCCACAGTCTTCGCTGGCATGTACCCCGCGTTTGCAGGGTTCCTGAGCGACCACCACGATAAATCAATCAACGAAGAACTTGAATCCGTAGAAAACTCACATAAAGTCGCCCGTCAGATTGAACCCTCCCAGGACGAGGTCCATCGACACCAGCTGGTTCCAATCAGTGCCCTTGCCAGCCACTACAGCCTGCTTGTATTTCTCGTAAGTGAAGAGGGTTACTTCGGCGGGGCCAGTCTTAGTCGCCAGGGCGTATACAACTAGTAACTGATAATAGTTGGATGAGGGTCGTGGAAAAAGTAAACGATAGAGCGCGGGGCGACTCACCCAGTCCCAGTAAAGAGGGTTCTCACCCTTCTTCTTGTCGAGTGCGAAGACGAGCCGAGGAAATGCCTTTTTGAATTTAGTGTGCCATTGACGATCGATGAGATCGCTGCTAAGCATCCACCCGTCCCTTGTGATCGCGCTCTCCTTGTCGGTACGGCGGCCAGGGTCCTCGACGAAAACGACCCGGATCTCCTTCTGATAGAAATCAGACTCGGAGATGGGACGAAGTGCGGGAAAAATGAACGGATAGTCGTGAATAGGAGGCGGGGGCGCAGTAGAACCTTGGAAGGGAGGTGGCCGCGTACCGCTATGACGAGGGGAAGGAGGGGGCGGGGAGGTCACCGTACCAATCGAACGATAATGCATGGACGGCGGCGCACTGGATCGAGAGGACGGAGATGTCATCATACCGACGGAACGACGAGGGACAGCGGGTGGCTGCAGACGGAGCTCGTCATCATCGGACGACGATGGCGGCGGAGTGGAGGCGCGCTGCTTGCCCTTCCCTTTCGATCGAGGGGCCACGGGCTCGTCTCTGCGGTGACGGGAGGAACTTGCTTTCTGAGGGTGGCCAGATGATGAAGGAGAGGGGGAGCGTTGACGGCGGTCCTTGCGAGGGACGGGGGATGGAGACGGGACAGGAGAGGGAGCCGTGTGTTTCTTGACATCTTGACTGGAATCAGAGTCGGTATCCTCGTCCGAAAGTGGTTCATCGGACTTCCTGCGCGCGTTACGATACCTAACCCTCAAACCGTCAGGGGGAATGGCCTCGGCAGCGCGCAAGTTGATGGTGGTGCCGGTGCCGTAGCGCTTCCAGAGATAGTTCGCCAGAGGCCGCACCTCATCAACTAACAAGGTTCTAGCTTCCCTCTTGTTAGGGGACTCAGGATGAGCAGGACACTGCCGATCGCAGTTACGATGGACTCTTGTCGACTTGATATGATCTCCTAACGCGCTACCGACGGGGAAAAAGACACGGTGGCACTCTTTAGAGTGGCCGCAGGTGTGGGGGCATATCTTGAAGGAAGGCATGGTGATGAGCAGTGAAGTCTGAGGAGCGCAGAGATGGTGGATGAGAGCTGGAGATAAGGAGGCGGTGCGAGAAGAACCTAGTCACTCGTTATTGTGACAACGTGATGGTCAGCTGACCGTCATACAGCGTAATTCACCGTAATTCACCGTAAAGCAGCGCAGGTCCGTAATCCACCGTAATTCACCGTTACATGATGATCAAACGTCTCGATGCACCGGTATAATTGCATTTTTTCCCCACTTGACCAGATTAGGCCTGTGCACTACTTTGCCTAGCTACTACGCGCATAAACGTCCGCGGCAACGGCAGCCCCGATACTAAGTGCGGGCTGCGTACATGTGAATTGCTCTAAGCCAACTTCAGTCGGAATCAATCCTCTTTTTGCTCCGTGGAGGACCGCGTCTGTTTTTCGCCTTCTTTGAACGTGCCTTGCTGATCGCCTTCCTGACCCATCCCTCTTGATTCACCGCGCGTCTTGCCGTTCGGCTGTCGAAACCTCGCATTTCCAGCATCCCGATCCTCATCGCCTTGGCTCCCGTTAATGCAGGCGCACTGCGCCTCGACCTTTTCAACGCTGACCCATCTCCGATCGACACCAACCGGTAGTACCTTGGGTTAGTATCGATTTGCACATGGCCTTGAGAAACAACCCAAGGCGCTTTGGAGGACCATCTCGGGAGACATTGACAATATGACAGGAGCGTACCGAGGTGGCCGTTGAGCTCTTCAATCTCGTCGTCCTCGAGGGTATCGCATACCGTCATGTATCTTGACCCAAACCCTACTGCTTCCTCAGCAATGTTCCTCCAAAACCCTTTCTGGCTGCCGTAGTCCCTTCGGAAATACTGGGAAACGCGATCGGAGAAGGACTTGTCTTTTTTCCCGGGTATGTTGCCCTGCAAACCCGCATTGCACGCCAAAAACTTCGGGTCTTTCACCCGTTCCGCGATCGCGTCAACACTCCAGGTTTCCAACGCTTCTTTGACGGTCTGGGGATAAGCCCTTTCAGAGCTGCTTTGCCACTGAGCATTGAGACCCAGCCATAGATGCCTCGTAAACTCCGCAAACAAATCACCAGCGGCCCTCTGCCCTGAAGGCGCGTCGTCGTCCCCCATGTAGGCCTCCAATTCGGGGGACCAATTCCAGTCGCGCATGAGCTCCCACGGTTTCGATTCCAGGGATCCTCGAACTTGCCGCCAGCTTGGGCTACTACCGAGCGGGTACATGTCTTCGTCAATGTCCCCTGGGCGCCGCCGGTTTTGGCTGCGTTTGGGCGCAATCCCCAGTATACGCTGCACCTGCAGATCGTCGCATTCCAGGATCCCAGGTATGATGTGGTCTCTGGTGAGGTCCAGCTCGTGAAGGAAGAACATGCCGTGCCGATCCGTCGATGCCTTGAAGTTCAGGAGACCCAGGCTCTCGCGGACGTACGAGTTCACCATGGTCGGCGTCGACAAGACCGACTGCATTAGGTAGCTCATGAGCCCTGATATGATCCCATAGTTCGGAAGATTGAAGCCGTGAATCAGTTCTTGAAGGTGGGTCAGCTGCCTGACCCTCCTCCGTAGGAACTCGAACCAAACAGAGGATCGTATCCAGACGATGGGCCCCGATGATAGGAAGTCCCTCGTCTGCGGCTGGTAAGCTCGGCGATCGACCGGAGGACCGTTCCACGTACCATCTCGTCCACATAAGTGTCCAGCTCCTTCAAAGCTAACCCGGATATCCTAAATTCGTCCCGTACCCCGTAATGGAGCTTCTTTGGTCGTCCATCGTATAGGTCGCATACCGACTTGCTGTCGGATAGGAACGACTTCTCCAGATTGTACACATCCTTCTCCAAGAACAGATTCCGGGTATTGTCCGTGGAACGCACGACCTCGTACGCCTGATTGTAAGAAGAACGAAACATAACGTGGGTGCTTTCTGCTCGGTCCCGGGGGGTCTCGGCCTGCATAGCTCCGTAGTGTGACAGCGTGTTGATGCGATGTATGTTGCCCCTCAGATATCCTGCTGCGCCATAAGATGCCTCCAAGCAGTCCAGCCGCCAAAGCCCAACCAAGGGCTCAGGGTGTCGTGCGTTGATCGTGAACCCAACATCGCATATCAGCTCGCCGTGCTCATGATCCTCCATGTATTCCCAGTCCAGGCAAGAGAATTGGTGGCGGAAATCTTTCACAGCCTGTCTTAGGCTTTGGTCGAGTGGTTTCTCCTCACTCTCCGTGTTGTTGGTGTGCTTTTGCGAACCCTTGACCTCGAACACATAGAATGCAGATCCAAACATTTCAAGGTCTTCCTCGCCCTCGTCGTCGTGCCGACTGGTTATCTAGGATGTATAATGAGATCGCTGCATTTAACTCGACGTAAGTTTCACCTCACCAAGTCTGATATGCTCTTGGTCAGCTGCCAGAAAGCGTCTGGTTGGAATGGAACGGTCGAGACTTTGTTTTGTGCCCCCTTTCTCTGCTTAAAGGTGACGTGGTCTCGGTCGAGGCCTACGTGTGCGTGTCGATATTGGTCTGTGGTGGACCTCATCGCAGGGATTACCACCTGATCCCAGAATATGTTCAGAAGGTGGGGAGGTAACTTGTTCGCCCACCGGAAGGTGTGTGGATGTTGATGCGGCATCCGAGGGAAGAACATCAAGATGTTCACGTTGCATCCCGCGTCGCCCATCTTGCCCAGAGCCAAGTGTGGGATCCTGCTGAGCCGGAACCGTCGCTCTACCCATTCCGTACGGCCTCCCGCTCGATCCCGATCGGCTTCACTGGGGGGTAAAAGGACGTCCACGTACACATGATTGTGTTTCGCGATGGGCGCCTTGTCTCGTATGACGGGCGCGGTGAAGATGTTGGCGGCCTGAGCAACCCGAGGATGCTTTGAGATCCAGATCAAACTGTCGATGTCGCAGCTTCGTACATAGTCATCTTCGGAGACTTGAACGGCGTCGCGGCAAAGGTCGACATATATATAGTTGCCCTCCGACGTGGTCCCCGTAACAAATAACGAGTCGTCGCGCTCGGCGTCGGCTGCATCTATCATTTCCTGGGCGCCCATGACAACGCGGTCAAAGACCTGGATGAGATCTCCACGCCTGGTCTTCTGGGCAGTTGATTCCATCTCTTCCGAAGGTGGGGAGGGTTGCCGTAAACCGACGACCATCATATGCTCCCGCGTCAACACAGGCTCCGTTAGATGGAACTGCTGTAGAAACTTAGGCTCCAACCTATATCCGTAGTCCTTGAACGTGGTCCAAGGGTTGCTGATGATTTGTTCTGCGAGATAGACCAGGTTAAGGTTCCCTTCCATGAGCGTTAGATTCTCAACACGCTCCAGAGCTTGCAATGTAGGACCCTGCTCGTATTCATCAAAGTCCCTGTCTGGCGAGCGCCACAGTAGATGGGGGGCACACGTGAGGCGGGGAAGATCTACAGGCGGGATGGGTTGCGGAAAGCGACCCATGGCGGCTTGGTCCCAGTCTTGGACATGATACCTCTTGTTACGAATTGCAGGAGGGTCATCTGCGTCGGACCTTTCTTCATAGCCTGGCTGGCTATTCTTCGCACGCTCCACATCATCATCGCCGTGTTCAGGTTGTTTCTCGCTGCCGCGAACCTTCGGCTGCTTACGACGCTGTGCAGCGGATACCCGGCACACCCGGCACTTGCGGAGGATCTTCCTGAGATTCTGGTCGACCACCCTCAGGTGCAAGCCCGGGTCCGCGCGAAGGCGCTGGTCAAGGTCGGAATCAAGGCGATCTCGGAGACCTTCAAAAACGTCATCTCCGCGTGGGGCTGCTCTCAGCCGACGGTGGCTTGTCAACGCCTGGTGATGGATAGAAGTCGCCATCCTGAGTCGTAATGGATGCACACATGGAAGGGGAGGGAGGTCCCAGACGAGGCCTGTCTTTTGGAAGCCATTGGTCCAGATATGCTCGAGAACTTGGCACGCGATCGGCCCGCAGTCAAATCCATTCTGTTGCCAGTTGACTTCACAAACGGTCATTTCCGTAACTTCCCATCCGTGCAAAGTGGCGAGATTCCTCCAGATTTGCCTCCCTCCCCATTCGTCCCAATCATGCGAAATGGAGTGAACTGAGGTTTCCATATACCGCCGGCCGAGAACGTGTATCTCCCGAGCCTCCGGTTCAAAAATCACCGCGCAAAAGTGATTGCCCCCTATATGAAGAACTCCTGAGATAACGATCAGAGGTGTGCGTCCTTCCACCGGAAGCCTGTACAGACGACGATATCGAAGAATCTCCTCCAGCGAGAAATCAGGCGCATGCTGACGGACATAAATCGTTGGAACATATCGAATGTTCCGTCGACCTTGATCCAACCACAGCCTCATGAGCCACATGTCAATGATCGTGGTCTCTATCCAAACGCGGTCCTTCAAGGTACGCAGGGCACGTAATGCAGTAGCCCAGTGATTAGGATCCAGGAAGTACTCATCTGCATTGGAACCCTCAGTCTTACAATATCATGCGAACACGGCGCATTACGCACCGAGCGGGTCCATCGCTGCATCTACAGGCTCCCTGCCTTCTTGGTCGGGCGCTGGTGTGCGCTCCGGAGTCGCAAAACGTTCCGGACTAGATGATCCAGAGGAACTGCCAGAACCCCGGGTTGATGATCCAGAGGGACTGCTAGAATCCCGCCTCAGTCCTCCTCTCTTTTTGCGTGACCGCGTGGGTCGTCTTGGTCTGGATGACCTCGAAGAGCGAGGGATTGGTTCCGTGGCTTCAATCTGTATTCCCATAACGAGAGCAGCATAAGAGAAAAAAATGCTCACTCACAATACTGTCGAACATGGCCTGCATCTTGTCAAGGCTCAGGTCTATTGATGGGGTGCGCTGCGTTGACGGAAAGGGTTCGGCACCGGATAATCCGGAGGAACGGCTAGCATCGTCCGTTCGTCCTCTTTTCCTTTTCGGTGGCCGGGTCAGTCGTCTTGGACTCGATGACCTCGAAGGGGGAGGGGTTGGTTCCGTGGCTTCAATCTGTATTCCCATAACGAGAGCAGCATAAGATAAAAAAATGCTCACTCACAATACTGTCGAACATGGCCTGCATCTTGTCAAGGCTCAGGTCTATTGATGGGGTGCGCTCCGTTGACGGAAAGGGTTCGGCACCGGATAATCCGGAAGAACGGCTAGCATCGTCCGTTCGTCCTCCTTTCCTTTTCGGTGGCCGGGTCAGTCGTCTTCGACTCGATGACCTCGAAGGGGGAGGGGTTGGTTCCGTGGCTTCAATCTGTATTCCCATAACGAGAGCAGCGTAAGAGAAAAAAATGCTCGCTCACATAACTGTCGAAAAAAGCTTCCATGTCGTCAAGAGTCGGATCCGGTGGTGTTGGGGGGTGGCGGCCTGTGTCAAACATCCCTGCGCGGGTTAGCGACCTGGGAGGACTCTCTTCCCCAACGCGGGATAACATCGACTCAAATGCAGCACCCATCTCATCCAGGTCCCGGTCCTCAACCCCGTCGGAATCGACGCTGGATAAAATTTCCTGGAAAGCTTCAGCCATGGAGTCGAGGTCCATCCTTCAGAGGGGGGTGGGGCGGGGGCGAAGAACGGTGTATGTATATCCCCGCCATGCCTAACCCTTAATCTGCTCTAACGCTACCGGCAGGTCAGCCCAATCAGTCCATCAAATAGTTATTGCAAAAACATTTAGTTGCCTGCAGCCGAGGCTCATTGATAGATCCTAAAAATAACGATTGGAAATTGATATATTGCGCGATCTATGCTAGATTATTGATGCGCAGGTGGGGCACTGGTATCTGCCCCAATCCGTCTCCTCCGCCTTGGTACAAAACCTTTCTCCCAGGCGTTCTCGCCAGTTGTCCGGGAGTTTATCCTCCTCCAACCAGCCTTCAAGTTCCGAAAGCCTTGCGCCTGGGCCGCTGACCGAGCCTGTGTGCGATGTCAGTCCACGAACGCAAGGGATCTGCGCGATCGCAGCCGCAGGCGATAGTGTCGCATCACGCTCATAAGGCATATTGATGTCCATGCATGCGTGATGGTACCAACACTCGCACTCCGGGCAGTAGCGCTGAATATCTTCCTTGGGATCGTAGATCTGACCACACACGCAAGACCCATTCACCCCCTGATCGCATGAAGGTTCTTCATCAGTAACAATATTTGCCACATACGGCAAACCGCTTACCTTCAATGACCCGCGCTTTGCAGTGCTCAACTTGACTGTTAAGCGCATGAACCAGGCGCCGCGGGGGACGTGAGACACCCTTAGGAGGTCATTGAACGCCACCACTTTCAGGGGGGCTACAGAAAAAAGTTGAATGGCTGGGAAGGCTGCGACCGTCATGATCACTCACATTCTATGCAGCGCGGCTCGATTATGTCCACATGGTCAGATAGCACCAACTCGGCGTCTCCCAAGCAGGGAATAATCGCTTTTCTGACGAAACATTGAGCGTCTAAGTAATGTGAGAGACAAGGGCGGAACTCACTCTAAACTCGTCTTCCATTTGGTATCCTCGAAGTCGGTTCTGGAGTAATACCACTTCACCGCTACCCATGTCTTGCCCGTGCCATGATCAGACCTAACGGCTTGAATTTTTGCCTTCCAGTAATCTCCGGGCTCTGGCTTGGTGGGAATATCCACATGGCGGACGAAAACACTATTGGCTTAGGTATCAGCAGAAAACCACGCTGTAGAGACCGAGACTCACTCGTCATTGTCGTAGAACTCCACCCACACCGGTTTCCCCTTGTTCTGGGTTTCCACTTCATCCCGGACCATCAGAGGTTCGACGCGATGCAGCTGCTCGAATTCTTGAACGGAAGGAGTAGAAGCCGATGCTCGCAGCTGCTGATTGGCGCGTCCCGCCTTTCGTGGCCGCAACTGGGGCATGATAGACAGTGAAATCCTGCCTCAATAAAAGTTTCCAATTTATACCAATGAAATATATTTACATCAATCTCGATAGGGCCTGAAACATAAATCGGCTACGGACGCCTCATATGTCTGTGCGCGTGCGCAAGTTCTCTCGATCGGGGGAGGGCGGTGGTACAATTATCCAGCCGGTCTGACTAGGGATCTAGGCCCCTTACCAACCCTATGACTGCCGATCCCCAAATACTTACGACCCTTTGTTCACTCGTTATTCTCTTGTCCAGCAATGATTTATTGGCCACCAGCGCGGTCGTCGTAGCCTGCAACGTCTTTTGTAACATTCGCAGCTAATGACCTCATGAGCCTTTTCAATGGAGCTGTGACTTAAGACTACTCACCCGCTGTGCATCGAGCAGCTTCCTGATACGGTGTGCTTCCGGGACCGCATGCTCTGCGGCCCCCAACTCACAAACGAAGTCCAGGATCTCTTCCACCCGGTCGGTCGCGTGATGTTCATCGTAGAACTGCTGCAGCCGCGATGCATCCCTGACCCATTGTTTTACCTCTGTATCTGATGCTCCAGCCGTAACTCAGGCGTACAACAGATAGGTACAGCTTGCCGAATGCCTGTTCTGCTCCCCACTCGTACGCCTCGTCAGCGCGTATGCCGACGGCTGAGTCGCTGCATGGCGCAATGGGAGTTGCTTGAATCTCCTCTTGGCCACCTGCGCTCGGGGTCAGGCTTCTGCCTCTTGTGCCTGCGTCATACAATTTAACGGTGTATCGTGGTCCATTAGCAATGTACGCCACACCTGCCTGAGTAGTCTTCACGTCAGCACCAAGCAACTGAGGGGCTTCCTCGGCATCTTCCCCCTGCTGCCTCACGATGGGCTCTGTTGATCATCAGCGTGGATCTCGGAAAAGCGGGATGTTGAAGAATAGCTCACCCCGGGGTTCGTAATCCCCGTCTTCAGCCGCGTCCCCCTCCGTCGCTTCGGAAAAGCCCTTCGGAAACTTGTCCGCACGCAGAATCCCAACCCAACCTTGCTCTGTAGCTCGAAGGAATTTCGCTGCGAAGTCCTTGTCCGCTTCGATCAATTCCTGGCACAATTTATGCCGCCTGTCCATGGCGGTTTTGGTTTAACGTCCGGAGAACGTGTTTAGGGCAAACTTGCAATTTAGGACTCAGAATATTCAAACTCAGCCAAGCATAAGTGCGATTGAAACTCAGACAGACCTCTTGTTTGTGATCACCCATCACCCCTGTCGAGGATCTCCACCTCGCAAGGCGGCGCATGGCTTCGCGGCCAGTACAGCACGCTTGTGCGGGCATCGAGCGCTCAGACGAGCGTCGCCCACGTACTGCACAGGGTACCGGGCATAGAGCGCTCAGACGAGCGTCGCCCGCGTACCCACTGCCGCAGGGGCCAGTTCCGGGCATTCGAGCGCTTAGACGAGCGTCGCCCGCGGACTGACCCCGCCGTTGGTTGGGTACCGGGCATAGAGCGCTCAGACGAGCGTCGCCCGTGTACCCACCGGCACTCAGGGGCCAGGACCGGGCATTCGAGCGCTCAGACGAGCGTCGCCCGCGTACTGACCCCGCCAGTGGTCCCCCAAGCTGGTTTTAGTCAGTAGGGTAGAGATACGTACCGACCAGCACTTAGGGGTGGGTGCTGGGCATTTGAGAGCTCATACCCTAACCCTAAGTACTGTAGTCTCTGGGCCCCTTACGCCCTTGGTGTGTCCCCAATAAAAATTACGTCCCCAACAAAAGTAAAGTCATGTGCAAATTCTCGCAGTCATGTGATTCCAGGGTGAAATTTTCATGGATGCCGGAGACCCTTCTTTGTACCACTCTCTCAAATGCCAAAATCAGCCCCAACCAAGTCGAAGAAGGCCGCTAAAAAGGCTACCAAGAAAGTAAGCTTTACAAGCTAATACCAGTGAATAATAACATGACTCATTCTGGGCTTTTGCGGTTATAGCAGAAAGACAAGGTACGCCTGCTTGACTGCGGTTTTTTATTAGCCTGCTCATTTTTGGATCAGGCGCCCAAGCTGCCGGTTAGAGCACCTCTGCATAACCTCGGAAAAGGTTACAACATCTGACTTTTGTTCCAGAGGCTATCCCCGAGCGATTTCGTGCCTCATCCACCGATTGACGCCTTTACTCCGGACTTGGTAGGCTCCAAGACTAAACGAAGCGGTGACAGCCTCTACCGTAGGACTCTGATCTTGGCTGACAGACGGTCGGATGCCTTCCTCACCTACACCCCCAAGTTCAAGACGGATTTCAGGCTTCCCGATCTCAAGCTAGTGCGTCCCGAGGATGCCAAGGCCGACTGCCAGCGCCTCGCAGACCCCTCCGTGCCTGCTCAGGGGTACTCTGCGATGTTTGTGGACCCAGACGACGTCCCACTTTTCTGTTTCGTAGCGGCACGGGTCAAGCTCACTGAACCTACCGAGGTCGTACCGCTCACCCTCGAGAATCAGAGGAAGTGGGCTGAGTTTTTCAAAAATGCCCCGGACAACGAGAGGGTATTGGACGGGTTAGATGTGAGTGACATATCTCTTTTGTCCGACATGGATATCTCACTTACCTCTCTACTCCTTCAGGAGAAAACCGTGACACGGTATCACCAGTCGGCGCAGTGGCTTGCCTCATACGTCCACCCGACGCTGAGCGAAAGCGACAGACGCCACCCCCTCCGAAAGGATGACGTTGACCCGCGCGTAATGCGCTACACAGACGCTGAGGACCCTGACGTGGAGCACCGAGAGCGCTGCGGTGTCATCCACCTTGTCCACGGCTGGACCCAGCTGGGCCACCGTGGAGATGTAAGTGTCTTGAACGTTCTCTAGCATTCTCAATTGATGTATTGTTCTTCTACAGGGTCTCTACCTCTCATCGGAGCACACCAGATCTGGAACGGGGGCCGCCGCCATCAAAGCACACTACCTCCAGACCGCCCTCTTGGCCGAGACCCTCGGCATATGGTTCCGGAAGCTCTTCCCTGCTGAATACGCAAAATTCGTTCAAGCTTTCGAGGCCGGTGTGTGGGTTTCAGAAGATCCCGGGCCATGGCTGGGACGCGCCCTCGTTTTCAAGCTCCAGGTGGAGCCACATCTGGATGGCGGCGACGATGGGCCGGCGGTGAGTTTCCCAGTGGGCCACTATGACGGAGGGGAGATGGTCGTACCTTGCCTAAATACAAAGTTCAGGTAACCCTCCTCCCCTCGTTGTCTACCGCGCTCTAACTGCTTATCATGGTTAGTTACCGGCCGGGGCAACTGTGCTTCTTCCCGGCTTCCAAAATATTCCACGCCATAGCGCGCTGGACGCCCAAGCAGGCTCAGCCGGGCGACACCGTTACTCCAGGAAGAATAGGCACAGTGTTCTTCACTCCCTCCGCGTGTCTCGAAACCCTGCAGGACAAAGAGCCGGGCTGGTCCATCAAGACGGCCATGGGCAGAGCTCCAGATCTAGGCTACTAGGGCTAGTTACTTAGTACACTTACATTACAATTGTTTATGTTACGCAGAAAATTATCTTGTTCAACGTCTAGTCTTAGAGACAATGGCAGGGTTAGCATAATTCACTGTAATTCAGAGCGTAATATCCACCGTCCACCATAATATAGCGCCTAGTTAAAACCATGGCAGGGTTGGCGTAGTTCACCGTAATTCGGCCACCGTAATCCACCGTCATTCACCGTGATATAGTGTCTAGTCAAAACAATGGCAGGGCTAGCGTAGTTCAGCGTAATTCAGCCACCGTAATCCACCGTAATCCACCGTAATCCACCGTAGATCAGCCTAGGCATCAACGAAATATACCACAAAAGACAAGATAAATATCCCCACCCTAAACAGAGCTAACCAACCCTAACTCTAACTCTAACCAACCTAACCTCTAACCAACCCTAACATGGTACGCCCCCCGGCTGGTGGGGTGCCCTGGAAATTGATGGCGGAATTGATGGGGACGGGCTCAGCTAGACGGACATTTGGTTCGGAAAGTCATCAGCGTCACTTTGTTCTGACACCCCACCCTATCCAAACTCTTGCCAAGTCTTAGTTGAACTTTGACTTCGTCCTCCCATTTTCCGATCCTCGGTACCATATCTCGGCACCTCGGAACCTCTTTCCTCACCTCGGGATCTCGGTCTACCTCTCGGAATCACTTCCCACTTCGTGCTCGGGAACTTCCCTGATTTCTAGCACTTTTGTTTTGTGTTGGTTTTTGGTTTGTGTCATTACGCATCCACGGACCTTCGCAGATCATCAGCGTAATTCACGGTGTTTCGTGCCTGGACCGCCCAGACTAGTGGTCTATTCATATGTCCTTCTTAGATATTGGTTTTTCTACTCGGTGCAAACATCTTGGAGTACACTCACATAGGGTAAAACCTGCCATGTGATTAGGGGGTTATTCGACTCCGAATCATATGCAGTGATGTAGTTATGTACTCAATAAAAAAGGTTTTGTGTCGTTAATTCTGGTGAACGTTTGAGCAGAGTGATCCCTTAGTGTGTTAATGGGGATCTACGATCCCCACGTTCCAAAGGACACATGGTATAGTTGGTTATCGCTCCTCCTTAGCATACTCATATGCGGGAGATCGCCGGTTCGATCCCGGGTGTGTCTAATATCCTTGAAGATGCGTTTTTTTGCGTGAGACGTGGCTGGCCCACGTTGGAACTTCAGTACTCAAAGGCGCCCGAACCAATTTTTCTCGCCTTTTTCATATCACTACATGCTACACATCTCTACGCTATCCTACGCTACTGTGCGCTCCCCTACCTACCCTGCCCTACCCTGCCCTGCCCTTCCCTGCCTTCCCTACCCTCCCTACCCTCTACCCTCCCTCCCTACCCTCCCTACCCTACACGATTCTAGGTTTAAATCCCTACCTTTCAAAAAAAGTCCCCATAACCCTATTAAACCTAGTGTTCATAACACAACACCGTTGCGGAACTCGATAGCCTTGGTCCTCCATACATCTTTCATGGTCGCAAACATAATGCGGCACTTATAGACGGAGAGGGACCTCAGGAAGAGCCCCGCACCCGGTCCCGCCTCGAGGTCGGTGACGACGTGCTGGTAGCGACCTTGTTCATCTTTGAACACAGAGACGTCCATGCAGCAGAAGGTCCGCAGATTCGACCTCCGAACACCCTTTTCCCGCTCCCGCTTCTCAATAACCCCGCGCAACATGGCGTACGCAAACTTCTCAAACTCTTCCAACCCTTGCTTGCCTTGCCACACGTTGAGGCCAAAGTTGTTGAGGCCAAAATTTGCGAGGTCGCCCCTGGTTTCAGCAAAGTTTAGCTTCTCGCCCAAAGAAATATATGCAAATGCTCACTGCATGGCTGAGAGCGGCGTCGGGAGTACGGAATCTATATAGATTCCGAAATCCACAGGCGCCAGGTTCAGGATGTGCACAATCTGACCGCCAACAAAAATCGCCCGCAGCTTTCCAAATACTTGAGGTGTGTCATGGAAGTTCATCTTGACCGGCGGGTAAATGGGATTGTTCAAGATCTCTAGCCCTTTGTAGCGCTCATTGTTGAAGTCGGTTTCCACCTGAAAGGGCGGATACGGTAACCCCTGCTCCCTTGTAGTAACCTGGACGATTTCTTCCATGTCCGTCGCCTTGTTCCCGTACAGCAAGGACTCCAGCGGTTTCGGCCAAACCGCCACTAATCTCGCCACATGAAGCCACTTTTCGAACCACTTTTTGAAGGATTCTCTGTCCCATCCAAACGTCTGCGCTCTATCGGGACCCCTGAAAACAAGCCCAAAGTTCGAGCATCTATGGCAATGACTTGAACGCAAGACTCACAAGAAGTCATCACTGAACTCGATAGTGCAGATGATCAGGTCCGCCCTGTAGATCAGATCGCTGTCGACACCTTCCCTGACAACCTCGATAAACTCCTTGCAGCCCATCAAGGACACGTCAAATTCCGCGGGCCGCTGCATTAACTCTGCTGCAAACCAGGTCTATACAATATATCAGCGTCAGAACCCCCTCTCAGCAGCCAGGTGATTGGCGCCTTACCCACTCCTCGATATTGACATGTTTAACCCTAGCGAACTGTGGCACCTCGGGCTCCAGGTCTACCGATTCGGGGAAGTGCGTCTTCAACTTGTTGTAAACCTTACGAGGTAGGACATCTGTCGTCCGATATGTCTTCCCTACCGTTTCCTCTACGGTCCTGCTCGAACGCACGATGTGCTCAACAAATGTGACCTTGATTGGTGCCTGGCCTGCAGAAAACGGAACTGGTTCCGGGAACAGCGGTGCCGGGGGGAGCTGTGCCAGGGGCTGCACCGCACGCTGGGGCAGAACGGTCGGTGCTGGGCTTAGCATGGTCAATTTCGCCGGCTCCGGCGCAGGGCTGGGATATTGACTATGACCCTGCTCCGGGGCCGGCGTGTTCTGTGGGGTTTCCGACACATGACTGAGGCTGCGCACGGATCCCTGAGTCGGCTGGCGGGAGGGAAACAATGGGTCCATCCTGCGTGCAGTCGTCCCACACGAACCGTCCTCCTCCTCCTCCTCCTCCTTCTCTGCCGCTCCCTGTCCTGCGTCTTTCTCCTCCTCCTCCTCCTCCTCCTCCTCCTCCTCCTCCTCCTCCTCCTCCTCCTCCTCCTCCTCCTCATCCGGGTCGTCCTCTGCCACTCCCTGTCCCTCGGCTCCCTCCTCCTCCTCCTCTGCCGCTCCCTGACCCGCGTCTTCCTCCTCCTCCTCCTCTGCCGCTCCCGGTTCCTCAGCTTCCTCCTGCTCCTTGTGCATGTCCAAATCAGCCCACTCGCCCTGTCCCTGATTTTCCATATCCTCATCCTCGTTGTCCGTGTCCTCTCCCTCCTCTTCTCCCGGCTTGTCCTCTTCCTTCTCCTCATCCTCTTCATCCTGCTCGTCCTCATCCTGCTCCAACCCTCCCCACTCGTCCGTGCCCTCCTCTTCTGTATCCTCATCGTCCTCCCCCTCCTCATCGTCCTCGTCCCACTCTCCAAAGCCCCGATCCTTGAACTGCCTGGCACGCTGCAAGTACAAATCCGGAACATCACCTTCATCACTTCGCCCAAGGAATCGCAGTGCAATGGCAAGTCCCCACCGCTTCCAATCCTCTGCCGTGAGTTGATCCCGGAGTTGCTCCGACCGAGGAAGGGTTTCCGGCGCAAGACCCAGGTGCGGAAATAAACGGCATTGCGCTGCATTGCATTTGGGATGCTGTTTCCGAGAAGCGGCATGCCTCTTCCAGATACTTCCCTTCTTGTGCCATACCGGCACCAGACCAACTAAGACGGCCTCGCCGCGGTACGTGTATTGCACCGACGCATACTGGATTCTAGCAGAACTGTCCAGTGCATGGACGCATGCATGCCCGCATTTGAAAAAGTTCTCGGCGCCCATGAGGATGTTGAATGAATGTGAGTTGAGCGGTGGATATGGTTGAGATGAAGAAAGACGATCCTTTTCATCAACGGCAATCTCTTATCAGTCTGATCAACGGATGCAGCCCTAACCCTAAGTCTCCCACCGTAGTCCACCGTAAGGAAGCGTAAGTGAGCGTCATCACCATTAATGAGCCATTTCTCCCTATTATTTCTGAGGATAACTTCACTTCAACTTCGAAATTTACCTGGTATTGGTCTCCCACCTACTCTTGCATGTGCTCTCGCACCTGGTCTCAAACCTCCCCTCCTACCTAGTCTCGCATCTGCTCTCGCACTTGACATCGGACCTGGTCTCGCACCTGGTTTGGCACCTCCCCTTGTACTCCGTCGAACCTGGTTTCGCACCTCCCCTTGTACCTCTTGCACCTGCTGTCGCACCTCCCCCATCCGTCGCACCTGGGTTGTCCATCCTGGGTTACCCGTCGCACCTGGTTCCACACCTCACCTTGTACCATTCGCACCTCCCCTCATCCGGCGCACCTCCTCTCTCACCTGGTCTCGCACCTGGGTTATCCGTCGCACCTGGTTTCGCACCTGGGTTTCCACTTTTTCCACTTTACACCTCAATTACGCTGAATGACGGTCCACATCACGTGACTTATTTACTTCCAAGAGCACGCAACTTTACCCCGTCGGCATTCACGCAAAAATCACTAGAAACACGACGTTTTGAGAGAAAGGTGCAAAGAAAGATCACAATTATAAAACATTATGCCTAAGGATATGCATGAGACACCCGGGGATTGAACCCGGGACCGCCAGCTGAGTCGCAGACAAAGCGTGCGTGATAACCAAGTATACCATGTGTCCATGCCAAACCTGTTCTCGCACCTCCCCTTGTACCATTCGCACCTGGCTTCGCACCTCCCCTTGTACCATTCGCACCTCCCCTCACCCGTGGCACCTCCTCTCGCACCTCCCCTTGTACCATTCGCACCTCCCGTCGCACCTCCGCTCATTGGTCTCATCCGTCGCACCTGGTTTATCTGTCGCACCTCCCGTCGCACCTGGTCTCGCACCTGGGTTATCCATCGCACCTGGTCTGGCACCTGGTTTATACCGTCGCACCTGGTTCCGCACCTCCCCTTGTACCATTCGCACCTCCCGTCGCACCTGGTCTTGCACCTGGATTATCCGTCGCACCTGGTCTGGCACCTGGTTTATACCGTCGCACCTGGTTCCGCACCTCCCCTTGTACCATTCGCACCTCCCGTCGCACCTGGTCTTGCACCTGGATTATCCGTCGCACCTGGTCTGGCACCTGGTTTATACCGTCGACCCTGGTTCCGTACCTCCCCTTGTACCATTCGCACCTCCCGTCGCACCTCCCCTCATCCGTCACACCTCCTCTCGCACTTGGTCTCATCCATCGCACCTGGGTCATCCGTCGCACCTCCCGTCGCACCTGGTCACCCACCTGGTTTATACCGTCGCACCTGGCTTCGCACCTCCCCTTAACCCTTTCGCACCTGGTTTATATGTCGCACCTCCCGTCGCACCTCCCGTCGCACCTGGGTTATCCGTCTCACCTGGTTTCGCACCTGGGTTTCCACTTTTTCCACTTTACACCTCAATTACGGTGAATGACGGTCCACGTCACGTGACTTATTTACTTCCAGGAGCACGCAACTTTACCCCGTCAGCATTCACGCGAAAATCACTAGAAACACAACATTTCGAGAGAAAGGTGCAAAGAAAGATGACAATAAGAAAATCTTGCCACTAGTGGTGATTGACACACCCGGGCATTGAACCCGGGACCGCCAGCTGAGTCGCAGACAAAGCGTGCGTGATAACCAAGTATACCATGTGTCCATGCCAAACCTGGTCTCGCACCTGGTTTATACCGTTGCACCTGGCTTCGCACCTCCCCTTGTACCATTCGCACCTCCCCTCACCCGTCGCACCTGGTTTATCCGTCGGACCTCCTAACAGCATCTGGTCTCGCACCTGGTTTATACCGTCGCACCTCCTCTCGCACCTGCTCTCGCACCTGGTTTATACTGTCGCACCTCCTCTCGCACCTGCTCTCGCACCTGGCTTCTCCGTCGCACCTCCTCTCGCACCTGGTCTCGCACCTGGTTTATACTGTCGCACCTCCTCTCGCACCTGGTTTATCCGTCGCACCTGGTTTATATGTCGCACCTCCCGTCGCACCTGGTCTCGCACCTGGTTTATCCGTCGCACCTGGTTTATATGTCGCACCTCCCGTCGCACCTGGTCTCGCACCTGGGTTATCCGTCGCACCTGGTTCCGCACCTGGTTTATACCATCGCACCTGGCTTCGCACCTCCCCTTGTACAATTCGCACCTCCCGTCGCACCTGGTCTCGCACCTGGGTTATCCGTCGCACCTGGTCTGGCACCTGGTTTATACCATCGCACCTGGCTTCGCACCTCCCCTTGTACAATTCGCACCTGGTTTTGACTTCGCACCTCCCGTCGCACCTGGTCTCGCACCTGGGTTATCCGTCGCACCTGGTTCCGCACCTGGTCTCATCCGTCGCACCTGGTTTATATGTCGCACCTCCCGTCGCACCTGGTCTCGCACCTGGGTTATCCGTCGCACCTGGTTCCGCACCTCCCCTTGTACCATTCGCACCTCCCGTCGCACCTGGTCTCGCACCTGGGTTATCCGTCGCACCTGGTTCCGCACCTCCCCTTGTACCATTCGCACCTCCCGTCGCACCTGGTCTCGCACCTGGGTTATCCGTCGCACCTGGTTCCGCACCTCCCCTTGTACCATTCGCACCTCCCGTGGCACCTCCCCTCATCCGTCGCACCTCCTCTCGCACCTGGTCTCATCCGTCGCACCTGGGTTATCCGTCGCACCTGGTTCCGCACCTGCCCTTGTACCATTCCCACCTCCTGTCGCACCTCCCCGCATCCGTCGCACCTGGCCTCGCACCTGTTTTTGCACCTGGGTTATCCGTCGCACCTGGTTTCGCACCTGGGTTTCCACTTTTCACCTCAATTACGGTGAAGGACGGTTCACACCAAGCATTACGGTAAATGACGGTCCACGTCACGTGACTTATTTACTTCCAGGAGCACGCAACTTTACCCTCCTTTTTCTCCACAACCGGACCGCCGATTTCTTAGCTTTTTTAAAGGTTCATTGGTACATATATAACCTCTCTTTTGGACCCCTAACATCCCCAAAATTTTGATATTTGTATATAAGAGTACTCTTATACAGGACGGTATAATCCGAAGAAGCCGTCGAGTTCATCTGCGCATCGTCCAGCCAGAAGCTACCCCCGAATCTCATCATCGTCGTCGACACACACTCGCATTCCTATAGCGGTCGGCTCCAAGTGACCAAGACGACAGGTCTCCATAGCACCGTCGCGGAGCTTTTGACAGCAAAGGTTGGCACAGGCGTGTTCGATGAGATGCGGAAGGCATCTGATAAGGCGAGAAGATGGAATGCTATCGAGATCGTTGAGCTGGACGGAGGACGGCTGAGAGCCGATGTGACACCGCTGACGCGGGGGGGTTGGCGTGTCCTCATCCTCCTAGCCTGTGGGGCAGCCGTCACTGTCCACTCGAGCTGGATCAAGGCGAGGGACCTGGTGGAACAGTAAGCTCCGGTCCATTCGCTGCTTGTAATATGTTTCTGACGATGATTATAGGGGCAGCCTGGATCTCCTCGTCGGATTTTCCGGGTTCGAAACGATGCCGCTGCCTGTGTCTGGCTTCACCTCAGGGCTCGTGCAGACGATCTCGACTAGGAGCGTCAAGGAGTCCGACTTGTGGGGTGTCGTGAAGAGGGTCTTGACGCAAAACACGAAGTGCGTCGAGGGCAACAGCATGGTCGCAGCGTTCAAGAAGAGCGGCAACCTGGTTGTATGGGAGGCTGCTGAGGACAGTCCCCAGAGGCCCTTCGGGTTAACGCCCACTCGGTGCGGTAAAATTGATTGTTCTGCGCGTGGGCAACGCACGCAAATGACAGGGGAGACCAAGCTCGACGGCGATGTTCCCAAGGCCCGCTTCAAGTGTTTGGCTTGCGCGTGGACGTCCAAATGGGTTAGGCCCCAAGACATCAAGGAGTACATCTTCTCAGTGGAAAAACGCTATGCACCGTCCCTCTACTACCACGCGTACCCCCTGCATCCTAAACTTGACGCGGCCTTTTATCTTTAGTTCTCGTTAGGACGCTGCTTACCTTTTTTGGACCTTGTCGCTGTTCCTTCTTCCCCCCCCCCCGCTGCCGTGCCGTCATTTCACTTTGTACATATATGATTGGCTGTCAAATACATCGTGTTCATCTCCTCCGTCTGGGTAGCCCTATTTATTGATTGACCATATCTTCATCTGTTCCGTCCCAACACACAACAAAATCAATCGTCAACGTCGGTGCCTAGACCCTCCGACGTTGTAGACTCTGCCCTAACCCTTTTGCTTCGTGGGGGAGCGCGTCTGTTTTTTGACTTCTTGGACCGTGCCTTGCTCATCACCGATCGCTCTTGATTCACTGCCCGTCGCGCCGTCCTGCCATCGTAACCGCGCAATTCTAGCATCCCGATCCTCATCGCCTTCGCACCCGTTAATGCAGGTGCACTTCGCGTCGACCCTTTTAACGCCGACCCAGCTCCAATCGAGAGCAACCGGTAGTACCTCGGATTAGTATCCATTTGCCTTGAGACACAATCCAAGGCGCTTCGGAGGACGAGCTTGGGAGACATTGGCAGTATGAGAGGAGCGTACCGAGGTAGCCGTCCAGCTCTTGAATCTCGTCGTCCTCGTAATCCACCGTAGATCAGCTTAGGCATCAACGAAATATACCACAAAAGACAAGATAAATATCCCCACCCTAAACAGAGCTAACCAACCCTAACTCTAACTCTAACCAACCTAACCTCTAACCACCCTAACCTCTAACCAACCCTAACATGGTACGCCCCCCGGCTGGTGGGGTGCCCTAGAAATTGATGGCGGAACTGATGGGTATTATTCCGTCCCGACACACAACAAAATCAATCGTCACCGTCGGTTCCTCCACCATCCGACTCGGTAGCTTGTGCCTGCTGCTTTTTTCTGCGTGGCGGAGCTCGTGTGTTTTTCGATTTCTTGGACCGTGCCTTGCTTATGGCCTTCTTCACCCATCGCACTTGATTCACTGCCCGTCGCGCCGTCCTGCCATCGTAACCACGCATTTCCAGCATCCCGATCCTCATCGCCTTCGCTCCCGTTAATGCGGGTGCACTGCGCGTCGACCTTTTCAACGCCGATCCATCTCCAATCGAGAGCAACCGGTAGTACCTCGGGTTAGTATCCATTTGGATTTGTCCTTGAGATACAATCCAAGGCGCTTTGGAGGACGACCTCGGGAGACATTGACAGTATGAGAGGAGCGTACCAAGGTGGCTGTCCAGCTCTTGAATCTCGTCGTCCTCGAGGTCCTCGCACATCGTCACGTACGTGGACCCAAAACCTACCCCTTCCTCAGCGATGTTACTCCAAAACCCTATCTGGCTGCCGTAGTTCCTTCGGAAATACCGGGATCCGCGTTTCAAGAACGACTTGTGTTTTTTCCCGGGTATGTTGCCCTCCAATCCCGCATTGCACGCCAAAAACTTCACGTCTTTCACCCGTTCCGCCACCGCGTCAACACTCCAAGTTTCCAAGGCTTCTTTGATATTCTCCGGAAAAGCTTTTTCACTGCTGCTTTGCCAGTGAGGATTGAGACCTAGCCATAGTTGCCTTGTAAAATCCACAAAGATATCACCGGCAGCCCTCTGCTGTGGTGACGCGTCGTCGTCCCTTCCATCCACGCCCATGTAGGGCTCCAATTCGGGAGGCCAACTCCAATCGCGCATGAGCTCCCACGGCTTCGATTCCAGGGATCGTTGAACTTGCCGCCAGCTCGGCCTGCTACCTAGCGGGTAGCTGTCTTCGTCAGCGTCCAGGGGGCGCCTCCGGTTTTGCCTGCGCTTAGGTGCAATGCCCAGTATACGCTTCACCTGCAAATCATCGCATTGAAGGATTCCAGGTATGATGTGGTCTTTGCTGAGATTCAGTTCGTGGAGGAAGAACATGCCGTGGCGATCCGTCGATGCCTTGAAGTTTAGGAGAGCCAGGCTTTCACGGACGTACGAGTTCACCATAGTCGGTGTGGATAACACTGACTGCATTAGGTAGCTCATGAGCCCTGATATGATCCCATAGTTCGGAAGGTGGAAGCCGTGGATCATCTCTTGTAGGTAGGTCAGCTGCCTGAGCCTCCTCCGTAGGAATTCAAACCAAACAGAGGATCGTATCCAGATTATGGGCTCCGACGATAGGAAGTCCCGCGTCTGTGGATCGTAAGCTCGGCAATCGACCGGAAAACTGTTCCGCATACCATCTCTTCCACATAAGTGTCCAACTCCTTCAAAGCTACCCCAGATATCCTAAACTCGTCCCGTACACCATAATTGAGCTTCTTGGGTCGTCCATCGTATAGGTCGCATACCGACTTGCTGTCTGATAGGAACGACTTCTCCAGGTTGTACACATCCTTCTCCAAGAACAGATTCCGGCTATTGTCCGTTGAACGCACGACCTCGTATGCCAGATTGTAAGAAGAACGAAACATAACGTGGCTCCTTTGTGCTCGTTCGCGGGTGGTCTCGGCCTGCATAGCTCCATAGTGTGACAGCGTATTGATGCGATGCATGTTGCCCATGTGATACCCAGCAGCGCCATAAGATGCCTCTAGGCAGTCCAGCCGCCAAAGCCCAACCAAGGGCTCGGGGTGTCGTGCATTGATCGTGAAGCCAACATCGCATATGAGCTCTCCGTGGTCCAGATCCTCCATGTATTCCCAGTCCAGGCAAGAGAATTGGTGGCGGAAATCTTTGACAGCCTGTCTTAGGCTTTGTTCCAATGGTTTCTCCTCACTCTCTGTGTTGCTGGTGTGCTTTTGCGAACCCTTGACCTCGAACACATAGAATGCAGATCCAAACATTTCAAGGTCTTCCTCGCCCTCGTCGTCGTGCCGACTGGTTATCTAGGATGTATAATGAGATCGCTGCATTTAACTCGACGTAAGTTTCACCTCACCAAGTCTGATATGCTCTTGGTCAGCTGCCAGAAAGCGTCGGGTTGGAATGGAACAGTCGAGACTTTGTTTTGTGCCCCCTTTCTCTGCTTAAAGGTGACGTGGTCTCGGTCGAGGCCTACGTGAGCGTGTCGATATTGGTCTGTGGTGGACCTCATCGCAGGGATTACCACCTGATCCCAGAATAAGTTCAGAAGGTGGGGAGGTAAATTGTTCGCCCATCGGTGGGTGTGTGGATGCTGATGCGGCATTCGAGGGAAGAACATCAAGATGTTGACGTTGCATCCCGCATCGCCCATCTTACCGAGAGCCAAGTGCGGGATTCTGCTGAGCCGGAATCGTCGCTCTACCCATTCCGTACGGCTCCCCATTTGACGCCGATCGTCTTCACTCGGGGGTCGAAGCACGTCCACGTACACATGATTGTGTTTCGCGATGGGCGCCCGGTTTCGTATGACGGGTGCAGTGAAGATGTTGGCCGCCTGAGCAACGCGAGGATGTTTTGAGATCCAGATCAGACTGTCGATGTCGCAGCTTCGTACATAGTCCTCTTCAGAGATAGGAACGGCGTCGCGGCAAAGGTCAACATATATATACTTGTTGTCGGACGTGGTCCCCGTCACGAACAACGAGTCGTCGCGCTCGGCGTCGGCTGCGTCTATCATTTCCTGGGCGCCCATGATAACCCGGTCAAAGACCTGTATGAGATCGCCGCGCCTTGTTTTCTGGATCGTGGATTCGAGTTCGTCCGAAGGTGAGGAGGGTTGCCTTAAACCGACGACCATCATATGCTCTTGGGTCAGGACAGGCTCCGCTAGATAGAACTGCTGCAGAAATTTGGGTTCCAACCGGTATCCGTAGTCCTTGAACGTAGTCCAAGGGTTGCTGATAATTCGTTCTGCGAGATAGACCAGGTTGAGATTCCCTTCCATGAGGGTCAGGTCTTCAACCGGCTCCAGAGCTTCCAACGTGGGACCCTGCTCGTATTCATCAAAGTCCCTGTCTGAGGAACGCCACATTAGGCGGAGGGGACATGTGATGTCGGGAAGATCTACAGGGTTGATGGGGCGGGGAAAGCGATCCATAGCGGCTTGGTCCCAGTCTTGGACATGATACCGCTTGTTGCGAATTGCAGGAGGGTCCTCTCCATCCGACCCATCGGCATCGGAACCTTCTTCAAAGCCTGGCTGCCTATTCTTCTCACGCTCCACATCATTGTCGTGCTCAGGACGTTGGACATTGTTGCCAGGCTGCTTACGACGCCGTCGAGTTAGCCTGCACGCCTGGCAATTGCGAATGATCATTTGGAGATTCTGGTCAACAGGCCTTATGTGAAAACCCGGGTTCGCACAAAGACGCTCCTCAAGGTCAGAATCAAGGCGATCTCGAAGAGCTTCCAAAGCGTCATCCCCGTGTGGGGCTGCTCTGAGCCGCCGGAGACTTGTCAACGCCTGCTGATGGATCGAAGTCGCCATCCTGAGTCGTAATGGATGGACGCATGGAAGGGGAGGAAGATTCCAAACGAGCGCCGTCCTTTCGAAGCCGTTGTTCCAGATATGCTCCAGGACTTGGCACGCGATCGGCCCGCAGTCAGATCCGTTCTGTTTCCAGTTGACTTCACGAACGGTCATTTCTGTAACTTCCCACCCGTGCAAAGTGGCGAGATTCCTCCAGATTTGCCTCCCTCCCCATTCGTCCCAATCATGCGAAATGGAGTGAACTGAGGTTTCCATATACCGCCGGCCGAGAACGTGTATCTCCCGAGCCTCCGGTTCAAAAATCACCGCGCAAAAGTGATTGCCCCCTGTATGAAGAACTCCTGAGATGACGGTTAGAGGTGTGCGTCCTTCCACCGGAAGCCTGCACAGACGACGATATCGAAGAATCTCCTCCAGCGAGAAGTCAGGCGCATGCTGACGGACATAAATCGTTGGAACATATCGAATGTTCCGTCGACCTTGATCCAACCACAGCCTCATGAGCCACATGTCAATGATCGTGGTCTCTATCCAAACGCGATCCTTCAAGGTATGCAGGGCACGTAATGCTGTAGCCCAGTGATTAGGATCCAGGAAGTACTCATCTGCATTGGAACCCTCAGTCTTACAATATCATGTGAACATGGGCGCATGACACACCGAGCGGGTCCATCACTGCATCTACGGGCTCCCTGCCTTCTTGATCGGGTGCTGGTGTGCGCTCTGGAGTCACAAAGGGTTCCGAACTAGATGACCCAGAGGGACTGCTAGAACCCTGCCTGCGTCCTCTTCTCTTTTTGGGTGACCGCGCGGGTCGTCTTTGTTTATAAGACCTTGAACGTGGAGGGGTTGATGATCCAGAGGGACTGCTAGAATTCTGCCTAAGTCCTCTTCTCTTTTTGGGTGACCGCGCGGGTCGTCTTTGTTTAAAAGACCTTGAACGTGGAGGGGTTGGTTCCCCGTCTTCAATCTGTACTCTCATAAGGAACCCAGCAGATAATAACAAATGCTAACTCACGAAACTCTTGAAAACGGCTGCCATCTCTTCGAGACTCGGGACTTGTGAATCATCTGCAGCGGCTTCTAACTCTACTTCTGGGGAAGAGTGGCGTATCGATCGCGAGCGACTGCCAGATTCCTCCCTACGTGCTCTTCTCTTTTTGGGTGACCGCGTGGGTCGTCTTGGTTTGTATGACCTTGAACGTGGAGGGGTTGGTTCCCCGTCTTCAATCTGTAATCTCATAAGGAACCCAGCAGATAATAACAAAACCCTAACTCACAAAACTCTTGAAAACGGCTGCCATCTCTTCGAGACTCGGGACTTGTGAATCTGCAGCGGCTTCTAACTCTACTTCTGGGCCAAAGTCGTGTATCGATCGCGAGCGACTGCCAGATTCCTCCCTACGTGTTCTTCTCTTTTCGGGTGACCGCGTGGGTCGTCTTGGTTTGTACGACCTTGAACGTGGGGGCGTTGGTTCTCCGTCTTCAATCTGTACTCTCATAAGGAACCCAGCAGATAATAACAAAACCCTAACTCACAAAACTCTTGAAAACGGCTGCCATCTCTTCGAGACTCGGGACTTGTGATGTTGGGGGGTGGATGTAAGACTTTGACCTCGTCACCCCAAGTGATGTGCACCGACTCTGTTCCCTATCATCAGAGTCGCGAAGCTCAAGGTCGGATAACATCAAGTCCAATGCGCGACCCATCTCATGCATGTCCCTGTCCTCGACCTGGTACGGACCGTCGCTGGATAAAATTTCATTGGAAGCGTCAGCCATCCCGTCGAGGTCCATGGTTGTGGGAGTGGGTGGGGGGGGGGGGGCGGGGGGCGGGGAGGAAAATGTGTCAGGTAAACGCGTCCTCTTAATCCGGTCCATGCAATTTGCAGGTGAGCCCAATCAATCGATCAAACAAAAAAAGAGTTATTGGAAATATTTGTCCGGCAACGCGATCGACGCTAGCTGAGGGCCAACTCTGTTGGTAGCGACCGCTAGTAGTAGACTAAATATAGTACTCAAATTATTGCTTGGCACCCAGGGCACTCGTATCGACCCCAATCTGTGCTCTCTGCCATGGTACAAAACTTTTCACCCAGTAATCCTCGCCAGTCTTTCGGAAGGTCATCGGACTCCAACCAACCTTCAAGTCGTGAAAGTTTTGCCCCAGGGCCGCTGACTGACCGGGTGTGTGAAGTAAGTCCACGAACGCAAGGGATCTGCGCTATTGTGGCGGCACGAGAAAGTGTTGGATCGGGCTCATAAGCCAGATTGATGTCCATGCACGCGTGATGGTACCACAACGTGCACTCCCGGCAGTACCGTTGGATATCTTGCTCGGGATCGTAGATCCGCCCACAGATGCAAGACTTATTCACGCCCTGATCGCATCAACATTCTTCATTAGCAGAAATATGTCGGCACATGCTACAAATCGCTTACCTCTAATGATCCACAGCCGCGGGTCAACTTAACTGTTAGGCGCGTGAACCAAGAGCGGCGAGGGACGTGAGAAACATAGAGGTGGTCGTCAAATGCCACCACGTTCAGGGGGGCTACAGAAAAGCTTCACGGCTGAGGATGCTGAGATGGTCACGATTACGCACATTCTATGGTCTGCGGCTCAATCACGTCCACATGGTCGGATAACACCAACTCTGTCCCCCCAAGGCGGGGAAAGATAGCCTTTCTAAGGTTGAGCGACTAGGTTGAGCGTCTAAGGAACATGAAAGACAAGGGCGAGGCTCACTCTGAACCCGTCTGCCAACTGAACCCTCCATCCTGTAGATGGCTTTTGGAGTAATACCACTTCACCGCTACCCAGGTCTTGCCCGTCGCCCCGTCATAAGCAATGGCGTGGATTTTGGCTTTCCAGTATTCCTCAGGCTCTGGCTCGCTCGGAATATCGACATGTCGGATGAAAACACTATTGACTCGAGTATCAGCAGAAAAGCGCCCCTATAGAGCCTGGCACTCACTCGTCGTCTCCGCAGAACTCCACACACACTTGTTTGCCCTGCTTCCTGCTTTCCACTGCATCCTCGATAATAAGAGGTTCGACGCGCTCGAGCTGCTGGAATTCTTGGAAGGACGGAGTATGGGCAGATGCTCCCAGCTGCTTATTGGCATGGGCCGTCTTGCGAGGCCGCAACTGGCGATTACTCATAGGCGACGTGAAGGACAGGGGACAGTTATGCATCCTCCCTCAATGAAAGTTGCCAATTTATATCGATCGAATACTTTGCAATGGAAATTCTATCAATCGGGTTGGCCCTCAATTAAAGTTGCCAATCTATATCGATCGAATACTTCGTAATGGAATTTCTCTCAATCGGTAACCTGAAACATCAACCGGCTACTGCCGCCTCGTATTTCTGACCAAGTGGCAGAGATCCGGCGGTACCTATCCGATCGACGGGAGTACCATTATCCCGGGTCACTCTGAACAATTTATTCGATTTCATACGGAACCCCACCCAAGGGCCTTGAATATGCCGACTAGCCCCCTAGGCCATGAAGCAACTCAAGGACCTCTTGTCCCCACGCACACTGGCCCTTGCTCTGCAACCTGCGGTTTCTGACGTGCACGAGGGTCGCACACACAGCGGTCAACACCCTTTTTAAACTATCGACCTAGGGAACTGATTAGGCTTTTGATCGGAGCCATAGCCCAAGACTACTCACCTCCTGCGCATCAAGCACCTTCATAATATGCTTCGCTTCAGGTACCGCATGCTTTCTATCGGCCATTTGAACAACTGAGTCGAAGATCTCTTGGGCACGGTCCATTGGACCATCTCCCTTGTAAGACTTAGGTATCTGCAAGGCCTCCCGGATCCAATCTTTCACCTCTCCATCAGAAGGTCTCCTCTTCGGCGAAGATCGAAAAGGCGTGAGAGAAGGACTATGTGAGGACTGCGGTGCCAACTTGGGCTTGCGAGGAGATGCGATGTAAACTGATCGCATCCCAGCCTTCCTAGGGCGCGGAGGTGGGGTGTGTTCCTCACCACTCTCGCTTTCAGAGTCGGAGGGGTGGTCTACCTCCCTTTCAGTGTCTGAGTGGCGGTCTACATCCCTTTCAGAGTCGAAGCCGTCGTCTACCTGTCTTTCAGAGTCAGAGGGGTCATCACTGTCTGGTTCCGCCACGGGTAGGACCGGTTCCTCCCCTGGCGCTTCCCCATCCGAGTGACTGATCCCACGAGGGCTCTGTGACCTACCATTCTTGGGACTCTGAGTTGCACTACACATGTCATCTGAGGCGAGTCAGTGAGGTATTATTGAGGGATACAATCGATAGACCTTACTGGATGCCTGTCCTGGTTCCCATTCGGGACGTCGATCAGCGGCTATGTCAAGCTCAGAGTCGCTCCATGTTGCATTGGGAGGTGGGTGAACTTCGGTCGGGCTTGCGCTTCCGTCGCTTTCGCCTGTATCATATCATTTAATCGTGCATCACGGGCCATCCGCAATGTAAGCCACACCTGGCTGAGTAGTCTTGACCTCCGTACCAAGCAACTGACGGGCTTTCTCAGCGTCCTCCCTGTGCTGCCTCCTGATGGCCTCTGCTACTGATCAGAGTATGCTTGAGAACACCAAGCTTTTGAAGGATGTCTCACCCCATGGTTCGTAATCCCATAAAGACGAGTCTTTGAGCACGTCACCCTCCATCGCTTCCGGCCAGCCCTCCGGCAACTCATCATGACGCACAAAGTCGACCCAACCATCCTCCATAGCCTGAAGGAACTTGGCTGCGAAGGCCTTGTCCGCTTGGATCAATGAAGCGGACAATCCATGTTCCTTGTCCATTGTCGTTTTGCCTTCAGACGTTCAGCGCCAGGTCAGTTCCCTGTTAAATTTGGAGTCACATGTCTGTTCTCATAGTCACGTGATCCCATGTTGAAATTTTTCGAGAAGGCAGCTCTTGTTGCGCTCTCTCCTAAATGCCGAAGTCAACCTCACCCAAGTCTAAGAAGGCCACTAAGAAGGCGGCAAAAAAGAGTTCAAATAAGGTAAACCCACTGAGTGAACTAAGATTAATGGATATGACTGATTCTGGACTCTGCCCGCCATAGGAGAAACAGAAGGTACACCTTATTGAGTGCCGAGTTTTTCGCTCATACATATCCTCTGCAAAAGGTTATGTGTTCTGACTTTTGTTTTTGTATCAGAGGCTACCCCGGAGCGACTATGTCCCTCGTCCCGACATCGACCACTTCACCTCCGACCTTTTAGGTTCCACCAAGGTCCGAAGCGTTGAGAAACGGGTTGCGAAGACGCTGAAAATGGCCGCGAGACGCGCCGATAACTACCTGGCTGGCGCTCCAAAGTTCAGGGTGTCCTTCAAGACGGAAGATCTGGACGCGGTGGGCCTCGACGACGCCCAGGGTAAATGTGACCAACTCGAGTCCCCCGACGTGCCAGCCCGTGGATTCTCCTCCATTTTCATAGATGCAGAGGACAAGGCCATGTTCTATTACATGGGGGAAAGGGTCACGGTCGTGAAACCGACCGAGGTCGTACCGCTCACTCCCGAAAACCAGGACATGTACGCTGCTCAGCTCCAGAATACCCCGCCCAACCAGAAGGTCTTTGACGGTCTAGACGTGAGTGACAGCCTCTTTATTGAATGTTGATAACTCAGCTGATGCGGGTTTCTGCTACTTCAGGATAAGACCATCACTCGATATCACGAGGGGGTTCAGCACCTCTGTTCAACCGTCCACCCTATCATGAGCAAGTCCGACAAGCGGCATCCATTACGAAAGGATGACCCAGACGCACGTGTCATGCGCTACAAAGAGAGTGGGAGCCCGGACTTAGAGCGGCGAGAGCGCTGCGGTGTCGTTCATCTCGTCCACGGATGGCCGCAACAGAACCAGCCCAAAAAGGTAAGCCCCTTGAACGTACTCTAGCTTTACTTATTGATATACTACACCTCTACAGGGTCTCTTCCTCTCTGGACAGAACTCCAAATCTGGAATTGGGGCCGCCGCCATAAAGCATCACTACGTGGCCACCTCCCTCTTGAGCCAGATCCTCGGCGTCTGGTTCCAGAAGCTCTTTCCCGCAGAATATGCAAGGTTCACCAAGGCCTTCGACGCCGGTGTGTGGACGAGCGAAGACCCTGGGCCGTGGCTGGGTCGCGCCATCGTGTACAAGCTCCAGGTCGAGCTACATGTCGACAACGGAGATGATGGGCCAGCGGTAAGCTTCCCCGTCGGCTACTTTGACGGAGGGGAAATGCTGGTCCCTTCCCTCGACACGAAATTCAGGTAAGCCTTCACCCTCGTGTTAGAGCGTACTCTAACTCTGTTCATGATGCGTAGCTATCGCCTGGGGCACATGTGCTTTTTTGCGGCTTCAAAAATTTTCCATGCCGTAGCACGCTGGACGCCCAAGGAGGCTAAGCCTGGTGACGAACTCACTCCAGGCCGCATCGGGACCGTCTTCTTCACTCCGTCACTCACCCTCGAAACCATGAAAGACAAGGAGCCAGGCTGGTCCGTGAAGACCGCCATGGGCAGAGCTCCGGATGCCACTTATTAAATTTACACGTACATTGTTTATCTACCCAGTACGGGTTATATTAAGATCAAGCCAGACGTACTCTTGGTCTATAGCAATACAAGCTTACGCTTATGGGGCATTCAAGGGTTCAAAAGTCTCGGAAGTCACACTAAGACGGGGGGAAACAGTAATCCATTCATATGCATATGTACATCGACCAAAAACAGCGTTCATAGCACGACGCCGTGGCGGTATTGGACGGCCTTGGTCCTCCACACGTCGATCATGGTCGCGAGGATAGTGCGACGTTTGTGGATGGCGATCGATTCCAGGAAGAGCCGTGCACCAGGTCCTGTCTCAAGCTCGCTCACGAAGTGGTGGTACCGACCCTGTTCATCTCCGAAAACCGAGACGTCCATGCGGCAGAAGGTGCGCAGGTCCGACGAGTGAAGATCTTTTTCCCGCTCACGCTTCTCGTTCACCCCTCGCAACATGTCATACGCAAACTTCTCGAATTCTTCCAACCCGCGCTTACTTTGCCACATGTTGACGCCTCCATCTGTGATATCGTCACTGGTATCAACAATGTTAGTGGGGTTCAGGCTGAAATAGAAGGAAAATTCAATGCTCACGGCATGGCAGAGAGCGGTGTGGGGTGAACGGAATCTCTCATTGCCGCTTCACCCGCCGTGTACATGATGTGCACAATCTGACCGCCGACGAAAATCGTCCGCAGTTCTCCTAACCTCTTGAGTGTCGGCATGAAGTTCATCTGGAACCACTCCGGAAGAATGGGGATGTTCATGATCTTCAGCCCTCCGTAGCGCTCCTTAATGATATCGAGTTCCGCCTTCAAGCTCGGATACTTCGACCGTTCCGGGTCCTTCCTCTGCGAATCCCATACACCCTTCCCCCTCTTGCTGTACCCTCGCTTGTACACAGTATTGGGGGCCAAATCCTGCTGCTTCTCGGGGTTGAGAAGCGCGATCACAGGCGTTCTCAACTTGGCCTCGGTCGCAACCTGCCCGAGTTCTTGCAGGTACGCGAGCTTGTTCCCGTACATCAAGGACTCCAACGGTCTGGGCCAAACCGCCGTCTGACTAGCCACCTGATGCCACCTGTCGAACCATGTCTTGAATGAATGTTTGTTCCAGCCGAAGGTTTCCGCCCTAACCCCCCTAATAAGCCAAAAGTTAGCACACCTTTGCCGATGACTTGGATAGAAAACTTACAAGAAGTCATCACCGAAATCGATAGTGCAGATGATGAGGTCTGCATGTGCGATCATATCACTATCGACGTTATCCCTGACTACCCGTATAAACTCCTTGCAACCCATTAACGACACTTCGAATTCCGCAGGCCGCTGCATTAAGCCTGCGGCGAACCAGGTCTATATAGATTAAATCAGCGTATGAACATCTCTTAGTCGCAATAAGACTGTTTGCTTACCCACTCGTCAATATCAACGTGTACCATGTCAACCATTTGCTTGAAGTCTTGGTGATATTCGTGCCGCGGGACCTCGTCCACCTTTAGGTGCACAGAACTCGGAAACACCGCCTTCAACTTGTCGTAAACCACGCGAGGTAGAACTTCCTTCATATTCTCCACGGTGTCCCCAAGGGTTTCAGTCGAATGGACGATGTGCTCGACATAGGTAACCTTGATGGGAGCCTGTCCAGAACAAAAAGGGACTGGTTCCGGGAACAGAGGTGGGGGTGAGGCGCGCTCCGAGGTTTGGCTGGAGTATCGACTTAGACCCAGCGTGGGGGCTGGGGTCATCCACGACGTTTTTGGAACGCCAGCACGAAACTGGACTGGCTCCGGGAACAGAGGTGGGGGTGAAGCGCGCTCCGAGGTTTGGCTGGAGTATCGACTACCACCCAGCGAGGTTCCGCTGGAGTATGGACTACCACCCGGTGTGGGGGTTGGGGTTACCTGCGGGGTTTCTGGAACACTGCTGCGCGTGGATGCCGGCGCGCGCTGGGAGGAAAGAAGCCGCTGCATGAATAAACCTTTCCTGCCTGTAGTCACCGAGCTCGCCTGCTCCTCCCCCTCCCCCTCCTGCTGCTGCTGCTGCTGCTCCTGGTCCGGCTCCTGGTCCGGTTCCTGGCCCTGGTTGTCCTCCTCCTGCTTCTGCCGGCGTCTGCTGGTAGTCATCGAGGGCGCCTCCTCCTCCTCCTCCTGCTCTTCCTCCTCCTCCTCCTCCTCCTCCTCTTCCTCCTCCTCCTCCTCCTCTTCCTCTTCCTCTTCCTCTTCCTCCTCCTCCTCCTCCTCCTCCGGGGGTGGCGTGTTCTGCGGGGTTTCCGACACATGACTGCTGCTGGGCACGGATCCCTGGGTCTGCTGGCGGGAGAGAAACAAGCTCGCCTCCTCCTCCCCCTCCCCCTCCTCCTGCTTCTGCCGGCGTCTGCTTGCACTCGTCGAGGGCGCATCCTCCTCGTCCTGCTCTTCCTGCTCCTCCTGCTCGTCCAACCCCCCCCACTCGTCCTGTCCCGGTCCCTGTCCCTCGTCTTCTGTATCCGTATCCTCCCCATCCTCCTCATCCTCTGAACCCTCTTGCCACTCTCCGAATCCCTGAGCCTTGAACTGCTTTGCACGCCGCAAGTACTCCTCGGGAACATCTCTTTCATCTTTTTGCTCCAATAGTCGGAGCGCAATGGCGAGTCCCCACCGCTTCCAATCCTGCGCCGTGAGTTCGTCCCTGAGTTCCTCCGCAGGTGGAAGCGCCGTCGACTCAAGGTCAAGGTGCTGGAAGAAACCACATTGCTCGGCATCGCAGTTGGGATGCTGAGGCCTAGAAGCTGCGTGCCTCTTCCACATACTCGTCTTCTGGTGCCACACCGGCACGAAAGCAACAATGATGCGCTCCCCGCGGTACGTATATTCCACCCCGGCATACTGGACTCGATATCTGTTAAGGTCCACCTTCCCATCCTTGGGTCGATGGCCGCATGCATGCCCACACTTGAAAAACTTCTCGGCGCCCATGATGATGATTGACGGTGAATTTAGAGGTGGTTATGGTCGAGAATGCAGAGGATAGTTCTTATGAAGGACGATCCCTTATCAGTCTGATCAATGCAATCAGATTATCATCCCGCTCGGGCTTGCGTACCAGGTGATCAAAGTGATCGTCGAAACCTTTGCATTTCGCCGCCACCGCTATAGGAAACAATAACAGTTTACTTACAGTTTAACCCTCGTGCTTGGTTTCACACCTGGTTTGCACCTGGTTTCATACCTGGGTTAGATAGGCGACGCTCGTCTGAGCGCTCAGCTGCCATTCTATGGGTATGACGCTCGTCTGAGCGTTCGGGACCCGTTTCCCAGCCACTTGATAGGTCTGACAGACTCTTCTGAGCGCTCTGAACCCGTTCTAAAAGTGGTCACATCACATTAGAGATAGAAATAAAGAAATGCACTATGGGGAATTGATCACTCCACGTCTTGGTGAACAATCTACACGCGCGCACTTTAACCACTAGACCAAAATGACATTACATGTTCGCACTTGGTTTTGGACCTCATCCCTCCCGTCGCACCTCCTCTGCACCTGGTTTATACTGTCGCACCTGGCTTCGCACCTCCTCTTGTACCCTTCGCACCTCCCGTCGCACCTCCCCTCATCCGTCGCACCTCCTCTCGCACCTGGTTTATTCGTCGCACCTGGTTTATATGTCGCACCTCCCGTCGCACCTGGTCTCGCACCTGGTTTATTATCCGTCGCACCTGGTTTCGCACCTGGGTTTCCACTTTACACCTCAATTACGGTGAATGACGGTCCACATCACGTGACTAATTTACTTCCAAGAGCACGCAACTTTACCCCGTCGGCATTCACGCGAAAATCACTAGAAACACGACGTTTTGAGAGAAAGGTGCAAAGAAAGATCACAATTATAAAACATTATGCCAAAGGATATGCATGAGACACCCGGGGATTGAACCCGGGACTGCCAGCTGAGTCGCAGACAAAGCGTGCGTGATAACCAAGTATACCATGTGTCCATGCCAAACCTGGTCTCGCACCTGGTTTATACCGTTGCACCTGGCTTCGCACCTCCCCTTGTACCATTCGCACCTCCCCTCACCCGTCGCACCTGGTTTATCCGTCGGACCTCCTAACAGCATCTGGTCTGGCACCTGGTTTATACCGTCGCACCTGGTTTCGCACCTGGTTTAATACCGTCGCACCTGCCTTCACACCTCCCCTTGTACCCTTCGCACCTGGTTTTGACGTCGCACCTCCCCTCGCACCTGGTTTATCCGTCGGACCTCCTAACAGCATCTGGTCTCGCACCTGGTTTATACCGTCGCACCTGGTTTCGCACCTGGTTTTGACGTCGCACCTCCTCTCGCACCTGGTTTTATCCGTCGGACCTGCCTTCCCACCTCCCTTCTACCCTTTGTATTGGCCGCATTTGCCGTATGTCGAGGACGAAGACCCTGTGAGTAAATGTAATAGCAGTTTATTCACGCATGCATGCATTCGAGGCCCGTGTGACTGTCCCTTCTTCGTTGGGGAAGAATGAGCCGTGCAGGTGAAGAGTACTATATTCTAAGTTTGAGGGCAGCATCCACCATGTTCTTCGTCGACAAATACTGTGCGCGTAATATATATTCAGACCCTAAGTGGACGTGGTGACTCTCGTTCATTTCTTTCAAGTAGAAAGCACTTCGGGGCAGGTCTAACCCTGGTAGAGAACAAATACGACAGGGTTATGGGGTCATTCACGGTAGATGACGCTGAATGACGCTTGATTACGCTATATTACGGTGCACGACGGTGAATATTACGCTGGATATTACGGTGAATGGTTACTTGCCTGGACTTGCTGACCTCGCACCTGGTTTCCCACCTGGTTTCTCCGTCGCACCTGCTCTCGCACCTGGTTTCGCACCTCGTTTATACCGTGGCACCTGGTCTTGTACCTGGTTTATACGTCGCACCTCCTGTCGCACCTGGTCTCCCACCTGGTTTATACGTTGCACCTCCCCTCGCACCTGGTTTTGCACCTGATTTATCCGTCGCACGTCCTTTTGCACCTCCCCTCATCCGTCGCACCTGGTCTCGCACCTGGTTTATACCGTCGCACCTGCCTTCGCACCTCACCTTGTACCCTTCGCACCTGGTTTTGACTTTGCACCTCCCGTCGCACCTTCCCTCATCCGTCGCACCTCCCCTCGCACCTGTTTTCGCACCTGGTTTATCCGTCGCACCTCCTCTCACACCTGGTCTCGCACCTGGTTTATACCGTCGCACCTCCTCTCGCACCTGGTTTATACCATCGCACCTGCCTTCGCACCTCACCCTGTACCCTTCGCACCTGGTTTTGACTTTGCACCTCCCGTCGCACCTTCCCTCATCCGTCGCACCTCCCCTCGCACCTGTTTTCGCACCTGGTTTATCCGTCGCACCTCCTCTCACACCTGGTCTCGCACCTGGTTTATACTGTCGCACCTCCTCGCGCACCTGGTTTATACCATCGCACCTGCCTTCGCACCTCACCCTGTACCCTTCGCACCTGGTTTTGACTTCGCACCTCCCGTCGCACCTGGTCTCGCACCTGGTTTATACCATCGCACCTGCCTTCGCACCTCACCCTGTACCCTTCGCACCTGGTTTTGACTTCGCACCTCCCGTCGCACCTCCCCTCATCCGTCGCACCTCCTCTCGCACCTGTTTTCGCACCTCGTTTATACCGTCGCACCTGGTCTCGCACCTGGTTTATACCATCGCACCTCCTCTCGCACCTGTTTTCGC
Source organism: Lyophyllum atratum (assembly GCA_014905825.1). Lineage (NCBI taxonomy): Eukaryota > Fungi > Basidiomycota > Agaricomycetes > Agaricales > Lyophyllaceae > Lyophyllum > Lyophyllum atratum. The sequence continues at coordinate 659,499 of JACGCN010000029.1, read as the reverse complement.
ACCTGGTTTATATTGTCGCACCTGATTTCGCACCTGGTTTATCCGTCGCACCTCCTCTCACACCTGGTCTCGCACCTGGTTTATACTGTCGCACCTCCTCTCGCACCTGGTCCCCGTCGCACCTGATCTCGCACCTGGTCTCGCACCTGGTTTATACTGTCGCACCTGATCTCGCACCTGCTCTGGGTCTCGCACCTGGTCTCGCACCTCCCCTTATAGTATACCTAGTATACCTTAGGGTTATCTGGTCTCGCACCTCACGCCTCGCGGGTCATGTCACGTGACTTATATACTTCCAGGAGCACGCAACTTTACCCTCCTTTTTCTCCACAACCGGACCGCCGATTTCTTAGCTTTTTTAAAGGTTCATTGGTACATATATAACCTCTCTTTTGGACCCCTAACATCCCCAAAATTTTGATATTTGTATATAAGAGTACTCTTATACAGGACGGTATAATACAGTCCAAACACATCACCCAATATCATCTTCCAAGAAAGTTAGTATTGCCCAAACACATCCCACGGGAAAAACACAGCTAAAACCAGCGTCATGCTTCATCCCACTCTTTCCCAACTTCATTTCGAAGCCGGGGGGGAGCAAAGCACGTCGGCTCTCCACGTTCGATATCTTCAGCGGTTCGAGATCATAGCACGTCTGAATCATGTCAGATTTCACCTCGTAGCGCGCACAATTTGCAGTCGTAACAGAGCACTTTTTTTTTTTGACCGTCGCAAGAACCCTAACCCTCTAACCAGGACTCCCGCAGCGTCATGCTTCATCCCACTCTTCCCACCTTCATTCCGAAGCCGGGGGGGCAAGGAACACGCGTCGCAGAACACTCGCAAACAGAGTTCACCTCGTAACCGTCCTCCTCGTCCCGACGCTAAGTTTCCCACATACGTCCCACACCCTAAGCCTCTAACCAGGCCTCCCGCAGCGTCATGCTTCATCCCACTCTTCCCCCCTTCATTTCGAAGCCGGGGGGGAGCAAAGAACGCTCGCAGAGCCAACCTCAGCTTTCCCACCAAGTCTGAATACAGTCCAAACACATCACCCGCCTTCGTCATCTACAATATCATCTTCCAAGAAAGTTAGTATTGCCCAAACACATCCCACGGGAAAAACACAGCTAAAACCAGCGTCATGCTTCATCCCACTCTTTCCCAACTTCATTTCGAAGCCGGGGGGGAGCAAAGCACGTCGGCTCTCCACGTTCGATATCTTCAGCGGTTCGAGATCATAGCACGTCTGAATCATGTCAGATTTCACCTCGTAGCGCGCACAATTTGCAGTCGTAACAGAGCACTTTTTTTTTTGACCGTCGCAAGAACCCTAACCCTCTAACCAGGACTCCCGCAGCGTCATGCTTCATCCCACTCTTCCCACCTTCATTCCGAAGCCGGGGGGGCAAGGAACACGCGTCGCAGAACACTCGCAAACAGAGTTCACCTCGTAACCGTCCTCCTCGTCCCGACGCTAAGTTTCCCACATACGTCCCACACCCTAAGCCTCTAACCAGGCCTCCCGCAGCGTCATGCTTCATCCCACTCTTCCCCCCTTCATTTCGAAGCCGGGGGGGAGCAAAGAACGCTCGCAGAGCCAACCTCAGCTTTCCCACCAAGTCTGAATACAGTCCAAACACATCACCGCCTTCGTCATCTACAATATCATCTTCCAAGAAAGTTAGTATTGCCCAAACACATCCCACGGGAAAAACACAGCTAAAACCAGCGTCATGCTTCATCCCACTCTTTCCCAACTTCATTTCGAAGCCGGGGGGGAGCAAAGCACGTCGGCTCTCCACGTTCGATATCTTCAGCGGTTCGAGATCATAGCACGTCTGAATCATGTCAGATTTCACCTCGTAGCGCGCACAATTTGCAGTCGTAACAGAGCACTTTTTTTTTTGACCGTCGCAAGAACCCTAACCCTCTAACCAGGACTCCCGCAGCGTCATGCTTCATCCCACTCTTCCCACCTTCATTCCGAAGCCGGGGGGGCAAGGAACACGCGTCGCAGAACACTCGCAAACAGAGTTCACCTCGTAACCGTCCTCCTCGTCCCGACGCTAAGTTTCCCACATACGTCCCACACCCTAAGCCTCTAACCAGGCCTCCCGCAGCGTCATGCTTCATCCCACTCTTCCCCCCTTCATTTCGAAGCCGGGGGGGAGCAAAGAACGCTCGCAGAGCCAACCTCAGCTTTCCCACCAAGTCTGAATACAGTCCAAACACATCACCGCCTTCGTCATCTACAATATCATCTTCCAAGAAAGTTAGTATTGCCCAAACACATCCCACGGGAAAAACACAGCTAAAACCAGCGTCATGCTTCATCCCACTCTTTCCCAACTTCATTTCGAAGCCGGGGGGGAGCAAAGCACGTCGGCTCTCCACGTTCGATATCTTCAGCGGTTCGAGATCATAGCACGTCTGAATCATGTCAGATTTCACCTCGTAGCGCGCACAATTTGCAGTCGTAACAGAGCACTTTTTTTTTTGACCGTCGCAAGAACCCTAACCCTCTAACCAGGACTCCCGCAGCGTCATGCTTCATCCCACTCTTCCCACCTTCATTCCGAAGCCGGGGGGGCAAGGAACACGCGTCGCAGAACACTCGCAAACAGAGTTCACCTCGTAACCGTCCTCCTCGTCCCGACGCTAAGTTTCCCACATACGTCCCACACCCTAAGCCTCTAACCAGGCCTCCCGCAGCGTCATGCTTCATCCCACTCTTCCCCCCTTCATTTCGAAGCCGGGGGGGAGCAAAGAACGCTCGCAGAGCCAACCTCAGCTTTCCCACCAAGTCTGAATACAGTCCAAACACATCACCCGCCTTCGTCATCTACAATATCATCTTCCAAGAAAGTTAGTATTGCCCAAACACATCCCACGGGAAAAACACAGCTAAAACCAGCGTCATGCTTCATCCCACTCTTTCCCAACTTCATTTCGAAGCCGGGGGGGAGCAAAGCACGTCGGCTCTCCACGTTCGATATCTTCAGCGGTTCGAGATCATAGCACGTCTGAATCATGTCAGATTTCACCTCGTAGCGCGCACAATTTGCAGTCGTAACAGAGCACTTTTTTTTTTGACCGTCGCAAGAACCCTAACCCTCTAACCAGGACTCCCGCAGCGTCATGCTTCATCCCACTCTTCCCACCTTCATTCCGAAGCCGGGGGGGCAAGGAACACGCGTCGCAGAACACTCGCAAACAGAGTTCACCTCGTAACCGTCCTCCTCGTCCCGACGCTAAGTTTCCCACATACGTCCCACACCCTAAGCCTCTAACCAGGCCTCCCGCAGCGTCATGCTTCATCCCACTCTTCCCCCCTTCATTTCGAAGCCGGGGGGGAGCAAAGAACGCTCGCAGAGCCAACCTCAGCTTTCCCACCAAGTCTGAATACAGTCCAAACACATCACCGCCTTCGTCATCTACAATATCATCTTCCAAGAAAGTTAGTATTGCCCAAACACATCCCACGGGAAAAACACAGCTAAAACCAGCGTCATGCTTCATCCCACTCTTTCCCAACTTCATTTCGAAGCCGGGGGGGAGCAAAGCACGTCGGCTCTCCACGTTCGATATCTTCAGCGGTTCGAGATCATAGCACGTCTGAATCATGTCAGATTTCACCTCGTAGCGCGCACAATTTGCAGTCGTAACAGAGCACTTTTTTTTTTGACCGTCGCAAGAACCCTAACCCTCTAACCAGGACTCCCGCAGCGTCATGCTTCATCCCACTCTTCCCACCTTCATTCCGAAGCCGGGGGGGCAAGGAACACGCGTCGCAGAACACTCGCAAACAGAGTTCACCTCGTAACCGTCCTCCTCGTCCCGACGCTAAGTTTCCCACATACGTCCCACACCCTAAGCCTCTAACCAGGCCTCCCGCAGCGTCATGCTTCATCCCACTCTTCCCCCCTTCATTTCGAAGCCGGGGGGGAGCAAAGAACGCTCGCAGAGCCAACCTCAGCTTTCCCACCAAGTCTGAATACAGTCCAAACACATCACCACCGCCTTCGTCATCTACAATATCATCTTCCAAGAAAGTTAGTATTGCCCAAACACATCCCACGGGAAAAACACAGCTAAAACCAGCGTCATGCTTCATCCCACTCTTTCCCAACTTCATTTCGAAGCCGGGGGGGAGCAAAGCACGTCGGCTCTCCACGTTCGATATCTTCAGCGGTTCGAGATCATAGCACGTCTGAATCATGTCAGATTTCACCTCGTAGCGCGCACAATTTGCAGTCGTAACAGAGCACTTTTTTTTTTGACCGTCGCAAGAACCCTAACCCTCTAACCAGGACTCCCGCAGCGTCATGCTTCATCCCACTCTTCCCACCTTCATTCCGAAGCCGGGGGGGCAAGGAACACGCGTCGCAGAACACTCGCAAACAGAGTTCACCTCGTAACCGTCCTCCTCGTCCCGACGCTAAGTTTCCCACATACGTCCCACACCCTAAGCCTCTAACCAGGCCTCCCGCAGCGTCATGCTTCATCCCACTCTTCCCCCCTTCATTTCGAAGCCGGGGGGGAGCAAAGAACGCTCGCAGAGCCAACCTCAGCTTTCCCACCAAGTCTGAATACAGTCCAAACACATCACCGCCTTCGTCATCTACAATATCATCTTCCAAGAAAGTTAGTATTGCCCAAACACATCCCACGGGAAAAACACAGCTAAAACCAGCGTCATGCTTCATCCCACTCTTTCCCAACTTCATTTCGAAGCCGGGGGGGAGCAAAGCACGTCGGCTCTCCACGTTCGATATCTTCAGCGGTTCGAGATCATAGCACGTCTGAATCATGTCAGATTTCACCTCGTAGCGCGCACAATTTGCAGTCGTAACAGAGCACTTTTTTTTTTGACCGTCGCAAGAACCCTAACCCTCTAACCAGGACTCCCGCAGCGTCATGCTTCATCCCACTCTTCCCACCTTCATTCCGAAGCCGGGGGGGCAAGGAACACGCGTCGCAGAACACTCGCAAACAGAGTTCACCTCGTAACCGTCCTCCTCGTCCCGACGCTAAGTTTCCCACATACGTCCCACACCCTAAGCCTCTAACCAGGCCTCCCGCAGCGTCATGCTTCATCCCACTCTTCCCCCCTTCATTTCGAAGCCGGGGGGGAGCAAAGAACGCTCGCAGAGCCAACCTCAGCTTTCCCACCAAGTCTGAATACAGTCCAAACACATCACCGCCTTCGTCATCTACAATATCATCTTCCAAGAAAGTTAGTATTGCCCAAACACATCCCACGGGAAAAACACAGCTAAAACCAGCGTCATGCTTCATCCCACTCTTTCCCAACTTCATTTCGAAGCCGGGGGGGAGCAAAGCACGTCGGCTCTCCACGTTCGATATCTTCAGCGGTTCGAGATCATAGCACGTCTGAATCATGTCAGATTTCACCTCGTAGCGCGCACAATTTGCAGTCGTAACAGAGCACTTTTTTTTTTGACCGTCGCAAGAACCCTAACCCTCTAACCAGGACTCCCGCAGCGTCATGCTTCATCCCACTCTTCCCACCTTCATTCCGAAGCCGGGGGGGCAAGGAACACGCGTCGCAGAACACTCGCAAACAGAGTTCACCTCGTAACCGTCCTCCTCGTCCCGACGCTAAGTTTCCCACATACGTCCCACACCCTAAGCCTCTAACCAGGCCTCCCGCAGCGTCATGCTTCATCCCACTCTTCCCCCCTTCATTTCGAAGCCGGGGGGGAGCAAAGAACGCTCGCAGAGCCAACCTCAGCTTTCCCACCAAGTCTGAATACAGTCCAAACACATCACCGCCTTCGTCATCTACAATATCATCTTCCAAGAAAGTTAGTATTGCCCAAACACATCCCACGGGAAAAACACAGCTAAAACCAGCGTCATGCTTCATCCCACTCTTTCCCAACTTCATTTCGAAGCCGGGGGGGAGCAAAGCACGTCGGCTCTCCACGTTCGATATCTTCAGCGGTTCGAGATCATAGCACGTCTGAATCATGTCAGATTTCACCTCGTAGCGCGCACAATTTGCAGTCGTAACAGAGCACTTTTTTTTTGACCGTCGCAAGAACCCTAACCCTCTAACCAGGACTCCCGCAGCGTCATGCTTCATCCCACTCTTCCCACCTTCATTCCGAAGCCGGGGGGGCAAGGAACACGCGTCGCAGAACACTCGCAAACAGAGTTCACCTCGTAACCGTCCTCCTCGTCCCGACGCTAAGTTTCCCACATACGTCCCACACCCTAAGCCTCTAACCAGGCCTCCCGCAGCGTCATGCTTCATCCCACTCTTCCCCCCTTCATTTCGAAGCCGGGGGGGAGCAAAGAACGCTCGCAGAGCCAACCTCAGCTTTCCCACCAAGTCTGAATACAGTCCAAACACATCACCGCCTTCGTCATCTACAATATCATCTTCCAAGAAAGTTAGTATTGCCCAAACACATCCCACGGGAAAAACACAGCTAAAACCAGCGTCATGCTTCATCCCACTCTTTCCCAACTTCATTTCGAAGCCGGGGGGGAGCAAAGCACGTCGGCTCTCCACGTTCGATATCTTCAGCGGTTCGAGATCATAGCACGTCTGAATCATGTCAGATTTCACCTCGTAGCGCGCACAATTTGCAGTCGTAACAGAGCACTTTTTTTTTTGACCGTCGCAAGAACCCTAACCCTCTAACCAGGACTCCCGCAGCGTCATGCTTCATCCCACTCTTCCCACCTTCATTCCGAAGCCGGGGGGGCAAGGAACACGCGTCGCAGAACACTCGCAAACAGAGTTCACCTCGTAACCGTCCTCCTCGTCCCGACGCTAAGTTTCCCACATACGTCCCACACCCTAAGCCTCTAACCAGGCCTCCCGCAGCGTCATGCTTCATCCCACTCTTCCCCCCTTCATTTCGAAGCCGGGGGGGAGCAAAGAACGCTCGCAGAGCCAACCTCAGCTTTCCCACCAAGTCTGAATACAGTCCAAACACATCACCGCCTTCGTCATCTACAATATCATCTTCCAAGAAAGTTAGTATTGCCCAAACACATCCCACGGGAAAAACACAGCTAAAACCAGCGTCATGCTTCATCCCACTCTTTCCCAACTTCATTTCGAAGCCGGGGGGGAGCAAAGCACGTCGGCTCTCCACGTTCGATATCTTCAGCGGTTCGAGATCATAGCACGTCTGAATCATGTCAGATTTCACCTCGTAGCGCGCACAATTTGCAGTCGTAACAGAGCACTTTTTTTTTTGACCGTCGCAAGAACCCTAACCCTCTAACCAGGACTCCCGCAGCGTCATGCTTCATCCCACTCTTCCCACCTTCATTCCGAAGCCGGGGGGGCAAGGAACACGCGTCGCAGAACACTCGCAAACAGAGTTCACCTCGTAACCGTCCTCCTCGTCCCGACGCTAAGTTTCCCACATACGTCCCACACCCTAAGCCTCTAACCAGGCCTCCCGCAGCGTCATGCTTCATCCCACTCTTCCCCCCTTCATTTCGAAGCCGGGGGGGAGCAAAGAACGCTCGCAGAGCCAACCTCAGCTTTCCCACCAAGTCTGAATACAGTCCAAACACATCACCGCCTTCGTCATCTACAATATCATCTTCCAAGAAAGTTAGTATTGCCCAAACACATCCCACGGGAAAAACACAGCTAAAACCAGCGTCATGCTTCATCCCACTCTTTCCCAACTTCATTTCGAAGCCGGGGGGGAGCAAAGCACGTCGGCTCTCCACGTTCGATATCTTCAGCGGTTCGAGATCATAGCACGTCTGAATCATGTCAGATTTCACCTCGTAGCGCGCACAATTTGCAGTCGTAACAGAGCACTTTTTTTTTTGACCGTCGCAAGAACCCTAACCCTCTAACCAGGACTCCCGCAGCGTCATGCTTCATCCCACTCTTCCCACCTTCATTCCGAAGCCGGGGGGGCAAGGAACACGCGTCGCAGAACACTCGCAAACAGAGTTCACCTCGTAACCGTCCTCCTCGTCCCGACGCTAAGTTTCCCACATACGTCCCACACCCTAAGCCTCTAACCAGGCCTCCCGCAGCGTCATGCTTCATCCCACTCTTCCCCCCTTCATTTCGAAGCCGGGGGGGAGCAAAGAACGCTCGCAGAGCCAACCTCAGCTTTCCCACCAAGTCTGAATACAGTCCAAACACATCACCGCCTTCGTCATCTACAATATCATCTTCCAAGAAAGTTAGTATTGCCCAAACACATCCCACGGGAAAAACACAGCTAAAACCAGCGTCATGCTTCATCCCACTCTTTCCCAACTTCATTTCGAAGCCGGGGGGGAGCAAAGCACGTCGGCTCTCCACGTTCGATATCTTCAGCGGTTCGAGATCATAGCACGTCTGAATCATGTCAGATTTCACCTCGTAGCGCGCACAATTTGCAGTCGTAACAGAGCACTTTTTTTTTTGACCGTCGCAAGAACCCTAACCCTCTAACCAGGACTCCCGCAGCGTCATGCTTCATCCCACTCTTCCCACCTTCATTCCGAAGCCGGGGGGGCAAGGAACACGCGTCGCAGAACACTCGCAAACAGAGTTCACCTCGTAACCGTCCTCCTCGTCCCGACGCTAAGTTTCCCACATACGTCCCACACCCTAAGCCTCTAACCAGGCCTCCCGCAGCGTCATGCTTCATCCCACTCTTCCCCCCTTCATTTCGAAGCCGGGGGGGAGCAAAGAACGCTCGCAGAGCCAACCTCAGCTTTCCCACCAAGTCTGAATACAGTCCAAACACATCACCGCCTTCGTCATCTACAATATCATCTTCCAAGAAAGTTAGTATTGCCCAAACACATCCCACGGGAAAAACACAGCTAAAACCAGCGTCATGCTTCATCCCACTCTTTCCCAACTTCATTTCGAAGCCGGGGGGGAGCAAAGCACGTCGGCTCTCCACGTTCGATATCTTCAGCGGTTCGAGATCATAGCACGTCTGAATCATGTCAGATTTCACCTCGTAGCGCGCACAATTTGCAGTCGTAACAGAGCACTTTTTTTTTTGACCGTCGCAAGAACCCTAACCCTCTAACCAGGACTCCCGCAGCGTCATGCTTCATCCCACTCTTCCCACCTTCATTCCGAAGCCGGGGGGGCAAGGAACACGCGTCGCAGAACACTCGCAAACAGAGTTCACCTCGTAACCGTCCTCCTCGTCCCGACGCTAAGTTTCCCACATACGTCCCACACCCTAAGCCTCTAACCAGGCCTCCCGCAGCGTCATGCTTCATCCCACTCTTCCCCCCTTCATTTCGAAGCCGGGGGGGAGCAAAGAACGCTCGCAGAGCCAACCTCAGCTTTCCCACCAAGTCTGAATACAGTCCAAACACATCACCGCCTTCGTCATCTACAATATCATCTTCCAAGAAAGTTAGTATTGCCCAAACACATCCCACGGGAAAAACACAGCTAAAACCAGCGTCATGCTTCATCCCACTCTTTCCCAACTTCATTTCGAAGCCGGGGGGGAGCAAAGCACGTCGGCTCTCCACGTTCGATATCTTCAGCGGTTCGAGATCATAGCACGTCTGAATCATGTCAGATTTCACCTCGTAGCGCGCACAATTTGCAGTCGTAACAGAGCACTTTTTTTTTTGACCGTCGCAAGAACCCTAACCCTCTAACCAGGACTCCCGCAGCGTCATGCTTCATCCCACTCTTCCCACCTTCATTCCGAAGCCGGGGGGGCAAGGAACACGCGTCGCAGAACACTCGCAAACAGAGTTCACCTCGTAACCGTCCTCCTCGTCCCGACGCTAAGTTTCCCACATACGTCCCACACCCTAAGCCTCTAACCAGGCCTCCCGCAGCGTCATGCTTCATCCCACTCTTCCCCCCTTCATTTCGAAGCCGGGGGGGAGCAAAGAACGCTCGCAGAGCCAACCTCAGCTTTCCCACCAAGTCTGAATACAGTCCAAACACATCACCGCCTTCGTCATCTACAATATCATCTTCCAAGAAAGTTAGTATTGCCCAAACACATCCCACGGGAAAAACACAGCTAAAACCAGCGTCATGCTTCATCCCACTCTTTCCCAACTTCATTTCGAAGCCGGGGGGGAGCAAAGCACGTCGGCTCTCCACGTTCGATATCTTCAGCGGTTCGAGATCATAGCACGTCTGAATCATGTCAGATTTCACCTCGTAGCGCGCACAATTTGCAGTCGTAACAGAGCACTTTTTTTTTTGACCGTCGCAAGAACCCTAACCCTCTAACCAGGACTCCCGCAGCGTCATGCTTCATCCCACTCTTCCCACCTTCATTCCGAAGCCGGGGGGGCAAGGAACACGCGTCGCAGAACACTCGCAAACAGAGTTCACCTCGTAACCGTCCTCCTCGTCCCGACGCTAAGTTTCCCACATACGTCCCACACCCTAAGCCTCTAACCAGGCCTCCCGCAGCGTCATGCTTCATCCCACTCTTCCCCCCTTCATTTCGAAGCCGGGGGGGAGCAAAGAACGCTCGCAGAGCCAACCTCAGCTTTCCCACCAAGTCTGAATACAGTCCAAACACATCACCGCCTTCGTCATCTACAATATCATCTTCCAAGAAAGTTAGTATTGCCCAAACACATCCCACGGGAAAAACACAGCTAAAACCAGCGTCATGCTTCATCCCACTCTTTCCCAACTTCATTTCGAAGCCGGGGGGGAGCAAAGCACGTCGGCTCTCCACGTTCGATATCTTCAGCGGTTCGAGATCATAGCACGTCTGAATCATGTCAGATTTCACCTCGTAGCGCGCACAATTTGCAGTCGTAACAGAGCACTTTTTTTTTTGACCGTCGCAAGAACCCTAACCCTCTAACCAGGACTCCCGCAGCGTCATGCTTCATCCCACTCTTCCCACCTTCATTCCGAAGCCGGGGGGGCAAGGAACACGCGTCGCAGAACACTCGCAAACAGAGTTCACCTCGTAACCGTCCTCCTCGTCCCGACGCTAAGTTTCCCACATACGTCCCACACCCTAAGCCTCTAACCAGGCCTCCCGCAGCGTCATGCTTCATCCCACTCTTCCCCCCTTCATTTCGAAGCCGGGGGGGAGCAAAGAACGCTCGCAGAGCCAACCTCAGCTTTCCCACCAAGTCTGAATACAGTCCAAACACATCACCGCCTTCGTCATCTACAATATCATCTTCCAAGAAAGTTAGTATTGCCCAAACACATCCCACGGGAAAAACACAGCTAAAACCAGCGTCATGCTTCATCCCACTCTTTCCCAACTTCATTTCGAAGCCGGGGGGGAGCAAAGCACGTCGGCTCTCCACGTTCGATATCTTCAGCGGTTCGAGATCATAGCACGTCTGAATCATGTCAGATTTCACCTCGTAGCGCGCACAATTTGCAGTCGTAACAGAGCACTTTTTTTTTTGACCGTCGCAAGAACCCTAACCCTCTAACCAGGACTCCCGCAGCGTCATGCTTCATCCCACTCTTCCCACCTTCATTCCGAAGCCGGGGGGGCAAGGAACACGCGTCGCAGAACACTCGCAAACAGAGTTCACCTCGTAACCGTCCTCCTCGTCCCGACGCTAAGTTTCCCACATACGTCCCACACCCTAAGCCTCTAACCAGGCCTCCCGCAGCGTCATGCTTCATCCCACTCTTCCCCCCTTCATTTCGAAGCCGGGGGGGAGCAAAGAACGCTCGCAGAGCCAACCTCAGCTTTCCCACCAAGTCTGAATACAGTCCAAACACATCACCGCCTTCGTCATCTACAATATCATCTTCCAAGAAAGTTAGTATTGCCCAAACACATCCCACGGGAAAAACACAGCTAAAACCAGCGTCATGCTTCATCCCACTCTTTCCCAACTTCATTTCGAAGCCGGGGGGGAGCAAAGCACGTCGGCTCTCCACGTTCGATATCTTCAGCGGTTCGAGATCATAGCACGTCTGAATCATGTCAGATTTCACCTCGTAGCGCGCACAATTTGCAGTCGTAACAGAGCACTTTTTTTTTTGACCGTCGCAAGAACCCTAACCCTCTAACCAGGACTCCCGCAGCGTCATGCTTCATCCCACTCTTCCCACCTTCATTCCGAAGCCGGGGGGGCAAGGAACACGCGTCGCAGAACACTCGCAAACAGAGTTCACCTCGTAACCGTCCTCCTCGTCCCGACGCTAAGTTTCCCACATACGTCCCACACCCTAAGCCTCTAACCAGGCCTCCCGCAGCGTCATGCTTCATCCCACTCTTCCCCCCTTCATTTCGAAGCCGGGGGGGAGCAAAGAACGCTCGCAGAGCCAACCTCAGCTTTCCCACCAAGTCTGAATACAGTCCAAACACATCACCGCCTTCGTCATCTACAATATCATCTTCCAAGAAAGTTAGTATTGCCCAAACACATCCCACGGGAAAAACACAGCTAAAACCAGCGTCATGCTTCATCCCACTCTTTCCCAACTTCATTTCGAAGCCGGGGGGGAGCAAAGCACGTCGGCTCTCCACGTTCGATATCTTCAGCGGTTCGAGATCATAGCACGTCTGAATCATGTCAGATTTCACCTCGTAGCGCGCACAATTTGCAGTCGTAACAGAGCACTTTTTTTTTTGACCGTCGCAAGAACCCTAACCCTCTAACCAGGACTCCCGCAGCGTCATGCTTCATCCCACTCTTCCCACCTTCATTCCGAAGCCGGGGGGGCAAGGAACACGCGTCGCAGAACACTCGCAAACAGAGTTCACCTCGTAACCGTCCTCCTCGTCCCGACGCTAAGTTTCCCACATACGTCCCACACCCTAAGCCTCTAACCAGGCCTCCCGCAGCGTCATGCTTCATCCCACTCTTCCCCCCTTCATTTCGAAGCCGGGGGGGAGCAAAGAACGCTCGCAGAGCCAACCTCAGCTTTCCCACCAAGTCTGAATACAGTCCAAACACATCACCGCCTTCGTCATCTACAATATCATCTTCCAAGAAAGTTAGTATTGCCCAAACACATCCCACGGGAAAAACACAGCTAAAACCAGCGTCATGCTTCATCCCACTCTTTCCCAACTTCATTTCGAAGCCGGGGGGGAGCAAAGCACGTCGGCTCTCCACGTTCGATATCTTCAGCGGTTCGAGATCATAGCACGTCTGAATCATGTCAGATTTCACCTCGTAGCGCGCACAATTTGCAGTCGTAACAGAGCACTTTTTTTTTTGACCGTCGCAAGAACCCTAACCCTCTAACCAGGACTCCCGCAGCGTCATGCTTCATCCCACTCTTCCCACCTTCATTCCGAAGCCGGGGGGGCAAGGAACACGCGTCGCAGAACACTCGCAAACAGAGTTCACCTCGTAACCGTCCTCCTCGTCCCGACGCTAAGTTTCCCACATACGTCCCACACCCTAAGCCTCTAACCAGGCCTCCCGCAGCGTCATGCTTCATCCCACTCTTCCCCCCTTCATTTCGAAGCCGGGGGGGAGCAAAGAACGCTCGCAGAGCCAACCTCAGCTTTCCCACCAAGTCTGAATACAGTCCAAACACATCACCGCCTTCGTCATCTACAATATCATCTTCCAAGAAAGTTAGTATTGCCCAAACACATCCCACGGGAAAAACACAGCTAAAACCAGCGTCATGCTTCATCCCACTCTTTCCCAACTTCATTTCGAAGCCGGGGGGGAGCAAAGCACGTCGGCTCTCCACGTTCGATATCTTCAGCGGTTCGAGATCATAGCACGTCTGAATCATGTCAGATTTCACCTCGTAGCGCGCACAATTTGCAGTCGTAACAGAGCACTTTTTTTTTTGACCGTCGCAAGAACCCTAACCCTCTAACCAGGACTCCCGCAGCGTCATGCTTCATCCCACTCTTCCCACCTTCATTCCGAAGCCGGGGGGGCAAGGAACACGCGTCGCAGAACACTCGCAAACAGAGTTCACCTCGTAACCGTCCTCCTCGTCCCGACGCTAAGTTTCCCACATACGTCCCACACCCTAAGCCTCTAACCAGGCCTCCCGCAGCGTCATGCTTCATCCCACTCTTCCCCCCTTCATTTCGAAGCCGGGGGGGAGCAAAGAACGCTCGCAGAGCCAACCTCAGCTTTCCCACCAAGTCTGAATACAGTCCAAACACATCACCGCCTTCGTCATCTACAATATCATCTTCCAAGAAAGTTAGTATTGCCCAAACACATCCCACGGGAAAAACACAGCTAAAACCAGCGTCATGCTTCATCCCACTCTTTCCCAACTTCATTTCGAAGCCGGGGGGGAGCAAAGCACGTCGGCTCTCCACGTTCGATATCTTCAGCGGTTCGAGATCATAGCACGTCTGAATCATGTCAGATTTCACCTCGTAGCGCGCACAATTTGCAGTCGTAACAGAGCACTTTTTTTTTTGACCGTCGCAAGAACCCTAACCCTCTAACCAGGACTCCCGCAGCGTCATGCTTCATCCCACTCTTCCCACCTTCATTCCGAAGCCGGGGGGGCAAGGAACACGCGTCGCAGAACACTCGCAAACAGAGTTCACCTCGTAACCGTCCTCCTCGTCCCGACGCTAAGTTTCCCACATACGTCCCACACCCTAAGCCTCTAACCAGGCCTCCCGCAGCGTCATGCTTCATCCCACTCTTCCCCCCTTCATTTCGAAGCCGGGGGGGAGCAAAGAACGCTCGCAGAGCCAACCTCAGCTTTCCCACCAAGTCTGAATACAGTCCAAACACATCACCGCCTTCGTCATCTACAATATCATCTTCCAAGAAAGTTAGTATTGCCCAAACACATCCCACGGGAAAAACACAGCTAAAACCAGCGTCATGCTTCATCCCACTCTTTCCCAACTTCATTTCGAAGCCGGGGGGGAGCAAAGCACGTCGGCTCTCCACGTTCGATATCTTCAGCGGTTCGAGATCATAGCACGTCTGAATCATGTCAGATTTCACCTCGTAGCGCGCACAATTTGCAGTCGTAACAGAGCACTTTTTTTTTTGACCGTCGCAAGAACCCTAACCCTCTAACCAGGACTCCCGCAGCGTCATGCTTCATCCCACTCTTCCCACCTTCATTCCGAAGCCGGGGGGGCAAGGAACACGCATCGCAGAACACTCGCAAACAGAGTTCACCTCGTAACCGTCCTCCTCGTCCCGACGCTAAGTTTCCCACATACGTCCCACACCCTAAGCCTCTAACCAGGCCTCCCGCAGCGTCATGCTTCATCCCACTCTTCCCCCCTTCATTTCGAAGCCGGGGGGGAGCAAAGAACGCTCGCAGAGCCAACCTCAGCTTTCCCACCAAGTCTGAATACAGTCCAAACACATCACCGCCTTCGTCATCTACAATATCATCTTCCAAGAAAGTTAGTATTGCCCAAACACATCCCACGGGAAAAACACAGCTAAAACCAGCGTCATGCTTCATCCCACTCTTTCCCAACTTCATTTCGAAGCCGGGGGGGAGCAAAGCACGTCGGCTCTCCACGTTCGATATCTTCAGCGGTTCGAGATCATAGCACGTCTGAATCATGTCAGATTTCACCTCGTAGCGCGCACAATTTGCAGTCGTAACAGAGCACTTTTTTTTTTGACCGTCGCAAGAACCCTAACCCTCTAACCAGGACTCCCGCAGCGTCATGCTTCATCCCACTCTTCCCACCTTCATTCCGAAGCCGGGGGGGCAAGGAACACGCGTCGCAGAACACTCGCAAACAGAGTTCACCTCGTAACCGTCCTCCTCGTCCCGACGCTAAGTTTCCCACATACGTCCCACACCCTAAGCCTCTAACCAGGCCTCCCGCAGCGTCATGCTTCATCCCACTCTTCCCCCCTTCATTTCGAAGCCGGGGGGGAGCAAAGAACGCTCGCAGAGCCAACCTCAGCTTTCCCACCAAGTCTGAATACAGTCCAAACACATCACCGCCTTCGTCATCTACAATATCATCTTCCAAGAAAGTTAGTATTGCCCAAACACATCCCACGGGAAAAACACAGCTAAAACCAGCGTCATGCTTCATCCCACTCTTTCCCAACTTCATTTCGAAGCCGGGGGGGAGCAAAGCACGTCGGCTCTCCACGTTCGATATCTTCAGCGGTTCGAGATCATAGCACGTCTGAATCATGTCAGATTTCACCTCGTAGCGCGCACAATTTGCAGTCGTAACAGAGCACTTTTTTTTTTGACCGTCGCAAGAACCCTAACCCTCTAACCAGGACTCCCGCAGCGTCATGCTTCATCCCACTCTTCCCACCTTCATTCCGAAGCCGGGGGGGCAAGGAACACGCGTCGCAGAACACTCGCAAACAGAGTTCACCTCGTAACCGTCCTCCTCGTCCCGACGCTAAGTTTCCCACATACGTCCCACACCCTAAGCCTCTAACCAGGCCTCCCGCAGCGTCATGCTTCATCCCACTCTTCCCCCCTTCATTTCGAAGCCGGGGGGGAGCAAAGAACGCTCGCAGAGCCAACCTCAGCTTTCCCACCAAGTCTGAATACAGTCCAAACACATCACCGCCTTCGTCATCTACAATATCATCTTCCAAGAAAGTTAGTATTGCCCAAACACATCCCACGGGAAAAACACAGCTAAAACCAGCGTCATGCTTCATCCCACTCTTTCCCAACTTCATTTCGAAGCCGGGGGGGAGCAAAGCACGTCGGCTCTCCACGTTCGATATCTTCAGCGGTTCGAGATCATAGCACGTCTGAATCATGTCAGATTTCACCTCGTAGCGCGCACAATTTGCAGTCGTAACAGAGCACTTTTTTTTTTGACCGTCGCAAGAACCCTAACCCTCTAACCAGGACTCCCGCAGCGTCATGCTTCATCCCACTCTTCCCACCTTCATTCCGAAGCCGGGGGGGCAAGGAACACGCGTCGCAGAACACTCGCAAACAGAGTTCACCTCGTAACCGTCCTCCTCGTCCCGACGCTAAGTTTCCCACATACGTCCCACACCCTAAGCCTCTAACCAGGCCTCCCGCAGCGTCATGCTTCATCCCACTCTTCCCCCCTTCATTTCGAAGCCGGGGGGGAGCAAAGAACGCTCGCAGAGCCAACCTCAGCTTTCCCACCAAGTCTGAATACAGTCCAAACACATCACCGCCTTCGTCATCTACAATATCATCTTCCAAGAAAGTTAGTATTGCCCAAACACATCCCACGGGAAAAACACAGCTAAAACCAGCGTCATGCTTCATCCCACTCTTTCCCAACTTCATTTCGAAGCCGGGGGGGAGCAAAGCACGTCGGCTCTCCACGTTCGATATCTTCAGCGGTTCGAGATCATAGCACGTCTGAATCATGTCAGATTTCACCTCGTAGCGCGCACAATTTGCAGTCGTAACAGAGCACTTTTTTTTTTGACCGTCGCAAGAACCCTAACCCTCTAACCAGGACTCCCGCAGCGTCATGCTTCATCCCACTCTTCCCACCTTCATTCCGAAGCCGGGGGGGCAAGGAACACGCGTCGCAGAACACTCGCAAACAGAGTTCACCTCGTAACCGTCCTCCTCGTCCCGACGCTAAGTTTCCCACATACGTCCCACACCCTAAGCCTCTAACCAGGCCTCCCGCAGCGTCATGCTTCATCCCACTCTTCCCCCCTTCATTTCGAAGCCGGGGGGGAGCAAAGAACGCTCGCAGAGCCAACCTCAGCTTTCCCACCAAGTCTGAATACAGTCCAAACACATCACCGCCTTCGTCATCTACAATATCATCTTCCAAGAAAGTTAGTATTGCCCAAACACATCCCACGGGAAAAACACAGCTAAAACCAGCGTCATGCTTCATCCCACTCTTTCCCAACTTCATTTCGAAGCCGGGGGGGAGCAAAGCACGTCGGCTCTCCACGTTCGATATCTTCAGCGGTTCGAGATCATAGCACGTCTGAATCATGTCAGATTTCACCTCGTAGCGCGCACAATTTGCAGTCGTAACAGAGCACTTTTTTTTTTGACCGTCGCAAGAACCCTAACCCTCTAACCAGGACTCCCGCAGCGTCATGCTTCATCCCACTCTTCCCACCTTCATTCCGAAGCCGGGGGGGCAAGGAACACGCGTCGCAGAACACTCGCAAACAGAGTTCACCTCGTAACCGTCCTCCTCGTCCCGACGCTAAGTTTCCCACATACGTCCCACACCCTAAGCCTCTAACCAGGCCTCCCGCAGCGTCATGCTTCATCCCACTCTTCCCCCCTTCATTTCGAAGCCGGGGGGGAGCAAAGAACGCTCGCAGAGCCAACCTCAGCTTTCCCACCAAGTCTGAATACAGTCCAAACACATCACCGCCTTCGTCATCTACAATATCATCTTCCAAGAAAGTTAGTATTGCCCAAACACATCCCACGGGAAAAACACAGCTAAAACCAGCGTCATGCTTCATCCCACTTCATTCATTCATTGAGGAATCACATGACATTCAGTAAATGTAGGTAGGCATATCTAACTGAATCATGCAAGAAGCATTGAAGCGTACCACAAGAAGACTGCAGATAAGTTTGTGCGATGACCACTAATGGGACTACTGTTTAACCAAGATGTGTATGCATCCAAGGTGTCCCATTTGACTCCAAAATGAACCTCTGCTTGGTTCCGCAGATGTAAAATGTGGTAGATCGCAAATCCAAGAGGAGCAACAATATCCTTCCTTGTGCAGCCGGCGCCATTCTTCTGAATTGTGCCATGGAGGGTGTCACCGCCATGCTGAGGGATATGGCAGAACCAGCATACACGGCCACAGGAAGGCTTATAACGAATTGTACGCTGCCATGCTTGATATGTCTGCACACTGACATCCTGAACATGCTGATTCAATGTGGAACACTGAAATATGCCGTGGCTTCCTGTGTCTTGTCCATATGCTTGACAAAATGCACAGCTGCCCGAAAATAGTGACAAGGCTTGCTCAAAACTAGTCACATAGTCATAAGCCACAGTAAGGCGATCTGACTTGTGTTTCTTGGCAAGGGCCAGCTGCTCTTCGAAAACTGAATGGGATTCATTGTACTTGCGCTTCAAGGATCTAAAGGGTGATTAGACTGAGACACGTTAAACAAGAGAGATTGGCATACAAATTTGAGCCTGTCAAAGCAGTTAAGGCTGTCGTGGCATTATACTGTTTCTCACAACGACTACAGTTCATAGCCCTGGGCTGGTCTTTACACTGCACGCCAACTCCATCATTGAACTTGGTAATGAGAAAGCGAATGCAAGCATTTGATGAATATATCATTTCCCAAATTGCCATATTTCCAGGATGGTCTTCAGGCAATGATGGTGGTCTTTGGACCCCTAGCTTTGGCAAAGTGTAGCAATTGGCTGCTTGGCCATCTCTGCCAGCTCTGGAGACCTCCTGAACAAATCCAATCATTTCTTTAGGAGTGTTGGCATGCACAACAAAGTGGACATGTGGGTAGTCGTTGCCAGCACCAAATGCTGCAGTACAGACCATGATTCTGTTATTGCCACCATTCCAGTTGCGGAAGATTTTGAGGCGATCACCATCAGAAAGATCTTCACCGCCATGATAAAACTCGCACCCCAATAGCTGAGCGAGTGTCTTCCCTTCATCTATGTATGGCACAAAGATGAGGCCACGACCTTGGCTAGAAGACTTTGCCAACTCCTCTCTAACCACTTGCACAGCCAAACGATGTATGTCCTCTGAGGTCTTGCATGGTGCTTCTACAATGTAGCGCAGTTCTGGGCGATCTGTACTACTGCGGATCATGACAGTTGATTTTGCCATTCCAAATGCAGAAAGCAGAGCCTTTTCGGAGGACGGAGGTATAGTACCAGACAAGAGGCACATTTGAACAGGAATGCTCCGTAACTCTTGAAGATTGTGAAGAGCTTCGCGAAAGGTGCCTGTTAAACCATAGTGTGACTCGTCAAACACAATCCTGTTGACGCCTGCAGTTTCATGGACTTTGGCTATAGTTTGCTTCCATCCTGGTGTGCGAGCTTTGTCGACTGTGACCAGAATGAGCTTTCTGACACCTGTGATCATAGGACAATCATCATCTGGGGGACCAAGATATTCCTCGTATTGAATTGCCATCTTGTCGAATTTGTGTTTATAATCTGCAAGTAAGGACTTGAGGGGGAGGATGACAACTGTGACACAGCTTCCTTCAAGCAAGGTAGGAATGACTGCCAACATTGTCTTTCCAGCACCAGTGCGTAGAATTATGCAGACATCTGTGTCATGTGCAAGAACCGCTAGCAAAGCATCTCGTTGTTCCGGACAGCTCCATACTGCGTTGGTGCGACCTAGCACAACTTGCAATGCAGATAATGCACGCTGTTCAAGAGAAGCTAATGCAGACATAATTATTAGCTTTCTAGGAAGACATCATTGGGAAACATTGCTGACCATCGTCAAACAGATGGCTAGAATGATTAGACACAGGACACTGATGGTCAGCATCTGGATTGATCAATGGGCCATAAGCATGTTCCAACTGATGTTCCATCCCAGTGCTGTCATGGTCGGGCAGAGAGCCAGAGTTATAGTATGTGGATAGTTGATCGTCACCAATTGATGCATCATTTGGAAGGGTTGCTGGCTCATCCACGTATTCCAACTCATCATCTACATTGGCCAAGCCATGTGGTGATTTTTCAATTGCCGAAACAGGCATTGTTGGGCCTGAGGAGGAGGGAAGTGCTAGAAGAAGGAAATCAAATACTACCTGGCAAGAAACCTAATATTGCCTCACTTTTTAAAGCCTCTCTGATGGCACCCTGGACAATGTCATGAATTGTGGGCCCTAGGCTTGCCACGACAGATTCAGAAAGTGACTTGGTCAAGTCAGGAATTATTTGGGCCAAGTCATTTGTGTACACTTGTGCCGTTGGAGGGTTTGAAGGAGGACCAAGATGGCTACATGTAATAACGCCAGAACTGACGAGGTTGTCAAAATGCCTCATCAAAGCATCACGATACGAAAGCCCAAGTCCACCAGGAACAACTCGAGCAATGATCTGCCAATCAGTGCTGGCATCAAGGTAGAGTGGCAGCACATCTTCCGCAACACCAGCCAGTGCATCAGCACTCAGTGCATATATCCGGTTTTCTGTTCTTCGGCTGTGCGTAGCCTGTCTAGCTTCAACAGTGTCAAATTCCTGCTCTTCAACAAGCTGCTCGAGGGCAGGAGCCAGTTTTCGTTTGAAGGCGAGGCAGATATGACGCCATGAATGAACACCTATCGGAAACTTGACAATAGGAACGGAGTATGACTGCATGATGCTGGAGATCTCAGTGGTTGTAAACAGCCTGCCATTATTGACAAAAAGTTGGTCGCGGTAGACTTGGTGAATACTGGGACTGGCAGGATAGCATATGACAACAGCGAGTTCTGCAAAGGGACGAGCAATAGCAAGACCTTGAATGATGAGATCTGCAGTGACAGCATCAAATGCATGTGGGACCAGCTTCTCTGACTGTGTCATTGAGGTGCCTTTGTGGTACGTAACAAGCATGGCGAGGTACAAGGCAAAGCCTACAAAATTGCGGTGAGTGCTGGTGGGGATGTTCCTATATGTCATTGCAGTGAGCTCTGTCATACGTCCAGGTGCCCCACCAAGCATCTCTCCGCGCACCAGCAAGAGACCTTCAAATTTGGAGTAGTGAAACAGCCAAGCTTTTAATGCCATCTGATTCCAAATCGGCTTTCCGTGCTCATCCACGTCCGCAATGAATCGCTGGCGAAGGGTCACATCTCTGAGGATAGCAGTGAAGAGCAGATCTCGATCCTGACAAAAAGGATTGCGTGTATCGGACATGAATGAATATCCAACGGTAGTGTTGGTGAGGTCATCCAAAAGCTCCTTGTACAAAACTGAGATATCCAAGCCACATAGAATGTCCTGCTCCCATGTCTGGACAGCGGCACATTCCAATGCGACAAACAGCTTTTGAATATCTGCAAAGTCAATCTGATGGCCCTCATAAAGCATTGACTGATAGGTCTTTCGGTCTCTCCACCATACCCGTGGCAACCCCATGGTCGTTTGTGTGATTGTAGTGGCACGATGTTGCAGTGAACGAAGAGCATTAAATGTTGAGTCATATTTCTCTGTGTACCAAGGCTCAAGGCTCTGTGCTTCATGTGCATGTCCTAAGCTGCCCGGAGTACTGCTCTTGTGGCTGATTTCCACCATGAAATCCATTCGCATGCAGTATTCGAGCTTCGCGATGGGGCCTGTGGTGTGCTTAGGATGTTTAAATGAACCATCCTGTCTGAGCATTGAGAGGGCGAGCATGTTGATAGTGGGGTCAGGAAAGAGATGGTCATTGGTTTTGACCCAAGTGGTCGTCCACAGTATTATAAGGATGCTGTGAATCTTGACAGAGCTATCCTTGAGGGAGGAGGTGACCAAGGTTTCTCGCAGGTCATCCAAATTTGCATAGAGGTTCGGAGGCAGGTCATAGGAGATGAGATTGCTGCCTCGCAATAACATTGCAACCAGCTTGACCACAGGCAAAACATATTCCTTCATTCTTTCTTTGTGGTCTTGATGACGATGAAAAGGGGTGTTGTTTATGCCTCTGCATGCAAACCAGTTAATGCTATCTTGCAAGAAAATTAATATTGCCAACGTACTCTTTGGTAGGGTCAGGAGAGTTGAGACGCTGCAAGACAAGCTCTGGGAGCACGTCAAAGTATTCCTCCGCCTTAGCAAACAGGCAACGGACTGCAGACACCAAGCCTGGAAATTCCTCTTCAGTGGCAGGCGCGACCAAAGCTCGCAGAGCTGGGACGTTCTTGCCCTCTACAAGATTTAGCCAGTGTGTTGACTTCAACCAAGGGCTTACAAGCCGTGGATCCAATCTATTCACGGCAGATGACGTGCCATCCAGCTCAACCTGCTTCTGGCGCAAGGCAGCAATAATCTCTTCATCGGGACTAGTGGCAGGCCTTCGGTGTGGAATGACTCTGAAGTATGACTTCCACTGTGGTGATTTATTGAGCTGTTGGGCTTTTACTGATTTCCACTCCTTGGGGAACGGATCATCAGGGTGCTGCAAGCGGTGATGTTTTGACATGGTTGATTCTTTGCCATAGACCTTGTCGCAGATAGCACACATGAAACCGTCATGCAAAGCAAGGCCTTGTAGCTCCGGGATGGGCTGACTGGGGATCTCTGGAAGCTTGGTGGAGATCGCCAGTTCATTCGCGGCTTCCTTGAGCTTCGTGTGGTCAAGTCTTATGCCAGACTTCACATGGCAGTCACCAAAATGAGAGATGACTTGCCCAGAGGAGAGTGCGACCTTGCAGGACAGGCAGATCAAACACTTTATCCTAGTATTTACTGCGAGGCCAATCTGCGAGAGATATGGATGGCACAAAAGTTCCGGTCCTATATGGCTGTGGAGGTCCTTGTCTTCATTTCCAGCATTCTAGTAATAATAAGTTCAAGAAAGTTATTATTGCATATGAGGGTAAACTCACCAATGAGTCAGAACGAGAATCTGTACGCTGCTGGACCTTCAGAATGATGATGAGCTTCTGAAGGAAAACTTTTTTGCAGAGAGGTGCATACCACAGGACCAGAAATGTTATCTACAGCTGTAGAGCTTAATAGGGCTTCAGCTCCAATGTCCTGATGCAATATTAGCTTTCTGACAAGACAGTATTGATGCATCATCTGCATACCGTGAGAAGGCTTGCAGTCACTGCATTGATGGTTGCGTTCCGGCCAGCATCTGAAACCTTGCGTTCCAGAATATCGTCAATAACCCCAGCAAAGCTGATGCAGAACTGCACATCAACGTACCTTTCCCAACCATTGACATGCAGCAACCTTGACATGTCTTGCAAGGCTAATGGTGGCCTTGAAGCCATGCCCTTCAGGCTTGACTGAGCAATAGCACATGAGCAGGCCAGTCTCCACATCACGTCTAACTTCAATTAATCCATTGGAGTAATTGACATTAATGCTAGACTTGCAGCCACGACGATGAATGTCGCGTAGGGACTGGGCCTTGTGTAGCGTTTCAGCCGTGAATTTTTCGTTGCATTCAGAGCAGACAGCGGAAGGCATGACGTTAGCCATGTGTCCTAAAGAGGAAGGTAGTGGTTCAAGTACAAGAGGGGTTTTCGATCTCAGAAAACATTTCATAGGCCACTTGATTGGGCAACAACATGTAGATACAACATCAAACAGCCATACGAAGGTAGTTGACTGGGCAGAGAGCGCAGTACTTCTCCTGAACGCGAGGTTACGGTTTTCAGGAATTTCTGTTGTCAAGCGGCTTATGGACATAGACCCAGGTTTGATTCATTTATACATAAGCCGTTTGTAACCAGAAAGCCCTGAAAACTATAACAAACCAAGATGAATTTGAACGTGAAAGAAAGAAACAATTGCGACCATCATACAAACAGATGAGTTGAGCCGTGGCATGATTTATTTCTACAGTAAAACACTTTAATAGTAATTTCTAGTACTGGGAAAGACTCCGAGGTGACTCACGGGTGGCTAATAACTCAAATACACCCCAGGCGTGGCGCGTGGAGGCGACCATCACACAAACAGATGAGTCGAGCTGAGACGACTCACGGGTGGCTAATAACTCAAATACACCCCAGGCGTGGCGCGTGGAGGCGACCATCACACAAACAGATGAGTTGCGCCGTGGCATGATTTATTTCTATAGTAAAACACTTTAACAGTAATTCTCGGTACTAGAAAAGTTTCTGAGACGACTCACGGGTGGCTAATAACTCAAATACACCCCAGGCGTGGCGCGTGGAGGCGACCATCACACAAACAGATGAATTGAGCCGTGGCATGATTTATTTCTATAATAAAACACTTTAACAGTAATTCTCGGTACTAGAAAAGTTTCTGAGACGACTCACGGGTGGCTAATAACTCAAATACACCCCAGGCGTGGCGCGTGGAGGCGACCATCACACAAACAGATGAGTTGAGCTGAGACGACTCACGGGTGGCTAATAACTCAAATACACCCCAGGCGTGGCGCTTGGAGGCGACCATCACACAAACAGATGAGTTGCGCCGTGGCATGATTTATTTCTATAGTAAAACACTTTAACAGTAATTCTCGGTACTAGAAAAGTTTCTGAGACGACTCACCGGTGGCTAATAATCCAAATACTGCTCAGAGGGGCTAAGTGGGCCGCGGTCAAAGAGTCCCGGGCTCGAGTCTCCATTGGCTCGTCCCGCAACTTACACAGAAATATTAATTCAGCTGTGCCATGACTTATAGTAACTTTACCATCCTATTGCCAGAACAAATGGTGGGGTCAACACGCCAATACACAGCTAAGTATCAGGTATGTAAACAATGCGGACTAGCGAACCTGTCGCAGAACCGTCTCATAGTCTACTGCAGCTGGGAGGGCGCGGGAGGCTGGATCTCCATCTCAACATCGTCCTCACCATCTGCATCCAGACCAGAGTCATAACCGTCCTCCTCGCCCTCTTCTTCTTCTTCCTCCTCCTCCTCTTCATCGTCATCCCCATCCATCTCTTCAGCCTCGTCGTCGATCCAAGGGTTTAGGGCTGCATGAAGGAAGGATGGTCAGTGAAAAACTTTGTAAACAAGCAGTCACACACCTGGAATACGCTTATGCCTGGGAGAATCCTCAATGACTTCGCCCCCGTCTGAGCCAAGCGAGACGAGCCCTTCATCTTCGTCAATGTCCATGGCAGCAGGACCTAAGCAATAATAAGTTTCTGACAACAAGGTATTGAACGTGTGAAAGCTCGCCTCCATTGTTGAGAGGAGTCTCCGAGTCATCGGAGTTGCTGGCAAAGGACTCCATTTCCGGGCCACTGGCGTTCTGGTTCGGGGGCGGTGTGATGCTGCTTGACCCTTCGAAGATGTCAGCTTGGTGTATAAAGACGGAAACTGAAGGGGACTTACTGTTCATGATGACCTCTTCCAGCGCAAGAGCAACCTCAGGAGACATACGCGCCTCTGCGAAGATGGAGTTGATGGCGGCAGCGAGATCGGACTCCAGATCTTGGGGAGTAGCATCACGATTAGCAGAAACGGTCGGTGCAGCACGTCCTCCCTCCTCCGCAGATGAAGGCGAGTTGATGGCGGCAGCGACATCATCCTGGACTCCGGGAGTGGCAGCACCGTTGACAGAAACAGGTGGTGCAGCACCTCCTCCCTCCTCCGCAGATGCGTCAGGGGTGACAGCAGCTAGCGGGGGGCTTGTGGCGTCAATGGAGGCGGACTCAACATTGACAGGAGCTGCAGATGATAAACAACCCTAAGTTCAGCATGCCAAGACGAGAGTAAAAAGATAAGGCTTACCAGGCACAGCAGCAGCAACAGCAGAGACGGTGGTGACGCTGTCGGACTTCTTCGTGACTAGACAGTTAATGTTAAGTGGCTAGAAAGGAAATATTGCGTGCGTGGCACTGTACCTTCAAGTTCCGCATCACTATCCGACATCACCCTGGCGGCGGATTTGACCTTCGCCTTGACCTTTTGCTTTCTGGGTTTGATGGCGGGTTTGACAGGGGCGGCTGAACCGGCAGTTAGGAAGACACTCTGGTGATGAAGGTGCTGACGTACCAGACCGCTCGTCACTCGAACTAATTACAATGACCTCGGTCTTGCGCAAGGGAAGTCGTTTCTTGGCAGTGATGACGGGCTTGACTGCAATAAAAGCCATTAGACACTGTGTTAGATAACAAACGCTGGGTGCGCACCGTCTTCGGGAGGAGGAGCTAGATTGGGAGTTGTCAATACACTCTGCACGATGAAGCTGGCGACGTACTTGTCTGGTCATCACTCGAGATTTCGATAACCTCGGCAGTCACACGGGAGCGTGAGGTGTTTGCCTTGTTGAGAACACGTTGTTTTTTAGCTCTGACAACGGGCTTGACTGTGGTACCACATTTTAGAGGCTGCGTTGTATAAGAAAAAGCCGTGTCACGCACCATCTGGGTCTGAGTCAGGAACAACGCCTACGACTGCAGCCGCCTTCACCCGCCTCTTCCGGCTTGTGGGATGGTCGACGAGCTCCACCACGTCCTCATCTTCCTCCATCTGTTTCTCAAGCGCCGCTGCTGCAAGGACAGCCTCCAGTTGACCCGTGTTGATCATCGCACGTTCGTGAGCAGTTCGATGTGCAAAATAAGCCTGTATATGGGCGTCGGTCGCCCGCTCGAGCTGAGGGATCGGGATTCGGCTCTCGATGCTGGCTTCGATCGTTGGAGGGAGCGGCAAGAGCAAATTCTGGCCCCTCTCGCCCTTGACCTTATGCTGCAGACTGGTGAAGACCATCTGCGTGGAGCACGTTAGAACACTAGGAGTTATATTACAAAACATGACACACCTTACGGAAGGCACTGGCGACTTTCAGTGCATCGGGACGAGTCTTGATGCCCACTTTGCCATCGGAGTATGCCATTACAGAGCCAATGCCCGGAGTCTTGATGAGTTTTAGAACTGTGTTCATGGCGTCCTGGCATTTCTTCTCAGATTGGAGTCGGCCATCCAGGATGGCCAGATCGTTCGGGCTGACATCAGCAGAGATTGAGTCGCTATCTCCGTCATCGTCGTCACGCTCGGACTCCGATTGGTCAGGCTCCGCCGGAGGTCCAAACCAGACGATGAAGTAGGGGACGTTGTTTTTGTCACAAGGGCCGGTAATGTCGGACAGCATCTGCCATACAATGTGCCGCTTCAGAACCTTCCCATCAAACTCGTTAGAGGAGAGTTGAGAGGCGAGGTGAAGGAAACGTGTGACAGTGGTGAGGCGGTTGGAGCGATTGCTCGAGCCGTTGGCGTTAATATCATTCTGGAGGCCACGACCGGTGCGGGACAAAGCCGATTGGACGACGGGGACCAGCGTTTCTGGAAGTTCATCTAAAACCTCTTGTTGAACACGGCTCGAGCCTTTCGTTGATTGATCAAGCACCTTCCTGAGGACGGTGTAGAGGGGATCGTGTGGTTTGGTAGCAATCGAGGGTACAGGCCAGGCCGTACCGTCTGAGAGGTAGCCTGGGGCCTGACCAAGATGAAGCCCCATGAGGACGGTCAGGGCCCTGTTGCGGTGGGCATAAAGGCAAGCGAGGATGTGGAGCACGGCGGTTGTAATTTGTTGAGGCTTTGCGTTGACGTGCTGACGTCGGTAAAGGTCACCCAAGACATCAAGCAAGGTGGTTTCCTTGCTGCGTTTGTGGACGAAGTAGGGGTAGAAAGGCTCGAACCAAGCCAAGACCTAGCAAAAATAGTAAGTACCGAGGAAGCTAATATTGTAAGACGTGTTGCACCTGGTTCACGGCGAACTGAACCGTGTGCATATCCTGCATGACCGACCGCAGGAACGACAGCTCCATGACGGGGAGCTTGGTCTTCAGTTGCGGGACAAGGCCACTCAGGCGGATGACCTGCCCGTGTAGAACCCAACGGAGCTTGTTGGGGAGCTGCTCCAGGAGCTTCAGGCGATACTTGTCTTCTTTATACGCCATTCTCTGCTCAGCAATCCATCTATCAACGGACTCGATGAGCTCCGCGGCGTACGGGGTGAAAGCGCGGTCCCACGATCGGCCACCTGGCCGGTTCGAGTTGCAGTTGATGGGCTCCCCCCCGCGGGCGCTAACAGGGGCGAGGTGCTTGCTGAACATCTCCGTGACGATGGCGAAGAAGGAGGTGTCGAGGAACCCGTGATCGATGACGCCACGGGACTCCATCGGGCTTTCCTTGAAGCGTAGAATGAGAGCGGCGTGCAGGTTCAGAAGATGATCCTCAGGCGCCGATGCGAAATCGAAGTCTTCAAACTCAATGCTCGTGGAGGATAGTATCTGATACATGATGACGGTGGCCTGAAGGAAATGGAAGGCGAACGGAATGCCGACGTTCTTTGTCTCATACTGGAAGTTGACGTAAAGACAGGCGGACCGTGGGATGCCCTCGAATTGGTGGAGATCTGCCAACGCTAGGGCCCACGATGTATTGAGGAAGACTGAGTGTAATTTGCTGTTGTTCGTAATGGAATAGTCCATCGCAAGGTCAATGCGAGCGCGGGCGTCTTTGGCGGAACAGCCAGCGATTTCACGCAGGATCATCCGGCAGGCGTTATCGGAGCTATCAGCAAGGCCATATATCTCGGGGTTTGCAGCGAGAAAGACCCGGATGTCGGCTGCGCGCTTGTCTTTCTCGAGAGCAGCTACAATAAAAAAAAATGTCAATTGCCGAGAAATCTAATATTATATGACGACGTACTGAGGTCATAAACCTTGACCATCCACTGGCTCAAGTCCTTCACCTGCGCCTCTAGTTCCTGGATCGCGTTATGGACCTGGGTAACTGTTAGTCCATTCGGTTCCTTGGATTTAGGAATGGATTCGAGCAACTTCTTCAGCTCGCTGATGTGATGGGTGTGGGGGGCCATTTGCTTTTTCATGAGCTCCTCACGATGACGGCCATTGACCAATAGGAGTACACCCTTGCGGCCAACAGCCTCTGTGACCCACTTCAAGGGAGCGGCGGCGTCGGAGGTTTTAGAAGGGGGTACACTGAGGGCACTGAGATCGACAGCGAGGACGATCGCATGTTTAGGGTTGAGCGAGTCCATGAGACGCCCGTTGTCGAGCCGACGGTAGAAGGCGGCGACGGTGGTGGGAATCGGGTCTCGCGGATTCCACGTGCCCCGCTGGATTTCGGGGGTATCAACTTGTCCGACTAGAGGCATGGTGCCCCACCCGACGAAGTGGCTTTCGACAAGATCGGCTAGCTCATTGCCTTTGGTCTTCGCAGCTTGCTCCTCCCTGGAGGACTTGAGGACCTCTTGCGCTGACTGGAGGAGGTTTTGAGCCTTTTTATTCTGGAAAAAATTAGTGAGCATGAGCGGTCAGAATCCCAAGCGTCAGGAGACTCACCGAAGCTTTGAAGTTCTGCGCAGGGGAAGATGTCGAATATTAGACGCATGTAGCAAGCCTAGACAGTATATGACTCACCCCTTCGCGTGGCAGAGGGAAGTCTTCGGGCCGAAGTTGGGTATCAGGGGGCTGAACAACAGGGTGAGATAGAGGCAAAGGTCAAGGAGACGGAGGCCTTACCTGGGAAGCGGTGGTGTCCTGGCCGTAAATGAATGGCAATATTAGCTTTCTGGGAGGTTGTTATTTATGAGAAGACATTAAATACCTTGGTAGCGTTCTGAGCAGGAAGGTGCGGGCCAGTCAGAGAGGGTGGAAGCAAAATACATGTGTAGGGCTTACCTTTGGCATGACGAGGCTGTATAACTTTGTGTGTTTCTTCTCAGGGGGCGGTGGCGACATCTTGAAGACCTGGCGACCTTTATACCTTTGCGGAGAGCGGGCGGATAGGGGGAATCTGAGCTTGACCATGCGGCAGTGGTAGATTGTACACATGGTATCAATAACTGAACGAGATGGTCGATACATGTCGTCCTGTTTCGTGGTGAGATTGCGTACGCGCCGGCGGGTAAACGACGCACCCGATAGCAATTTGATTTCAACTGTCCTCACGCGTCCCGATCCCGAAGTTGAAGTCCTAACGACGGCCCGTTATCTTGCCTCGGGCACCCCTAAGTCCCATCAACAAATACTTTTTTTCCCTCAGCCAGGAAAGCGATCGAGTCTGCCGGTATCTCAAGACCGTCTCAAGACTTTTTTAAATTCACTTGACTACTACTCTACGTTAATAAGTGATCACTGAGAAGTACTCTGATGCGTGAACACTGCCTGTAAACAATGTACTATTACCCCACCAAAAACTACCCACACCGCAAAGAAGGAAAAAAAGCCCATCCGCACGACATGGAAGACGATGTTGACATGCAAAAACTGCCGAAAGACCAAGACCCCGCCAAACCCCGCCCCCCCCACCGTGAACGAGTCCCATCGCAGACACCCCTGGCAAACGATCACTGATCAGATTAGAACCCCAAGGCCGACGCACTCGGGAGACGACACTCACCAGAAAGACGACAACAAAAGCCCACCCCACTACGCCAACGAGCATGAACATTGCAAAAGAATCGCACCGCAGACACCCTGGTAAGGAAATCAGAATTCAAACGCACACGTACAGAAAAGACCACTCACCCGGGACCAGTAAACGACGAAAAAAAAATACTAGGCAAACCAACGACGAGTTCCGCTGGGTGAAACGGATGCAAGTGTGAGCCTAGGCCCACCCCCGGGGGCACTGAGACCTAGGAGACGGATACCGCCAGCCAAAGAGACGCTAGTCGAGAGTCGCGCTGACGGATGTGGTGGTACAGAGGAGAGGGACGATGGCTGTTTGGCTGTGTGGTGCGGGACGCTTGGCCGGTCTCGTGAGTTCAGGGCAAGCCGTCGATGCGTGAGATATATGACGTGCGTAAACTGCGCAAATTCAAGTTTGCGCGGCCCTCGCACGTCATAGTTCCCGCGGGTCTCAAGCAGAATGAATCCAACTCAACGATGTATTAATTCTACGGCTAGGTGTGTTTACAATACAAGTTCTACGCTAAGTATGTAGTTTACGATAAGAGTCCGAATATGGGCCACCGCCACCCCCGATAATCGTCCAAATGTCCCGGCGTCGCAGGAGGTTCGCCCCGCGACGACGTCGATGGTGGCCAACCGACGGTGGTCAGGAGCTGATCGGGACCTGGAGGAACGAGGGGTTGGACCTCGTTTCTTCAGCACCGCCTACGCAAGGGATAGACCCCGCGTTGGCGTGTTCCGACTTCGCCTCCCCGCCCCTACGTCCTTCGAGGCCGTGGTACGAGCATCGGAACGTGGATATGCGAGGGGTCGAACCTCGCATGTCCACAAAGCCCAGCGCAGGGGATGGGCCCCGCGTTGGCGTGTTCCGATCTCGCTGCACCCGCCTTTTCATCCCTCGAGGCAGGAGCGAGCGAGCCGTCGAGGATGAGGGATCGAGGCTCATCGGAGCGTGAACATGCGAGGAGTTGGACCTCGCGTGTTCACAAAGCCCAGCGCAGGGGATGGGCCCCGCGTTGGCGTTCTCCGATGTCCCTGCGCCCGCCGTTTCGTTCCTCAAGGGAGGCGCGAGGGCGGGTACAGGCGGTGGTTGGGGTCGTGTTCAGCCGTCTCACATCCCTTTGCAGGGGAGGAGGGCGTGGGGTTGCGTTAGAGATAAGGTTACCTGTAAATGTAGCCGTGATTGTCAGTATATGAAGGGTCGGATAGAGCCCAGGGGACGCACCTTGTCGGCTCCCCCCACCAGGGGTCTGCCGTCCGTCCCTCGCCGTCTCGCATCCCTTTTCGAGGGGAGGAGGGCGCTGTGTGGTGTATGGAGCCCTAGTATACGGAAATAGTACCTGTAAACGTTAGAGAGACCGATCAGTACCATGAACGACGTGAGGTGATAGAAAAACTTATTGATAACGTACCTCGAACGCTCCTGGGCACGCGAGCGCCGACCGGGCGCGAGACGGACGGTGGTAGAAATTAGAGATAAGAGGTCCGCGCCATGGGGGTCCCGGGCTCGAGTCTCCCTTGGCGCGATCCTCTTCTGAGTGGTGGTGGAGGTGGGAGATAACAACGACGGCTGCTTGTTTGGACGAACAACAGTGTCACCTGAGCAAGCGTCATCTGATCGATCAGATGACCCATGCCATGTGACGCGTTGATTTTGGCAGCGCTAAGTCCCGCCGTTATCTACCACCTCTTCCTCGCTATCTGCCCGCCTCCTGCGTGCCCAAGATCTCTCAAGGTAAGTTTTATTTCTATTCTAGGTC
Organism: Lyophyllum atratum; assembly: GCA_014905825.1. Lineage (NCBI taxonomy): Eukaryota > Fungi > Basidiomycota > Agaricomycetes > Agaricales > Lyophyllaceae > Lyophyllum > Lyophyllum atratum. The sequence goes on along the minus strand of JACGCN010000029.1, from coordinate 626,843 downwards.
ATTTTATCAGTACTAACCAAACCCTTTGCATTCACAGACGTACCTTCGCATCCTCTCGATCAACTGACGAAACGGCGCGTTCCTCCCCTGCAACAGGGATGTGAAACGGACGGAGGACGGATCGACAGATCCTTCGGGGAGCATGCGTCTTCTTGAGGCCCGCGTGCCCACGCGCTTTCAAGGTAAGTCTTCGAATGTTTTCTTTATCTTTCAAGTGATGTAACAGTACTAATTGACTTCGTTTCCATTCACAGATCTATTCTCCGTTTCTGCGGCTTCGTACACGGAACGACGCCCTCCTCCCCTCGAAAAGGGATGCGAGACGGCAAGGTGAGGACGGCAGACCCCTGATGGGGGGAGCCGACGAGGTGCGTCAGCTACGTTCTGCACGACTGCCGCTTGCTGACGAAAACCGGCCCTCCCCCCAGATACGTCTCACATTCAGGATCCCCGTCGTGGAGCAGGTCCCTACGTCGCCACCACAACCTCCACCATCTCCTGACAACAACCAGCACGCCCCATCCACGGCACCATCCCCACGCCGAGTTTAACTCGCGTGGCAGATTCTCAAGGAGAACCGCGATCCTCGAACTCGAGTCGAGGTCGTTTCGTGCGGGGAAATCGAGGAGCGTACTCGACTCTTGCCAGAGCCAGCGTCGCGGGCTCGGAAACGTTTTCGACAACGTTTTCGACCAGCCTCTATCGTACCAGGCCCACCACGACCGGTTCGAGGGACATCCGCCGCCGTTTGGGAGGTTTTTTGTCGGGACGTCGTACTCCATACCGCACACGTGAGTTTTTTTATTCCTTTTCTTCAGCAGCTGCCAGCACCAACACCTCGCAGCGCGGGGTGTGTGGATGCGGCGTGCAATCTCCGACGTTCCTCTACTGATATCTTTCTTTTAGAGCTTCGGCCACATCACCACCTCATCACGAACACCTGACCGCCCTCTGGGCAGCCTCAAAACGCCCGTCAACGGACGGCCACCATACGAATAACAACACCCGCCGTTTAGAAGGACGAAAGGGGCGGGTATGGGCCGTGTCGGAGCACGCCAACCACGTCCCGCTCGTCGTCGACGAGGAACGCGGGTGGGACAGCAATATTAGATTTCTAGTAGATTATCATTATTGTCTTTATGTTGAATATAAGTACTATTGAATTTACTCATTTGGAGGCCGTTCTCGCCATCCACGGCCTTCGCAAACATAAGTTGAAGTTTAAATATATTATTTATTCTGGGGCTACCTAGCTACCTATGTATATGGATCTACAAACGTCGCCCTTTGCTGTTCCGAGGTCTTAAAGACCCGGCGAGCATCCGCTGACCCATCGCCTGCGTTTTCGGCTGGCCGTCGTTCAAATGATCACCACTCTACGGCCGGGTGAGCTGTACTCACACAGCCGTAAACGGCGTCGCAGGGATAGGCCGCACCCGCCCTGGGTTGGCGCGTTTGGACCTCGCCCGTCCCCGCCGTTTCATCCCACAAGGCTGGCACGAACCACCGTCGTCTGCCTGCCGGAACGGCAGAGGGCGACACCAGCGGGTGCCGCTAGTCCATGTCGACCATCTCACATCCCTTGCAAAGGGGAGGAGGACGTGGGATCGCGTTGGATGAGGGGTGACCTGTCAAGGAAGGTGGTATGGTTAGTAGATGACGGCTAGGCATGGCACAGTGAACGCACCTGGTCGGCGCCCCCCACCAGGGGTCTGCCGTCCCTCCCCCTCGCCGTCTCGCATCCTTTTGGAGGGGAGGAGGGCGCTGATTCGCTTCTTGAGCCGTAGAGATAGAAAACATATCTGTGAGTGCAAACGAGGTGAATCAGCACTGTCGCATGATACAAAAGACAAAGCAAAGAAGACGAATACTTACCTTGAGGGTTGCTGGGCACGTGGGCGGTGAGCAAACACTCGTTCGCGATCCTGGGATGCGCAGGACCTTCCCTTTCCCTCTTGGAGGGGAGGAGGGCACCGATTGCTTCATGGAGCCATAGGGGTAGAAGTTTGACCTGTAAATGCAAAGAACGTCCATCAGTACGGTGATAAGACATAAAAGACGAATTAGACGAGTTAAACACTTACCTGGAACCGTCCTGGGCTCGCTGGCGGCGAGCGGGTGGTCGAGCAATGGTGGAGGTCAAGAGGTAGCCAGGGACTTGGCCGGTCGCGTGAGGTGCAACAGCTTGCCCTGAAGTCACGCGACCGGTCAACACGGGGCTTCTGGCGCTAAGTCCACGTCTTGCACCTCATACTTGAACCACGACGTCTGTAGCCGTCGCCGCCACATATACTGATAATCGAACGGCGCTGAGAGTAAATATGAGTAGTGTAGACCTAAATTACGCTGCAACAGAGCTTCAAGAGCATGTAAGACATCTTCCAAATGAGAAAGAGAAGAAACAACCTAATATATGGATAGATCCCGGGTGTCGAACAAATCGCGTCTACCAACGAAGGATCGAAGGTATGCATGCTATGAAAACATGAATGTCCACGCTAATACGCGTCATTCAGGTTGCTGATGGTGAAATAACGGTGGGTAAACTTCAAAATGATAATTCACGCGTTAACCGCGTGACGAAGGCTATGGACGAGCAACGGGCGGTACACATGCCGCCTGTCGACCTAATGGCGGCTACGGATGGGTCAGATACGGTACGTAGGCTATAAAATGTGAATTCACGCGCTAAGGCCCGTCACTAAGGCTATGAATGAAGACACGGCGGTAGGTGGGCTAGAAATAACGAAAATGCCGGCGCTCAAACACATCGATCAGGAAACGGATGAATCAATGGCGGCACAGATGCCGCTCGTCGAATTAACGGAGGCTACAGATGGGGAAAATGCGGTACGTAGGCTACGAAAATATGTTTTCACGCGCTAATGTGGTCACTAAGGCTATGGATGAAGAAACGACGGTATGTAGGCTATAGATAACGAAAGCGCCGGCGCTAAAACGCGTCTATCAGGGTCCTGATGCCCTCGTCGAATTAACGGAGGCTACAGATGGGGAAAATGCGGTACGTAGGCTATGAAAATATGTTTTCACGGGCTAACGCGGTCATTAAGGCTATGGATGAAGAAACAACGGTATGTAGGCTATAGATAACAAAAATGTCGGCGCTAAAACACGTCTATCAGGGTCCTGATGAACGAATAGTGGCTGGCGACCGGCGTGTCGAGAAAACTTCGCAGAAGGCAGCAGATATGGAGGTACAAATCATGGTGTGCTCAAGTACAGTGTCTGATCATCCACATCATAGGAGGACGGCAACAACGGATACAAAACGAACAATGAGTCAAGTCAGAAAGGGAAAAAACGTGCACGAGTCGAGGTACGGAAATCTGCGGGCTGAGGGGGACAGTACTGATACATATTTATGCTACAGGAGCTCAGTGTTCAACATTTCCTGAGCGTGGAGGCCGAGGTTGATAGCGATGAGGATGAAAAGGAGGACGAGGACGAGGAAGCAGGTGCGTACTCAGCCAGGACCATGAAACAGTTTCCTGATAAGTCTCAAAGACGAGGAATTCTTGCAAGCCGGGGAACTGAGCCCCATGGATTGGGAGGCCTCGCATCATCTGTTAGCCCTGGAACACATTCGAGCGCAGGACGAGCGAGAATGGGGGATGTTATTGAACCGCGCCCGGGAGCGAGCAAGGGAATTGACTCGGGACGTGGCGCACGCAGTAAACCACGAGGATCCATTTCCTAGGCCATGCCTGTGGAGGGTGGCTGTCATGGTAAGAGTTCCATCAATCGTGTATACCTGTTCTTACGTTTAGATAGCCCGGCCACGAGGAAACGGTGACACTGGTTCTCATGGAAAAGGTACTGCGGGCTGGAGTTGGTCACTGGAGCGTATCGTCAATTGTGGGTAGTGTTTCCCGGCCAGGATGGATTGTCGTTGAGGCTGCTAGCGAGGCTGATGTCCAAGGACTCTGCGCCGACGTCGGGAAGCTATTTCCGCGATCTACTTGCTATATCGATCCCGAGGAGGCTCCTCGATATCTCAAGGAACATGATTATTTCGTTCCAAGAGCAGGTTCCTGGGTGCGGCTGACTGGCAGGGGCTGGTACCGCGGCGATCTCGCATATGTGAAAGCCTTCGATTCCACCTCCCGAGCGGTCGAGGTCCTTGTCATTCCTCGAATCAGCCTCCAGCCCAACAAGCACAAAAAACAGGGACGGCCGGATCAGGCACTTTTCAATCCAAAAATCATAGCGGATGTCTGGGGCGACTCATCCGTGGTGAAGAGGAATCACGCGTACATGTTCAAGGAAAATTCCTATATCGACGGTTACCTCACTACATCTACTAAGTCTTATCGCCAGGAAGAGGCGGTTCCAGAGCGTGATGAACTCCTCCTTTTCTCCAACGCACGAATCATCCCCCCATCCTTGTTGTCGACTTCCATCGAGAAGAGGTTTGCACGGAACATAAAGCACTCTGATCGTGTCAAGGTTGTGGAAGGGGAGTCGAAGGGCACGGTCGGCTCGGTCCTGCGGGTAATGGGGGAAGTCGCAGATATATTGACGGAACCAGATCATCAGGAAGTGTCCTTGCCCGTCAACGCACTGCGCAATTATCTCAAAGTCGGTGACGAGGTCAAGATCACAGAAGGAGAAAACGAAGGACTTCAAGGGTTCATCCTTTCGGTAGGGGAGGAAAAGGTGACTGTGTACGAAAACAAGGAGGCAAAGGAGGTAAGGCTCAGTACCTTTTTCTTTGAATGTCACTGATAAGAAATTAGGTCGAGGTTCTCGCTACAAGCGTGATGTTTGCGGAGGCACCACACATAATGGCTCTCCTTCCAATCGAAGAGAAGCAAATATGCTGGTCCCACGGAGATGTCAACCGGCGTTTTCTCAATACTCGTGTGCGTGTAATCAAGCATCCACAGTTTAAAGACTACGTCGGGACAGTGGTAGAGACGGCGGACGACAACTTTGTCATGGTAAAGTTGGATGCGCGCCCAGAGAAGCAGCGTCTCCACCTCACAATTCTTGTTCTGGAGTACGTTACCTCCAAATCCCAAAGATCTCACTGACATTTTCAGTAGGAACGACCCTCATATGATTCCTTTGTTGCATGATGGTGCATATCGCAGCGACTTCACCCGTGTCTATAGATCTGTAGAGATTCCCGAGTCTACACTGACATTGACTCCATCGACACCACTGCCAGAGGGTTCGAGTGCCGCATTTGGGCCAGCATGGGATCCGTCGTCTCGTACACCCAACCCAAGTTCACCATTTCGTATGTTGATTTTGTGTATATAGATGTCAAGGCCTGACCTGGTTTCACAACAGCCCACAATCCTTGGATGATAGACCCGGCCGTGATAGGGAAATCCATACGTGTGAATATCACAGGCACACGACCCTCCCTTCGTGACCCCGGCTGGCGATACGGTGATCATGAGGGTAAAACGGCCACTTGGTTGGGGACGGAAAGTTCCAATGCAAAAATTAAGGTGGCAAGGGACACATTCCTGATTCCAGAGAAGTATATTCAACCTCTTCGGCCCACTATAAAGAGCCAGCTTGTGGTCAGTCTTGATGTCTGGAAGCGGGGTGAGATTCAACGGGTGCACAAGTGTGAAGGAAACGAATGTGTTGTAGGGCCGAATAACAGTGACAGAAGGAAAGTGGGGGTCAATTTATTCCCTGTACCTACCAACACGCTAGCTGTAGTCATTCTATAAAATGTAGAACTCATGGACTTATTCAAACCTGTCTTTCAAACAAAGTTCACTTGACGAATTAATATCAATGGTCCAGAAAGCTGTTATTGCACAGGATTACAATTTCTTGATACGAACTAGCCTGGTTCCCAAACGTTTGGTAATGTAAGGTATGTCTTGAAATGTCGATCGGTAGTTTATTCCTGCTAGAAGTGGTGGTCAACATATTGCTGGATCGAGAAACTGCACCATCTGACCTGATCCTGTTTTGCTGATCCTTTGCTTTTTGACTATAGCCTGGGCATCCACAGTCTCAGGAGCCGCATGGATGTTGGTTTTCTGTTTCTGTTCTTCAGCGACTTTTGACATTACGTGGGTAGATGTCAATGTTTCATGCTGTAGATAGCTATTGGATAAGCATACATCCAAACCTGAATGAAACTAGGTAACCGTCACCTCTTGGCCTTGCCTATGGAACCAGATCTTGAATTGCCCCTCATTATGAATGGCATTGATTGCCTTTGACAAGAGAGGTGACTTTGTTTCCTCGATAGCCCAGTTGGAAGCGAGTTGGATGGCTGCATAGATAGAGACTGATAGCTGAGGACTATTTGCGTTACTGGCAAGCTCTTTTCTCCAAGGACGTCCAGTACGGTCCATTGTGATGCCAAATAAATCAACATCCAAATGTGAGGAGCTCCAATCTCTGTTTGATGGCCCGCAATCACGGACCACGTAGACTGAGTGAAGGATCCTCAGAAACCTTTGAATGTCCTTGTACTGGTCATTATCAGTGTCAATGGTCAGACCCGATAGCAAGGACCCATTGAGCTGCCGCAGAGTGGACCCTCTTGTTGCGTAGATGCATGAGAACAACCTGAGAGTGGCTGCTACCGAGTTGACGGGACCCTCCTTGCGGTGATTCACTTTGTGGTTGCGGACCATGACATGTAGCAGGGAAGGCACGTCCGGTAGGCTTTCACTTGCTTTAGAAATGAGGGGGTCAAAATACGAGAGGACCTGTGCAATATTAAGTTTCTGGAAAAATAAGATTATAAAACAGTAGCTGACATAGATTACTGGCTTTTCCAATGTGGTCATTTCATCCGCGATTGATTGAATAAACCTGATTTCAATCATGGGAATTCGGGTATGCTGCTGGGCCAGGAGCCTTGGAGTGTGGTTGTGCAGCTGACCGAGCATATACCAACGGATCTTATTGGGAATATCCTGGAGAATGAAAAAGACGTCATCCCTCTGTGATTCTTCTTCTTGACGCTTTGTCACCCATTGACAGATGTGTAGCATCATATAATCAACGTAGCGATCAAACGCCTGATTCCAAATGTGGACTCGACCAGCATCTTTGTCTAGCGAGAGACCAAAGTGTCGATGAAGATAAAGGAGGTGCTTCTCATATGCAGTTTGCAGAATTGAAAAAAATGCCTGGTCAAGCAACCACTGCTGGGGCTCTCTGTCGGTATAGGCATCCTGAAGCCACGTGTGAAACTTTCCCAGTTCGTTCTGCACCGATTTGGTTGTATCATAGCGTGAGAACACTAGACTTTTGCTACACAAGCCTTGTAGCATATAGAGCCCAAGATGGGCATATGGAGCAGCAAATTGTGTCCCAATATGGTGCCATGCATACTGCTGCCGGAGTTGAAGAGCTTCTGCGAGGGCAAAGTATGGCCATGAAGAGAGACGGGCGATGAGTCCACTCCACTAATAGTCTGATAGAACCGCACGAAGCTGCCTTTGATAGGGAGCTTTGTCTCGATGGTTGAGATACCGCACAATGAACTGTTTGATGTCATCGAGCGAAAGTGTGCGGAGATGGGAATAAAAGACTGCGAGTGCATCCGGATCAGTATCATGAACCTGAAGAAAGCGTTCAGTGGGTATGTCTGCGCCCTGCTTGGCACCTTAATATTAGCTTTCTCGGAACTTATTATTAAAACTCACATTGGACATGGTGAAATACTTATGTAAGCAATTAAAGTGGGGGGAAAGAAACAAAGGATCATTGCTTTCACAGGAAACATTTATATAGCATGTAGTGCATCAATAGCCAAATAGAAGACATTAAATACAAACAAGTAACTGCAAATAGTAGCGTAAAAGAGGTCAACAAGAAGGGCGCAACTCGCCATGCATCTACCAGTCCATCTAAGACTATCCAAAGACTGTTGCGATCAGAGTTGTACATGAGGTGCATAAAACTCGTCATGCGTCTACGACCTCAGGACAGATCCGAGAATCTACAAAAGCGATCAGTGACTTGAGCATCCAAAGACTCTTGCGATCAGAGTTGTACATTAGGGGCGTAAAACTCGTCATGCGTCTACGACCTCAGGACAGATCCGAGAATCTACAAATGTGATCAGCATCCAAAGACTCTTGCGATCAGAGTTGTACATTAGGTGCGTAAAACTCGTCATGTGTCTACGACCTCAGGACAGATCCGAGAATCTACAAAAGCGATCAGTGACTTGAGCATCCAAAGACTCTTGCGATCAGAGGTGTACATGAGGTGCGTAAAACTCATCATGCGTCTACGACCTCCAGACAGATCCAAGAATCTACAAATGCGATCAGCATCCAAAGACTCTTGCGATCAGAGTTGTACATTAGGGGCGTAAAACTCGTCATGCGTCTACAAACTCCAGACAGATCCAAGAATCTACAAATGCGATCAGCATCCAAAGACTCTTGCGATCAGAGTTGTACATTAGGGGCGTAAAACGCGTCATGCGTCTACAAACTCCGGACAGATCCAAGAATCTACAAAAGCGATCAGTGACTTGAGCATCCAAAGACTCTTGCGATCAGAGGTGTACATGAGGTGCGTAAAACTCGTCATGTGTCTACGACCTCAGGACAGATCCGAGAATCTACAAAAGCGATCAGTGACTTGAGCATCCAAAGACTCTTGCGATCAGAGGTGTACATGAGGTGCGTAAAACTCGTCATGTGTCTACGACCTCAGGACAGATGCGAGAATCTACAAAAGCGATCAGTGACTTGAGCATCCAAAGACTCTTGCGATCAGAGGTGTACATGAGGTGCGTAAAACTCATCATGCGTCTACGACCTCCAGACAGATCCAAGAATCTACAAATGCGATCAGCATCCAAAGACTCTTGCGATCAGAGGTGTACATGAGGTGCGTAAAACTCGTCATGCGTCTACGACCTCCAGACAGATCCAAGAATCTACAAATGCGATCAGCATCCAAAGACTCTTGCGATCAGAGTTGTACATGAGGTGCGTAAAACTCGTCATGTGTCTACAAACTCCGGACAGATCCAAGAATCTACAAATGCGATCAGCATCCAAAGACTCTTGCGATCAGAGTTGTACACTAGGGGCGTAAAACGCGTCATGCGTCTACAAACTCCAGACAGATCCAAGAATCTACAAAAGCGATCAGTGACTTGAGCATCCAAAGACTCTTGCGATCAGAGGTGTACATGAGGTGCGTAAAACTCGTCATGCGTCTACGACCTCCAGACAGATCCAAGAATCTACAAATGCGATCAGCATCCAAAGACTCTTGCGATCAGAGTTGTACATGAGGTGCGTAAAACTCGTCATGTGTCTACAAACTCCGGACAGATCCAAGAATCTACAAATGCGATCAGCATCCAAAGACTCTTGCGATCAGAGTTGTACAATAGGTGCGTAAAACTCGTCATGCGTCTACGACCTCAGGACAGATCCGAGAATCTACAAAAGCGATCAGTGACTTGAGCATCCAAAGACTCTTGCGATCAGAGGTGTACATCAGGGGCGTAAAACTCGTCATGCGTCTACAAACTCCGGACAGATCCAAGAATCTACAAATGCAAGCTGTGTTTCATAACATACAATCTACACAGGAATATCTGACCATTGAATATGGCTACGTGCTGAAACATAGCGCAAGTCTGAAATTCCTGCCTCTCCATTCAGAGCAGCCTCTTCTGTGTTCCACAGTTTGAGGTATTCTGCATAGTATAATGCTGGACGTGACTCTTGTGAGCAGTCCTTGGTGCGCATATATGCTAAAATCTCGCTGTTATTGGCAACTAAAGGCTCAGGGATATGCAGTTGGTAACAGATCTGCTGAGATTCTGTCAAAGAGACAGGTGCCAAAAGCTCTAAATCATGGGTGAAGCCAAGGTCGGTGCGTTTACAGATAACAAGGCTTTCAAGCGCTACCTGAGGTAAAATGTTAAAGATCCTAGAAAGCTATTATTTGATGAGAATACTGACCTGCACAGCCATATCCCAAAGCTTTTTGCCTCCAATAGTAAGCTTAAAACCCTGATTTCCATGGTGGTCATAGGTTTCAATGGAGTGGGAAGGTGGTGTGAGCAACCTATCCAAAACCATGTGTAAATGATATTCGACATCAGATTCATGCCTTGCACGTCGGCCCACAAAAGATGATGGTTGAGTAACATTGGCATATGGAGTGCTGGCAGGGGGTGATGGGAGCAGAAACCAGGTTGGGAAATGTGCAATTTTTTTAATTTGGCCGAGAAGATTGTAGACAGGAGGTGACATGAATCGCACACGGTCCCATTCAGTGGCAACGTGGATGGAGATGTAGACCAATTGAGAAAGCAAGTGAAGCTTGGCGGTTTTCTGGGTGCCACGAAGGCCAAGGTCATTCCACCAAGCATGGCCAGTGTGATCCAGCACCTGTTTTACTGTGATAATGTCCACCCTTGGAGCATGTGCCCAAGCTGCTTTACTGATCATTGCAGCCTTCGGACGTTCTCCTGGAGCGACACCACATAAAGCGCTGTCAAGCAAATTGCTTATCTGATTATATTCTTCAGAGACCGCATTGTCATGTCCGACAATGACATCTCCCATACTCGGAGAGCATGAGACAGAATCCTTCCCAAAATATGGTGGAGGCTGTACGACATTCGTATTGGACATTGGGCGCAGCACTGTGTCACGTGAGGCATAGATAAGTGCAAACACTTGATGCACAGACTTTTTCTGGTTGATGCTGCTGGTGTATGGATGGATGACCTTGTAGGCATGGAACATGATCTCGGAGAGAGTATAAGCTGATTCGGAGGTTTTCTTGGTGACTCCATGGAGAATTGGCTCAAGATATGACAGCACCTGGACAATAATAATGAGTTTCTAGGTAATCGCTATGGCATTGTATGACATGCCTGACACACAGGTTCTTCAAGGTCAGCCATCTCCTCTGCTATTTCAGATAGAAGAGCGAGCTCAACCACAGGAATACTGGTATCCTGCGGCACCAAGTAATCAGGCAGCTGATTGGGAAGCTGTCCAAGCAGGAACCAAGATAGCTTGTTTGGAATGGCGTCCAGAACATCAATAGCATGCTGATCACCAATGTAGCTGTCTTTGCGATCTATAATCCATGCCCGAAGATGGGAAATGACATCCATAGAGTACGCCTCAAAGGCCTCGTTCCAAATGCTGACATTGACCAGGTTGCCTTCTTTGCGACGTCCAAAGTACCTGTAGTGAGGATGTAGGTGCTTGTCATAACACATACGGAGCAGCTGGAAGAACTGGTTGTCCAGCAAATCATATTTGATCTTGCGATCATTGAATGGTGTTTGACAAAACACCTCAAAGTGTTTGATGTGGGAGATAAAGAATTGTGAACCAGCTGGCTGCTTTGTGTCGTAGACAGAAAAGCGGAGAACATGGGTACATAAGCCTTCGAGTACATGGACCGCCATGATTGCAAAGGGTCCTGCAAACTGATTGCCAGTTGACCGCCACCTGTATTGGTTTTCTAAGTCCAGGAGCGGTGATCTGCGCAGGTATTCCCAGTTGAAAAGACGTGACATGGAAGCTGTCCAAGTGTAATCAGACAGCACAGCACGCAGCTTGCGTTGGCGAGAAACATTGACATGGAGATCAAGAAAGGTGCCAAGATGATGCTGTATGTCATACAATGTCTGGCCTTGAAGGTCCTGATAGAAAACTGACAGTGGATCGGAAAAACTGTCTTCTGCTTCAAAAAATGCTGGACTGATGCTGAGGTATGCTTTGATAGCATTGGCATCATCATCACCATCAATCGCATCTGCAGTTACAAAATGTCAATTTCCTAGAAAGCTGTTATTAAGCTGCACCTACCAAGATTGTAGAACACAGCGAGTCTGAGTGGCTTCAAAACCTGCTCCGATTTGAAATCACTGATATCATATCGGAACAACTCAGAGGCCAGCCTTTGTAGCTGCTTCCTGTTCAGTGGCATGATTGGGCTATTCACGCCATTGCTGATCGTAGCCCAGACTACTTTGGTCGCATTCGCGGAAGTTGAACTCAAAGGCTTTGCAAAGACACAAGGCTGTGCGGCAATAGCAATGGCCCTGGTTGGGTCAAACGGATTGGTGGACATGATAGTGTCATCCATTTCCGAAGAAACAATACCCCATCCAAGAACGTAATACTTGAGCCTGGCAAGAAAATCAGGTGAGGACTGTATGGAGAGACGTTAGCTCGATAAATGAATACACAGCATCAAAGACACAAACTGGTAAAGATGAGTGATCATCTAGCTATACCATTTGTTAATACTGAATGTCCAGAAAGCTATTATTGCTACGTACTTGGGCCATTGGATAAACTCAGCTTATGTAAGCAACAACACAGAGAATGATAGTTGAATTGACAGAGAAGGGGGGAAAAGCATTGACTATCGTGTTCAGGCTTATATACCATGAGAATACAAACAGGGACAAATACAAACAGGGACAAATATTTATTGATCAGATAAAACCAAATACAATCAATTAGCATCAGCCTCCAGCTTTAGTTCTTTTTTTACGACGACAGGTGATGGAAATTGCACTCGAGTACGTTTGTTGCTGCCTGGGTGATCCTCAGAAGAATTGCTGTTTCCTAGACCGAATGTTAAGCTCCTCAAGCCTTTTTATCGTATACATACAGTTGATTCTTACCTGGTATGGTTGTGTTGGGAGCATTCACCTGCTCAATTTGCCGTTTCAGATCAACATGCACAGTTGCACTGTCTTGTTGCATGTAAGAAGCTGCAGAACGTAATTTGTAAAGGCATCAAGGACATAAAAAAATTGGATGCGTACATGAACCCTGCACATCAAACACTGTGTGATTCTTCCCTGTCAATCTTTCCACTTCCTGATGATACAATGCAAATCGATGGTCATCATGATGCCCAACTGTTGTTAGATACGCCACAACTTCAGCATTGTTAGCTACAAGAGGCTTTGGAATGTCCAGACGAGCACGCATTTCAGTGATTTGAGAAGGGTAGACAGGTGCCAGAAGTTCCATGTCCTTCTTTTTGCTATGGTCACATCGTTCAAGGATCACCAATGTTCTGAGCGCATTCTGAATAAATGTCAGATTCCTAGAAAAATATTATTGTAAAGGAGGCTCTTACCTCAACTGCTGCATTCCAGAGGGCGCTTCCATCGATGGTGAGCTTAAAGGTCTTCTTGCCTTCATCGTCAGTCGCTTCAATAGAATATGCTGGTGGAAAAAGCAACAGCTCCAAAAGTGCCGCCAGATCAACGAGCATGGAAGCCTCCCGAACTGCACGTTGGTTCACAATATTGCCAAGGGAAGGGAAAGTGACCATGGGAGGTGGCGGCAACAAAAACCATGTGTGGAAATGGGCATCCTGTTTGATCACCTCAAATAGCCTGTGGACAGACGAACAGGCCAAATGTTCCTTGTCCCAAGTCCTGGGCACATGGATCGCAATATACATCGCCTGCGACAGATGACGTAACTCAAGCACTTTGAGGTTTCCATTGGTCCACCACTTAAACCCTGTCCTGTCCATCACATTTTTGAACATTGTCTGATCAACCTTGCTAATCTGCCGCCAGACGTCCAGACTAATGTCGTTACTGGAAGGACGCTTGCCAGGCTTTGCTGTTGACAATGCAGTTTTGAGGAGGAGCGATATTTCATCATATTCATCCAAAATGCCTTTGGCAATGTCATGGTCCACATTTGCTGGAAGAAGGGGCGAGTGGTGCGCAAAATAAGGAGGGGATTGATGTGCATTGATCTGATGCATGTCACGTAAAGCCGTATGGCGTGCTGCATAAATGGTCCCAAAAAGCTTCAAGATGTCGACTCCTCGTTGTGTAATGTCGACTCCTCGATGGTGGGTCTGATGGACCTGAGCCATGATGTTTGTCAGAGTAAGCGAAGCCTCTGAGTCACGCTTGGTAGCACCATGAAAGACAGGCTCAAGATATGAAAGCACCTGAATAATATTTAGCTTCCAGAAAGCTATTATTGCAGAAAAACTTGCCTGAAGAACCGGTTGTGCGAGTTCCGTCATCTCATCTGCAATAGCACGAAGGAAATTGAGCTCAATCATTGGAACACGGGTGTCGAGGTGAGGAAGCCAGCTTGGGGATGTGTTGTGCACTTGTCCAAGGAGGTACCATTTCATTTTGTTGGTGATTTCACTGAGGAGGTCCTGAGAACCATGATCACCAATGTATGCCGCCTTGCGATTGCGAACCCAAGTCTCAAGTTGCGCAAGTACATCGCCTGCATACTCCTCGAATGCCTGGTTCCAAATGCTGATATGAACACTAGCACCCTCTTTTTGTTGTCCAAAAAATTTGTGGTGCCTACGCAGATGTGTGTTGTAGCATTCTTCAAGAATAAGGAAGAATTGGCGATCCAAAAGATGATACTGAACTTGGCGGTGATCCGGATGTTTTCTGACCAGCCTATGGAAGTGCTGGACCTGGCCAGCAAAGAATGGAGACTGCGGAGAAGCCTTGGGATGATATGGACTAGACCTAAGAGATGTCGAGCACAATCCATCAAGAAGATGGACTGCCATGTGTGCAAAGGGTCCAGCAAATTGACTTCCAACAACATGCCACTTGTACTGCTGCTGCAATTGCAACTCAGGGGAGGTCCGGAAATAATCCCAGTTGGAAAGACGTGCTATAGCAGATGTCCAATAGTAGTCGCTTAACACAGCACGCAGCTGCATCTGCTCTGAAGCATTGATTCGGAGATTGAGAAATCGGCCTATATATCGCTCGATGTCTGCTACCATATGTCCTTGCAGTTTGCGATAAAAGACTGCGAGAGGATCAGCAGTCCCATCCTTGGCATTAAAAAAAGCCTGATTGGTGGTGAGATATGTCTTCATAGCTTTGGCTTCTTCATCATGGTCGATGGTATCTAACAAGATTTGAATATTAATTTTCAAGAAAGCTGTTATTGCAATCAGCGTACCCAAGTCGTAAAACACAGCTAGCCATGCTCCCTCTCTCCTTATATACTCCAAAGCTTCCTCCCTTTGCTTTCGAGCTTCAGCCTTATCAGAGCGATACATGCCAGAAGTGCTGATTGTCTTTTCTGCGGCCGCAAGATCACCAAGTGCCTCTTTGCATGTCGTTGTTGCAATGAGCTTCTGGCGAAGACGGCCATCAATCATGAGGGAGTTTATGTGATCCTCGCGGTGTGTTGGTGCCCACGAGACCTGGGTCGCACCTGCAGCTGTTGCACTCAAAGGCTGGGCTAGAGCGTCGCGATGTGAACCAATAACAATTGCATGTGCAGGATTGAAGCGATCAATGCTGGTGCCATTGTTGGTCGTCATGAGCAGACGTTCAAAGCCAAAGGAAGTCTCATCACAAGAGTTCCAGACATTCAACAAGAGTGGTGTCGTGCGGCGCCCATCATCTATAGTGGCAAGACAGACAATAGCCCAACCAATAACATGGGATTTTAGCCTATCGAAGAACTTTGGAGAAGCTGGATGAGGGTGAATCTCAAGCAAAAATCAGTACAGGTTTTGACAAGTAGTTCCCCTAATGACTCACAGATGACAAGTTCAAACCAGGTGGCTGAAAGTGTTGCGAATATTAGTTGGCTAGAAATGTATTATTGCAATCAGCTTACTTTGTACAATACAGAATTGTTGTGCTACGGGAAAAAATAAATCATAGGTTCTCAGAAAGCTAATATTGCAACGTACTGCTGCCATTGATGTGGGTGAGATTGTGGTTATGTAAGCAGATGCTGTGCGCATCAAAGAATAATGAAGAAGGGGGGGGAAACTATTGGATGAGGGCACTGAGCTTATATAGCCTGAAAGGCCAAACATAACCAAATACATCATTGATGGATTGATCAATAAACATCACCAAATAGATGTACATGTGGGTGGCGAAAACACTAGAGCAAACCAATACACTTGTATCCATATAGATATGTGTAATCATAGCTTCCTTGAAAGGTGTTATTTATTAAATACTCTCCAACATGTACCAATGCCCACTCTGATACATTCAGATACACTGATACATTCTGACACCAATACCATTCAGATACACTGATACATTCTGATACTTACCTGCCCGGTACATTCTGATACATTGATACATTCTGATATCTTATACATTCTGATACTTACCCGTCTGATACATTCTGATACTTACCCTTCTGATACATTCTGATACTTACCCGTCTGATACATTCTGATACTTACCCGTCTGATACATTCTGATACCTACCTGCCCGATACAACCTGATACATTCTGATACTTACCTGTCCGATACATTCTGATAAAATATATATTGCTGTCATGTTGTTCCGATACATGTATCGTTCTCTGATACATTGCATCAGAAACCATGGTGATTGTCTCCAAAAAGCTGGTCCGATAGCTATCAGAAACTAAGGCAGGTTCCTCGAAAGTATATAACTAGGTGCGTTGCATTTTCTACTCTTTTTTGTACCGCATTAATTTTTTTAAGGGTCTTTTTCTCTCCCACAACATGACGGGAAGTGGGTCGGCTCTCGCAGGAGCTGAATTATATTTTAGAAACACACGCGTCATGGCTGGCTGCCTCACTGCGATCTTCGAGGTAGTGTACCCGACAGTTTACAAGACTTACAAAGCTGCATTCGACGCAGGTGTCTGGGTACCAGAGGACCCAGGGCCATGGTTGGGTCGTGCAATTGTTTATAAATTGCAAGTCTACCTTCACTGCGACACTGGTGACAACGGTCCCGCCGCAAGCTTTCCGTGTGGTTATTTCGAAGGAGGAGAGATGCTCATCCCTCAGTTGCGTGCTAAGTTCCGGTGAGTAAATGCAGCACTTTGCACCACGGTGTACGCTGACTTGTATAGCTACAACCCTGGTGATATTTGCATATTCCAGGCCTGCAAAATCTTCCATGCAGTCGCCCGATGGACCCCGAAGCCTATGGTGGAGGGAGATGTTCTTACACCTGGTCGGATCAGCACCGTATTTTTCTGCCCGAAGAACAGTATCCACCAGCTGAAAGATAAGCCACCTGGGTGGGCGAAAGAGAGAGATTATGGCCGCTGGCCATCTCCCGGCTTGTAGTGTATCAAATTCAATGTATTGATCGTCAGATTGAATCATCATCATCTTCTTATTGTGAGCAATAAAGATGCGAGATGGGAGATGTGAGATGCGATGTGCGAGCTGCGAACGACATGCGACGTGCGACATGCGACATGCGACATGCGAAATGCGACATGCGACATGCGACATGCGACATGCGACATGCGACCGGCCTATACTGAAAAAAGCTATCATCCAACATCTATACCAAGCCAGCAGCATAGTATATTCATATTAGTATAGGCTAGAACAAGGAAAGGATGTACGAAAGTTGTATTGAGCGGACTTTGATATTTTTGATGTCTGCCCCGTCTCCCCATCAACCCCGCCCACTTCATGGCCACATAGCTCCACAACGCGACCGCCAATCTCTTAGCTCTTTTGCACATGAGTTTATGTATATATAAGCTTTCATATGGCACCCCAATCACCCCCGAAAAATGGTTTTGAATTTATAAATATACTCTTATACAGGTGGATATAATGAACCCTAAGAAGCTCGACACTATCCAGAGTTGGCCCGTCCCCAAATCCGTCAAGCATATTCAACAATTCCTCGGGTTCACCAATTTCTATCGACGTTTCATTCACCATTACGCCGAAATCTGCCTTCCCCTCACCAACTTAACGACAGCCAAGTGCAAGAAATCCTTCCCCGGACTCTCTCCCGACGCTCTTCAAGCATTCGAGAAGTTAAAACTCATCTTTACCACATCACCCCTCCTACGACACTACGACCCTACACTGCCTTCCACGGTTGTCACGGACGCATCCGATTACGCTCTAGCCAGTATCCTCCTCCAACCTGACGAAGACAGCCTCCTACACCCCGTAGCATACTATTCACGCAAGTTCACTCCCGCCGAAATCAACTATGAAGTTCATGACAAAGAACTTCTCGCTGTCGTCGAAACTTTCCGAGAAATGCGCTCATGGCTCATCAGTTCCCCCCACACCATCACCGTCATTTCCGACCACTCCAACCTTAGATATTTCATGTCTACCCGAGTCCTCAACCGCCGTCAGGGCCGCTGGTCCATGCACTTATCCCAATTCGACTTCCAACTCGACTACGCGCCTGGCAAACACAACCCTGCGGACGCCGCTTCCCGTCGCCCCGACTTCGTGCCTCAAGATGGGGATGAAGTCCTCCTCACGCAGCGCAAGGCGCTCCTCACGGACTACCACATCCAGAAACTCTTCCCCAGCACTTCGTCAGCTCCTGTCCCCCGTCCTCCAACCATCAACTCTCTCTCCACCTTCACAATCGACAACTCCGAGCTCCTTGACGAATTCAAAGCCGCCTTCCGCGATGACACGGAATGGCGTGATCTTCACACTAAGGACGACCCTTCCATCACTTACGAAAATGATCTTGTTTTTCACAACGATCGACTCTTCGTTCCCCAGTCCCTCCGCGCCAAAATCGTCCATTCACGTCATGATTCAGTTCTCAGTGGTCACCCAGGACGCGCCGGCACTTACGACAATGTCGAACGCGACTACTCCTGGCCAGGAATGAGACGTTACATACGGTCTTACGTCGCTTCCTGCGATCTTTGTTCGCGTGTCAAGAACGCAACACACAAACCCTACGGCCTTCTGCAGCCGCTCGACATCCCTGATCGCCCTTGGCAATCCATATCCATGGATTTCATCACCAAACTCCCACTATCCCATGGTTACGACTCCATTTGGGTAGTATGCGACCGCATGACACGCGCCGCACACTTCATTCCGATCAACGAGTCCATCGACGCCCCAGGACTCGCTCGTCTCTACCTCGACCGCGTTTTCCGCCACCATGGATTCCCCCACTCCGTCGTCTCCGACCGCGGGTCGGTCTTCGTCTCGTCATTCCTCACTCACCTCATGAAGCTTTGCGGGACGAAGATGAAGCCATCCACAGCCTACCATCCCCAAACTGACGGCCTCACGGAGCGCACCAACCAAACCCTCGAGACATACATTCGGACTTACTGTTCCTATCAGCAGGACGACTGGTCCGACTACCTCGCATTAGCTGAGTTTTCCTTCAATAACTCGAAAAACTCTTCTACCCAGCAAACCCCGTTCTATGCCAATCTCGGCTTTCATCCCGACTTCGAAGTTCGCATCACCGACAGAACCACCAATCCAGCAGCAACCGAACTCGCCGATCGCCTTCAAATCATCCACGAAGAACTTCGCGCCGAACTCAATCATTCAAACGAATACATGGCCAAGTACTACGACCGAAGACACTCACCGGCACCCCAGTTCAAACCCGACAGCCAAGTATGGCTCCTCCGACGCAACATCAAGACCACAAGACCATCCAACAAGTTCGATTACCGCCGCTTGGGCCCCTTCAAAGTCCTCGCACGTCACGGCCTCTCCTCCTATCTCCTCGATCTCCCCCGCTCCATGTCTCGCCTCCACCCCGTATTCCACGTATCCCTCCTCGAACCCTACATCACACCTTCCATAATTCCCGGTCGACTTCCCTCCAGCTCTGTTCCATCCGTCGACATCATCCCCGATCAACCACGCGACATTAAAACGATCATCGACAGCCGCAAAGTTGGGCGCCGTTACGACTACTTCATCCAATGGCGTGATCTACCCGACTCTGAAAATTCATGGATTCCTTTCTCCGACATCAGTACCACACTCTACGAAATCCTCGACCGCTTCCACCGTCAAAATCCCCGTCGTCCTCACCCACCTCGCTTCGACTTCGACACCTCCACCCATCACCCGATCACGTCCCTAGAACCCATCACCACAGCCCCATCAGACCTTCCTCCACCTCGTTCCCCATCTCCGCCTCCTGGCCCTTGGCAACGCGACTACGAAGCTCCCGCGCAAACCACTACCCGTTCCGGCCGCGTGGCACACCCGCCCAAGTCCAAAGACTACGCCCTCTCGATCTTAAAAGGGGGGTAATGTCGTGAATCCCTAAGTCCCTTCCGAATCCCGATTCCCGACCATCCAATACCTTACCACCTCCTTGCCCCTCGTCTCGTCCCCTCTCCCTCGTCTCATCTCCTCTCCTCGATATTATCACAGTCCTCGCAACATAATCACATTCCCTACTTATATGCTTCTTATCATACTACTCTACTTAAAATCCCAATTCATATGATACACATACATAGTCTCCTTTCCAAAAACCCCTAACCAGTACTCTATATAAACCTCGTAGTTCTCTGTATTCTATATCGAATCAACTCAGTGTTAAAACCCAGTTATCTCTATTCATCTAAGTCATCCTCATCTCTCTAAGTCTATTCCTTATATCATTCGGTTCTAACATACTAGAGATAGCAAAACCCGGCATTCATAGGGATTAAGGTCCAAGGAAAGATGGCTATATCACGACCGATAACGGGCATTGTTAGGGAAGAAGGAACCAGCTGAATGATGAGGACCGCAGAGCAGGAGAATCCCGTAATGCGAATGGAATCGCTCGAGGCTCCTAAGCATCATTATCGCGGTACTGGGAGAGAAACGAAGCTGCGGAAACGAAAGACGATACTGCTCTCCTTCGCTTGTCCTTCGCTTGAAGAGGTAACTGGTAGAGATCAGTAAGCAAGATTACGAACCCTGGTGCTTGTCGAATGTCAAATCCTCTTGACGACCAACACATATCACAAGATTGTCCCAGGGTCCAGGGCGCCATTAGACTTTTCCATGGCTTCTTCCTCGCGTTTCGCACTGTTCCCCACATCCCACTGCACAGGCGGATCTTCAGGAACGAGCACGAAGGAAGCATATAAGCCTCACCTTTCGCTTCCGTCACCGTCAGGTCCTGGAGAAGCCTCCCTCGATCAACCCATCGATATCGACATCTAAACGTCCGCGATCGACTTTGGGCCATCCGCGTCGCAGTCGTACAAGGTGGGGTTGTCCTGTGTCCCGTCCAACTTGTGCTGTAAGCGTACTGCAGCCGCCTTCGCAAGTACGGACCGGTCGCTGCTATGGCACCACAATCGGATCATGCGCTTCAACCTTTGATAGGATGAATTACGTTGACTCACTGGTTGGAAGTGTTGTTGGAGCTCACTTGCTTCTTCCGTCATAGCCAGCCGGTCGAATTATGCAAAGAACGCCGTGCCAACAGGATTTTGGGGCGTTTTCAGGCTCGCGTTTAGGATATCTCGGTGGGTCCGCAAGGATGGCAACTAATTGGTATGTGACGCGCTCCTCATCTTGACAGGTTCGGTGCCCAAGCAGGGTACTGATGCCGTTCCCACATAAAGAGCCCTCGTTCTGTCATGCCATAATCGAGGAAATATTCATCGTTGTGGCTCTGCGACAACGGACTGTCAGCGTAGAGCCCATATCAACGTATTGCACCTCACATTGACCGAGCCTGAACGTCAATCACCACCCTCCGACGCCTCCACCTCCCGTAAAGGCTTTTGAACCAGAATGAACCCCATGACCAAGGTCCAAGATCCCAAAAGGCGATGTCGTCAAGGGCTGGTATGAGGCGCACCCCGATTGGTCTAGCCGGACCCGCACCATATCCATCTGGACCATTCATCGTTGTGGCAGCACGGAGTCGAAGTGGAACCGCGTTCGAATCTGGGCTAGACAAGTCTTCCCACTGCTTCGCCTTGAGATGCGTCTCGAGCCTCGGGTGAAGCACTGAAAGTAACGTCGTCGCTCGCAGGGTGTGTGGTGAGCCACGAATTCGGAAGTTTGAGTCAGGTGTTGCACAGATCATGGTGGACCGAAAGAGGTAAGCGCGGTGTCCGGATCAAGTGGCGTTACAAGGATATCCATCACGAGCCCCCGCACCGTAATCAACATGCATCACGGCCCACCCAAGTTATATGTCATCTCCCGCGATCTCATGATCACTTCATGTCATTATGTGTATGTCTTTTTCTCGGTATTTCGTTGTTCGCGAGGAGGACGTCATGAAGGCAGAGTCCAGATACATCCAAGGCGCGTCAGATGGTGGGAAGGCCTAAACACGCGAAGGCGCGGGGGGAGGGTTCAGATATGAGATCTAGAGACAAGAATGAATCTCCATATCGAAATTGACGCGCGCCCCAAGATCTGAACCCCTGAATCCAATTGTACCCGGATATGACGATCCGAACGGGCTTACTTGAAGTGCATACTAGGACGACTCCCATCTGACTGTCATAGAAGATACGGCAAGGACAGCAAGATTACGATTTTGGTATCAGTAGCGTAGTACAACAAGCCAAACAGTACAACGGATACATTCACATTCATGTTTTTGTGGCAGAGCGGCGGGGGAGGGGGAGGGGGTGACGAAAGTATGTACTGGCGAATGGCGAAAAAGCAAACAAAAAGTAGAGTAATAAAAAGTTATGGTACGTGAAGGCAATTACGGATGTAGGATATATACGAATGACAACAAGCGAGCGGCAGCGAGGGCGAGGGCAATAGGATAATGGGGGCGCGATAGCGCCCGGGGGAGTATGTTAACACGAAAAGTATGTGACAAGAATATCGGAAAGGGGATGATGATATATGGTACGATATGATATATATGCACGACAAGATATGCGATGGATGGAGACTCGAAATCCGGCCTGAACACGAAAGCAAAAAGACGGACAGGTGGCGAAAAAGAAAGAAGAGTGAGTTTTCAACGTCCAACAAAACTCGAAGAAAAGCAACAAAGTACACCCATAAGACCCATATTAAAGGAAAACGAAAAACGTGCCGGTTATCGACAACTGTCCGCATCAACCACCCCGCCCCCACCGACTCCAAAAACCTAGGCAGCATACCCCTGCCCCGCACCAGGGTACCCCTCATAGTACCCCTGCCCCCCCGTCCCCGACCCCGCATACGCCTGCTGCTGCTGCTGCAGCGCCTGAAAGCTCTGCGCCTGCTGATGCGCCATATGCGCATGCCCATGCATCGGCGACACCGGCGGCGTCGAGTTCGGCGTCCCCCCATTACCCTGATACCGATCATGCGACGACGGCGCCGCAGCGAAGGGAGCTGTCGGCGCAAACGCCGACGCGGGCGTAGAGGCCCCCGAGGTGGGGGAGGCTGCGTACATGCCTAGGTTCATCCCCGAGGTGAGGTTGAGGTTCAAAGCGGCGGCGGCGTAGGACTGCGCCTGCGCCTGCTGCTGCTGGTGTTGGTGCGCAGCGTACGCGTAGGCATTCTGCTGCTGCTGCTGCTGTGCATGGGCCTGCTGCTGCTGCAGGTGATGCGGATGCGCACCCCCCGGCGGCGAATTCGACGTCGTCGACGACGACACCGAGTACGCCGTGGAATGCGGGCGCGGCGGGGGCGGGTGCGGGTGGGTCGCATACCCGTTCTGCGCTGGCGTCACCCTCCTCGACGGCGGCGACACCCTCCCAGGCCCCGTACTCCCATTCGACATGCCCCCCTCCTGACTGGTCCTGCTCCTCCCGCCCCCAGAGCCTCTCGAGCCCGCAGGCGACACCCTCCTCTGGACCTGTCCTTGTCCTTGTCCTAGAGGCGACCCCGACCCGCGGTCAAATATGCTCAACGCCCCCGTGTTCCCTACGATTCCCAAACCCGACGCCGTGATAGGACGACCGCGCCCCTCCAGGAGGAACTCGGGCCCAAACACGGTGTTCGGGTCGACCCCCGTCGCGTCGTTGCACAGCTCCATCACCGAGAGCCTGCGACTCTGCGGGCGTGACTCGGAGCCGTAGTCGTAGTCCTGCTGCTGTGAGTGCGGGTGTTGGTGCTGATGCTGTTGCGGGTGCTGGGAGTGATGATGCGGGTGCGCGTACGCAGCGAGCTCCTCGTACGAATGCAACGGTCCGTCCGGGCTCGCAAAGGCGCGCTTACGGGGGTTGTGAGGCGCGGGCGGGGTGGTGCGGTGGTGCTGCTGGTGGTGTGGGTCCGGGGCTTGGAAGTAGAAGGGCGAGTCTTGGGGGTGGGCACCGGTGGGCGAGGTGGAGGCGGTCGAGGACACGGCGTCGCTGGATTCGTACCCGGCTGGCGGGCCCTGAGGCGGAGGCAGGTCGCTATATGCGCGTGTGTAGTGGAGGGCGGGCACCCCGCCGCCGTAGAACGACTTGGAGGTGTTCAGAGCGGGGGTTGGGTAGAAAGAGGTGGCGGATGAGGAGGAAGAAGGACGGGTGGCGGTTGAAGGGCGTGGACGGAGGTGGGCGGGGAAGGGAAGGAGCTGCTGCTGCTGCTGTTGATGCTGCTGGTGCTGGGACGCGGGAGATGTGGGTGATGGGTAGGATTGCTGGGCCTGGTGCTGCTGCTGGTACTGGTGGAGGGTGGGGTGCTGTTGCGGGGACGGCGGGGCCGGGATTGTCGCAGCAGAGACGATGGCTGATAGTGGCGGAAGACGTTCGCCCGAGGTGCCGGGACGGGATCCGGTGCCAGAGCGGGTGGGATCGCCGGGTAGGCCGAAAGTGAGGGTGGGAGTGAAGGGGAGAAAGGACTGTGACTGGGCGGAAGGGAGAAAGGACTGGCTGGGGTCCCGAAAAGACTGATCACGAAAGGACTGGCTGGCCGAGTGGTGGGGACCACGTGAGCTTGGCCGGGGCTCGAGGTCCGTGGACTGGACGTGCCACGACGATGACTGATGATAAAGCATCGAGTGGTGCTCCTCGTCGTATCCCGAGCTGTCGGCGCGGTGGTGGACGGGCATGGATGCGAGATCCTCCTGCTTGATCATGTCCATACCGCCCGACACGCCGTTCCCATCCGGGCTCCCATTCGAATGCACACTCCCGGTTCCGGTGGGCGAATGAGGCGCGGCTGCGACGGCGCTGCTGCGACGTCCACCACGGGGATTCCCGACCTTGTTGGCGGCGGCCATCGTGGCGTGCAGCGAGGTGAGATCGCGCATCATACGCTCGTTCTGCTCCTGCTTATCTGCGTGGACTGTCTGCGCGTGCTGGCGCAGGTTATCGAGACGCGAGAACTGCTTGCCGCAGTGACACGCGAACGGACGCTCTCCTGTGTGTTTTCTGGCGATAAGACGACGTGTGAGTAAGAGCGAACGACGACGAGGATGCAGGTAGCGTACCGGATATGGCGTGCCAGATGCTCGCTGCGAGAGAATACCATGCGACAGTCTCCGTATCCCCTGCACTGGAAGGTCTTCGCTGGGGCTGGACGGTATCGCTTGTTCACGCCGGCGATGGGGCCAGGCATATTGTGGGGGAGGGAGGTAGCAACCATAGCGGCCATGTTGTTGTGTTCGTCGTTGTGTGCAGAGTCGAGCTGAGTGCCTTGGCCGGTGTTGGGATCAGGGGAGGATCGTTCAGGGGACGATTTGCGGTCCATGAACTGGAGAAGAAAAAGGACAGCACTACATATAAGGTGCCTGATCAATGAGATGCTAAGGCACAAAGCGGAGTTTCAACTTTGTTTGCTTTCTCTTTGGTTCAGGCCCCGCTTCCCGTCTTGGCGCCCATCCGTCCCTCCCTGGTTCTCAAGGGCGCGATGGAGCAGGTCCAAGTTCCTCGAGCAGGTCAACAGAAAGAACCAGTCCCGCCGTCGTCGCGCTCCACCTCTCCCGCCCTCCTCAGTCCTCCCTAACCCCATCCCCTGCCTTCCCTGTGTCCCGTCAATCAAGGCAATCAAAAAAATTTAATCACTAGGCGCATTTGTCCTCGTCCATGAATCAAGTCCAATCAACCCCGTTTTGTATCTTTTCATGCTCTCCCAACTGCTCTTCAATGCGACGACCGCTCGAACACCACCACAACAAAAAAACCCGAAAAGTCAACACCCGGGCCCGGGACCCGACTCCCGGCCGCTCTATCATACGACCCTGTCTTCTGCCCATCCTTGAACACGAAAACGCCAAAAAAGCGAAATACAGAATACAACAACTGCTGTTTTGCGTCTCGTGGGTCTGGAACCGATCAGCGAACGCTAAAGTCGGCACAGGCGAGATAAAGATAGACCAGGGCGGGGTCGTGCCTTTCCTCCAATCTGAAGCGCTTGCGCTCCGTGTCCGAGGCTACCCCTCGGTGGCGGTGCCGCCAGAGCTCTACCACTGCCCACCGAGTTTCTGTAGATCGTTGCAGTGTATCGTACTCTTGAGCCACGTCACGCATGACGCAAAGTCCAATACCCACGACCATTCCTTGCCCAAATCTCTCACTGTATCCACACGAAAACCCTGCAAGGCCATAATCAGTACACCGTCATACAAAACATAACATAACCCGACACCCCATCATGATCAGAGAAGCTTTCCAATCGACATCTTCCCCAACCAGCAGTCAGTCCTGCACAGCTGATGTCGTGATCCCACCATGACTGATCCGAGCCCGAATCCGAAACTTGATGGTCCATAGCGGAACAGCGCATCGCTCCAAAAATGTCGCCGAGGGGGGGTACACATCCTTCAGCGTGACTTTCAGGTGATGGGCTGAGGGTTTGAGGTGTCGCACGGCGCGCACGCAGGGGAAGGGGAAGGGGAGGTTCTTGTGCATTGCATCGTAGTCCCGGGTTCGTCACAATCTGCCCTTGCATGCAATGCTATTGCCAATCCCGGATCCCCACTCCTCCGAGCTCAACATCGAGCACAGCGCTCAACGTTCGACGCTTAACGCTCAGGCCATCCATGACACCCCAAATGCCAATGATGGATTCTCGAATCCCACCTGACACCTGATCTGATGCGATAACATGACCCGTCACCACCACCACACAACTTCCCACCCCGAATCCAAACTCTGGTATGTTATTCCGCATTCTGGGGATCCGGGTGCGGGTTCATTATGATCAGTAATGAAAACAGGCATCGAAGAACCACCGGAAGTGTCACGAGCGAGGCCTGCCGCCCACTGTCGATCTTGGATCCTCTCCTTAATATCCATGCCCCTCCTTCGCCCTCCGCCCTCCCACCACCCCGCCCTGCCTCATTCTTACTCATATTTACTCCTCCTTCTCCTTTCTGTACCTCTCCCCGCGATTCAGAGCGTGGGTGTGAGCTCGTGAGGCTCGAAGTAGGTGGAGCCTTCCTTTTTTTGCCCGGTGGTTATCATCCACTAACGCGCCCTCCAAACCAATGTCTCCATCTCGTCCAGCCAACGTTGCCCTTGCTAACAGCGAAGGTTGCCCATAGATCGACCCAACTCCTGTCACTGCTCCATCGAGCTCTTTCGAGACCCACTCCGAACTCCACAACACGCACAACTTCGTGATCATTCGCATGCGCCGTTCGTGATGTGTTTCCCGGACTAGACTGGGTCAAGACATGACACCGCTCGCATGATTTCCCGGAGGTGATGATGGTGTAGTTGGAAGTCGGTGGTGTCATTGGAAGTCGGGGGCGGTGAGGAAACTTGCTTCAGGATCACGGGGGTAGAGCTCGCCGGAAGAAGGTACAGGTCAACGTCCTACGTCTCGTCTCACCAATCCGCCTTCAAGTTGACTGACGGCAACTCCAGAATCGACATTTTCTTGCGGCGGGACAAGCTCCTTCTATCGAATTGGCTGCACCACCACGGCTCGAGAAGACAACAACGGTGCCAACTACACCTTCATTGATAACCATACGTATACACCCGCCAGCCGAAACCTGCCTCCGAACCACGTAGAAGGCTGTCTGGATCGTGGACATGCATGTCGCACAGAGCTTATCTCGTGGGAGAGGATTTTCATTTTCGCTTGATGAGAGGTTTCGCGGAAAGGAGCGGCGGTTGTGTGGGCAATCTAAAGAGCAAGGTTCGTCTGTTTTCTCTCTTCCTGCGATACTCATATCTAATTTCCGATACTACAAGGCCATTCTGGAGTCAACATAACTTGGTATCATTCCGTCCCGAGGGCTTCACGTCCACCTCAGGTTCTTTTGACTCAACCGATTCGTCCAACGGTACTCCATCCGCGGCGGAAACAGTCTTCCACCACATCGACTAATATGTCTCGCACTCCTCCTCCTATGTCGTACCTCAGATCTAGCGGCAAAGAGTGATAGTCGCTATGAGATTTTGAAACAAATATGATCCTGAGGTACACCATACGCCGAACGTCACTAAAGTTTGGTCGAAGGATGTAAAAGAAAGAACGTATCGAGCCCCCCTTACACGTATGACCAAAGCCTGCTTCGTGTCCGCCGACACCAACGTTTGAGACGACAACCTATCAAACAACGGCCTTAAGCCAACCCACCATCAGCCCGCCCTCGTTCGTACCACCACTCCCATCCGACGCAGCGACGGAAGATTCGCGCAAGCGTACATCCGGCGACGCACTCCCGCTGCCATAGTACCTAGGGCGAACCTACTCTGCTCCTGGGCGGACAGGTTTAGCGTGATCGGTCCATTGCGGGGCAGCACTACCGTCTCGTAGCTGTGCGAAGCTTCCGGACACCCGTGAAGAGACTGTCTTTGGGGTGGGGATCCGTAGCGTGTCCGAGGTGGTGGTGGGCGTCGTGATTGAACAAGGCGGTCGACGGTTGCTTGTTGAGCGATGACAAGGGCCGCTGCTGGACATATTTGCCCGCGGACGACGGAGTTCCGTAAGGGAAACAGTCGGGCAGCGCGGGGTCGTGATCTTGGCACTGGGAGGGGACGCGACACGGGGGCGGAAGGTGGAAGGACCTTGACGCTACTGGGGAGGTGGCATGGGAATGGGCGTCGCGTTTGGATCCGATCACATCACCTTCGCATTCTCAGAGAAGAGAGCAGAGTCGCAGGAAAGACCTGCGAGGACGGCGGGGTCGTCGAGGGACTGAATCCGCTACACATTCGGCGATAAGTCAATGAAAGCTGAATGAAATTAATATGACAATTTGGAGGGGGCGCACTGCTATTCATCACGATTTGTAAAGCTTGGCATGTACATCAGAGGCCTGGTCGCTTTATTGAATGAACCATTAGGTTCGACGGCAGAGACATGCGCGTAGACGGGACTTTGCGCAGGTGACAGCGCAGGGAACTTGGGAAACAAGGAAAAGCCACGCGACGATGTACGGCAGAGACCGCGGTTCTGATACTGAGCTAAACATTGATTACACATGTCAAAATCCCCCGAAAAAACTGACAAGTACGTCAAACCTACACCGCGTGCAATTGCGCTCGGTCTAGAGCTTGAACCATCCATTTAAACGTCCGCAGTGATAACCGTGCCCGTGTCAACTACCGCAGATCCTTGATGATCATCCATGCCAGTGACCCAGGCCTGCGAGTCCCGGACCCAAGACGAGGAGATTCCGGTGGCCGTTCACGTTCAATACGCGGCGTGGTCCAAGTGATCAACAACGCCCATCTCGCACAACCTCCGCGCCACGTCGAACTTGCCACAATCTGCCACCACGTCAAGATCCTGAGCCCAGACGCCTACACCCCGTTTCTGATTTCAGGGGCCTTTTTCGACACACGTCAAGAATGCCGGAATTCCTTCAAGGTTGATATCCAGGGAAAATGTCGAAGGCAGACATGAGAGATCCGTTGAACGAGCGTGATTGGCTTGTGATGGGCTTCCGAGGTGATTGAGAGGGCGGGGCGGCTCAAACATGTAGTCACGGATCACGTCTGAACAGCCCCGCATAAGTGTTTTTGAATGATGCCCACCAATCAAGGAAGGTTGATAGGCCGAGGTCAACGGGAAATGAGCATGTGCCACATTTTACGATACCTATCGGGATGCTACGATGGCTGGCTTGTGCTGGTGCCCACGGAGGTCATCACGGTAGAAATCGCTGTAAGAGTGGTCGATTAGATTATAAACGAAGCACCAGATGAAGAACAAGGAACCGCCTTGAGATCCTTCTGAATTTCAAAAGGATCGGCCGCAAGAGAGCTTCAATGCCGAGATGGTTCCTGACGAAACGCTGATCTTCCCCTGGCCCAGGCTAGGGTTCATTGCCATCACTTCTCCACGGAGGGAATTATCGGCCGTACAAGTACTTACATGTCACCTGGACAAGGCATCAAATCGGTGCACCGCAGGGAAACTCTGCTTGGGATTTGAAAGTCGACCCTTACGCAGCGTCACAACATGAAGACGCGCAGATGAACGACCTTCAAGTTGCAGGAGCACCGAAATCGAGTATCTCGCAAATTTACATTCGGGTCTTAGCGTCAGGTGAAGGTATACCCAATACCCGAGTCGAACGGGAGCACACGGACCCAAATGGGTCACATGGGCTGCATCCGATATGCTGTTGGATGATCATGCAGCGAGAGGGACATTAGGACAGTAGCGGCGGCCCGTGATGTCGCTCCTCCTCCCAGCAAGAGCCCGTCTCCGCATCAACTATGAAGGCAGAACATAAGGACGAAGGCGTACCGGGAGTGAGAAAACTGGCTGCCCAAGTGGTCGAACTTCGAGGGCGTCCGCTATCAGCGAGCCAGACCTTCAGCAGGTTTCAAAACGCGCTTACCAGACGTTTTTCGAATGGAAGTCAGCCTCTACGTCGTTCTACATCGTGACCGCACGTAACTTGACATCGATGATATAAGTATAGTACGGACGGCATGGTGAAGGACAGAACTTACGCAGATAAGATTCGCATTCAACCTCAGACCACCGGCACCTCCTCGCACTTGCCCTCCCTACATCATCTGACTTGTCGACGTCACTAGCCTGAAGCGCGCTTAGGAGGCGTCTTTGATCTGCTGATTCCAAGAAAGTATAATCAGCAGGAGGGTCTGCGAACGAAAGGGCGGAGATGCGTATGAATATGAGGTGATGCTTCAAAGGGAGGCAGAATGCGAGACGCGAGACGTAGCATCACAAGCCGAACATCCGCATACTCAGATACATACCTCATCAGTCGGCGGCCACACCAGACGTAGACACTGTGACCGACCGAACTTCGAAGGGGTTCGTAATCAGCAAGCCAGACCTTCAGCATGTGCAGAAACGCGCTCACTAACACCCCCAGCACGGAAGTTAGCCTCAAAGTCATTCTACAGCATCATCGCATGTAACTTAACATCGGTGATGTTAGGATGATACGATTGGCATGGTGAACGACAGAACTGACGCAGATTACATCCAGATTCAAGCTTCACACCAGCATCCTCGCGCTTGCCTTGCCTACGTCATCTGGATCGTCAACGTCTCTAGCCTAGCGCGAGCTTAATAGGCCTCGAACACCCGCCAATTCCAAGAACATCATCAGCAGTTCCGAACCTAGATCGAAGGCGGGCCTACGAACGAAAAGAACGAAGATAAGTATGAATATAAGCTGACGCTTCAGCCGAACGTCCACATACCCAGATACATGCCCCACCGGTCGGCGGCCGCATCAGACATACATGTACATCGACATATACCATTCCCCTCCCCTGCCCTTCTCTCAGCCCCGCACGAGGAGTAGCCGCCGTTGAACTCGTCGATTCGGATGAGTTGTCCTTGTTGGCCGTCACGTGATACCGACGTAGCAGGAGACGGACGAGCTCTGGGCCTAAGTTTTGGAACGATTCGATGGGCGGAGGAGTGGGCCGATGAGATGAGACGTAATTCGAGCATGAGCCCCTAGTCTGGAAGGCTGTCATGGTGTCGGTGAGCGCAAATCCGAGAGCGAGGATCCGGGAATGGTGGTTGGTGAAGTTCGGGTACGTTGCGGAAGTCCAGCCCACTCGAGCTTGATTGTCCATCATGGATGTCGAACGATGAGGCCGCATGTAGCGAAGTCGGAGCCTCTCCTATCGGTGCTCCTCGTGAAGGAGACATCATGCACATGTCGGCTGTCGGGAACGAGGAAGGGTCAGCAGGGGAGAGGAGAAGGGCGGGTGGGGTAGAGCGACGAACCGAAGGTGTATGACGATATATGAGCGATGAACAGGCCTCACGAGAGCCTGCAGCTTGCACTGTCATCGAACTCGTCCTCCTCCATCGCACCTGCCGGAACTGTTCATTATCGCATTCTGACTCGTTCTTTTCCTCCGGAATTACGACTAGGCCAACGGTGACGTTGGGCATCTGATCAGAGGGCATGGACATGGAGGGGTGGACCAGCTGTAAGGCAAGATGATTCATGAGTACTGAGTATCCGAGGCGAATGTACATAGAAGTCATCAGGGAGGTTGAAGAAGGGTTTAAAGGGTTACGTGGACGTGTACGTCGCGGTAAGAACGGTAGTACACCGGGACAGCTCCGACAGCAGGACATGCAAGGGGGGAGAAAGAGCAGAGCGCATATAAGAGAGGCACAGGACATACCGTTTGAGGAATCCGTTCTCAGCTAAAACCCACACACTCCTCTCTCCCCACAGACGCAGCATAGACTCATCTCAAACTGGCACTCGCCCTCGTATCTCCAAGCGTCACTGTCCCAGGCGAAACGGACCACTCCTTCTCGTCAAGGCAGGCTAGAATGTCACGTCGATCGATAGGTCCTCCGGCGGGAAAAAGGAATGTATTGAGAGATGCGGACGTAAGAGAGATGACGACGGAGAGCCTGTAGCTATCAGGTAAGTATAAGCTACGGGCAAAGCGCGAGGGACGAAGCGTACACCAACCCACCGAACCGAAGCATCCTCGAACAGACGCTGAGCCCACAGATACCAGATATGGACCTGAAATAGAAACGAGCGCTACCAGCTGTAGCGATGGAATGCGTCCAAGAGATAACGGCATGCACAAGCAACGTTGGTGTTTCGGGGCAAGAGACATATCCGAATTCCGATCGCGGCCCGTCTCTCAGATCTCCGTTACCGACCTCAATCACTTGCTAGCAGCTACGATAACTCAGTGACATCCACGGGAGCTGATCTTCTTTGCAACGCGGCCTTCACGCTACGTCTAGTTGGCATGATAACGACTATATCCTCTCAGCTTAGGTCTGTCGATATCGCGATCGATTAGTGTGTGTTTAAGCATTTGGGACGTGTCGAGTCTCGCCATGGACTTCCGACTTTTGCAGTATTCCTTCTGTACGTGGTCGCTTTGATCGCATTTCGTTGTTGTAGGTGGATATGTATCCAGTTTCAACGTTCAACCCCAGTGAAAAGTCGGTCGGGCGGAATTGAGCTTATTCAAGCCAAACGGTAGTCAATCGAGCCAAATCTACCCAAAGCAATCATTTGTTCTGACCCATCCAATGGTTTGTGGTCAAGTTCAGCCATTGTCGTGAGTTCGAGATGACTTCGTCAAATGGACATGTGAAATCCGTCCAGCTCAGACGTTTTATCGTCATGGTCATCTCATTTTGAGCTCAATGGAATATCTCCTCAAAGCCGTTGTTTGCTTCTATTTCAGAGCGTAACTTGGCGCGAATTCATACATAAGTCTGGCGCAGGCGGCAAAACGACTTCTCCATTCTTTCCCCCCAACCACCGTGTTCTCGGAATCCCGTCGCTCCAAACTCTCCACTCCGACCGTCCGCCGCTGCCCGCATGTAGTCGCCATCAGCATCGCTCTTACCTTACGTGCGAGTATGGGCCATTGCGAGCATGGCGTGGCCGAGATCTAAATCCGGGGGTTTCTGTAAGCTTGGTACATAGAGTGTATTCTGGGTCTCCACACTGCGCTGGAGACCCTGCTGGAGACCCCCGCGTAGCTAGCCGAAGGTCTCCAACCCAATACACGCCTATTCGGAGGAGTCTCTGAGACCTGGCTCAATTAGGTGAGGGCCCAGACCAAGGATCGCAATCGTGGTAATTTACATAAACGGCGCTTACCACGCGTCGTCAAAACTTCATCTCTGTTTTCTCTGTTCCTACTCTATCTCGCACCTCAAATCGCTACTGTACTTAGGACTCGGATCAAGTAGTCTTCCACCACATTATTTGTCACCACCAAGGATCCCAATTCCTCCTCAACTGGAATCCACGCGGATGTGAACAGTTCAAGACGCAGTTGAGGAAGTTCCAAGCAAAACCGAGAAATCCTCCAAGGATTCTCAACAGCGAAGATAGTACCAGTACTTTATAGCATCAAGTCCTCAATCTTCCTTCCTGCTTCAAGTGCATGATCTGTCCCTCCACTCGGACATAATTTTACCTTTGTGCATTAGCAACCCTTCCGAATTCACAGTGGATTTGCGTCTGGGCCACGTCACCGCTGGTAATTGTGCCTCACTAGCGGGGACCCACTGTCATTTGCAGCAGAATCGACCCTTACCTATACTGTGCTTCCCGTGCGACTGGTGCCCCTCTCGACAGTCTTGCTTCAAGTTGTTGCAGACATTGTAAGCCAAAGCAGCAGATTGTCTGATTTAGAATGCTGATATTGTCTATTTTCTGTTATGAGCCTTTCAACACAGAAGTATTCCATAAATTTGCAGAAGACTCAACCTCTCGTAGTGACTGTGCAGAGGAAGAGGCTCGCCATGCCTTTCAGAATCTCCCCAAGCAGATGGCTAATTCCCTACAGGGAATACTTGCCAGGATTGCCCTCAAACAGCAGGAGGACCAGAGCTTATCACTTCAAACATGACATCACATCGCAGAAGCCAACACAGCGCAAGTGAGTGCTCATCAATTGAAATTTCCGCTATTTACTGAACATCTGCTTGTTGCAGCGGTACTAACCCCTCCTTGCATCACACCCCTTCTGTTGGTGCAGGCTGCATCACCGCGGGCGCTAGAAATACCCACGGACGTACCCATCCCTGTCCTCTCCCCTTCGGCCATTGGTACATCTTCCCCTTCACCTCCGTCTTCTCATGCTGCGGAAGCAACGAGCGTTTCTCCTGTGTTCATCTCACCAGACTTGATCTATCCCTTTCCTCTTATCCACCCGCTTCCCTCTAGACATCTGTTGTGTCCGCTGCTCCAGCACCCCCGGTGCATGGTCCGATTCCCACACCGCTATTGAAACCGAAGGAGGCTGTAGTGTGGCATCGTCTGATAGTCAGGTACACTGAGGAGCGCCTTTTGAAACACCAGTGGAAGTGGATCCCAGAAAGCGAGTGCTGGCTGCCCGTTTACGAGTATGCAACCATGAAGAAGCTCACGGATATCTGGGCTGAACATGTGAAGGGCCTCAATGGCCACCTTTTGGTTTGAGAGCTCCTCGAGGGCTGGGGACAAAGTGGAAAGGCAACGTAAAGGCTTTAAAGAGCGAGGCCATCCGACGAAACAAGGTGGTGGATCTGGTTCGACAACTGTCAAAGAAACCTAACGGGGATGTCGCGCTGGCATTGAAGTTCCTTTGCAAACATTATGAACACTTGACGTCCCGTGCATTCACCAATCTTCTTGGGTGGAACAAGAACCAGGGATTCACGGACATTCTTAAAGCTGCAGAAGCGTATCCATAGCTAACCTAGCTACTATATTAACTATCATAAAGTACTCTCTGCTACCTGTGCTTCGTAACTTACCATACACTTTTTCTAATGCCATACAGGAGAACAAACGACTTTGATTCGGAGGTGCGATGTCAGTTTGTGACTAAATATGGTTTGCGGTAGTCCTTCGCCTATTGCGACCCCATGTTGGGAGGGTCGGGTTATTACAAAGCATCTCCTTTTTCGGAAGGGGCAGAGCATCACGTGAAGCGATCAACGAAGCGTGTACGCGTGAGACTTGCTTCAATGCTTGTGAGCTTATCCTTGCACTGTACCCAACTCCTATACAACGTTTTCGGGCTCGATGCGAGACACGGCTTTGACCCGTTGATATGGTGCCATCCCAGTCCGTCCTCCTTCGCTGGCAATCAAGCACTGGAAAGGACACTATCCAGCGAATTGTCAAGGACCTTATCCCAGCATGGACAGCAGGCCTTCGGGATTGGCAACTGGATCTAGTCAGCCGAATTCTCGACGGCGAAGATGTTTTAGTCAGCACAGCAACTGGGGATGGAAAATCAGCAATATTTGCAGTTCCTCTCGTCGTATTGCAGGAGATAAAGGACCGGCCTCTGTACTATTCTAATTTACCACGTCGAACGTTTCCTATGGGCATAGTTATCACTCCAACGAAGGGATTGGCTGCGAACATCGTAAGTTTTACCTACCCCTCAATAAATCCAACTGATTTTTCGTTGGCAGGTTTTCGAAATCGAGAAACTCGGCGTTCTTGCAATCGCTTACTCCTCTGAGATCCTGACAGAGGCACGTAAAACGGGACGTCAGGTATGGAAGGAAGTTGCGGAGGGGAAGTGGCCGCTCATATGCATAGATCCAGAACATCTCACGGCCAAGGATTGGGAGTACATCACAAATTCCGAGCTGTGGAGGAAGAACATCGCTTTTCTCTGCGTCGACGAGATCCATCTGATATACGAGTGGGGTGCAGATTTCCGGACAGCTTTCCGTCTCATTGGCATGTTCGCACGTGGGCGCTGTCCTCCGAACATATCTGTTTTCGGCCTCTCAGCGACAATTGAGCCTGGTTTACCTACCTCCACCATCTGTGACACCATGGGCTTCGTCCCCGGCCATTTTCACCACCTTCGACGCACCAACGAACGCCCAAACATCCATTTCATTCTCCAGACTCTTACCCACACCCTCGGAGGCAACACCTTTCCCGATCTTCTCGAGTTCCTTGCATCCGGTCGCAAGACCGTCATTTATTGCGACACCATTGAACTTTGTTGGCGAGTTGCCGTCTACCTATTTAGTCTTCTGCCCCCCGGCCTCGAGAAACTGACACGAGTGCGCCTCTACCACGCCATGTGCTGGCCTGACGAAAATGAGGAAACGATACGGCTTATCCGTGATGACCCATGCTGTCAGGTGGTCATCGCGACGGTTGCATTTGCTCAAGGCATCAACGTGAAGCCCCTTCTCGACTGTATCCAACTGGGTCATGAACCAACTCGTCCAGCAAGAGGGTCGTGTTGGCCGTGATGGTGTCTCACTGGCTCGTGGTATCGTCCTCGCTCAACCAAAGGTCATAGAAGCTGCTGAGAAGTATATGCGAGGTGTGCACATTCTTTCCCTTTCACTCGTCTCATTTTAAACCATGATTTCTCAGCGCATTTTCCATCTGAAATGAAGCCTCTACCTTCCAACCCCAAGTCGTCCTCGAAAGCACCCTCAAAGCCAAAGCGGACAAAGAAGACACCTGCGAAACCCGCGCAAATGGACGTCTCGAAGGCTAGACTTCTTCTCGAACCCGAGGAAGGTTGCCTAACTGCACTACGTAACGTTTTGTATCAGAACCCACTGCTGGAGCAGACGAAGCTTGACTGCATCACCGCCCGCCGTCAAGTTTTCTGCAGTTACTGTCTTAAACGTTCAGGCATCACTCTCGATTTTCCCCCATCACCATTTGACCCCGACCTTCCTCCTCTCGTCCCTTTTCGACTCACCCACGGGGGTCCACCTCCAAGCGCCGCCCCTATCCAAGGCTCAGGCAAGCCAGAATCAGCCTTGACTTCCAAGATGCGTGAAGAAGTCACTAAAGCCTTCGAACAGTTCCGTGACGCCACGAGGAAGCTGGAGAAGGCTTTTGACCTCACTGGGCGTACTCCCCGAGCTGCATACTTCCCTGTCCCTCTCGCCACCAAACTCACCAGCAACCTCATGACAATAACGACTCTCCATGATATTGAGATCCTTATTCCCTCGTGGCGATACTTTTTGCGCTGTGGCCCGCTCCTCTTTCAGCTGGTATTGGAGCTACAAGTGAAATTCCAAACGCAGCGTAGCGAGGCCCGACTAGCTCAGAATGAAAGGAACAGGTTGCGTGCAAAAGCGAAGCGCGACGCCAATAAGGCGGCAACTATCGACGATGCAGAGGATGACCACGCTCCAGACCTGGCAGTGGACATGGGACACTCGGCACCTGCTAGCTCGTCACCCACTGGTCATGTCGACTGCACACCTCCGGCAAAACGACCACCCCTTCAAGACGAAACTAACGGAGTCATGTCGAAACGTCCACGCCGTGCCCCACGTGCTCTCGAAAGTTCCGCCGAGGTTCTACAATCCTTTAGGCAGCCTTACCGTACTCGCTCAAGTCGATCCAGTCGCACACAGATTACCGATGAAAATGCCCAGTAATAATATTTCCTCTACTTTCTATCTACTCGCTATCACTTGAGCGACCACTACTCGCATGTCCCATATTACCCTCCTCCCCCTCCTCTTCCTCCTCACTGCTGTCCGTCTCGCTCCCGGGACCCTCGTTGATTACCATACTACCACTGTCCTGGTCAACGAATATTTGCTGACCTGGCATTGGACGATGCTGGTCAACAGCATCGTCCTCCTCTCCATCGCTAATGTCTTCCCTAGGACCCGGCTCCAGCTCCTCCCTTTGCACATTCCCGGAAGTATTGGCAGTGCGGGTGGTTGATTTCATATCCGCCACAATCCTTGCATATGGAAGGCTATTTTCTATAAAGCTTTCCATTCGCCCTTCGTCCAGTCTTGCATACCCGAGGTTGAATGTATTGGCCGCTGCATGGCCCATACTGCGGCCAGGTCGGAAGCGATGCAGCTCGTCCTCCTTATGCATCCGAAGGAGACTCTGGAACTCGTCACGAAGGTGAGCAGAACCATGAGCCTTGGTCCGTGGCCTGATGTCGAAGGCTGACTCAATTTCTTCTTTCAGCCGGAGGAAATGTTGGACGTTCGGAGATAGGGTGTGTCGATAGAACTTGTCATCAAATTCGCCGCCCATCTTCCCTGCCATATCCTCCAACCATCGGTTATAGTGTTCTTGCAGAAGGTCGGCCTCTATCCATTTTCCTAACTCCCCTGTGATATTAACCAGCCAGTTATTTAGAATTGCATCCGATAGGTCCTTTGAAGACTCGTATCGAAATAGGCAGTAAAGTTCCAGGAGCCAGCTCGAGTAGTTACGGTTAGCAGTCCCCGTGAAGGAGAAAATCCAAATCTGTATAAAGGTGAGTACATGACAAGTCCTCGCATATGAAAGAGCTAATGTACCTTGATTATCTGGTAGACTCGCCCAATATCACCTTCAGGAACTGCATAGGCAGCCTCGACCCACCATCCTGCATCCTGTAGGAATAGGATGGCATTTGCTAATACACGATCCCCATCAAAACCTTTAGCTTCAACGTGGACCGTCGTTTTTCCATCGTCTGGTGGCTTATTGGCCTCTGCTGACGTCGTGTTTTGGTTGTCGGTCAGGTTGCTCTCTGACATTCCCAAGTCCTGATCACCAACTTCGGTCTCATTCAACTCCTGTCCTACATCTTGCGTAGGGTCTCCGTTCCTTGCCTTTTTCTTGGACTGAACTGGAGCAGTCCATGGTGTTCCTTTTGGTACCTTCATGTCATCCGTTGCCATGTCCCATTCCTTGGAGGATAATGCTTGCTCGTACGCTTCTTGTGACGTGTATCGCCGTACCAGAATTCGTCCAATATTACGGAGCTTCTCAAGCGTTGGTAGCTTATCTTCCGCTTGAAGATTCTCGAAGTGTTTTGTCAGGTCTTCAACATCGAAGTAAACCCTGAATGCAGCTCGTAAGTGACTGTCGTCGATAGAATCATACGTACTGACCTCCAGCAATCTAGGACACGTGCTTCAAAAAAAAGAACGAACGTGCTGTTGGGTAAAAGTCGCATTTTTTGAGGTTTGAAGGACGCTTGACGTTGACAGCTGCTGCACTCTTTGACAAAGAAGAGGGGTCGGGAGAGGCTATTGGTCCATAGTGATTTTCCGCCATCGCATTCAGGTTTGTAGCCCGTGTATGCCATAGTTCAGGAACACTGACACGCCCGCGGAAGGATTTGTAGTCGCTCTGATGTGCGGCCATGTACTTCTTTATCCTAAGGATCGCAGCGTATGAGGCACCATCACCACCGGGCATGACAATCTTTCCTTCGAGCGCCTTTTCATCAAGACCCATCTGCTTCTCAAAGTCTAGAATTGCGTTCTTCATTCCTTGCGTTTCGACTTCCTTCTCCCCGTTTGTCCCGAGTGGCTGAATGACTGTCTTGCGGCCCTTCCGCATGCAGTGTTTTGCTATGCTGTCGGAACGGAATAGTGCCGAAACTGGTTTACGATAGGCTTCAAGAGCTTCGATGAATCCAACAAGTACACGGACCCAGTGGAGTGCCTGTACTTCGCTTTGGTGCCTCCAGTCTATACTCTCATAGAGTGAGTGGGTCGTCATGTGTTTCCTCTCCATCTTCATGACACGTTCCAGATGATCTGCAAGGTTGAAGGCCCCTGGTGCGCAGTCGTCTAGTTTGATTGCGGTTGCAGCAGTGCCGACTTTGAGGTTAGGCTGACGTCCTATCCTAGACTCCCGATGGACCTCATACTGCTGCACGTTATCAAGGACAAATTTCCAAGTCATCTCCCCATTTGCGATTCCTTCAGCCACAGATCTTCGGAGCGCCTCAAGACTGGAATCCGAGAGCGAGTTTAAACACTCCCGGACAGTGCTGTCGTGGACCGTAAAACCAAATCGGCTGAGGATCCTTTTCGTGTCGATATGGGATTTGCACGCGAACTGCCAGACCCCGATATTCAGAGCAAGGTAATTTGCAAATCTGTTTCTGGCAAGGACGAAGGCGCTGATGGCTCCTACCATGACCTAGGGCAACTATCACTTCTGATCTCCATTGACAGAATTCTATTACTCACTGCGGTATGGGGTCGCCGCTGTCGAACGATAACCATTCCATTCTTTCGAGGCGCAGCCATGGACTCCGTGAGATATGAGGTAAGAGGTGCCCGCTTCTTATACTTCTTTGCCAATGTCGGAATGCTGAATTTACCAAGGTCTTCCCAGGTAACTTGAGGAACGGTTGCCTGCGAGCGGCTACTTCTTGTGCTCGTAGCTGCGTTCGATCCTCTGGATCTTCAGGGTCATTCTGGGTCAACAGTCCAACCTCGTTATGTACTTTTTCCCCTACAAGATGTGCCGCCCATGCCGATAGACAAGGCCGTGCATGTCGAATTTCGTCAAGTGGAATAGTGGGAGAGTATGCGTGACTAAGTTCTGAGGATCCTTTCCGTGGGTTGCTCTGGCGGTGATGATAGAGAAGCTCGATGATCTCTCCCATATGAGCATGCGAACTGCCTTGCAAGAACGCCGAAACCATGCTGACATGTCGAGCAGACCTGGGATCATTACCTCGCAGTGAATTGTGAAACAAGTGCACTAGGAAGTCTCCGAGGGAGCCGAAATCCTTCTGGATCATTTCCAAGATCCTGTCCGCCTTGTCCCATTTCGTGCGTTTGGGAGCGCGGAGGCGGGGCAGCGACATCGGTTGTGCTGTACTTGAACCGAGTTCTTCGTCACCAGCAGGCTCAGCCGTCCTCATCGGCGTTGACAATGGTGAATGTTTGAACACATAGGGGAGCCTGTTGGGTGTAGACATTGCTGTTCGTCAGGCAAGAAATTTTCTCTGTTGGAAATTGAGCGATCATCCAATATGTATTATGCTTAGCAAGACGGAAGCAAATTGAATGCTCCTTGACTGTTAATGCAGCCTATGTATAGAGGTACTTTCTTCACACTATTTCTATCGAATAGGAAATCATATGAGTTACTCAAAACCACGTCAATTGCATGCTTTTCGGTGATGCGACGAGGACATGATGAGGACGCGACGCGCTCTTAATTGCTTGTTTGTGCAGGCATTTCTAATCATGTGCTAATGATTATATAATAAGGTTACCCTCCCGACGAGCACATCAGATAACCAACAGACTACAGAAAGGAGGTACGACTGATGTGTCTGTCTAGGAGAGACTAGGTTTGCGGTCAATGAGTCAACTTGGTGAGCGTGTAGGGGATGTGGAAGTGGTTGAGGATGCACGCAGCAGGGAGCATGACGGGCAGATTGGAGTCAGAGCCCTTGATTATTCCGACGAGGGATGGGGGTCTGGGAATCTGGACCTGAGCGTCGGGGCAGGGGGTGCATATAGGTTGATCTCGTCTGCGGTGCTTGGAATCAGGATCAGCTATAATCGTGATGTGGCCCATCTTGCAGCCTTTGCGGCATTCCAACTTCCCGTAGAGATGGGTGGAGGTGCTGGGGATGGTGAGATTCACTTTGCTGGAGTTGATTATCCGGTCCATGGAGGAAGCGTGCCCAATCAGGCTTAACGTCACCGTCGTCCGTTGATGGGTTTTTGAGGGTGGTGAATCCAAGTGGTTTAGAATCGCGTGGAGGTGGTCCTCGTATTGTGATGTCTCACATATTGCCTCAATGATGTAGTGCCCGTAGTTGTGTCAATGAGGCGCAACTTCACTATTGTGTATGCAACCTAAGCGCAGGTATGCATACAGACATGCGATGGACCTACCATCCTCCATGAGGAATATCTCCACACCAAATACGCTGGCGCCCGTGTACATCCTTCACTACAGCCTCAGTGACTTCACGTGTGCACCAATAAAGGTGGGATCGTGACTGTGTAAGGGTGCCAAGACAAGTGGCAGATGTCATCTTTATGTATCGTTTCGACCGTGGGGTATGACTGCACTTCTCCGTCAACTGTACACATGACCATGGCAGTGACCTCCTTGGGGAACACGACCCACTTTTTGGCGTAGAACGGACAGTTTCCTAGTGCTGATATGGCTTCGGGAATTTGGTTCACGTCCCAGAAGACGTAGTGAAGCTGAGGTGAACGCTCCCGCTTCGGATGTGTCGCGCTATTGAACAATAATTAATAAACCCCCAATTTGGCGGGAAAAAAATGGACACAATGACGCACCTGCGGGGTTACCCACAAACTGAATTGATGCCCATTGCCTCAGCCCCAACTCGGCCCAAACACCACACCCGCCCTGTTGAGAACCAGATTGATGGTATGTCCTTAATAACATACGGAACTATATAAGACAGGGAGATATGTTATGACTGATGAAGGATATGAACACAAACATATATCAGATGGTTGAGGCAGTGAGTGGGCATAGTTGGATCCAGATGAGCAAGCGATGTAAAGGAAAAAGAGATGGGGCGCACTCTCTGGGACTCGGACTCAATGGATTCATGAATGGGTGGGAAAAGATAAGCATTACGTAAACGATGGTCAGATGAGGAAGTCACATGCATTCACGTGACCATGCTGATCTCTGTACTGTTGTGGGGTGTCTACAGCGGGTCAATGTTCGTGCGCCGAACTCTGCGAGCCCTGGCTCAACATCCCGCCACCAAAAGTAGGACCCGGGAAGCTCCTGAGAAAGCAAGCCCGGGCAAAACCCCAGAATCCGGCCTCAAATCCGCGAAGATTAAGGCCTCAAATCCGCGAAACCGGATAGAACCTTGCACATAATGTCCAAAAAAGGAAATTTTCTTGTTTTTATTTTATTTTTTCTTCAACGGCTCGCCCAAGCTCGCCACCATCCACCATAGACCAAGAATCAATGTGTAATTATCATCAAGATCACATACAGTAAGACCATAAATCAGATTTCAGTAGGCCCTCTTGTGAATCCGTTATGTTCTTCTGGCTCAGGTAAGTAAGGCAGGGGCGAAGTGGACAAGTGGCTTGCAGGCTTCAGCATGTGTTCAATTTGACAATCTCTTTCGCTGTCGTCAATCATCGAAGTTGTCGAGTCTTTTTCTGTTCGGCTTCCTCCAGTTCTGGGTTGGAGTCCTGTGCCACTCGTACAAGTGTTGAATAGACGATGAATTCAGATACATTTGACGAGATATTTCGAAATTTTCTACTCCCGGGGTCTGAAATCCGCTATTTTGTGGGCAAGGGTTCCGGTTTCTGGACCTCAAATCCGCTATTTTTGGGCAGGAGTTGGGCAATTTTTTGCCCAGAATTCCGCTATTTTGAGGGCTTGCTTTCTCGGGAGCTTCCCGGGGCCTCCAAAAGTACGATCCTATTCGTCCCCTAGTTATTTTATCAATTACTTTATTCCGTTCTGAACCCTACTTATAAACCTGCGAGGGGCGTAGACAATCCCTTGTCTCACGCACTTCCCCGCAGGTCAGTAGCTTACAATTTATTTACCAGTCTCACGTCTCACGCACTTCCTCGAAGCACGTGCTAAATCACCGTCCCCGGACGCGCAAATTTCGATTCCACCCACCACTCCCTGCATATTCACAGACTCTTACATTACATTTCATTCCACTATGTCCCTTAGATAGCTCCTATCGTCGCTGGCTCGAGTCCTGTCCCCGTGACGGACAAGAGAGCGTTTAGAGCCCAACAATTAAAAGTTGTTAAGGAAAAAGAGAGATGGGGTGCACTTTCTGGGACTCGGACTCAAACGATTCATGAATGGGTGGGAAAAGACGAGCATTACAGTCGTTTGCAAATGAAACTGCCATCACAAGTTGAACGAAAGTTGCCGGGTCCTGTTTACACGTGACTGTGCCTGTCACATCGTGACAGGGAACGAAACTATCTATCGACGGCTCGGAACACAAGTAGTACATACATCTAGTCTTGGAAATGATAACCACAATTAAGAATCCATGCTTCTGCTTTCTCCCGAGATACTGTATGAGTGGCTTGATGAATGAGCCACGCCCGCGCATCAGGGTTCAATGCCTCCGCCTCATGTCTCCGGAGCCATGCCTTGATCGAAGAGAACGCTTGCTCGATAGGGTTGAAGTCGGGGGAATAAGGTGGTAGATATATGAGTTTTGCACCTTTATGTTATGCACTAATCAGTAAGTCGGTCATGTCCACGAATATTTGACC
Source organism: Lyophyllum atratum (assembly GCA_014905825.1). Classification (NCBI taxonomy): domain Eukaryota; kingdom Fungi; phylum Basidiomycota; class Agaricomycetes; order Agaricales; family Lyophyllaceae; genus Lyophyllum; species Lyophyllum atratum. The sequence goes on along the minus strand of JACGCN010000029.1, from coordinate 582,312 downwards.
ACGCACCACAATCATCGATAATAAGACTGCGAACTTCCTCATCATGATGTATGGTACAGTTATCGAGAATGACTACGCTGCGGGGCCCAGGAAAGGGATTCAATTTTGGAGCCTGTTCAATGATTTCATGTCTGGTTCATAGTAAGAGAAGAGAAGCAGACATACAATTTGATCTCTGAGAAAACCGAGGAAACGCTCTTTGGTGACGGAACCTTCGAAGATGTCCAAGGCAATAATCCCATCGCGTGATAGGGCGGGGAGCATAGAGAACCTTTGGCCACGGATAAATGTGTCACGGCGAACGCACCCAGCACCCACAGGGGCCCATCCGTGGTCACGTTGATTGGTGCGACCATCGACAGCCGATTCGTCCAACCAGATGCAATAATCTGCTGGGATGTCACCATATGCAGCTTGCCATGTAGCCCGGAGAAGCTCATTCCTCTCCAGTGCATGCTTGGAGATGCGCTTCCGTGTAAGTGCGAGACTGCGGATGGCACGGCAGAGTGTCGCAATCGATACATCAGTGTTTCGGTCATCAGAAAGCCTGGACTGGATTTCATCGAGATATAGTGCTGGGTTGGCATCCAAGATAGACAATATAAAATTCATATCTGCAGTTTCTAGAGACCTTCTGCGACCTCGAGGTTGCGCGAACGGATTGTGGACCATGCCGTGTTCTCTATGTAGGCGAAGAACTTCACGTACAGTCCGCTCACTACAGCTCGCAAGTTTAGCAATCTCAGCAGTAGATAATTGAAGCTCATCCTTCCAGTAGACCATGCGCTTTCGGAGTTCGGTGGACGTATGGGGCGCCATGGTAGGTGAAACGAGCAAGCTATTGGCCTGTACGATGGTCAACAGTGCGATGAGCCGGCTATGACCCGGAGTGACATTTGGTCACAAATTCACGTGTACGGTCATGTGCAAATAGGTTTTCAAGAAATCCGATCGGCAGTTTCATTTGCAAACGACTGTATGTAAACGATGGTCCAGACGAGGAAGTCACATGCATTCACGTGACCATGCTTCTAAAAATTAAGCTTTTTTGCGTCCATCTATAAATAGATTTCAAAAATTCGCAAAACTTTTCCACCCAAATAAAAAGGTATAACCTCAATCTATAAATAGATCTCGGAACGTGGCTCCTCCCGCCTGATCGCGATCAAGCAGCAACCGCACGCCCATCAAAATTCGGTAGCATTCGCGAACCACGAAGGCATTTTGGTGTGTGCATAACGCCGATCCCATCGGTCACACTCTGACCGAGAAGCAACAGTAGGACTTCAAGCCAAGCATTTAGGGCGTTCAAGCCGCCGTATTCGTCGTACGTCGATGTTTTGCTTTGCTTTCGTGCCATCTGATCATGTTTTGTTGATAAGGGTACATAAGTGGTACATATTCAGGCAGGCTAGCGCGATCGCGATAAATGGCGGGTAGCGGACTTATTGGGTGACGGACGGCGGATGCGCTGAGGGTCCGTCCGTATGTATGCGTATTTTAGTTGTATACTCCTGCCCATGTATTTATCAGAGTCAATATATTTTGATTGAACAAAATTGAACGAAATTGTAATTGAATCAAATTGGAAGATATCGAGCAAGAATGAAGCGATGTGGAGAGACCTATATAGCTTGAAGCTGCTCAATATGGCTGGATAGATGGCTATAATACTGAGCCGTCCGGAGTTGAAACGAGCTATTTCAGACAGTTAACGGCAGGGCCCGTTTCGCTCGTTTGCGCTCAATTCGGCCCGACCGACTTTTCACTGGGGTTCAACTGCGATCCAACATTCATTCGTGTCCTACTAAGACCTTCGCCGGATCCCCTGCAGCATAAGTATGATCATTTTTCTCTCACTCACCATACTGATCAACCTGACTCCCGTCCTCTACATAGACTCTTAGCCAATGCCTTTAAATGCTCTATACCAGGTTCCAGCGTCCAAGATATCCCATGATCGTTCGGCCCCATTCCAGGGTAGGCTTTGAATCTGGCCAACACACCCAGCGCGCGGGATCTAATATCTACTCGTCCCGTCCCCTCCCTCACCACGATGTCAGCTCCTCACACATTCTCTCATGAACTGATAGACCAGTACAGAATCGTCGTCATATTAAGTCTCTGCACGTACAACCGTGTAAGTCAGCACCCCAGTCCGAATCGTAATGCCCGTTTATAAACCCTGTCAGCCCATCTCTTTCCTTACAGCCCATCTCTTTCCTTTCACCCCACCTTGTCATCGAACATCCACCACACCATCACCAGAATCACCAACCATGTCCGCAATCATCGATACCCTCTGCAGATCCCTCGGGATCACCTCCCTCCTCGCTCCTCATCTGCACGCGCTCGTCTATCTCCCCCTCCTAGTCCTAAAGACCTTCTACAAGATCGAAGTGAGGCTGACGGCCATCCCCACCATCCCCATCATCCCCGCCACCTCTACAACACCCCTGCCGCCGACCCTCACTATCCTTTACCAACCCGACCCAGGCCGTCCTTGGTTGCCGCCATTATGCGCAGTCGTGATTGTGCTCACGACCATGGTCCTATTGCGCAAGATATGGGCTAGGGGTAAGGTGGCTGATACGCCACGGCCGCTACGCATGGTCCCCATCGACAACACACCCACTTCGCCACCCCAACCCCTGCACACCTCGGACGACTCAACAACCAGCCCCATCCCGCACCTCGAAGACTACGCGACCCCTCCCCCCTCCCCGCCCAGCTCTCCCTCCCTCCTCCCAACAACGCCCGCGCCAACCATCCCGCTCCCTCCATCGCCAAGCCTCTCACGCTGGAGCTCGAGCGCCGAACACGCGCCACTCTCCCCTCTTCATGGCTTTCCCCCAATCCCTTTCCCTTCGCCCTTCCCCGAGGACGCCAGCGATACCCATCCCGTTCCAGGCCCCGCCGCTGGCGGCGGGGATAGCCCCCTGGGGCGCGATGAGGCCTCGCTCGACGGTATCCTCGATACGGTGTGTGAGTGTGTAGCGGCTGGAGGGGTGGATCCGGCGCGATTAGAACGTGACCAGGCGGGAGAGGAGGATGTTGTGTCGGACAGGAGCACCAGGCTCGCCAGACTGTCCGATGAGGAGGAGGGAGTGAGCTATATGCTCTTCTTCGAAGCCAACTCGGAGGCTGCACCCAAGGCTTTGGAAGTGATCCCCCGTACTTCGTCGGTGACTGACCCCGATCCCAGCGCAACGGACGAGGGCCTCCCCGATGACCACGCTGGAGACGTCGTTTACTGCCAAGGGTTCTTCGTCTTCGGGCTTCTCTATGCGCTCGTGGGACGGGTGCTGGGGGGCCTGAAAGCGGGAGAGGAGGAGCCTGAGGTTGCTATGATGCTCGGAACTGCAATGGAGGAGGCGATGGCGGAGGAGCTCGTGGTGAGACAATACACCGAGCAGCCAGCCGTGGCGGCAGCGCCAGTCGAGGATGAAGCACCCATGCCCTCTGAAGAAGAATCCGCAGGGGACGCTCCGAAGGGAGGTCGTGTCGATGACACGGAGACAGACGAAGCCCCGACAAGGATCCTCAACGCAAGCGTCATCGGCCTTTCTGCAAGGCCCACCGAGATGCTCGAGGATTCCCTAGACCTTCTCACGCATAAACCCTCCCCCGCCGCCCCCGTGTCCGAAGGAAGCCTCGCTGAGGTCCACCCATCCACCAGCAACTCACATCTCACCAGCCCCTCGCCCACCACTCCCACGCGCCGCCAACCATATCCTCGCATCAACAGCATCTCGCCTTCGCCCCTGCCTACCCCTCCGCCCGGCACCCGCGTGTTCCCCGCTTCCCAACAACCCATAGTCCCCTCGTCATCCAGCCGCACCTTTACGAGAGCTCCCCGCGGGCCCACCACTCCCACACGCCGCCATCCATATCCCACCATCGACATCGTAGCGTCTTCGCTCCCAGCCATATGCATGACTACCCCGCCACGCGGCACCCACGTCTCTCCCGCTTCCCGACGATCCAGAGTCCCCTCGTCATCCAACCGCACCCCTAAGAGAGCTCTTCCCCCGCCCACCACTCCCATGCGCCGCTATTCATATCCGCCCAGGATCAACAGCATCTCGCCTTCGCCCCGCGCCATGCGGATGCCTACCCCTCCGCCCGGCACCCGCGTCTCCCAACGATCCATAGTCCCGTCGTCATCCAGCCGCACCCCTACGAGAGCTCCCCGCCCGCCCACCACTCCCACGCGCCGCCAATCCTATCCGCCCAGCATCAACAGCATCTCGCCTTCGCCCCGCGCCATACGGATGCCTACCCCTCCGCCCCGCACCCACGTCTCCCCCGCTTCCCAACGATCCAGAGTCCCGTCGTCATCCAGCCGCACCCCTACGAGAGCTCGTTGTGACCCATCGTCACCGTCTCCATCCCGCCGCACCCCTACGGGAGCTCGGTATGACCCAGGCGACGACGACACTTCGCTCGATAGGGAGGGTATCCTGCGCCTGTGTGGGTGGTATGGGAACTTGATGGATGCGGTGGATGATTGGCCGACGCAGGCTGACCTCGCGGAGGACTGGGAGCATAGCCTGAGGAGTCGGGAGAACCTCGAGGAAATGCGGGTGAGACGGGTCGAGAAGCTCAGAGCGGAGGAGGAGGAGGAGATGGAGAACACGCCGCGAAGGGTGGGTAGGAGATTGCCTGACCTCGCTCGTAGATGAGACGCCGTGGGCTGCTATAATGGTTCGTATATTAGATCAACAGTTCAGTCATGTGCCCGAAGGATTCATACCATTCTCCGTATCTTTTTCTCATATCCTTTCCATCTTCTTTATAGTTCAGTTATGTGCCCGAAGGATTCATACCATTCTCTATATCTTTTTTCGATATTATTTCCATCTTCTATATCCCATCTCTCTTTCTCATGTCCATATCGTATACGTACCCCGTCTGTGAAATTATATCATGAAGTCCGTTCCAAGTAACCTGATCGATGATTCATACCTGTGACGTAGAGGACCGAAGTCTCGATGGGCGAAAACTATCATGGTCTAGACGTCTAGGGTTCGTTCATATAGCATGGGCGCTTTGGGTGCGCATTTCGATGGATTCCGACTGATGCTCAGCCAAGCGCCAGGAGTGCTCATGGGAGCTTATGTGAGAGGCATTGTAACCCCGTCGGGATAAGTAAGTCTATACGGACCCAACCCAATCAGCACTGAAATTCGCAATGGACTATACGAGTCGACACACCAAGCAGTCGTCCTTCACGCCACACATCGCCAGAAAACCACCCCTTCCTTTTTGAACGTCAAAGACGTCTCCTCTGGACTTTGGCCATGTACATGAAAGTCGATGCAAACACAGATGTAGGTGATCGACATGGCGGTTGAGATGTCAATGAAGAGATGCACGTGGTCAGTGGTCACTGATCGACATCGTTCAAATTGTTTGCAACGACGACGACGGAAGACCAGACCAGCTTCTTTGCTTGCCGCACTCCCTCATATTCCAGCTGCTTTACACATGTATTCTCTCTTGGTTGAACTCTTGGCTGTCATCGTCACCCTTGCCTAGCAAGAATTGCGATCTATTTTTCGTAATAATGACGACAAGGCTTAAGGCCTTAGACGTCCGGATGGCGGATAGACGATCTGGTTAATCCTCTGCTTATTCTCTGCTTCTCCCCATTCAATTCCTGATATGTGCCATCGGTGATGTAGTGTGGGAGCGGTACTCAATGTGGACGCGTTTGAATGTTTTTGTAGACCCAAATCAACAGAGCCCACCAAAGCCCTAGCAGCTTGAATCATCAAAGTCAGAAGCGACTCGTTCGAGGTCTTCGGATGTCTTCTTAGGTTTCTCACAGCATTCACCATCCCGCTGCGTCATCACGAGACGATCAGCTTATCAACAGCTCTGATGATCATTGTCGACGCTTTCCCGCACCGATCAGGATGCAAGAAACACTTCCCATAGTCTTTCGGCGACATGACGGCCACCGACCGTGTCTACCCCACCTCTACCCCACCTCTACTCTTTCAGCCCACGAAGATCGGAGATATCACGCTGCAACACAGACTTGTCCTAGCACCTTTGACCCGCTGGAAAGCAACGAAATTGACTCATGTCCCGATTGTCCCACTCATGAAGGAGTATTATTCCCAGCGAAGCAGTGTACCCGGAACCCTGCTGATAGCAGAGTCAGCTTTGATCGCCTCCAAAGCAGGAGGATACCTCAATACTCCCGGAATATGGAACGATGAGCAAGCAAGCGCGTGGCGAGAGGTTCGAGAATCTTGATAGATCCGCTATGAATCACGCTCAAAAAGTCTCCGTTAGATAACTGACAAAGTCCACGCCAACGGATCATACATATTCCTCCAGATCCGAGGTCTAGGGCGCACGGCAGATCCTGCGGCATTAGCTGCAGAAGACTTTTCCTTTCCATTAGTAGCACCATCTCCCATACCACTGTCCTCTCGACCAGCTGATATACCGAGGGAGCTGATAGTTGACGAGATTCAAGAATATGTGCAGTTATTCGCTCAGGCTGCGAAGAATGCCGTCGAGAAAGCTGGTTTCGACGGAGTCGAGATCCACGGCGCGAACGGCTATCTCGTCGACCAGTTTCTTCAAGACGTCAGCAACCATAGGACCGATGGTTACGGAGGGAGCATAGATGCCAGAAGCAGATTCGGACTAGAAGTAGTCGACGCCGTTGCCAACGCCGTAGGAGCGAAGAAGACCGCGATCCGCCTCAGTCCGTGGGGCACTTTCCAAGGTATACTTCGTCCAGTATATTGTTTTTTCGTCAGCATCTCACGCGCTGCGTTCCACAGATATGGGCATGGACGATCCCATCCCTCAGTTCTCTCACTTCGTATCTGTGCTGAGGAGGAGGCAGCCGGATTTGGCGTATCTTCACGTTATCGACCCGCGGATAAGTGGCAACGTAGAACGAACACTGGCTGCCCGTGAATCGAATGACTTCATTCGCAAAATATGGAAACCACTTCCTTTAATTGTTGCAGGTGGATATACAAGGGACACTGCTTTAGAAACCGCCGAAGAGAATGGAGACCTCGTCGCCTTTGGTAGGATGTACATCTCCAATGTAAGGACGTGTTTCTGCTCAGGATATCGACTGATTTGCTGGTTAGCCCGACCTTCCTCTTCGCTTGAAGGAAAATATCCCGCTTACACCGTACAATCGCAAGACGTTCTATATCGCTGGTTACGAAGCGGGGACAGAAATAGGTTACATAGACTATCCTTTTGCGAATGAGGCAAGTCGAAAGGAGAATCACGATAGTCACGACCACGAGTAGCACATCCCGAGGTGCGGCGTATGGAGATAGAACAGAACGGTGCAGGTGAATACGGAGGTGAATGACAATTTGATTTTCCTGATGGGTAGGGCCCGGATAAGACGCTGGCGGAGGAGTCTGACCTTGTCGAGGTGTTTCGGTGTAAATCGGCAACGGCTTTACGGCTTTAATGGTTTAAGGTACTTATCAGATAAACGAGAAGTTAGAAGAACTATATCAACGTACTGATCTGCCTGGAAAGCGCGAAAAAATTGACTGGCCAGACACGGCCAGGGCGAATTTGCTGCTGCAGCGCTATGTCGTCCAGCACTATGTCGTCTTCGGTATGGATGGCTATTACGTTTCCAAACGGTCAGCACCAGAGCGAGAGAGAGGGCCAGAGAGAGAGAGACAATATACGCACTGTGATCGCCTCTATGACCTCCGTCTCAGACTCTAGTTGGCCTGTATATCATCTGCTTTAAGCCTGAACGTATGAGTCGCATCTAAAAAGAGAGAAATCAACAAGTAGGGAGAAGATCCCAATAGCCATAATCAGACCTCCCGCGCGGCCGCGCCTAGGTTGCGCAGCTAACATCAATAGTGGAGGAGATGAGGTGGCAGTTTTCCAACGGTCCAAATAGTTCACAACAAATCATCGCCTCATTCGGACGCGTCATGGGTTTTTCTCTCTTCTCACACCATACCCGGGGCGCTCTCTAGTCGTTTGATCAAACCTTTGACATCCACTGTCGGCTTTGGATGGTCCTCAATCATCTGCTGGATCAGACTTCAAGATCACGATGATGAACCCACCGGCCGCCAAAACGGTTTTAACTTTCAATTTCGAGAATTTAGCGATTTCCCCCCCTATCTCAGTCTGTTCACTCAAGGCCAAAACAAATTTCAGAAAAGATGTATCTCTGCCCTTTTGCTCTCCCTTTTCCGACTGGAATTCATCTGTACACTTCTTACTCTTTACAAGTTTCGGTGAGTCAGTCTCCATGTCGTCTTATATTGCTCTGGTTGATCATACGTCCGACGTATTCCAGGGCTCACCTTCAGTCTGTTCGAAGCATGTGCGTCGGACGAAATTCGACTTTGCCTACCCTGTGGGTGATACTCGTCCTTGGTATTCCTCTTGCTTCTCAGTTCTATAAGTCAACGAACTTAAGGCTTCGACAACTTTGAAACTGCCATTTGTATGTTTCCCGAGCGGATGACAACCAGCTACTGATGGTGTGTTGTACCGCTTCTGATACGGTGAATCAGCCGAACACGTGGGTCGCATCTCAGGTATCCTACTCGAATTTTTCCCCAGGATAATGCTTCTCACAGGATCCTTGATCACCGTTGCGTCATTATCATGCAATCTGCTGAATAACGCGTCTCAAAGATCACCCTTGACAGGCTTGCCCACGCCGACTGCTCGAAAAAGACACACTTCCGGCCATCGTTTTCTTTATAAGAAAGACGCGTCCCATCCCTCCAGGCCAAACACCAACGAAATCCATTGACCATGTCTCCCACGTCACCCCTCCTCTTTCAGCCTATCAAGATCGGCAACATCGCGCTTCAACACCGTCTCGTCCTCGCTCCTCTGACACGGTACAAGTCTACGAAGTCCGCTCATGTACCGGTCGTCCGACTCATGAAGGAGTATTACTCTCAACGGAGCAGCGTTCCGGGTAGTCTTCTGATCACGGAGGCTACTTTTATTGCTGCCAAGGCAGGAGGATACCCTAACATTCCCGGAATATGGAGCGAAGAGCAGACTCGTGCATGGAAAGAAGTGCGTCCATCCATCTCTTCGTTCATCAGTTCTGGCTAACTCGTATAAGGTGACGGATCAGGTTCACGCTAATGGGTCCTACATATTCCTCCAGCTCTGGGCCCTGGGGCGTACCGCAGATCCAACAACTCTCAAATCTGAAGATCCTTCGTTTTCTTTAGTTGCGCCCTCTCCCATCCCGCTTTCCTCTAACCCGGACACCATACCGAGAGAGTTGACGCAGGAGGAGATCCAGGAATACGTGCAATTATATGCGCAGGCTGCCAAGAACGCCGTCGAAAAAGCTGGTTTTGACGGAGTCGAAATCCACGGCGCGAACGGCTATCTCATTGATCAATTTCTTCAAGACGTCAGTAACCATAGGACCGATAGTTACGGAGGGAGCATAGAGGCTAGAAGCAGATTCGGATTAGAAGTAGTCGACGCTGTCGTCAGCGCCGTAGGAGCCAAGAGGACCGCGATCCGCCTCAGTCCCTGGAGTCCATTCCAAAGTGGGTCCCGGTTCCGTCTTTTTGCCACCATCATATTCTCACCCACAGATCCACGAAGGTATGGCCATGAAGGACCCTATCCCACAGTTCTCACACTTCGTATCCACGCTGAAATGGAATCATCCTGATTTAGCGTATCTGCATGTTGTCGAGCCACGCATCGATGGAAACATCGATCGGGAGTTGGCTTCGCATGAATCAAATGACTTCATCCGCGCAATCTGGAAGCCTCTGCCTCTGGTCATCGCCGGCGGTTATGACCGGGAGAGTGCTCTGAAATCCACTGAAGAAGATGGAATCCTTATCGCTTTTGGTCGGTTATATATCTCCAACGTAAGTGGTTTGTGTTCCCGCAGTACTTGCATATTAACTGATGTACTGCGTAGCCCGATCTTCCCCTCCGGTTAAAGGAAGACATACCGCTCAACCCCTATAACCGCAAGACATTCTACACCCCTGGAGACGCGGAGGGTGCAGAAGTTGGTTATATTGATTACCCTTTCGCGAAGACTCGGGGAAAGGGAAACGGAGAGGTTAATGTTCACCTTTAGCACTGTCTGCTAATTTGGAGTACGTCTGGCGGTCGCTATAAGGCGTCGGCGTGTTGTAAATAGAATTTGAATCTCACAGATGAAATTTCTGCTGCACCGATGTATTGAATGCGAGTGCCAGCAAATAAATGAGCATTGAATGCAGGTCTACAGGCACTGTTGATTGTAATACACTGGCAGCATGTCAGCATCCTCGACCTCAGCCACTAACGCACAGTAATAGGACTCGGATATATAGCATAAAGCGGCTTAGCCAAGAATTGAAGGCAGGCCCAATACGTTCATGAACAGGGAGATTAGGACGTGACGCGTCCCAGAAGATAAACGACGTGGAAGTAGAGTGCGCCATGGAAGTTCATGAAAGAGTGTACGAGCCAGACATTGTGTTTGTGATCGATGCATTTGATCACGACGTCGGGTCCCCGGGATCTTTCCTCGATCCGAACGCACGGTAGTATTACAGTCTCGAGATGATTGACGATAAATACGTTGAGGCATCAATCTTACATGGACCTTCTCCAAACCTCCACTGCGGTACGTTTCTAGCGGCCCCGATCCAGTCTAAGTAATCCGAAGGGGTGCCCCACGCAAATCTCTTGGTAAACTTCGCTGCGCCGGTATATGGGTCGATTTACGATACGCATACGCAGCGAATGCCCCGGTTTCACTGTCTCGTGGTGTGCGTCCGAGGAACTACCGTCCTCGCCTGAGGTAGACGTTTAGGCCAAGAAGTATGTCCTCCTTGTAGGTCGTCGAACAAGCAAGGATCCAAGACTTTGTAACGGTCACAGGCATCGCAAGGCCGGGCCAAGTCATTTCTATGGAGAATGAGTCTGATATTCTCAAAGTTTAACGCAAGAACATACCGTCGTCTCCTAGTCCTCAAATGTTCAAGAGCAACAGTAAGACTGCGGAGATGGTCACCAGAGGAGTCATACGTATCACGCCGACACCTATAGGTCCACCGTTATTCCTTGACCCATTCAATTCGGATGAAGCCTGCGTAGTCGTGGAAGATGGCGTCAATGTATCGCTGCTCGGAAGCATAGCTTGAATCGTGGTAGGGAATGTCCCAAATATGCTGGTGGGAAGTGAGAGAGTTGCTTTAGTCGTCCCTACGTCCTTTGCGCTGGTCACACTCGCGGTTACGACGGTTTCTCCTGGCGGACCTCCTGTCCGTGACTGGCGACGAGTGGAGAACCGTTAGCGCGTAAAACAAGGGGGTAATGGAGTCTGACGGGCTCACGGGAATAAGGTTTAAACCTGGAATGCTCGATGTAGGATTTGACTCGGATCCTACGTACTTGGTGCTGATAAGACTCGCGGTTATCACAGTTTCTTCGGGCGGCGCTCCTGTTTGTGACTGATGGGGTCGAACGGGTGGAGAACCATTAGCGAAGAAAATAAGGGGTGAGGGAATCGGACAAGCTTACGGGGATAAGGTTCAAACCTGGAATGCTCGATACAGGATTTGACTCGGGTGCAGGCACGGGAGGTAAACTGGTCGATATTAATGGTTTGGTTGCATTTAACAATGTGCAGGGTGGATCCCCAGACTCAGAGCGCCAGGTGATCTTCAGCGTATCACCGAGGAGTGCAGGAGATTGGGGGGCCTTAAGGACAAGCGCCTGAGAAATGTGAATCGCGCAAATGAATCTAGGTTGGGAATGGGCTTTAGTGATTGGGCAAGTGGAGTAAAATTCAACCACTTACATGTTGAGCATCCAGTATGGAGACATCGTGATAAGAAAGGGTAGCTTTTTCGCCGCACTTCAAGCTCTCGAGCTGTAGACACCTTATGAACCCCAGAACATTATAGATGGGAAGATGGAAGTATGAGCTGCGGGCAGCGCCTTCCATAACCACCGCGATGGTTGTAAACTCTTAAGCGTAAGTATCTGAAACGGCGTGTCTTCACAGGACGACGAAGACGGGAGGAGATCAAAAAACGAGGTTAGAGGTGTCGTGATGGATGATGTAACATCGGACGCTGGCCAATCCCAACGTGTCGGACCTTCATCGGATAAACTCCTTCCAGGACACGCATAGCTTCTTCCCGGTGTTCAACATGTCATGGACCCGATAGAATCTGCGCTTGTAGTCATGTAACCTGATATGCCAGTGAAGCCTGAAGTGCAAAGGGGAAGGGCTGTGCGGGGAGACATAGAGAGGGTAGCTGATCAATCGATCAAGAGGTAATTTCACTGCGCAACTGACATTCTGAAACAACCGCACGTCGCTACGCCACATTGGTGACGCTTTCAACGGGGAGGTTCAATGCCTTCCTCAAACAATCTAATCTGATCTGATCTGATGTCCAGGTAGTTCCAGCCCCACATCTGACCCACATCTGACCCACATCTGATCCGCCAAATATCTGCGGACAAATATCTTCCATCGTCTCGTCACCAATTCCACCTCGTTCGTTTCTCTGCCCATGCGCATGAAGAAGGATGATTCCAGACATACATCGAAGATGGACGTCCCACTGACTGGGATGCGCCAACATGATCCTTGGCAGCTGAGGGCGAGAATGTTAATCAATACCATGGCTCGCAAAGTTTACAAGGTGCGCTCCTCTATACAAGAAGCAAGTACCGCGATCTAATCCGGCAGCTTCATAAGATGGGGCGCGTTCGCCATCCTCGCTCTCAACAACATGAAGCTCTCAATCATAGTGGTCTCCATCACGCTGATGTGGGCCTTCATTCCGCGCGCCATCCCGATCCTCTCGAGCATGAACCTACCGTCATCTGCTTTCTGGAGCACTAGAATTGCGGACGACAGTCTACTCCGGCTCTCTCCGACCTATGGGAACCAAAGCATCGTATATCCAGGGCTATATACTTTCGACTCTTCCATTCGCATTCGAAACGCCAGGCATCAGGGTCAGACAGCAGGAGAAGGGAGTTGCGGGAGGAGAGGATAGACCTTGATACCCCCGTGCGAGCAATAGCCTCTTTCTGAAGAGCGAAGGTGCCGTGCATGTAACAGGAAGGCGAAAGAATACATGCGTACGTTGCTTGGAGCAGTCGGAGGTACGCGGCAGGCTTAATCTTCCAAGAGGCGTTGCAAGTGTTGGGCACGATCTAGAGCAGTAACCTGGCCAAGGTGTCTCCGAAGCTATCCTTATAACGAACAGGATGGTCCGCCCCAGATTGTTGGGACGACGGGTCAGTATTATCTGCACCGCTGATTTCAGACTGTCTGAAGTCGACCACTTGTCCACGGGAATCTCATTGGCACCTCTTTTTCCGGACACTGAACAAGCGGTGTACTTTGCGACGAAGGATGCTGATCGATATCATCGATCATCTGTGCTTTTATCTTTGTCAATGTTCTGGCGACTCTCCTCGTTTTTTACACGTTATGGTGAGCTAGTGTATTAACCCATCCTATATCTCCCATTCAACCAAGGCGATAATCCAACGGTTTTCATCAACAACAGGCTGCGAGGAAACTTGCTATCGCCGCGACACCGATCCCATTCGTCGAGAAAATGATGAATCTCCTCGTCAAATCCGGTTGTGCCTACTGCGCCTTACAGGCAAGGCTGCGACATACCAGGGATACATCCCAACGGGTGACTACTTCACAGAGAATTAGTCTAATCTCAGAGATCATTCCATTCCAGGTTGGTTCCGCAGTCATGATGAGTCTGCTCTGCATCGCCACGGTACAAGTGTCGACTGATCTCTTCGTATTCCATAAGTTCCCGGTCGCATACATGACTCAGGGCAATGTATCCCTCAACGGTGATCATCCTGCTCAGCACCCACCGTTCCATTCTCGAGACCTTTGGTTTCACTAGCGAGGAGATAGATCCAGGTGTGATCGACGTCAAGCGCGACGCCGAATATCAAGTCTCCTCTCGTTACAATGTACATTCACAAGCTGGTATTCAATATGCCGATTTTCCGACCGATTTTCCGCGCGGGTCAACACTCGACCGTTGGCACCCAACAAATTCTGGCACAAATGAGCTAGCGAGATTCCATCCTCCTAGTAACACCAGGGACGGCATGGTCAATAGTGTCCGAGATATACAGGGTAGACCGATCCAAGCTTCCACCCACTCGAAGAACCGGCTTATCGACGACAGCAGTATCACGTACACACACCACTCTCTGTATAATGACGTCCCAACTCCCCTCACCGAAAGACCCACAAAACAACACCCCCCCCACACCACCACCCAACAGACCAAGAAACCACACATCAAAATAACATCTCATCTAAAACCACACACATACGTACACGTACACGTACAATACAACAACCTACACTAAGTATTTCTTTCAGGGGTTTGTAAAGTACCGGTACCATATATGCAGTGTGCACAGTCGATATAAGTTGCATTGCAGAACGAGAGAGAATGGATCATTGCGTTGTGAGAATTGAGAAATGAGAAATGAGAACGGGAAACGGGGGTATGAACTGCTGTCTCGAGACTGGAACTGGAACTGGAACGGGAACGGAACGGATGCATATCGTATAACAGGGTGAGCGGGGCGGGAATATTGTATATCATCGCGGGTGTAGACGGCGGGAAGGGCGGGTGCAAGGAAGTGACGGGGGGGAAACGAAACGAAACGAAGCAATCGTCCTTTCTTTATCTTGTATTCGATGGGGCGAGGGACGTATAACCTTGAACGACGGGGGGTGAACTGTACTTGTATGCATGAACAGACGAGGCGAGGGCAGAGGCGGAACGACTTTGGGGGGCGGCGAGGGGGGGAGGAGGGGGGAGGGACAAGAAAGCACATGATCGTGATCGGATCGTGAGGGAGGGAGGGGGGGAATCTATCCCATCTTCAGAAAAACAGAACCTAAAAGCTGCTGGACCGAGAACAAGCACCCCCTCATCTCCTTCCCCCACCCGCCCTCTTCGCCGACCCCGACTTGGACCCCGACCCCGACGTCGACCTCGGGCCCTCCTTCCCCGCGCCCAGGCCCTGACTCTTCGGCGGCGACGCAGCAGCAGCAGCAGCCACAGCACCAGGGACCTCCTCAACAGGCTTCATCGCGTCCACCTCGCTCATCGTCAACGCCCCCTCTCCAACCGGCACTCCAACCGTCGCTCCCACCACCGGGGCAGGCACCTCCTTCACGGCCTCCTCCGCCTTCTTCTTCGTCTCCCGACTCTTGCTCTTTTGTCTCTCCTTCTCCTTTTCCTTCTCGTCCATCTTAGTAGTCGTATCAGCCGCCTCACCCACACCCCCACCCACCCCCCTCCCCCCTTCAGCCTCCTCCCTCTCCGCCCTCCTTATCACATCAATCTCCCCCTGCACCGCAACCCCCTCCAGCCACCGATGATGCACCAGCTCCCCCGCCTTCGCCCGCTTATCCGGGTGTAGCCGGAGCATGGGCGTGAGGAAGGCGGAGAGCGCCTCGGCGTCGGAGGGGGGGAAGAGGTATTTGTCGTGCAGGACGGAGGAGAGGGGCCAGTAGCGTAGTTTGTTTATGTGGCGGAGCTCGCCTGGGTGTGCGTTAGCATGTCATTCCTCTTCTCTCTCATTACAACACGAAGAGGAAGAGAGGGGGTGGGGAAGGGGGAGAGAAGGGGAAGAAGGGGAAGAGAAGGGAAGAAACGCACCTTTGCGATTAAAGAACTCACTCGAATACTTCCCCGAGAACGCAATGCTCTTCGGAATCTCCCCCATCAGCTCCATAATCTGCGCAATATGGTCGTCGTCTTTACTATACCTCGACCCCGACGCCGGATCGAACAGGTAGTCGCCCCCCGTGATCAGCTCGAATATCTACGCGCATATAGTCAGTCACGCATAAAAACAAAACAAAAAAAAGGGGAGAACGGAGAACGGAGAGAGGAAGAAAGGAGACGCACAACACAAGCCACACTCCAAATATCCGCACTAGGCCCCCACTTCGCGCCCAGTATAACCTCGGGACACCGATACTGCCTCGTCTGAATATCATCCGTAAAATGATGCTCCGTCCACGTCGCATTTCCCAAATCCGCAATCTTCACCGTAATCCTCTCCGTCCCCTCCACCTCTCCCCCGTCCCCCTCCCCCGCACCCTCCTGGAGGAAAGCTGCCACGGCCTCGTCCACGCTCATCCCCCCGGCTGTGGCACCGGGTATGGGCATGGGCTTGGAGGCCTCCCCGGTCCCGGTGGGCGCGAGCTGGGAGAGGAGGGAGGGACCGGCGCCGACGCGCCCTACGAACCCGGCGCGCGTGTCTTTGTCTTTGTCTTTCTCCATGTCCTCGCTGGGCCCCCCCTCGGCGATCGAGACGTTCCTTACGTCCTTCGCAAGCAACTCCTCCGAATGCCTCTCCCCCGACTTACTCGTCCCCTCCGTCTTCGCCCCCGCAGCACCAGGCTCGATCCGGCTCATCCCAAACGCCCACCGATCCATCATGGGGCTCCCCGCGCTATACGAGCTGCTCGCGGAGTGGCTCGTCGTGGTGGCGCGTTCGGCAAAGGCGGAGAGGGAGGTCATGGAGGAGGGGGAGGGGAGCGGTTGCGAGCCCGTTATGAACACGCTCTCGGAGCGCGGGGTCTGGTTCCCGCCTCTCCCCTTGCTCGGTGGGACCCCCGTGAGCTTGCTCGCATGCGGCACGTGCGGGGCCTCCGCCTCCGGTGCGGGGGCCGGTGCCGCAGCGAGCTCAGCTTGAATGATAGACTCGACGTCGTCGATGCATATAAGCACGTTCTCGGGCTTGAGGTCCGTGTGTATCACCCCGCAGCAGCGGTGCATGTAGTCCAGCCCCAGGAGGACCTGTTTAGCGATCTGGCGGACGAGCGGCATGGGGACGCCTTTGTTCTGGTGGCGCTTGATGAGGCCGAGGAGGTTCTCGCCGAGGACCTCGAAGACCATGCAGACGTGCGTGCCGTTGGGGCCTTTGTGCCGGAAGTGGTCGAGGAAGGAGATGACGTGCGAGCGGCCGGGGTGGGTGTGTGCGGGGGAGGGCGGGGGTGCGGGTGTGTTTAGGGTGGGTGGGGAGGTGGAGGGGGGCGTGGAGGAGGTGATGAGGCGCTGGAGGAGCTTGATCTCGTCGAGCGCGGTTTCGGTGTATCGCGGGGCGGACTTGACGACTTTGAGCGCGACGTGGCGGTTCATCCTGCGCGCGATGGCCCCCGATCAGATCATACTTATTTTACAAGATGGGATGGAGGACGCACTTTGTGTCCCTCGCGAGCCATACGGTGGAGAAATGGCCCCATCCGAGCTTGCGGACGACGACGTAGCGGGCGTCGGAGAAGGTGTCGCCGATTTTGACGGGGTGGTAGCCGCCTTTGACGTAGTCCTCCCAGTCCTCTTCGTCTTCCGTCATGACCGATCCAGAGTGCGACGAGTACGACCCGTGGGACATGATAGAGAGCAGGAGCAGATGGGGTTGGGGCGGAAGATAAGGGCGAAGCCACGATAAGGCGTTACGTCACGGGGATCGGAGCGTGGGCGTGGGCGTGAGTATATGCCCCTGCAGAAGAGACGTCTGTGTCGTCGAGGGCAGAGTCGCTTTGCACAGGTTTTTTTACTCGTCCCGACTCCGATGACGTGACACCATCTCTCCCTCGTGATTGGCTGCATTCCGGATCAAGCCACATCGGCTCATCGATCGAAACGCGTCGTCGCGTCAGGCCACACACCCTGAACATTGTAACTCTACGCACGGATCTCTCCTTGACCTCCCTTATGGACTGTCGTGTTCGATATCAATATCAATTATAATACAATGAGTCGGATCTGTCCACCTCCAGCCCGGTGATATCGCCCAACCGACGGGTCAACATCCTTGGCCGCCATACAAAAAGGAAGATCCTCCCATACTCGACATCGCCTTGGTATTCCACAGCATACCCAGCCCTCTTCGCATCTCTATTCTTAGTCCCTTCCTCTCGAGCTTGGAGCCTCGGCAGACGTTCCAGTTCCTCGACTTTCCTTGGCACACGATCCACCTCCACCTCTCGGACCCAAAGCAAAACACTTGGCGCCTTTAGTGGGATGCTTCACCCGTTTTCGAGCATCGCACGTTGTATGCGTCGTCCAATCCTAGTCGATTCCGACTTGGCTCATCGACACAGACATATACGAGGTAATCCGTGCACACGCACCTTCACATTCCGGTATGGTGTAACGGCTAACATTGCCGCCTTTCATCTGTGGTTCTTCCATGTTGGGTACGCGGCAGCTCGGGGTTCGATTCCCCGTACCGGAACTCCTCGAGAAGGTAGTGGTTTTGTAGTCAGAGCCTCCTGACCTTTTTCTTTTCCTTGGATGCAGGATGCAGGTGAATTCGCCTGGCTTTTTGCTGATTTCGACGACGCCCGCTCATGTGGATAGGTCATCACCAGGGACCGGCGCTCTTCTGCTCCCCATTTCTCCATCCAGTCCGTCCGTCCCGTTCTATTCTCATGAAGGGGGCGGCCATCAAATTCTCTTCTCCAGCCTCGATCATAACTCCCTCCCACAACACCCTAACTCTCTATCAAAATCCAGCGAGTCTTCAGGTCGCTTGCAAGTCCCAACTGGGACAGGCGCTGGTAGCGATCCAGTGGAACTTTGGATCACAACGTACGGTCACGCAGCCCCGACCTGATGCTCAATTTCGATTTGTCCGCCGCTCCATACCTTTTTCTCGCTGGTTCTGCGAGGGTCCGATGATTCTCAGCATTAATATCACTTTCTCCAGCCTCGTTCATCTTATTCCCTCATCCCACGAATTTGGTCTGGATCCTTCGAGCAGACCCAGCGTATCATTGATAACGGCACGCAGGCTCGAATCGCCGAGTGTACAGAAATCGAGACCCGTTGCTCCTCCCACCGCCGAAAACGCTACCCCTGCGGCACCTCGAGTCAAACCTTGATCTTCTTCGCCTCCCTACACCCAACGGCGTTGTGTCCCTTCTGCACACTCAACAAACACGGATCTTAATCTCAGATAGTCCCCGGTATAAATCATCCCCGAACTTGGATTTTCTCCTCACCTTGTCGATGAATTTGCAGCATCGGAGGGGCTTTGCGCACGCATGGACTTTCCCCATCGTCCGGCACCGTCGTGCATTCTGCTAGCACCAAATATGAGTGGGTAAGAGACGGGACCTATCAGGACTTGGATAAAAACACTTACACCCGGCGAGTTTTGGGGACCTTCGGCCCTTTGACGCCCAGATGGTCCAGGACGTCCTGGGTAATCTGTACGGGAGGCGCGAATGAGTTTGAATTGGCATATATTCACATACGTTGACTCGGATGGGCAGGGGAGAGACATAGCACTGGTGACGACGTTGTGCAGCATTGGAGTGTCCCGGCCTGGGGACTCCCGCACATTTTCTCGGGCGCGGCGTCATCATAGCGGCCACGAATGCGAGGGGAAGGATAAGGAAAAGTGCGATGTGTGGCGCGAGGGAACATGGTGCTGATTCATGATACTGTGGGGCGGTTGGGCTACACGTTGTGACTGTATGGCTACGAGCCCACGGGATGTTGACGATTTGTGTCAATTCGCAACATGCAGAAGGGAGAAGAAGAAGACATGCGGGTAGGCAGGATTCTTTCGAATCATAATGGTTCTGTGCTCAAGTTATTATAAGGCCCGCGCCTGCTCCGTGGAGGGGGTCGTAAGTATGATGATGACCTCGGCCATCCATGCTGTCTGTAGAGAATCGAATACCCGGCGAAAGTTGTGATAGGTTGAGAGAATGAATACATACATGACTTTAAAATGTATTCATTCTCTCAACCTATCACAACTTATTAGCCCCTTCTTCGACTCTATATCGATTTGGGGCACCTTATAAGTCGCACACATGGATGGGCGATTCTTGATTCAAGTTAGAGTTATGATATGTTGGACATCCGGCGACCATCTCGTCCGCAGAGTGCCTAGGCAAAATTCCAGAATTCTGCTGTGAGACGTTGTATATACAAATTTCGCTGAGTGTCAGGGGACAAGCGTAAAACACACCATTCCGCATGATACATTTTCCTTCGCAGATCCTGGCCTATTCCTGCTCATATAAGTCGCGTCGACGGCCGGCTAGAGACGTTTCCGAGCTTGACAGTTCACTCGGGAGGGTGAGCAAGTGCTGATGCGGTTGGTGCCCGACGTGCCTGCAGTTAAGCTAGGTTAGTTGAGATGGAGCTCGAGATGGTTGCATATCACGCTTTTTAACCGGACAGAGGATGTTTTCCTGCATCCCGCTTCGCATCCTCAGTGCTGTCTCGGATATCCGAGTTCACCGCAGATGGGTGACACGCCACTTTGCAGGCCAGTTATGGGATTAGATCTTGAGATTACTCTTATCAACAAAGTTTGTCCATGTTGCTTGACGGCGTCAAGTCTTGATCTTCCTCATACCTATCCATTCGCCTCGACCCATCCATGTCTGTCATTGCCCCAACTTGACCCTTAGGTCTATTTCTATTCATTCGCTTGAGCTTTGCGACGACCCGCAAACTTCTGGAACGCCGATATGACGGGGATACGGGAGAGGTGGTAACAGGGATATCCGCGCCGGCGTCAAGGTCCATGCTGAACAAGGAGAAAACGTGCGAGGATCCCAGCTCGACCTCAATTCCTGTGGATGGTGAATTTTGTACTGCTTTGAGAGTGGGGCAGGTCCACATACTCGTGAGTCGTGAATTCAGGTTGGAATTGGTCATGATGTGCTCAAGGCCTTCGTGGTTCGTGTCTGAACGACGACCGATCTTGGATGTCTGGGACCACTGGAAAGTCTGCCAATCGAATGGTCATATGAACTTGCTAGGGCACATGGAGGGCTTCTGTAAAGGAGAGAGTCGTGTCCACAGCGCCCATGTTGGAAGTGAGGCGTTTGTCATTCAATCTCGTGTTTAAAGCTGCTCATACTTTGACGAACTAGGTATAACAACTATACAGGACATGGTCATAAATTCTAGGATACCTCGAAGTCGACACATTCATATCCGGAGGGTGCCATCTGTGAAATGTGCGACGGAACTGATGGAGCGCGGTACGTACCTATCTCTCGCTATCATTCACCTCCCTCTCTGAGCCAACGTGCACAGGGTGGACACGCATCCGACCTTGTCTCGGAAAGAGGCTCCTGGACATGGCACGACGCCTCGCTCGCGAACTCGACGCACTCTTGGAACTCCGGAAACAAATTTTGCAGGGTCTATATAAGACTTACCTGAAGACTCTTGGAGCCGTGGCTGTGATTCGACTATACGCCGGTGTCCAAGATCTTGCATTCTCTACTTTCGATCCTATCATCGTGGCGGATGATAACATTGAGATCAACGTAGCAGAGCTTCGGCTCGACTATGGACATCCTACCCAGCCTCATCCTGACATGGCCGGAGGACCAGAAGGCACCATCGCGAACGTACATTTCAAGAGAGCCTCTCAGCCTGATGCATCTGACCTTGACGAGGGTTATCGTCTTTTGACCTTCCACTTCCACGCCACTGCCCTATGCTATGGTGAGCCATTCTATCCTCACCTCGTTCGTTTTCATGTCGCGTCAGAGTTCCACTGTGCCTATGGGCGTAGTTAAAATATGGATAGGAAGGACAGGGCGGACAGGAGGAGTACTACGTAGTAGTGGGACGGAGCGTTCCATCTCCCTCAACGCAAATTGTCAGACTTCTTCGGTCCCTCCGCCAATCCTTCGTCGCGACTCGGGCGCCTTCTCGCAAAACCTTTGATGGTGACGAGGGGTAGTGCCTGACGGCCCATTTCAGCTGGAACCCACTTGGTACACTCTGGCCATTAATCGCTCTCACTCGAAGCCGATGTCATAAGACGTCGGTGTTTCTCATTCACCGATGACAAATCAGTACACAGCTCCGTCGCTGTAAAACGATAGATACAGGATAGATATCAGAAACTTCCACCCCCTCGACGTGTTCTGTCCCTGCGCGAAAACCTTAAAATGCTCCTGAGTACTAATCTGGAAACATTCTAAGAATTTCTGCCTGTTTCAAGTTGTACTTCCAGCTGTGCCTTCTCGACGTGTGCGAACCACGGGGAATATTAGGGTAAAGCACAGCCACGCTTCAACCTCTTTCACAACATCTCTGCTCATCAAAGCCTTGTGATAGTCTTGGCAAGGAATTTGTGACGAACGGGGCCTAGCCTCCAGCGCCCACGAATCCGAACGATCAAATTTATCTCATCTCAGATTCTCAACTTTCAAGTGATCTCGACATCCCGTGTATGGCCGCACATGTCAATTTAGCATTTCGCGTTCCTGCGCGCCCAACCATGACTTATAAGTCACTTCAAACACTCCGTTTCTTCTTCAAAAGTGGGACTTCACTACAGACATGACGCTCGACGAACGTGCGATTCTTCACCGCAAAGGCTTCGTGTTTCTCTATAACCTAGAGAATACCACTACGGTCACGGTATTCTATGGTACGTTACCCCATTTATGGCCGTCTTCGAACTTTGAAGTTGATACGTTTACCAGGGATGTTCACATTGCTTTTCGCCATCTCGACGTTTACGCTTATGTTAGTCGCCTACTTTTATTTCCTTGAAGTCAGTCTCACATGCGGCGGCAGCCAACGGGGCTTGAAAAGCAGAGCCACTCAAGTAATGCTTGTCACCACAGTTCTAAGTTTTCTACTCTCGACCTCACGTTGGATCGTTTTCGTGACATTCTACGCCATGCAAATCCAGGGTATCTTGATAGATTCAGCCGGAGTGTTGAATCAAGATACATTGAATCGTGTCATTGAACAAGGGGCTCCAATCAGATTGACTGTCCAGAAGTGGGAACCGCATCTAGTGGTGTGTACTCTCTATTCCATATTTCCGGTCTCGAAATTGACTGGCAATTTTCACATCTCAGACGATCATCAGTGATGGGGTAGTGATCTGGAGGACGTGGGTACTGTTCCCAGATCAAATATCGGTCAGACTTGTGACGTTGGCTCTCTTTTTCGGGACCATAAGTACGTACTTGTAACTGAATGTCTGCGCCGTTGTTTGATTTCCGTCACTCTCGCCTTAGGCACGGCACTGGGATACCAAGTTACGGATACAGTCGCTACTGTCCCGCTCTTCGAAGCATCTTTAGCTCTTTCATTGGTCACCAACGCTGTTTCCACCCTTCTGATCCTTTACCGACTTTGGTGAGAACATTCAACCTCGTAACTCGTCCTTCTCTCATTGCTGATCTGTTCTATTTAGGGCCCATCTGCGAACTTGGAGAGACGCGGGCCACCAGCGGAAGTTGACATCGCCTGTTTCGAAGGTCATGCTCGTGCTCGTGGAATCCGGTCTTGCCTACTGTACGATCCAGGTCCGTCATCAACAAGCTCTCCGTATCAACTCTAACATTTCCACAGGCACTCAGTCTAGCTCTTTTTCTTGCACCGTTCAAGCCCTACTCGCCAGCAGACATTGCATACAATTTTATCACTCAAATGGCAGATGTCCTCACTGTATGTCTCCGTCCGTTCTTTCTCAGCGCCGACTGACGACTTTCCGCAGGCAATGTATCCGTCCATTGTGGTAGTTCTTGTCGCTTCACAGCGCTCCATGGTCGAAGTGTTCGAGCTCACCACCGAGTTCAAGAACAATGCCGCCGATCGCGATCCAGAAAAGATTGCACCGGGCCCGGAAACATTGGGCCATCTTGACACGTCTGAAGCCAGAACAGACGACGACACGACGACGCTCCATGCCCAAGCCTCTAGAACTATCTCCAAAATATCTGATCAACCCTACGATACCGCAAAACCGATCGCTAGAGCAAGCAGCGATGGAAAGGCTTCATCACACGTCAGAACTACTTCGCGATGACAAATGGCTACAGTACGCATTGATCGCTCTTCCTGCGTCGTTACAATTAAGTTAACCCTCGTGTTCTAGGCCATATATCCAGGCACCGTCCTTGTTCCTGCTGTCGTCGAAACATTGGTTTCCCTACGGAGCTCAGGAAACATGGCGTCGGCGATGCAGATCATCTTCCCGGATGTCCTGAGACGTCTTCTCATCCCGCATCATGCAACGCCCGCTCATCTACCCCCACTGAAAGAAGTGTCGTCTACAGACCCTGGAAATGATTCGGGCACGGAAGATAGTGGTCTGGAGCGATAGAGAAGGCGTCCGCAAGGAACCGGAAGGAAGTCATTACGGAAATAAACGAGTTAGAACTGGTGATGAGATGGTGGAAGGAAATTTAGCGGCCCTCTGACGAGTTCAATTTGTCGGGAGAATGTGGGGCGGAAACTACCTGGCCAATGGTAACGCTAACCAGATCGTGTCAGATCATACTATGTTATATGACGAAAAGAACAGACCTTAACCCTTAGTAGCCTCGCGAATGCGGCTGTAGCAAGGTTGTATCGACGTATGATTGTTCAGAATCTGAGCTGTGGAGGACCCGGGAAATTACATGGTGATCATCTACCCTCTCTGTGTCTCCTCGCAGGCTCGCACAGCCTTATTCTCTGTCCTGTGTGGTGTCGGGGATACATGATGGTTGACGCACGCCCTGCCGTCGTCCGCTGTGGACCCTGACATGTTGGGGGGCAGGGAAGAAGGTATGCGGAGAACCCGCCCTGTGATTGGCCAGCATCTTACATCATCATCCATGACGCGTTGTGTGTTTACCCTCCTCCCATCATCGTCGGTCTAGAGAAACACCGTTTCAAATATGCTGAGGGCTTGACAACAATCAAGGTGGTGACGAAAGGCGCTGCCCGCAGCTTATGCTTCTGCTTCGACTTCCCCATCCGCAATGTTCTCGGGGTTCATAAGAAGTACTATACGAGACTCGGAGCTTAAAGTGCGATGTCTCCTTACCGGATGCTCAACCTGTAAGTGGTCGATTTCGACTACACTTTCCCAATCACTAAACCCCATTCCCGATGTAGATTCATTTGCGCGATTCACATTTCTCAGGCGCTTGTCCTCAAGGCCCCCCAATCACCTACACTGCTCGATGACACGCTGAGAATCACCTGGCGTTCCGAGGCTGGGAATCCACCCTTCTTCGATCTGGATGCCCTCTGCGATGGCGTCGACCCACTTCCGCTCGTTCAAGCAAGTACCAACAGCAGCCAGGCCGTTGTCACCATAGACGCCAACAAAACACACCTCAAGTCCACCAATTCTTCGTGAGTCAACCTTGCAATTTCTTCAACATTATTCTCAGTTGATTTCAGGGTATCGTGCATTCTCCGTGCGCGTAACGTCACGTAAGAGCAGTCTCTCGAGGTTTCTCTTCATCACTAATTAACGAAGCTGAAGTGGAGGCGCAGTACTTTCAACAAGCCCGCCGTTCGATGTGATAAGCACAGTTTCAAATGCAACCCAACCATTGACGTCGACAAGTTTTCCTGCCGTACCTACGTCTCTTCCAGGGACGCTTCCAGGTTTAAACTTTCTTACCGTGAGCTACTCGAACTCAATGACCCACTTATTTTCCGCGCTAATGGATATCCACTCGTTCGACAGTCACAGACGGGAGCGCCGCCAGCGGAAACCGTCACAACCGCGAATATCACCAGTGCAAAGGACGTAGGGACGACTCAAGCAACGCACTCACTTTCTACGAACATATCTGAAACACCCGCTACTACGATCCCGGCTGTTATTTCGAGCAGCGATACGTTTACGCCGCCATCTTTTACGACTACTCAGGCTTCATCCGAATCCCTGCCAGTGACCGGTTCAATGAATAATGGTGGACTTAAAGGTGTCGGCGTAAGACACATGACTTCTCTGGTAACCCTCTTCGCAGTCCTACTGCTGCTGTTGAACGTTTGAAGATTATGAGACGACGGTATGTTCTTGCGTTCAACTTTGAGGTTTTCGTACTCATGTTCCATAGAAATGTCTCGGCTCGGCCCCACAAAGCTTGCGAAACTTACAAAATCCTGGATCCTTGCGTGTTTGACGACCCACAAGGGAAACATACTCCTTGGCCCAACATCTACCTCAGGCGAGGGCGGCTGTTCCTCGAACGCACAAACAAAACGGTGAAACCCGGGCATTCGCTGCATACCGGTATCGTAAATCGACCTATATCCTGACATAGCGAAATTTACCAAGGGATTCGCGTGGTGCTCCCCTTCGGATGACTGGATCGGGTCCGCTAGAGATACGTACCAGAGTGGAGATTTGGAGAAAGCCGATGGAGAATCGATACCTTACCATGTTCAGTTGTCAATCTCTCGACTCTTGAGACTGTAATACAACCGTGCGTCCACATCGAGGAGAGATTCCGATGACCCGACGTCGTGAAGAATGCATCGATCACTCGTGCAACGCCAGGCTCGTGAATCTTTCAGGGACTTGGACGGCGCGCTGGTCTGCTCGCAATATGTGACATCAAGCCGATGGTCAAGGCCTCACTTCTCTACCCAGCCAATCGCGCAGCACAATGAAGATATGTATGCCAGATTCAGTTGGAGAGTCGGTAGTAGTGCGATGATGTCAGCTTGGCGTATCTTGTCAATGCATAGAGTACGATTACGCTCTCTGTACCAACAGCGAAATCCGACAAGACGGCTTCCAGCGACAAAGTCTTCATAGCTAACTGAGCGAGGTTATCGTCAACGTTCGGGATCAAGGAACAAACGCAGCTTTGTCGTTGTTGCACACAACGATCACATCGCCACGTGGCTCTCTCTGTTTTGCACTTCTTCATCGTCGTCGCTACTAAGTACGCTAGTCTCATGCTAACGCCTCAGGATAGCTCCTGGTCCATGATACGTCAGGGCCTTGCATTTTGGTACACTTACCATATCATGGATCGTTAATTCCGCGCCCGTCAAGATGGACTCCATCTCGCCTAACTTTTAAAGCAACTGGCTTAGAGTTGTCGGCGGTGCGTACTTCAATATCCTAGCTTCGCTTCATGCCAATCTACCCAATTGAACAGACACGGCGTCTCCTTTAGATGTGGGATCTGCTACAGGGCATAACCATCTCCTGCTGACCTTCCGAGCTCGCAGCTCCTCGATGCCCTGTTCACCTCTGGACTCGACTGGGGTGTCCGAGCGAGATTCCGGCGGTGCTTTGAAAGCTCCTTATTCGCCTCGCCAGCCCGATGCTTCTGTTCCTTGGGAAGCTATTGTAAACTTGGCTCTGCGGGACGAGGCGGAGAGGAAGCGGACCAAGCCATACGCCAGAGTAGGCGTCATTCCATCCTCTCCGACTGGCACCCCCGATCGTTATCGCACCTTACCATCGCTCGCCTTTAGGCTCCCTCTCTGTGTGCTCAAGAGCTGGTTTTGTTGGACTTCGAGCTTTAGATGTTTGGCGTGGAGGACAGTGGTGGTATCGAATAGACCTCGAGAAGTCCTGCTTCACAGTTATGAACGGCGCCACAACGTACGCTCTTCTCATTTCTATATTATCTCCGTCTGATCGTACTCCATGTTTAGCAGTAATGCACAGAACATGCCGTGATATGTGTTTGACTGCTGGTGAGTTGACTAGCGCCCTTGACCCTCTAGCATGTCCTTAAGACTGATGTCGTCTTTAGTTTATACACGTCCAATCTGCGTC
The DNA here is from genome assembly GCA_014905825.1 of Lyophyllum atratum. NCBI lineage: Eukaryota > Fungi > Basidiomycota > Agaricomycetes > Agaricales > Lyophyllaceae > Lyophyllum > Lyophyllum atratum. The sequence continues at coordinate 554,721 of JACGCN010000029.1, read as the reverse complement.
GGAGACAACTTCTCGTCCTCCGGTTGCATATAGGTTTTCGATGAACTATTCCAGCTTGAGTTGAACTCGTCGATGTGCATCATGGGCGGGGATGACTTTCGGAAAGTCGATAGTAGATGCGCTTGAAATACTACATCCACTGGAAGGCGATTCGGCGTGACTTACGGTATGTCGTCTTCCCGTTCTCTTTCTCCTCCCAGACCGCTAGTCTCACTATACCTTACACTTTTCAGATGGTCAGCGTATTTGAACTGGTTCTGCAGTAATGGCCGCTGTTGATCTTCCGTGATGGGCCAGTCAGTCCGAACTGGCTTGGTCATCAACCTGTGTGCGATCTTCTGCTGTTATGTATGCCCTCCTTTTCTGGAATACTTATAGTTTTTGATGTCGTCCATGTCTAGGCGCCGGGCGCCTCGTCCGGACTACGGCATCGCCGTTTCAAGGATTCGATTAATAAACGACTGGTGCTCTTAGTCTGAAGATACTCGTGATTTATTCGAGCAGGTCAAGACTTGAACGCCTCAAAGCCACGAACCTAAGACAGGCCTGGAACAGCGTGAATACGGTATGGTACGGCCACTGTTATCCTCCCCTGCTCTCCCGATGCTAGCCTTATGGAACCTTTTCTTTGCTTTTGACCCACCTCCCCGGACACTAGCAGGCGTCGGCCGCCCGTCTTGCGCATAGGACGCCAATCGTTCCCATGTATCGCTTCGTCGATTGTGGTACCTTTGGCGCGCCTTCCTGGCTACACATAGCCCTCACTCGCTTGTTGATCGTCATCTTGTCAGTTGTCCGTTTGATACCGAAAACTGCTACGCTGGTCATCCTCGGTAAGATGTGTCCAAGAAGTCAAATTCAAATTCATTTGCTTCAGGCACGTTAATTCATAAGACCCTGACATCCGTTGTTTGTAGAACTCTAACCTGTCTGATTTCGTGAAGGCTTGAGCTTTGTTGATATACGAAGCGCGAGGTGGTGCGTCGGCTGCCAACGTTGGAAGCTGAGCTAGTCCCTACAGGCGCTTTCTGTGGGAAGTTGGGGCTGCTCTTATGTGCCAGAGTGTCTGCCGGACTTCGACGAAATTAACCTTTGACACTCGGTGACCCTGAACCAGAAGCCCCGGCCGACCCTGATCAGTGTAGTGTACATAAGACGGCGAACATGCTTGACTTTTGTCACCACCAGGCTTAAGAAAATTGGCAACAGGTGTGAACCTATCTCTATGTCGAAGCAAGAGCAAAACCACCAGAACCCGGCCCATACAAGCACCCCCCGGTAAACTTGTAACTCACCCATGACGGCCAAGGAAAGAAGCAAGCATGTCCGTTATAGCCGTGCGTTGGCGAAGCGAAGAAGCGGCGATCGTTAAGAAAATGTGGCGGCTCTCTGGCCACTCTCTGGCGACTTGCCATAACGCCGTCGCAACTAGTCCGTTCTTGGAAAGCGGCAAACAAGAGAAAATGTTTGCCAGCACGTAGATGAGGGATATAAAAGGCTGAGCGAAACTCATTTGAAAAATCAGTTCAACGACTTCCACCCGTTCTACCACACTCTTTCATTCACTATGTTTGCTCGTGCCGCTGTCTTCCTCTTCGCCCTCCCTCTTCTCGCTGCGGCTACGCCTGACAGGTACCCTTCCGAGCAGTGCAACACTGGGGAGATTCAATGCTGCAACGGCACCCAGAACGTAAGCTTCCTATGGTCATTGATCAGGCCATGTTTTCACTAACGAATCTCTCGCAGCCTCTGGACCCGAATGTGGCTGAGCTCCTCGGTCTCTTGGGCGTGGTTGCGAGTGGCATCAGAGGCCAAGTCGGCCGTGAGTTCAGCAATTTTGTGATGATACTTCCCACTCACCCGCGTGTCCTTTAATCCAGTGGACTGCAACCCTATCCAGGTCATCGGTGTTGCCGGAAACTCGTGCACTTCCCAACCCGTCTGCTGCACTGACAACAAATTCGTAAGCGCTCTACATGTTTCTGAGGTGAATCTTGCTCAGATGAATTCAGAATGGACTCATCGCTGTCGGCTGCAACCCCATTAACGCCAACATCTAGACTTTACATCGCGGCCTCACGCATAATTAGAACCATTAATTACGCATCGTTTAGACAGCTCTGGTCGAGGATAAGAACGAAAGATATAGATTTCGATACTTCTCTGCATGATCATGGTATGGTCGCTCCCTGGTCCCAGTATTGACATTGGAGATTGCTGTGGAACAGTTGACAGCCTGTTTCTTTTCTACCTCTGTGGTCCAATGTCTTTCATTTCGATTTTCAACCTATTAAAATGGACATACTAGTGCTCCAATTCTCCGCAGCTAGTTTCTGGCCTCGAGACATGTCAACACACATTCGCTCTTTGGCGTTTCATTGAAACCCGTTCAGGGCCTCTCTCCTTTGGCGAGTGTGTGTCCCTCGCCGAAGGTACCAGCGGCCACTTCCCCTATACCCTCACACGATCCAGAAATACCCGCTCTTGCTTCGGTGGCTGCGCTAAACCATGAAAATGCTGTGACGTACACATGAAGTTGGAAGAAACGCGGAGCAACACTGTTACTCACCCTTTGAGGTCGTGACCTAAACAAGAAGCGGGACGGCTCAGAACGATATCGTCTACGAGATGCATGGGTGTGTGAACCTGTCGGACGTGATACAAATAAACCCATCTGTGTCGAAAATAAAACTTCTTACCGGGTCATATACATAGGTGAGTTGTTGAGTTGTTTGCCGGTGACAGGAGATCATACACAATTTAACTCATGAAAGCGCAATCGCACTATTCAACACGATCCATCTACCAATAACGGGCAGGGCGAAGAGTCGTTCTACCTAGACGGTACAGCTTACTTATGGACTGCCATCACAGTATTAGTCCATAACAGATTCTTCTTTGCGACCCTGATCTCGGTATAAGTCGCGCATGGTCAGCTTTGGATAGTGTCCTTGTAATTACCTCGAACTTTCAGTCTTACTTGCGTATAGGGGCTTTCAGAAGTGAAGCAGCTGTGCACCGATACAAAATCAGATTTGTGTTTGGGACAGCGTGTTGACATTGTCAAGGGTGGAAATCTATACTACCGTTCTTCCTTCCTCCGGCATCAGTCGCGAAAGGATAATCAATGTAGCCCATCTCCGTTCCCACTTCGTAACCCGGGATATAAAACCTCTTGCGATCGTACGGCGTCAATGGAATGTTTTCCTTTATACGACGGGGAAGGTCGGGCTAACCAGATATAAATCGGCATCCGGGTACAGCAGAAGTGTATTCTTACATTGGATATATACATCCTACCGAACGCAACAAGTTCCCCGTTCTCTTCAGCAGCCTTCAAAGCAGTCTCTCGGCTGTATCCGCCCGCGACGATTAGAGGTAGCGGTTTCCATATTTCACGAATGAAGTCGTTCGATCCACGGGCAGTTGATGTCAGATCCATGTCGCCGTTTATCCGTGGCTCGATGACATGGAGATACGCCAAATCCGGGTGCTTCTGCCTCAGCGTAGATACAAAGTGAGAGAACTGAGGAATGGGGTCATTCATACCCATATCTGTGGGAAGCAGCGCATGAGGTTGTGAATGCACAGTGAGATGCGGCAGCAAGTATACCTAGATAGGGGCTCCACGGACTAAGGCGGATTGCGGTCCTCTTTCCGCCCACTGCATTGGCAACTGCTTCGACTATCTCTAGTCCGAATCTGCTCCTGGCCTCTATACTGCCTCCGTAACAATCGGCCCTCTGATTGCTGACGTCCTGAATGAATTGATCCACGAGAAATCCGTTCGCGCCGTGGATCTCTACCCCGTCAAAGCCAGCTTTATCGACAGCGTTTTTCGCGGCTTGACCGAACCACTGTACATAAGCGTGGATTTCGTTGACACTCAGCTCCCTTGGTACATCGGTTGGTCGAGAGGAAAGCGGTATGGGAGATGGAGCAACGAAAGAAAAGGAAGAATCTACCGCAGCCAAAGCTGCCGGATCTGCTGTGCGCCCAAGGGCTCGAATCTGGAGCAATATGTATGATCCATTGGCGTGCACTCTATCCGTGATCTAAGGCGAAGTAGGTTACAACTTCTGACGGAGAATTCGTTCGAGAAAGCGCACCTCCCGCCATACGTGAGCTTGCTCATCATTCCATATTCCAGGGGTGTTAAAGGCGCCTCCTGCCTCTGAGGAGACGAAAGCGTTCTCGGCGATCAACAAACTACCGGGAACACTACTCCGCTGAGAATAGTATTCTTTCATGAGCGGGATAATCGGGACCTGAGTCAGCTGTGTTGCTTTCCACCGCGTCAATGGGGCTAGGACAAGTCGGTGCTGAAGCGTTATATCGCCAATTCTGATGGGCTGAAAAAGCCGGGGTGTGGTGGACATTGTAGCTGGATGTCAAACGGTCCAAAGAGAAAGAAGATGGAACAGGGTAAGCTATTCGCATGATAAGGACACGATAGGTACATGGACCTGGGTGAATGATCACGCCAGAAGAGAACTCGATATCGTCACAAGATGCACGTGTGCGTAACCTAATCAGAAGTGCCGCAAATAACCATCAGTTGACCAGCCGAAGTCGAGAGAGCTAAGTACGTACGTAGGTGAGTTCATTCCCAGTGAAGGCGGTGGACCGAAACTAGGCGAAACTTACCATCAGTCGTCGCATCCAACGTGACCGTTAGCCTCGCCACGTCGTCGACACGCCGATGTATGATGATAGCAGCGTTGATCAATTTACTGAGGACGTGTTCCTAGATGATCCAGGCGAGGATCGGCGCTATCTCCATCGCCATGACAAGGCTACACTTTGAGGAATCCGTAAGTCTGGTTGGACGGATCTACTCAACTTTCCCTGCTGGGTCCCGAAGTTTCATTATCTTTAACACCCGACGGGAGCGTCGTGTTGATATGACGCTTGATTCAGACAACCTAGGTATCTGTATGACGACCCAAATTCAAGATTGGTAGAACCCTATAGCAAAATATTTCGCTTACCTCGGTACGTCATTATGGCTAGTGCACCTGAAATCGAAGGGAGGACTTCACGAAGCGCCAAAAGGAAAAGGGGCACGGACTTGACGTGAACGCCCATCAAGATCGGCGCCATGAGCCAGAGGTGACGAACTTAATTGACTGTCCTGCCGGGTACGTCAAACTTAGTCAGAAGATCAAGGAAGCTCACCGAGCGCGAACGAGCCTGTCAGCGCAAAGCGATATAACGACCCCAGAACCTGAGAGTCTACTGCTGCATGGACTCTCGATCGGCACCACCAGAATCGCTGCCCCTCCGACTAGCAAGATCTTAGCATGATCTGTAAACGCTTAGTCTTGAAGTCAAGTTTAAGATAGATTAATTCGACATACAATGTGGGTAAGAGTCCTCTGGGGAGCCGTGGTATAGACGCCAGAATGGAGCTTGCTGAGAATTTTTCGAAATTCGAACAAGTCGATTCCATATTTGACACAACAGACGAGGCGCGTTGACGAGTGCTTGGGCTTGGGTTCAGATCCAGATGTCGATTCTTGTTTGAATAAGGCCAGGTCTGTTAGGTGACGGAAATAGTTCGGCTGCATGCCTGGCCCGGGGCGGCCGGGTTGTTCAACAGTGTTGACATCACGGGACCTTTTCCCTTGTCGTTGCTCTCACGACCGTGGCACTGCCATGATGTTCTCCACCTCAGCTTGTTGTCGTTGCCTCGACGTGGTTGCAGGATAGTTGTTTTGTTGCTGATAGACGATGTAAGTGCGCCGAATTTTTCTCTTGCCAACACTTTACAAATCATACAATCGGACTATAGGATAAGCTGTCATGTTTAGAGAACTCGCTTTTGGCGGGCACAAAACGCTGTTGAGCACGAGAAAAAATTACTCGCGCCATTGCGACATCGCAATTCCATAACGTCTCGCGCGTAAGTTATGCGATCCACCACTCCTGTGACTGCATCCAGCCCAATCTACCCGAAGATCCTCCGCGAATGTCTTGCCAACTCGAATGCAAGCTCTATGCATCCTTGGGTTATGACTTCTCAAATCACGGCTTTGCGCACTCATGTGACGGCGCTTCCAATTTGCGGTAGGATGTCAATGAACATATACGACGGTAGCTGGATAGATTGAGGGTCTTGGGGACGTAGTCGGTTGCTGATGTCGCATGTCCACTCGTTGTAAGTTTTCAAGAATCAAGTTGGACTATCTAACTCAGAGGAAATAAGCATAGAGTCCGACACGCCGCCCGCATGGCTAGCTGTCCCACCGCCTCCTCCGGTCTCTCCGCAGCCCAAGCCCCTCCGCACAAATCCTCTTTCTGTATCTTTGAAGTCTGAGTCGAAATTGGGTACCGTTCCCGCGCTTACTTGCTTCTCGCTGGCTAAACGGCCCGACAACTCCACGCCGTCAAGGCGATGGAACCCGCGACGACCGAGCTAGAAGAGTAGGGGCATCGAGGTGCCGCTCCGCAGACGTGGCGGATGGCACTTGCTGGAGGACACGGGAGATGATGTGTGAAGGAATGGCTGGCACTATGAAATGGCAGTTGGGCTCGGCTGAAATTCATACGTCTTGCGGAGGTGAGAACAAGCCAAGGTCAGTCTTCTTTCGAAGATCTGTTATCGTTCGGGGTCCTCAAGTGAGATCCTTTAGGTTAATGACGTCGGCCCAATCTTTCCTGTTGCGACCCTACCCAGACAACGTGTGCGCGGACATGGGATCTGTCGATTTCGCCAGCGGGAGATACTGTCTACATTTTCATCAGCAGACGAAACACTGCTGCATATAATCGACTTCTGGGACCTCAGAATATCGAAGCTTTCGAACGCTTAAGTACACCGAATGATCTGACGACGTCTTCTTTCTTCAGGTTGATCTGTGGCTGATATCCATCGATGATGCAGAAGTCTACATGGGTATAGAATCGCTATTGTGCCTGTGAGCTGATCACGTCGATCATCTCCGACAATGATCATCCCTACAAGTCCAGGAGGATGCTGATTATGGCCATAGCTCCTCGAATTCTTCGACTATCCGTGTCGACGCACTTCCGCTAATAAAACATGTTGGCCATTTACCAAGACTCATGACTAGCGTATTGGAAAGTCTTGGATTAGTGAGGCGCCCGAACTGGTCGACATCTTCTGATGTCGATCTTTTAACTTAGATCTTCGTTCACTCCACATCCGTGCATCGCCGTCTCTCAAACACGCGTGCGTGCGTTCGTCATGAGTCGAGCCTCGCTTCGCGTTCCTTCTCCAATGGATATTATGTTGTAGTTGGATCTCCACCGGTGGGCATCCGCCCTGTCGTCCCCTTGACAAGCTCACGAATACTCCAGACGTAGCCTGCAAGCCTTAACATAATCTACCTGCACCCGTACGATCCAGGATCGCCTGCCAGCCTGCTTCCATATATCGGCTACCGAGATGCATTGATCATCAAGCCTTCGGCGATCATCCGAGAGTATGATGTTGACAAACGCGATCTTTGTGACTTAGACCGCCGGTGGGCTTGAGAGGCAATGTGAGCTCCCTCCTTAAATCGACCCTGTCGCAAATGAATGTAAACCTTCTCGCTGCGACCGCCTTCATTTGCCAGTTAAGATGATCCAAGGCGGAGTATCAACCATCTGGACTTCCCTGAGAGCATTAAACGACGGTGGCGCGCAGCCCGCGTCTGAAAGATACTGTTTGGGCGATGAATCGATGAAGACGTATGGCCCCTCGACTACAAGGGCGTAAAGTCCGATCAGGAAGGTGGAATGGCCCCGTTTCTGGAATCGCAACGACGTGGGGGTGGGGCATGGTTGTAAACAATAATGGCGGTTGAGAGTCGCCCACCTAGCAGCAACCGTTGGCGGCGTGAATAAGAGCTGCCGAGTTTGATGGTACCATGGGGCTTTAGTCTCACAATAATATCAGATCAGGTCGAACAGATGAGGCTAGAAAAGGCCATGAACGGGCTGTCTCGGATCAGACATGCTGCAACTCAAGTGCGCGATCAAAGGAAGCTATCATGATTTCTGAGGGGTGATGAGAATGCCAGATATCGCATCTGGATTTGGTTTATAAGTGACGCCGTATACAACACGCTTTTTGGACAATCGTTGCGGATCCCCGATTGCGCGCAGCACTATGACCCCCGAAGAACGGTTACTGGTCCATGGCGTGGGCCTTACACTAATCAACAACATCGCAGCTCAAGTCACAAGGACTGTGCTTTACGGTGCGTCTGTGTCATGTTCTCGCTTCAGGCGGCTCACATTCGTCTGTCATCCTTTCCTCCAGGGGCGGTTATATTGATTTTCTTGCTCTCAACATTCACGCTTTTGTGAGTAGCTGGTCCTCGTATCTCGAATCACCCTCTCACCTATAGGCAGAAAACGTGGCCTTGGAGCCGAAGCTACCCGGATTTTGTTTGCGACAACAACAATTGGCTTCCTGCTTACCACCGTGCTTTGGCTTCTTGGCTTTGTGGACCTCGCAATTTCAATTAAATCAATCTTTGTCGACTCAGCTGGGGTTGTTGACCGCGCGACACTTAATAACACCACTCAACGACTATTAGTATCATGTACACGGATGATTATAAATTGGGTGACGCAATTGTTGGTATGTCTCTTGTATCGAGGAGTTCCAGCTGTATTTTGACCTACATCGTCATTTATCAGGTTGTCATGAGTGACGGTGTAGTGGTCTGGAGGACCTGGGTGATATGTGCTGAGCAGCGATGGTCCATGCTGGCCCCATGTGCTCTCCTTGTTGGGACAATCGGTAAATCACAACCCTTTCAACTCTGCGGCGTGTTTCAGTTTTGAAGCCCTCTCTAGGTACATCTTTCACCTTGCTGGTCATGCACTCTGTTGCCTTTGCCATGCAAGATGACGTGCACTCGGCCACGATGCTCGAATTCCATGTTGACCGACTCTTTAATGCGTCTTTGGCTCTTTCCTTGGCAACCAATGTCGCATCCACACTTCTAATTCTCCAAAAACTATGGTTAGTCTAAACACTCCAGTGTGCTTCATTTGCTCACCCGCTCCAGGAACCAAATTCGATTTAACAGACAGCTGGGGATAAGGCAAAAGTCTACGTCACCGGTGCTAAGAGTCATGCTGGTTCTTATCGAGTCTGGCTTCATGTATTGTGGCATCCAAGTATGATACCCTTCAACTGCTTGGTCCAACGTCTAACATTCCTACAGAGCCTGAATTTGATTGTGGGTTTCGTGCCATATGTCCGCCATTCGGCATTTGACATAGCAGGTGCAAGTATTCAAGTATTTTTAACTATGGCAACGGTATGTACCACCTATCCTTACTCTCCCGACCAGCTAAGTCCGATCTGCAGGCAATGTATCCTTCCATCATCATACTTCTGGTCTCGCAACAACGCTCTATGGTCGAGACGTTTGGGTTCACCACACAACTCAAGAGCTGTAAAGATGTTGAACTTGAGCGTGTCCCATCCGATTCCGACGAATCTGGTCGGTCTCCTGCCCTACTTGATGCAGCTCAGATATCCACGGAAGTCGAATCGCAACTGTCGAACAACTCTGCTTCAGGCGCGTCTGCGACTCAGAAATCTGTATGTCCCCATTGAACTACGTACGCTGCGCTGCTGAAACTTCTTTTCCGTAGTACTCCGACAAGCATGTGCACACATAACGCTGGTATTGATACCATGTCTTACTAAGACTCAGAGTCATCCGGACAAAGAGTTTTTCCCCCTCTACATGAAATCACATAACCGTCAGATACCTGGAGATCCGCCTCCGATACTACAACTTGCTATATTCTACGCACTCGTTTCAAAATGTCCTACAGAAAGTATGTCATGGACGGTGATTTGTGTATATTGATATCTGCTCTTCATTTCTCATTCCCCCCACTGTATAACAGAATCCATGTATCCGTACAGCCACAGGCTCGTCATAGACGTATGACATTAGTAGGAAGAATGCGGAGCATAAAATAATCGTGCTGAATCTTCGTCGATCTTACTTGGCATTTGCGCCCTGATCTTCAATATCTGCCCAAATTAGGACCTTTAGGCGCTGATAGGATTACGAGCGAATATAATGAGACATGCCGAGGAGGGCATACTGTAGGATACGCTCGAAAGTTCTATGCTTGGTCCGGCGACACGCAGTCTCCTTTCTTGTTGACGCAGTAGGCAGTAGCCTTCGCTGGATCGCTTGTGCATTTCGGGACAGATTCCTCACGGGCGCCTCGTGGGCGCATCCAGTAGGATATGGTGGATATTTATTCTCCAAAACCTAGGTGTAATGCGACAGACGCTGAGATCCCTCGCTATCAACCTGTTGCGCGAACTGCGACTGGTATCTCAGCTTTCATCCTCTCCAGACAGCCTGCGAGGTCTTATGAGCATGCCAGTGAACAAAAGCCGATGAACGACTTACAGGGCCAGGGTTGGTGTACGTCTTCGGAACTGGATAGTAGATGTTGATGAGAATTCCGGGTTCCTAGATAAGTTAGTTAGTCCGAAGGTGACTTCGAGGAACGCGAAGGAGATACATTGCCAGTGTAAACGCCTGGAATGGAGACGAGGGGTCCAGGCGAGCCACTCCCTGATGGTGATTGGTAAATGAACTGATCAACGTCACAAGAAGCAAAAGCTGTACCTCCGCCAGTGACGTTAATCTGCCCGCAGCTAATGTAGAATTGAGCTGAAAGGATATTGATCGTGTCAGCTTTGCGTGAAAGAAAACTAGATTAGCTATCACCTCCTCCGAATGTCGACGCCGAATGTAAAGCAATCGATTCGATGCGAACTGTTCAGGCGCGAGATCAGCATTGAATGGACGGGCTCGCTAATAGTTCCATGTATACCTAGATATTGTCCAGTGGGTAGGGATTTTGGAATGGTGAAAGAAACATCAGGAGCGTCTGTGATGTGAACATATGGTCAGGCATGACATTCGAATGCATAAGATAGGAGAAAACTTACTGTAAGCAGGCCAGTTGATACTGGTTCCGCCGTCAGTAAGGGCCCCGACTTCATAGACCTATGGGGAAAACCAGGATAAGGAAAAGCCGCCCGTGAATTGTCTGCCTTAGTTCCTACCTTGAACCACACCGCACCGTCACCAGCGAAAGTCGCGGCGTTGCCGTTGGAGGCTTTCGCCATGTAAACATTCACAGGCTAAACAACCACCGTCAACTCCCATCGAGTAGAAGCGATAACGAGATGTGACTTACACCTGGGTGGTATATTGTCCCATCACTCTGAATTCCAAGAGTTGAACCCGCAGCAACGTTGATAGTCGCCGCCGTCGCGCCAGTTTCAGAGGTGTAGCATCTGAAGTCGGCACTCTTCACGTCGGTGACCTAGGGCAGTAAAACAGGTTGATACTGGAATAGAGAAAGAATTAAGAGATCGCTTACGGGATTGCGACTGTTGTAGTTGTTAGTCTTCCGGACATTGGCCCATTGAGCGGTGTTCTGCCCGTTCACAGTCAGAGTCGGGAACGTATCTAGGTGGAAAGTCAGTATTGTGAAGAGGCTAGGTAGATAAAAAGACATACAATGAGCATTGACCTGACCAAGGGTCGCGCATAGGCTGGCTAAAAACAACAGAGACTTGGAGAGGATCATCTTGGATTTACGATGAGACTTGGGGAGAAGCAAAGCAACGAGAAACCGAGGATTTTATAGCTGTTGTCAATGTTCTTCCGTGTTTCGAAGTGCCATTTAATCCGAGCCTCCGATGCTGTATCATTCAAAACTTGGCCTGACTTCGCCTGCGGCGAAAGAGAGTTGAGATCCGACAAATTGACGAATTTGACCCAGTCTTGATCAGCAAGCCGCCTCCGCTACGGTTCGTGTTCAGGGTTTTCAAATGAACTACTAAGACAGAGAAAAAATCGCATGAAGAGTAAATGCATCACGACAGAAAGACAAGGTCTGTCGTGAACCGACGTGAAGGACTGGTGAAGGAACAAAAACGCAAATCAACAGAATATTGACCCGGAGTCTAAAATTCGAAAATCAGCCAAGCTTTTTTCTCTGGGAACTTCTCTTCAAGCCTTCAAGGCTTTCGCCAACTACTATGTACCGTCTTCGGCATCATTCCTCGACCATCCTCAAGGGGTCACAAATTGGAGATGGGAATTTATCCGTGAACTATGATGACAGATGTACCCATTTGTGCGATTTTGACGCCTTGGAGGAGGCATCTGATCAGATTGGATCAGATTGGTCTTTGAATCCTTCAGGAGCGCCTTGTTTTAACTGTAAACCGTTCAGCTAATTCAGCGCACGCGGGATCCTGGCGGCACTTCATCGGACGCGCGGGCTCTCGTGCGTTCACCAATTTCTAAATTCGCAACTGTCCCCATAGGAGCAGCAGGGACCCATGACCGAGTGTAGGTCTTACTTTTCTATCGAACCTACGTCTCAGCCAGTACGAACAGGAGATACTTCCCCCATTCGTCCTCATCATCTCGCGACGCTCTCCCAAGCAGACTCGCCGTCGCCCAGCTACACCTCCCTTCCCGCCGACTGCACCCCTGCCATCGCGGACCGCCGATTCGTTTGCTCCCCGTAATGCCTTTGAAATAGCGAGAGAAGAAGGAAGGCTGGAAGGCTGGAGGTTGGGCTTAGAAAGAAGGCGATGGGATGCGTGGGCGAGTGAGTCACTAAATGAATCTCCGCCGGACAAAGCTGGCTGTTGCTTAGACCATCGTCATCGCACACAGATACACACATCCCATCCACTCAAATCATGCGCGTAGCAGGATTCCTCATCACTCTAGCAGAGGCTCGACGATGGTATTCTCAGCAGGAACTCGGCCACCCTGACGCCAGTGACGAGAATGCCCTCTCACTCCTCGCGCACGTTGTCGAGCACAACCACGCGAGGTTGCTCGTTGTGAGGTATCCTACTCAGAGCGAAGACGACAACCAATACCTTATCCCCACACGAAGGGCCCACTTCAGTCGCCAAAGGTTCCGCGATATCGGTTGGGATGCTCGGCGACTCGAGCAATACCAAAGGGTCGAAAAGGAAGATACCGTCGAGAAGCTGATTAAGGAGCATGGTATGTGGCTACGGCACGCCTCTAGGCATGCTTTGACACACTTATCTTAGGTCTGGAGGCCCAGTTCGCTACGGCTTACGTAGACGACTCCAACTGGTACCGCTGAGGTGTACCCGGACCTCCAAATTGCCGAGATGTCAGCTGCAGCAACGTTTTTACGTGAATATTTACGCTCAGAACATCATATCATCTATCATCACCGGAACGTACAAGTCGCACAAGCATATCTTTTACTTTGTATAGACACAAAACATGTACTTAACAGGACTTTACGGGAATACTTACGCTGGAAGCGTAGTCTCATCCATCATCACTGGAATGTACAACTTGGATCAGGATATTGGTGATGCCTCTGAAGTAGCGAGAGAAGGAGGAAGGCGGGAAGGCTGGAGATTGGGTCTAGATAGAGGGCGTTGGGATGCGTGGGCGAGTGAGTCACCAAATAAATCTCCGCCAGACAAAGCTGGCTGTTACTCAAACCAGCGTCATCGCACACAGATACACACATCCCATCCACTCAAATCATGCGCGTAGCAGGATTCCTCATCACTCTAGCAGAGGCTCGACGATGGTATTCTCAGCAGGAACTCGGCCACCCTGACGCCAGTGACGAGAATGCCCTCTCACTCCTCAAGCGGGTTGTCAGGCACAACCACGCGAGGTTGCTCGTTGTCAGGTATCCTACTCAGAGCGAAGACGACAACCAATACCTTATCCCCACACGAAGGGCCCACTTCAGTCGCCAAAGGTTCCGCGATATCGGTTGGGATGCTCGGCGACTCGAGCAATACCAAAGGGTCGAAAAGGAAGATACCGTCGAGAAGCTGATTAAGGAGCATGGTATGTGGCTACGACACGCCTCTAGGCCATGCTTTGACACACTTATCTTAGGTCTGGAGGCCCAGTTCGCTACGGCTTACGTAGACGACTCCGACTGGTACCGCTGAGGTGTACCCAGACCTCCAACTTGCCGAGACGTCAGCTGCAGCAACGTTTACGTGAATATTTACGCTCAAAACATCATACCATCTATCATTACCGGAACGTACAAGTCGAACAAGCATATCTTTTAGTTGGTATAGACACAAAACATGTACTTAATAGGATTTTACGGGAATACTTACGCTGGAAGCGTAGTCTCATCCATCATCACTGGAATGTACAACTCGGATAAGGATATTTTTCTAGTTTGTACAGATACAGCTAATGCACTCATATCAAATGGAATCGAGCGAAAACATCTACAAGAGACGGACGAAAGCTTTGAGAACGTACATCATGCAGTAGACAATGACCTACAACGACCCCACCCTTCAACGTTCAACCTCCGCAACCGGCACCTTCAACCCATCCCTCTCTACGCGTCCCTCACACATCTCCTTGGTGGTCTTCCTCGTCGCTCAGCGAAGCCATACTCCCATCCAGCTCGGCCCATCCACGCTCGGCGGCTCATACTCCTCCCCAACTCGTCCTCCCCAACCCCATACCCAGAACCCGCCCCCTTGCCTCCCTCGTCTGCTGCCCATGCCCATACCAACCCCATCCCTCCGTCCCACCCCCAATGAGCTCCTCCTACTCCTCCTGCTCCCCCCCTCCCCTCCCGGCCCCGATTCCGACTCCTCACATCCCGCACATACCCCCGCCGGTTCAACCCCGCCTCGGCCTTATACCGCGCGCCTGCTGCAGCCGGAGCTGCGATGACCTCACGAGCTTACTAGACGAGCTCTCTCCTACGCCCGCTGATCCACCCCCGCCCCGTCCGAGCGCTAAGTGCTATACGTAGCCGCCGACGCCGCCGACAGGGCCGACTTCCCTCTATGTGTATGCCCATGCGTAGGCGTAGAGAACGACGTATGCCTCGTGAGACTGAGCCAGCGCCGGGTCTCCCGATCCCGAAGCCCCTCTCCCTCTCCGGGGTGCCATAGTAAGGGACCATCTCGACGCGGTTCCCAGACACCGAGCTCGCAGCCGCAGCGGATCCGAGCAGCCGCACGATGGGGGGCCGGGGAGGGGAGGGAGAGGCAGGGAAGCGTGGTGCAGCGACTTGGAGCGGAAGATGCGGACGATCAAAGAGCTTTTAATCATCATAAAGTTCATGGTCGAGGTCGGATGGACGTTCTGAATGGGGGATGTGATGCATGTGATGGACGAGAGGTTGTGGAAGGGCGAAGCTTGGTGTGGCGAAGTGAACGGCGGCTTGCGGTCGGGATGGGTCGGGGGCAGGGTGGAGGGGAGGTCGGTCGTAGGATGGGCGGGAGAGGTGTGCGAGGAGGCATATAAAGCTTGGTGTCATGCGGGTCGGGGTCCTCGGGGAGGGCCCGGTGGTATGGGTTGTTGTCTACGGGCCTGCGGAACGGATTCGCCGTAGATCAGACTGGTGGTGGCGACATCATCCCCCCCGGAGCCTGTGCAAGGACGACCTGCTCCGGCGAAGGGATGGACAAGGGCGGCGACGGCGGCTGCTGCTGGGTATGGGCATTCCGTCTCCTGGGCAACGGAGGCGCCCTCCTCTCAGTGCCCCTCTCCGTCCCCCGTTCCTCACGTATGAAGAGCGTATGCATTACAACAGGAAGACAAGGGCTGTCGAGAAGGAATGATCATAGAGGTCAGGTCAAAGGAACGAAAAAGAAAATCAACAGACAATTGACCCGCAGTCTAAAATTTGCAAATCAGCCAAGTTTTTCTCCACGACGTTCCTTTCAAGGCTTTTGCCAACTTACCGTCTACGGCATCATTCCTCGACAATCCTCAACAGGTCACAAGGTGGAGGCGGAGGTATATCTGTGAACTATGATGACAGATGTACCCATTGGCATTTGTCTCTATTTTGACGCCTTCGAGAAGGCACCTGATCAGTTTAGTCCTTAAAATTCTTCAGGATCGGTTTGATTACTGACACCCTGCAGCCAATCCTGCGCATGCGGGATCCTGGCGGCGCTTCGTCGGACGCTCGGGCTCTCGTGCGTTAACCAATTTACGAAGAGAAGCTTCCACTAACAACGTTATTCGATCAAACTCTATGCGGATAGGAGGGGATGATGTGGTCTTAATGAATGGAATGCTCGTATGTGCATTGGACTCATTCCAAACGGTTGCTCGTTCTGAACGATATGGACAGCTAGATTCTTTTGCCACATGTTGCGGCTTCTACGGGGTGCGCCACGACTTCTCGCTCCCCTTCGCGTTGTGCGACCTGCCCGCACCGCCCTACAACCGCATTGTTGCAGCCCTTCAAGCTTCCCTGATACTTCTTAGGAAGGGAGATGAACAAGCTCGTTGGGGTGCCTGTGTTCTTATCTTATCCAATTGTATAGATCTCTATGTCTATCACACGCCACTGGACACGCGCCTTGCAACGCGCACAACACGTGTATCACGGCAGCGTCACATACACGCCTCTGCCATTGTATCTTGAACTAACAAGACTCGAGATAGACTGCATGAGGAAGGATCCCAAGCGGCGGAATAGGACACGGCCACTTTTGCCTTTCGAGATCGGCCATGAACGTTCCGCGAGGCGTTTAGGAGTCCCGTAAGTACACTCGAGTTGATACTGATCCTTGCCTTTTATGATCCTCTATCCTCAAAAGCAGCTTACATTCGCTGCAAAGAACTTCACCCCCACTTCATGGTCCAGGCAACTCTCATGGATAGGATAGATCGTCACGCTGAAGGGTGAGCGATTCATTCGCAACTGTTCCCATCGGCAACGCAGGGACTCATGACCGAGTCTAGGTCTTACTTTCCTATCCAACCTACGTCTCAGCCAGTACGAACAGGAGATACTTCCCCGCCTTCGTCCTCGTCATCTCGCGACGCCCTGCCGAGCAGACCTCGCCGTCGCCCAGCTACACCTCCATTCCCGCCGACTGCACCTCTACCATCGCGGACCCCCGATCCGTTTGTTCCAGCGCATCCTGGAGATAACGACTACCATACGAAGGGCCAGAGCCGGCCGAAGTCCGATCGCCAGGCTTATGCTCACTTTCTGTCCCGACTTCGAGGTGAGGAGCGACAAGAGCCTGCCCCGCGCAGTCGGTCTCGCTCTAATAGTAGCGGGGCAAACACCCTTCTACGGCTTCTTGCACATGAAACGGCGAGAGCTGACGCGGCTGAGAGGGAGTTGATGAAGGATCACGAAGCAGTACAAGCTTCAGCTCGACATCGCTCAGAGAGGTAGATATCTACCCCTTTAGTCAACATAATATCTAACCCGCCTCCTCTAATAGAAATTCTTCGCGCCCAGACCATCGTTGATGACGTTGAACGTGCTCGCGCCGAGGCCGAGGAGAGGGGCGTGAAGGACAGAGAGCAGATACGGAAATTGGTACTGCAGCGTGCTGTTGAAGTAGCGAGAGAAGAGGGAAGGCGGGAAGGTTGGAAACTGGGTTTAGAAAGAGGGCGATGGGATGCGTGGGCCAGTGAGCAAATAAATGAAGATGACGTGACGGATGGCGAAGACGATGCGGATGAACCAATCAGGAGAGCCCCATCACCACCTACGGGTACGAAATCTTCAGCCTCAGTAGCTGAGCCGTCCGTTCCGTCCTCGAGGTACATCCCGAACATCCTGTACCCATGACAGTGCTTTACTGACGCTCTTTCGATTAGGGATCGTACACGAGAGAGATCGAACACTCGGGGAGCGAGCAGGAAGAGAAGTCCGCCGGACGTTGGAAACGACGCTCCGCCTCTCCCAATAGCAGCACCGATTCCATTACGTGGATCCGCATCTCCGCCAGATGGCCATGCACACGAGTCATCGGATTCTCCTGAAGACATCTCCATTGTCCCTGATCGCCAACGCCAGTCTAGGGCGCGTACACAGAGTCCTCCCCACTCACCACGCTCTGAAACTCGTTCCCCGAGTATCGCGCCTTCTCGACGCTCGTACCGATCTCGTCGATCAGTCCCGCCAGAGGGGTATATTCCAACGCTTGGTCCCGATGCACACATCTCCTTGCCACCTCCTCACGAGCTAAGCATGCCAGTGGACTTCACTGATCAAGCGAATAGTGCTGCGAAAGCGACCAGGACACCTTCAAACGCGGACGAGGGCGACAATGGCAAGGGTAAAGGTGTTGGGCGAAGGCAAAGAGCGCAGAGCCGCGACAACTCTGCACCGGTAACCCACAGCCATACCTACAAACCTGCCGCGAGAACTCATACCGACCCCTCCCCGGACTATGACGATGTTTATAGGGTTCGTAGAAAGGATGGTCGAGATACCCCAGCATTATCGACTGTTTCTCGAGTATCCACAAGGATCTCGCAGTACGATATAGTTAGCCCACCCAAAGCCCAGAGGGACCCAAATCGGGAGGAACGATATCGCGACACGGGTGGTAGTCAACGCCCTATTGCGGGACAGGACCGAAGTACGCTGAGTTTCTTCTTTGCCTTAACTGTTTTCTGCCTATATTCCTTCTGTTTCCAAGGCTTCTGATTTACGCCCTCTCTCTCTATAATTTTAGGTTCCTATGATGGTTGATCCGATCCCGAGCTCTCCGAGGGTTCGCTCTCCTCGAGTCAGTGGAGGACCTCGTCAGCCTATCGATTCGTCGCAGGTAATTCCGAAATCCAACCCTCGGACGAGTATACCTGGATCGTATATCTACCGAGCTGGGAAGAAGGACCATCGATCGGACCGGAGCCGACCTTCCGTTCAACCGCCGTCACGTCCATCTTCGGCAGCGAACATATATCGTCAGCCAACTGCTTCAGGCCTCCGTCCAAGTCCTCCAACATCCCAACGTCGAAACACGATGCATAGATCCATCTCTAACGTCACAGTTCCTGGCATAGATGTTGAGCCTCCAGTATGTTGTTTGTCGAATCCCACACTCCTCTTTCACTTACGATATTGCTTGACAGTCACATTCTCCCACGAACTCGTCCGAAGGAACTATTATCGACCCCATCCTACTGACCCCTGAGCATGCTAACAGGCCGACAGCGCTCCCCGAGATGTATTCCTCCCATTCTCATCATGATGAACCGTCGACATTCTCAGAACACCCCCCTGACCCCGTTATTGTTAACCAGCTACCCCCAGGTTTCGTTCCCCTCAGCCCTATCCCTACTATGACCAATTTCAAATCCGAGAACCACGACCATAGAGCTCTTGAGCCGTTTGGTGGTCATGGGTACCAGATATACGCTGGTATGGCTCATATACCAGAGACGCGCATCCAATTCGGAGCGGGGCCGTCAGGCTGCGGGACACGGGCGGATTCAATGTATTCGGGGAGCCTCCCAAGCTATCGACAGCGGCAGTAGTACTATCTAGTCCCAGGCATGGTGATGATTCGCGCAAGAGGGCTTCGAGCTTTGATCCTAAGATATATCTCCACTAGATATGTACACTATCTTATCGATCGAGTTCCTTCAAATCGGGCGGCCACACTATGTGTTGTGCACTTGGCTTGCATTTCGTCGGCGCAGGTGTTGTGGCCGAATCTCTTCATCCTACCTTCGCCAGTTCTGAATTTGACCGCCCTTGAGAACACTACTGCATTAAAATCCTGCAATACTGCACGAGGTGTCTTGATTTGCTTCGCCAGCTCATCCTGAGTCATCCATATGTATCTTGCGCGCGCTAGATATCAAGCTCAAAAAAAGCGGATTGAAGGTGACGTTGAGGTCAGGGCTCTCCAACCTCCTGGTAATATGTTGCCTTGTTCCTTAGGCCTGCGGAACTTAATAAATACACGACGATGTTACTTGCTATATACCTATGTATGTCAACGGTCGTATATCAACACCAGGCCTGCGCGTGCGCTGAGAGTGTATTCCAGATTAGCTCTCCACCCCCGCTGTCGTAGTCCTTGAGCTGACTCGGATCTACACTTATGATGGCTCCTTTCGAATGCGACTGCAGCGTTTGAACGAAAGTTTTTTCCCCTTGAATGAATAGACCGATCGGCGTTGGCCGGTCCTGACGCCGTATATCATCAACCCTGCCGTGGTCTCCGACTCGCCGGAGGTAATTTCTAAATTGATTCAATCCCTGAAGAGAATGTTCAGCTTGCCTTATAATGGTCTGAATGATGGTGGGGATACCTCAATCCTAGTAGTTAATTCCTTCTTGACCTCCACGACCGCGATGATGATGTCCGACCCAGCTGCACTATCACTGTCGAATGATTTGTAGATCAGGAAATCAGGTATCAGGAGATCATCCTCATGTCCTGTGTACTGGACAGTCAGGCGAGCACAATGAGAAGTAGATAATGAGAACCCACCTGGCGCACTCCTTGAAGCGACGTGGCTGCCGTCCATGGCGTCATATGAATGATCCGATCCTGAGGACGACGAACCACCGGAAGTGACCTGTTGTCGCAAGAGACCTTGCGGTACGACAATGAATCGATTGGCGGCCGGGAAGGCGAGTTGCAGAAAAGTGTTTATGATTCCGTACATATCGTTCTCATACCTGAGCTTGACAGAGAACGTATCGGTCCATCGATCTCGAACCCAGTCGGGGACGGTGGTGCGGTACGGGAGAGGATTAGCAGTTACTGGCATGAGGAAGAAGGTTTACTCAAGTAGACTGCAGGTTAACCCATTCCCCGTAGCGTCTTAAAGCACTCGTTGAGTGGCTGTGTTTGAGGATACTGAACAATTGGCATGTTGTAAAAAAGTTTGCTTCTACTCCAGAATATGGCCACGCAGATGCGTTGTGCGCATACATGCCTGAAGTGGAACAAAAAGATACAAATTACAGGAATGATGTGATTGTGTGTGTGCTCAGCCACGCGTGATGGTGGCGACACAGATCAACATATTTGCTTCTATCCCCCAATCATGGCCACGAAGAAGCGTCCTGCGCAAGTAGGCCTGAAGTAGAACAAAAAGATATAAATTACAAGAATGATATGGCCATTGTGTGTGTGCTCAGACACGGGTGGTGGCGGCGACTTGGTGGCGACACACATCAACATATTTGCTTCTATCCCCAAATATGGCCACGAAGAAGCGTCCTGCGCAAGTAGGCCTGAAGTAGAACAAAAAGATACAAATTCCAGGAATGATATGGCCATTGTGCTCGGACACGGGTGATAGTGACGACACAGATCGACGTAATTGTTTCTACCCCGCGATATGGCCGAGCAGATGCGTTATGCGCATACATGCCTGAAGTGGAACAAAAAGATACAAATCACAGGAATGATATGGCTCAGCCACGGGTGATGATGGCGACACAGATCAACATATTTGCTTCAATCCCCCAATATGGCCACGAAGAAGCGTCCTGCGCAAGCAGGCCTGAAGTAGAACAAAAGAATACAATTTCCAGGAATGAAATAGCCATTGTGTGCGTGTTCAGCAGACATGGTGGTTACACAGACCAAGTCATGTGCTCACTAAATGAATCCCCGCTGGACCGTGACAAAAGCTGGCTGGTTACTTAAAGTTAAACCACGGTGATCGCACACAGATACACACATCCCATCCACTCAAATCATGCGCGTAGCAGGATTCCTCATCACTCTAGCAGAGGCTCGACGATGGTATTCTCAGCAGGAACTCGGCGGCCCTGACGCCAGTGACGAGAATGCCCTCTCACTCCTCGCGCACGTTGTCGAGCACAACCACGCGAGGTTGCTCGTTGTCAGGTATCCTACTCAGAGCGAAGACGACAACCAATACCTTATCCCCACACGAAGGGCCCACTTCAGTCGCCAAAGGTTCCGCGATATCGGTTGGGATGCTCGGCGACTCGAGCAATACCAAAGGGGTGAAAAGGAAGATACCGTCGAGAAGCTGATTAAGGAGCATGGTATGTGGCTACGACACGCCTCTAGGCATGCTTTGACACACTTATCTTAGGTCTGGAGGCCCAGTTCGCTACGGCTTACGTAGACGACTCCGACTGGTACCGCTGAGGTGTACCCAGACCTCCAACTTGCCGAGACGTCAGCTGCAGCAACGTTTACGTGAATATTTACGCTCAAAACATCATACCATCTATCATTACCGGAACGTACAAGTCGAACAAGCATATCTTTTAGTATAGACACAAAACATGTACTTAATAGGACTTTACGGGAATACTTACGCTGGAAGCGTAGTCTCATCCATCATCACTGGAATGCACAACTCGGATAAGGATATTTTTCTAGTTTGTACAGATACAGCTAATGCACTCATATCAAATGGAATCGAGCGAAAACATCTACAAGAGACGGACGAAAGCTTTGAGAACGTACATCATGCAGTAGACAATGACCTACAACGAGCCCCACCCTTCAACGTTAACCTCCGCAACCGGCACCTTCAACCCATCCCTCTCTACGCGTCCCTCACACATCTCCTTGGTGGTCTTCCTCGTCGCTCAGCGAAGCCATACTCCCATCCAGCTCGGCCCATCCACGCTCGGCGGCTCATACTCCTCCCCAACTCGTCCTTCCCAACTCCACTCCCATACCCATAATCCGCCCCCTTGCCCCCCTCGTCTGCTGCCCATGCCCATGCCAACCCCACCCCTCCGCCACACACCCAATTAGCTCCTCATTCTCCTCCCCCTCCCCTCCCGGCCCCGACTCCGACTCCTCACATCCCGCGCATACCCCCGCCGGTGCAACCGACCTCGGCCTTATACCTCCAGCCGGCGCTGCGACGACCTCGCGAGCTCACTAAACGGGCTCTCTCCCGCGCTCGCTGATCCACCCCACGCCCCGTCCGAGCGCGAAGTGCTATACGTAGCCGCCGACGCGCCGACAGGGCCGACTTCCCTCTATGTGTATGCCCATGCGTAGGCGTAGAGAACGACGTATGCCTCGTGAGACTGAGCCGGCGCCGGGTCTCCCGATCCCGAAGGCCCTCTCCCTCTCCGGGGTGCCATAGTAAGAGACCATCTCGACGCGGTTCCCAGACACCGAGCTCGCAGCCGCAGCGGATCCGAGCAGCCGCACGATGGGGGGCCGGGGAGGGGAGGGAGGGGCAGGGAAGCGTGGTGCAGCGACTTGGAGCGGAAGACGCGGGCGATCGAAGAGCTTTTAATCATCATAAAGTTCATGGTCCAGGTCGGATGGCCGTTCTGGATGGGGGAGGTGATGGGCGAGAGGTTGTGGAAGGGCGAGGCTTGGTGTGGCGAAGTGAATGGTTGCTTGCAGTCGGGGTGGGTAGGGGGCCGGGTGGAGGGGAGGTCGGTCGTAGGATGGGCGGGAAAGGTGTGCGGGGAGGACATGTAGGACTTGCTGTTGTGCGGGTCACGGGGGGCGCGATAGTATGGGTTGTTATCTGCGGGCCTGGGGAACGGATTTGTCGTAGATGCGAACTGGCGGTGGTGACATCGTTTCCCCCGAAGCCTGTGCAAGGACTACCTGCTCCAGCGAAGAGATGGAGACGGGCGGCCGACGGCTGCTGCTGGGTTGATATGGATATCCCGTCTCCTAGGCAACGGCGCCCCCCTCCTGTCCGTCCCCCTCCCCCTCCCCCATTCCTACGTATGAAGAGCAATTGCAGTACGACAGGAAGACAGCCGTCGCGAAGGAATGATCACCAGAGATTAGGTAGCACGAAAAAGAAAATCAACAAACAGTTGACCCGGAGTCTAAAATTTGCATTTCAGTCAAGCTTTTTGTCTTCACAGCTTTCCCTTCAAGGCTTTTGCCAACTTACCGTCTACGACATCGTATCTCGACAACCTTCGGGGGGTCACAAGCTGACGGCGGAGGTATATCTCTGAACTATGATGACAGATGTACCCATTTGTCTCTATTTTGACGCCTTCGAGAAGGCACCTGATCAGTTTAGTCCTTAAATTCTTCAGGATCGGTTTGATCACATACTTGACACCCCTGCAGCTAATCCTGCGCATGCGGGATCCTGGCGGCGCTTCGTCGGACGCTCGGGCTCTCGTGCGTTAACCAATTTACGAAGAGAAGCTTCCACTAACAACGTTATTCGATCGAGATCTATGCAGATAGGAGGGGATGATGTGGTCATTAATGAATGGAATGCTCGTATGTGCATTGGACTCATTCCACACGGTTGCTCGTTCTGAACGATATGGACAGCTAGATTCTTTTGCCACATGTTGCGGCTTCTACGGGGTGCGCCACGACTTCTCGCTCCCCTTCGCCTTGTGCGACCTGCCCGCACCGCCCTACAACCGCATTGTTGCAGCCCTTCAAGCTTCCCTGATGCTTCTTAGGAAGGGAGATGAACAAGCTCGTTGGGGTGCCTGTGTTCTTATCTTATCCAATTGTATAGATCTCTATGTCTATCACACGCCACTGGACACGCGCCTTGCAACGCGCACAACACGTGTATCACGGCAGCGTCACATACACGCCTCTGCCATTGTATCTTGAACTAACAAGACTCGAGATAGACTGCATGAGGAAGGATCCCAAGCGGCGGAATAGGACACGGTCACTTTTGCCTTTCGAGATCGGCCATGAACGTTCCGCGAGGCGTTTAGGAGTCCCGTAAGTACGCTCGAGTTGATACTGATCCTTGCCTTTTATGATCCTCTATCCTCAAAAGCAGCTTACATTCGCTCTAAAGAACTTCACCCCCACTTCACGGTCCAGGCAACTCTCATGGATAGGATAAATCGTCACGCTGAAGGGTGAGCGATTCATTCGCAACTGTTCCCATAGGCAACGCAGGGACTCATGACCGCGTCTAGGTCTTACTTTCCTATCCAACCTACGTCTCAGCCACTACGAACAGGAGATACTTCCCCGCATTCGTCCTCGTCGTCTCGCGACGCCCTGCCAAGCAGACCTCGCCGTCGCCCAGCTACACCTCCATTCCCGCCGACTGCACCTCTACCATCGCGGACCCCCGATCCGTTTGTTCCAGGTCATCCTGGAGATAACGACTACCATACGAAGGGCCAGAGCCGGCCGAAATCCGATCGCCAGGCTTATGCTCACTTTCTGTCCCGACTTCGAGGTGAGGAGCGACAAGAGCCTGCCCTGCGCAGTCGGTCTCGCTCTCATAGTAGCGGGGCAAACACCCTTCTACGGCTTCTTGCACACGAAACGGCGAGAGCTGATGCGGCTGAGAGGGAGTTGATGAAGGATCACGAAGCAGTAATTTCCCGTGTCAGGAGCATCAAGGAAGCGCAGCTGCGGGCGGAGGCTGAGCTAGTGCGTGTTACATCAGAATTGGCTTTGTACAAGCTTCAACTCGACATCGCTCAGAGAGGTAGATATCTACCCCTTTAAGCAACATAATATCTAACCCGCCTCCTCTAATAGAAATCCTTCGCGCCCAGACCATCGTTGATGACGTTGAACGTGCTCGCGCCGAAGCCGAGGAGAGGGGCGTGAAGGACAGAGAGCAGATACGGAAATTGGTACTGCAGCGTGCTGTTGAAGTAGCGAGAGAAGAGGGAAGGCGGGAAGGTTGGAAACTGGGCTTAGAAAGAGGGCGATGGGATGCGTGGGCGAGTGAGCAAATAAATGAAGGTGACGTGACGGATGGCGAAGACGATGCGGATGAACCAATCAGGAGAGCCTCATCACCACCTACGCGTACGAAATCTACGGCGTCAGTAGCTGAGCCGTCTATTCCGTCCTCGAGGTACATCCCGAACATTCTGTATCCATGGTAGTGCTATACTAACGCTCTTTCGATTAGGGATCGTACACGAGAGAAGTCGAGCACTCGGGCAGCGAGCAGGAAGAGAAGTCCGCCCGATGCTGGAAACGACGCTCCGCCTCTCCCAGTAGCAGCACCGATACCATTACGCGCATCTTCATCTCCGCGAGATGGCCATGCACACGAGTCATCTGATTCTCCTGAAGACATCTCCATTGTCGCTGATCGCCGACGCCAGTCTAGGGCGCGTACACAGAGTCCTCCCCACTCACCACGCTCTGAGACTCGTTCCCCGAGTATCGCGCCTTCTCGACGCTCGTACCGATCTCGTCGTTCAGTCCCGCCAGAGGGGTATATTCCAACGCTTGGT
The DNA here is from genome assembly GCA_014905825.1 of Lyophyllum atratum. Lineage (NCBI taxonomy): Eukaryota > Fungi > Basidiomycota > Agaricomycetes > Agaricales > Lyophyllaceae > Lyophyllum > Lyophyllum atratum. The sequence goes on along the minus strand of JACGCN010000029.1, from coordinate 528,744 downwards.
CCCGATGCACACATCTCCTTGCCACCTCCTCACGAGCTAAGCATGCCAGTGGACTTCACTGATCAAGCGAATATTGCTGCGAAAGCGACCAGGATACCTTCAAATGCGGACGAGCGCGACAATGGCAACGGTAAAGGTGTTGAGCGAAGGCAAAGAGGGCAGAGCCGCGACAACTCTGCACCGGTAACTCACAGCCATGCCTACAAACCTGCCGCGAGAACTCATACCGACCCCTCCCCGGACTATGACGATGTTTATAGGGTTCGTAGAAAGGATGGTCGCGATACCCCAGCATTATCGACTGTTTCTCGAGTATCGACGAGGATCTCGCAGTACGATATCGTCAGCCCACCCAAAGCCCAGAGGGACGCAAATCGGGAGGAACGATATCGCGACACGGGTGGTAGTCAACGCCCTATAATTTCCTATAACGCGCGCGAAGACTCCCGCGACTACCAGCGGAGAAGGCAGCTCACTCCGCCGGAGAAAATCGTTGAAGACTGGCGTTCTGCCAACTCGGATATTGTGGGAACTCCTACTCCGCAACCGGGTGGACAAGGTCTCACAAGAACCGTCGGGGAACCAACGCGGTCGACTCATGGTGAGCTGCGGGACAGGACCGAAGTACGCTGAGTTTCTTCTTTGCCTTACCTGGTTTCTCCTTATATTCCTTCTATTTCCAAAGCTTTTAATTTACGCCTTCTCTTTCTCTGATCTTAGGTTCATATGATGGTTAATCCGATCCCGAGCTCTCCCAGGGTTCGCTCTCCTCGAGTCAGTGGAGGACCTCGTCAGCCTATTGATTCGTCCCAGGTAATCCCGAAATCCAACCCCCAGCCGAGTATACCTGGATCGTATATCTACCGAGCTGGGAAGAAGGACCATCGATCGGACCGGAGTCGACCTTCGGTTCAACCGCCGTCACGCCCATCCTCGGCAGCGAACATATATCGTCAGCCAACCGCTTCAGGCCTCCGTCCAAGTCCTCCAACATCCCAACGTCGAAGCACGGTGCATAGGTCCATATCCAACGTCACAGTTCCTGGCATAGATGTCGAACCTCCAGTATGTTGTTTATCGAATCCCACACCCCTCTCCCACTTACGGTGTTGCTTGACAGTCACATTCTCCGACGAACTCATCCGAAGGGACTATCATCGACCCCATCCTACTGACCCCTGAGCATGCTAACAGGCCGACAGCGCTCCCCGAGATGTATTCCTCCCATTCTCATCGTGATGAACCCTCGACATTCTCAGAACACCCCTCTGACCCCGTTATTGTTAACCAGCTACCCCCAGGTTTCGTTCCCCTCAGCCCTATCCCCACCATGACCAATTTCAAATCTGAGGACCACGATCATAGGACTCACGAGCAGTTCGGTAGTCATGGGTACCAGATATACGCTGGCATGGCTCATATACCAGAGACGCGCATCCAATTCGGAGCGGGGCCGTCAGGTTACGGGACACGGGCAGATTCATTGCTATTCGGGGAGCCTCCCAGGCCATTGACAGCGGCGGCAATCCCATCTAGTCCCAGGCATGGTGATGATTCGCGTAAGAGGGTTTCGAGCTTCGGTGATTCACCGGCACCTTTGAACCGACCATTCTCGATATTTTCCGATGATTGATTCTTATTCGATATTCTTCTTCTTCCACGAGCAGTCCTTACACTCGTCTAGCTTCCCATGTATTAATGAGCTTCTTTGAGTACATCGAGCGTTCCGTTGGCCTATCCATGAAGCCTACTGATGCGGTCCATGCGTACAACTTACAAGTCATCATGATCTTACACGACGATGGATTTTAGGACATCTTTTAGAGATATTTATCGGCTTGCCCCTATCTGCGCACCCCGTGCTACTAAATGGTATTTTCTTAGTTGGCAGCGACTGACGAAGTGACTGACATAACGAGCCAGGAGATGAGCAGATGACGGACGCGAGCACCATGATGAGTTGACCGAAAATTGACACCATGTTTGGCAAGCTGTTGAATAACAAATAGATTGCCCACGTCACTCCCACTTGCTTCAAACTTGCTTCGCTCCAACCACCACAATGACCCGGCTGCACTACCTGTCTTTACACTATGCCCTTCTCCTTCTCTGGGGTCTGTCTCTTACTACAGCTGCTCCCACGTCGTGCGCCTTCTCTTGTCCCGATGCTGATCAAGACGGCCGTGGTTTAATCACCTCAACCTACGCGACAAATTACGACGGCCCATACTCCATCTTTGACTGCGTGTAAGCGACAAAACTATTTCTAGTCTGGCTATACTGACACCTTTTAGATACGCTATATCTGGGACACCGAACCCACCTCACACGTGTCGTTATTATAAGGTATGCAAATTCTTGAAGTATGCCTCACCCCTTGCTAACGTCCAACCTCGAAGGCTGATGGCCTGAATGCTTTGGGCCAGACAGGAAGTGCGTGCCCAACACAGGCTGTACCCTGCTCCGCAGAGCACTCCCCGAACTTCTCGGCACCTGAGAAAATAGAAAGCCCTCCATGGCTCGGCCCTGGCAACGATCTGTTGTATTGGAAGGAGCATCATCCAGGTCCCACTCCTCCCTAGTCGCGACAGCACACATCCTTCATCATCTGCGCTGTGTTTCCGAGGTTTAATTTGAAGGTCATCTAGGCTTGGGATTTGCGGTGAACAGCTAGGGAGAGTGCCAGGCGTGGCGCTATCATCGAGGGACAATTGCCCGTTACAGGGATCGAACGTACGACAATCCCTAGTTTGCTTATTACCCCGACAACTTTCGCCGTCTACGCGCATCGCGACATCGATACAAGCCCCAGACATACGCTTGTACAACATCTAGATATTCATCCTCCGTATGCAGGTCGCTTCACGCTAAAGCGTAGCACACGAAAGCGGCTTCGTGAGATATATATAGACCGAGGAATTCGCACCTTTCGATTGTTCGCACCATGCATGCGATTTTATACCAACATATCCATCCTAGGGGCCTGGATAGACTATGTATAGCGATTCCACGTGGCTTTTTGACCGAAATGCAACGCCTGTTCTCCGTTTATCACGAGGCGGGCTGGCGCTGGCTGGAGACACTTATAGATGCACTTCCAGGGCCATATCCCCGAAATTCGTCAACCCACGGACCCAAATTTATTCATGATCGTTGACGCACGGTCTCAGTTGAGGTCAGCCTCCCGGCGGCCAGGTACCACAGGACGCCCTTGCGCCGTAGAGAATGGGCGCGCCCTCGACGAGGCAACCATATCTGATATCTTCTGTGCCAACGTCTGATACCCCGCGTTCGGTTGTTAGAGACACACGGCCCCAAGGCCGTAAGAATCACATGGAAACGGCAATCTGAGAGTCACTTCTTCGACAAACGTAGTTCTGTTACGCTCCCCATCTACATTTTTGGATTTAAGAGAGCAATAGCAGTGGCTACAAACAGGTCCGAAGGTCCGATCACAGTTCAAAGTTATGATCCCGACAAATCAGTTAGGTCCCTCTAAATTCATGCCGATTCTGGCCTCATGACCTCGCAAGTACTGTGTCTATGTGTTACACCAAGATGCCTTCGCCTCCCGAAGACGTGTGTTCAGAACCAGTTAGGCACAGCCAACTGAGCTTACAACGCACGTTGACAAGGTCGGCGATCGAGATGCTCCCTGAAACGGGTTTCTCGGCACAGCCCATGCTGTCTAACGGTACACCCCACGTTAATGAACATCGGACCTGGGCACTTATTGCATAGAACGAGCCGCCCTCGCTGTTAAGTTTATTATATCACGCACGCCGCACCCAAAGATGTGCCTTAACCCGAGAGGCGCGATGACTTCTCACATCGTTTACTTCTCAATAGCGTCTCAAAAAGGTTGGCTTTGTTCTTTGTAGTTTCGACACCCCTCACGTATACTGGTAATGACGCAGAATATGTCCAACCCTTCCCCCGTATGTGAGATAAACGTATCCGGTAGCAATGTTCACGAGGTCTCTGCGCACAACCAAGCATTGGGTCCACCGAATTAGCTGTTGCGCCCATTCGACCCCAAGGGCCTCAACCGTTTCAGGTTCCATTCTTCTCGAGCAACCCTCCGCGAAGAAACTGCTATATGAACTCCTCGAGAATGAAGGATGAACTGCACTCAGGATCTCGTCTTCGCTTTCCTTCTCTTCTCGCCTCGTCTCTTCAATCCCGAAACATGTCTATCGTCAATTTTACCTTCGACTCCTTCGATACCTCGATTCTGAACTGCATCGTCCTTGGCCCCAAGTCTCGCAAATACTTCCAGGTCATGACCGATCCTTCGGACCCACGTTATACCATCTTCCAGAACGTCAACTCGGAGGTCGCAGCTTTCATCGAGTGGAAGCAACACCCTGTCGTAGAAATCCGCGGAATAGTCGAAAACCAAGCCGTAGGCCAGTGGATGAGTCTCTCTCCAGACCGATCGTAAGTCCCGTAATGATTCTTGTAACTAAACATAAGCTTAGCATTCAACCTTCGACTAGACGCAGATTGATGGAGGCGAAAGGCCGCTATTACACTTGGGTTCCCTCTGGTGACTCGATTTGTGTCAGTGTTTATCCCAATCACCACTCCCTTCTCTTATTCACTGGTTTCTAGCTTTATTCTGCTGTTTTCAACGCGGCCGAGCTGTTTGCTAAGATTACGCGAGGTCACAACACCGTCAAGCTTGAGATGACTCCCCAGGCCATCCAAGCTGGACTCCTGGAGATGTCCGTCGTCGCGGCGGTTCTCCTGCAATGCGGCCGCCACATCGATTGATCCCCGAATTCGGCCCGCCTAACCCTAGACTGCCACCAACGTCTCACTCTGTATTATTAACTCAACACATACCACTTCTCTGTATCATTTAGCACCGTTTTTGTATTTTGTTAACCCGATGCATTGCCTCGTCGACTTCCCTCACTGCCTGCTATCTCTTGCGCATCTATCCGCTGTAGCCCGCATTCGTCGTTTACTGTAGCAAGGTATCTTTTGCTTTCGCCCTTTTCTTGGAAGACATGGAATCTCTAAAGAGTCAGGTCCCATAGTTTTGGATTAAGACGAATAGCCTGTAGGCGACGGAGCCAATCATCAATGAGCGCAGCTATCAGGTGATCAGCCGACGGGCCCACGGGGACAAAGGCACCTATGCCCGAACCTGTACGTACACTGAAGTTGTATGCATGTATCAAAGGAAGACGATGTCCTTCCACAGTCCGGGATCAAAACCCCACGAAGTGATCATGGAATACTTGACGCTCTTTTTGTGATTGAAGTTTGAATGATTGTAACCTTTCTGGTCGCCCCACCGCTACGTAGAAATGATTTATTTCATGAATAGTGGAAGAGCTTCGAGTGGGACTGAATTTTACCAATCCCCGGAAAGCGCTGGGGGATTGATGTCGCGAAGATGAATCAAGTCCCGGATGATGCCAGCAAATGTTTCCCCAGAATGTCCTCCAGAACAAATAATCATCACAGCGGACTTCCGGAAGTGAAGTGCCCGAAGGAAGATGTCGAGATAAGATGGGGCTCCTACCTTTACCGCATAACAACTGAAGCCCGAAGACTGTTTTTTATTAGGAAGAGTCCATTTATTTATCGACCTGGGGTCGAGGTCCGAGGTTGTCGGTTTTACCCCACAGTACGAAAGTCCGAAGCCTTGAGAACATCGACAACAGACTTACCCAACCTGCGACGGAAATAGTTGAGAAATCATGGCTTTCTTAGCGGTGAAATGTGCAGCACTTTGCTTTGCTTTGCGTTCATATGTTGCACAACAATGTGCTGGAGGCCGAGCGTCTCTCTTAATCACCCCGATATATACTACAATCCACATCGGTAGGGACTCTCAGTTGCCGCCGCCCAGTATCGCTTTCACTCCCTTCCCTAAAATCCTCGAACCACCCACTGACGAATAAATAGATGAGCTTCCGGTCCAAGACCATCCCATGCCGAAGTAATGTAGACTTACAAATGGGGAGAAAACGAGCCTCCAGCATGTCTACATCCTCCCCAGCGAAGGAGCGTTCCAGAATCATGTCGTTGATGTACGATTCAAGCTGGCGAGCTTCGACGGCTGTTCCATGAGCGAGGTCCCGAGCGTATAGGGCCTCCTCAGTCTCGACGGGTTGGGCGAGCGTGGAGGGGGCGGCGACGAAAGCGACGAGGGCGATGTTGAAGATAGTTGAGAAACGCATTGTGTGTTGTGTGAGGGGTAGGCGCGGGTTGTTGATGTGGATTTGATATTGGAGCAGTGACCGCGACCAGCGAGTGTCAAGTGGATGAGGTAGGGGCGATATAACAGAAGGACCAGCCGTTCTTGCTGGTACTAAGTGCGCTAGGGCCTGGCTTTATAGCGAACGTGATCGTCTTGGCAGGCGCACGTTGCCTGGTTATGGACAAGGACGCGGATATCATCAGGACATGATGAAACTACGTCCGGGCACCACAGGATCTGTGCACGACGGCGCTGATTATCGAACTTGCTGGTACGAGGGCTACAATGGCTAACGAGTAACGAGAGTGCGTGCGCCTGCGGCGTTTACAAAGCATCCGGCAAGATACCACCCCGCAACCACCACCCTCGCACGCTCTGAGGTCGTGGTCGGTACGTGAGAGGACACTGAAGTTACACGGTCTTTCCTGGACCAGGATCATTTGGTCGTTATCTGCCAAGAGTACTGATATCAGCAACGGACAACTCATCAGCAGAATAGCTCGGACCGACTTAGTAATGTGTTGTTTTTAATCATGACGGGGCTCCCGAACAGCATAGATAGCGTTCACTTGATTTGATCAAAACGTCAACTAGAAACGGTGTTGTGATCCTGGAACTTTTGGTTGGTCAACGCATCAATCGGCCTGTGTCATACCGGATTCCTTAAGGACCATCAGCGCCACGATCCTTAGGTGATACATGAAACGGACTTACACCGTGATGAACTTCCGCGTTTTTTTGTCGGAACACCTTGAACGGTCATAAAATCCTTCGGATTAGAGTTGCTTGTTTCTGCTTTGCGGTGCCTCTTAAATGTAGTCTGAGGCTTTTAAGGGTGTGACTCACCTATTGCTAGAGCCATGACATTGGTATATAACCAGCGGCCCGACTTGAAGAAAAGCCCGAGGTGGGCCCAACATCAAGCCGGACAGTGTAAGATAGACGCCGAGACAGTCATCTTGGCAAGGTAGAGCAGGTATCGTTTTTTCCTTAGATTCCAGGGTATTGGCAGTCCACTTGTAGGCAACGAGGCGGTCAACGATGAGGAGGCAATGGCCCGCGAGGAAGAGCAGGAAGAGCCGGCCGAAAATGTGTTTGGCTGTGTTGCTCTGCGCCTTCGTGGTGCCACGATCACGGTCACCTGATAATGCAATGCTGTATAAAGAAGCCCACGTTGTAAATCCCAACTCTCTTTCGAGTCAGTTTCGAGCCACCGCTGTTGTCTCAAGATGTCGTCCCTACGCGTCGCCTTTGCCAATTCGACTAACAGCCCGCGCTCGAGCTCTCGTCCAGCATCGAATCGTCTCATCTCCAAGCTGAGCTCAAGGAAGTCTGCCCCGACTTGTACCATCTCGCTTGCGAGTGTCAGTGCGAACGATTCATGTATCAACCTGGCATCGATTCCATTTCCATCCTCTTCTACTCCTGCTACCAACTTGGTTCCATTTCCTTCAACACCCTTGGACTGTTTGGACGCTGCGATCAGCCAGCCTGACCGCACATGCCTCCGCCTCCTTCGGTCGTCCCCAGAGACGCCATCACAGCCCAGGACTCGCGCTACTACCGCTCTCAATGGACGTAAGCGCTCCACTGCGCGTCTCCTCCAGCCTGCCACCACCATGGCCCCCGAACAGTGTTCGAGTGCTGAGCCATCGTGCCAACGTCCGAGGAAACGTCCCCGACTGCAGGGAAGCGCTAAGACGATAAAGCGAACCTCGCCGATCAATTCCTCGGATCTGCGATTCCAGGCAATTGTCCAGCGGAGTGTGGCAGGAGGGGTGTTGGAGCGTGGGGCGGCTGCGCAGTCGAAAGTGGTGCCATCCTCCCAATCCACGTCTCTTGAGACGCAGGACGTACTCCTAGCGAGTCGTCTCAGGTCACGTCTTCTTGCCCAAGGTTTGAGAGAGGCCGACCTTATCAACCTTGACAGCCAACCACATGAAGCTTCCATGGATGTTGATGCCGAGCAGCACCCCTCGCCAGTCGCCTCTGTTGACATGGATATCGACGTTGAGATTCCCATGGGCCGCGCTTCACCAGCGCCGAGGTCCATATTATCGTCTCCACCGCGCCCGTCGGTGTTATTGGGTCTTGATTGTACTTTGGGCACGGAGCAGCTTGTAGCTGCTCTCATTTTGCGACACCAGGCCCGGAAGCCGAGTCGTTCCACCGCTGGATTGAGGGAGAAGGGGATGCCGATGGAGATCCTGAGGAGACCATCGCCGCTCGCCATCTCGACCTTTTGATGCCGCCTAGGATAAGGTTCGTTTCATGCCGCCCACCTACACTCATGAACTTACTCCCATATGTATCCGTTTAGACTCCCTCCCTTCCACCGCGACCCTCCGTCTGACCTGTTCATTGACCTCATCCCGAGCAGCTTGACGCTGCCGGATCATTGTTCCCAATCGTCTATCGCATCACAGTTTGTCCCGCTTTCATGCTATCCTCTCATCCATGTATCAACCACCCGCATCATCATACTTCGGTTATCCACTCACATTAACCTTTCCATCCGCCGACCATGCCCACTGGTTTGACGCACCTACGAGCAATCTCCTGCATATCATGCCAGCCACAATCACGAGTTCGCTGTTGCCTCCAGAGGCCGTCAGCATTGATGCCCATCCCACTGTACCTCATCGCGCTGTATTCGTACAATCACTATCCACACTCCTTTAGCAGGTACATATTTGAATAGGAATTAATTTTCCATGCAACGCTCAGGCTTGTGAGAGGGGTCTGTAACGCTGATCCAGGACTCGCGGAACAGTACAAACGTGTCTCATCCTTTTTTGCTTGTAAGTTCTGCATTCCGTTTATATAGAGTTCTGAGTATCCGCCCGAGCAGCTCAGATGAGGCGACGTCGTAAGACGGATCAAGAGAGAAGCAGAGCCCGCCATAAACAGGCGTAAACAAATGTTCCGCCATCACTGGTGGGCCTCCCGCTACCCTTACACTGCATCTCCATGGCCTCAGCTGTAACGACTGCATACCTGAGACGAGGATACTAAACGGTGTAGAGGACTTCAATTTCGATGGGAAACGACGCTAGCTTCCATTAGACGCCATCGGATCGTTCGTCTCCGGTCGTTCCAGAGTGCAAATGACCACCGCTGGCGGCTGAACCTCACAACAACAAGGGATGATCACTGCTGAGATGCTGCATTGTCTACGCGTATCACTCTCAAGCTATCTCCTTCGCACGTCGGCAAAACCTGCTTTGTGGGCCTCCGCCAGAGGGGAGTCACCCTTACACACTGTGCCCTCCATTGACTATCGCAGTCGGACAATCGCCCCCGGCGCTGCCCTCTCCGTATGCTAACCTGGTCTTTAGAGTCACAATGACATCGACGTCGTCGACAACCTTTGGTTGGGGCGGTATACCGTTGCAGTGTAGGACCCGATGAGACACCGCCTCCGGACAAGCCCGCTGGGATGTTGCAAATCCTCCCAAAATGCCCACAAATATCTTGTCCGCACACAACACGGGTCGCTTACGCTGAAGAGCCGACGCGAGATCACCGTGATTTCGTCACGTCCATCCCCCCAGTCGATCGCCGTCGCCACGTTATGTGCCCAAAGGAAGCCACCAGTGGGGGCACGGATCATTTGGCTGTGTTATACCGACTTCGTTGCCCGTCAAAGAGGTCCTTTTTGGTCGTTCTTCTCACTTCATTTGGGCAATAGGAAGGGATGCAGCGATCACTACTTGGCGGAGGGGCTCCTCTTGAGTGCTTACCCCGTCGATCAGGGAGTCCGAGTTGACCCTTCGGCTCATTTGGGGCCATTTCCTCGACGGAAGATGTTACGGGACGTGGACGTTTTCGGTGCGCATGACGAGTGAGCCCGTGCTGCATCTCTACGTCGAGCGCAGTGTTTATTGTCGGCGTTTATGCCTAGCGCCTGGGGCAGTCTCGAGGGTATTTGTACCGCCAGCTCGACACGAGTTTTTTCGATACAAGTTTCCCAGTTTTCGAACTGCCCTCTCAGCTCCCTCAAGCGTAGAGCCATGTTTATCAACAATCCGTATGCACAAGGCGGGTGGGTCAATCCTCAGAACCCGCTCTCCATCAACAATGGGACATGGGGAGGCCAGTCTCCTCCTCAACCATCCGTATACGGCGCGCTCCCCAATGCTAGCCCGCCTTCCCCACCGAAGATCCTAACATTCTTCTTCGTGTCGCTGAACCCCACCATCCTCAACTCTACCGTCGTCGGCCCTCAGAACCAAAAGTACTTTGACGTCACGACGAACTCGCCGAACGTCGGTGCATCCTCGGTTTTCCGTAAAGGTGGTCAACCTGTCGCCGTCATCGAGTGGCACAGCCAACCCACCGTCGAGGTACACGGTACAGTGCCCCGGCAGGCTGCTGCACGATGGATGGAGCTCTCAAAAGACCAAAGGTCCGTCGTCGTTTGACCGTCGCATTTGATTAACTTTGACATGTTACTAGTTATAAAAGCATGCAAGTGCACGGAAAATGGTACGCCTGGGTGCCGCGAGACAAGGTCATCAGCGTGAGCATTCCAAACCTTTCTCCTACGCGCTAGCTATCTAACAGCGCACCTTGCAGCTATTCACAGTGGGCCCAAGCCAACCGGAACTTCTCGCGAGGGTTTCCCGCGAGCCAGACATGGTCAAACTAGAGATCACTACACAAGCTGTACAGGCGGGGCTTCTGGAAGCCGCTGTCGTCGCCACCGTTCTACTTCAGTCTGGTCGCAACTACGGCTGATCGTTTTCCCCTCACCTTCACCCCATTCGTTTCTTTGCATCCTCATCTTCTTGCTTCGTCTGCGCGGTACAGCCTCGCTGTTCATCGCCTTCATCGCCCCACTGAATCTGTTTTATTTATACGCCTCTTAGTATTTATTTCTCTCTTACAAGTCCACTTCTCCCTCTCCTTCCACTCGCATACCTAGATGTTTCATCGATGTATCTCCTAGCCAGTCCCTGTGTCAGTATCTGTCTTGTATTTTTTGAATGATATTTATTCTACTCGCAAACCGAATCAGCCTACAACATGAGGCTTTCCGTATATCTCAGCGCCCCAGGGTGAAACTTCCGTTACAGGCCTCGTCCAAGTTGATGCGTATTCTCCATACCTACATTGTTGTATTTTACTCCCCACTTCTCTTGTTTCGCAACATCACATCCAGGGTACTCGGTCCGATCGGTAATTTTAGATATGATCCGAGTCACGAGGCTCTGGCGGAAGCAACGCATGTTCCGTTGATCATGATCTAATCTCTGCTGATCTCCTAATCTTACCACAGCACACCATGTTCTTCCCAGCGATTGTCTCCCTCTCCCGTTCTCCCATCATACATGTCGATTGACCAAGTGTCTCGTATTATTCCAGGACGCTACCCGCCTCCTGGGACTTCCCCCATCGCGGACGCCATTCGTGTTCGTCGTGGCTCTCGAGGTATCACACCTCTTGATGCTGCTCTGCTTCATGTTCCTCCAGTGGCGGGGGGTTGGAATTCGCTGCTTGGAGCTGTGAGAACTCAAGGGAAACTACCGGGTGATGTCCGTGAGCTTATGGTACGCAGTCTCAACCGCTTCTAGTGGAGTCGGTACATAGGCTTCACCTGTCTGCAACAGATCCTACGCGTCGCAGCTATCAATGGCGCAGCGTTCGAGTGGATTCACCATGAGCCCGTAGGACGCACCTGCGGGCTCAACTCAGCGCAACTCTACGTGATACGGGACACGGCTACTCCTTTACCACCTTCTGCCGGGATTCTCTCACCACTCCAAACATCAGCTCTCATGTTTGCGGATGCAAGTACCCGAAACGTGAAGATTGGAAAGACTATAACAGATGCTTTAACTAAGGACCTGGAGGTTTGGGCCCGTGGGCAGGACCCAGAGGAAGTCGAGGCACGAACGCAAGATTTGTTGGTGGAAGCAGCCACAGTGGTTGCCGCATATAATATGGTTTCTCGTTTCTTGATCGCCGTTGACGTTGCCGGTATGTCTGACGACGCAGTACCTTGGCCTATTGAGCGCAAAGAGGTAAACATATATATCATCGTGCCGGTACATTTTATTTACCTTTAACAGCATTTTGTCACTGTCCCTTCGTCCTCAGCACCCACCCACACAATTCACGCGATCACACTGACGACATCTCCAACTGCTCCCTGGGTTGTACTTGCCAATTCTCTCCTGACCAATCTTTCTATGTGGGAGTGCCTCATCCCCTTCCTCATCTCCGACTCGCCCGCTACCTCTTCAGGCAACGCAAATAGGTCGTACAACATCCTCATTCATTCTCAACGCGGTCATGGACGCTCCACGGTACCTGCACTTCCAAAGCCAACCACCATCCCTGCCCTCGCGTCGGACATCGCGTTTCTTCTGGAAAGCCTGGATATCCCTACGCCGGTTCACGCCGTCGTCGGAGTCTCGCAAGGCGGTGCTGCGGCACTGGCATTCGCGCGAAGTTATCACAGTCTGGCGCGCAGCGTTGTTGCATGCGACACCTCTCCCAAGACAGCCACCGGGAACAAGGAGGCTTGGGCAGGAAGGATCGGGCTAGTATACGGAGGTGTCAGCGCCGAAGCCATTTTGACTGAGGGTGTGAAGGGCGGGGAAGTCGGGAAGGGGGCAGAATACGCCGCCAAGGTGGGGATGGGGCATTTGGCCGATGTCACTGTACCTCGATGGTTCCCAAAGCCATCCAAGTGCGCGAATGAAGAGGCGGCGAGAGCAGAGCGACGTGCGTGGGTTAAGAAGATGATTGAAAGCACCCCAGTCGACGGTTTTGTGGCTGGGGCAGAGGCGCTGTCCGATTATGATCTCTATCAAGGTAAGCAGTGTCATGTTTTCAGATCTACTCCTCCACTTCCTACGATCTAAGAGCGCTTGTCAGGCGATGATATTTCGCAAGAGCTATTCAAGAGCCCCATCGAACGTGTCCTTCTTGTGGCAGGAAGCCTTGACGGAGGCGGGAATATCGGTAAAACATTACAGCGCCTGAAGGACGAGTGGAACACCGTCCGGTCCAACAACGAGCAGCAGAAAGCGGTGGAGTACGTGGAGATCGAGAATGCAGGACATCTACCGATGGTCGACGAGACGGAGCGCTTCGCAGAAGTACTGCGCAGCTTTTTGGACAGCTTTTAGGGCCGTGGTATATCATACGCGCAGTTTTCTATCAGATATGGTACATCGGTAGACTTAACAAATACATCGGTACGTACAACGTATAACTCCAGTGAGGGGGATACAAAGAAGATCATGAGTAAAATACAATGATACATTTCGGATCTTACATGTCCGATTAGCCCAGGAAAAATTCGAAGAACCTGTACGTGGTGAGACGCTTAGTATGAGTATGTGATTATCGTGAATCACGGGCCTCACGAATCACTGACCATCAACTAGTGCCCCATCACGGTGACGCTCCGTCCGTGACCGCTGAACTCCTCCTTGAACCGTTCCTGAACGTCTTTGTAGCCCTTTGATTGCATAGAGCAACGTATAACGACGGATCTGATACCCCTGTACCCTGCACGCTTCCTTTGCGGGACATAACGGCAGTCGAGCATGTCGAGGAAATCGGACAGCATGTCCGGATCGACAACGCACTTGATAACCTCGAGACATGGGGCTAGGAGACCTTTGCACAGAAGCCTCAGCGTCGAGGCCGAGATAGCTTCACCTTCGAGGACGTTGAGCTCCACTAAGGAGGGCATTTCTCCCATGACGGACTCGATGTCGACATTGCTGATGTGAGCCGTGGTGAAGAACGTGCGGAGAGCGTACGATGACCGAGACGAGAGGGAGCTGAACTGCGCATGATCCCATTTTCCGCTGTTATGATTATCTTTAACCACCTCGACGTTGAAATTCTCCAGCGAAGGGAGGGCGACACGCTCCATATACTTGTCATAGTTGTAATTCTTGACGTTGTGGAGCGTCAGGGAGCGGATGCTGGGGAGGGCTGTGATAGGGAATGTGTTCATTGTCGTCTGAGAGTCATTCGATATGAACATTGTGCAATCCTCGAGGGTGTGGCAGCGCCCTAGGAGGGAAGGAAGTTCTTCGCGTGAAAGGGTGAAATGAATGAGGCGAAGGTCCTTGAGCTGGCCGAATGGCAGGTTGAACATGCTTTCCGGGACGACCCAGGTCCACGGAGATATGCAGTCGACTTCAAAGCTGCGAAGCCGTGGGGCGTTGGAGAACAGGTTAATGGTATCAAAGTCGCGCGAATTCCTGGTGCGATGGTAGACAATCTCGACGGATTCCAAAGCGGGAATTTGTGAACCGGCGATGTTGTAGTACAAGAAGGTGTTCAACCATTCTTGCGGAAAGGCGAGCGTAAGGTGTTGGATTCGGTTGGCGAATGGCGATACTAGGTTTTGTATGGGGAAGCGCTGGAGGCTTACCGAACCTTCAGGGACTGAACCCGTGGTTCGGATAGACACTTTCATAGTCCCAGAACGATTCAGATGTACATGCGCAACAGTCGTGAGCTGGGGCATTCTCGACCAATCGCCACAATCTATGATGATGTTGTTCCAGAGCTTAGGTGTCGAGAACGCCAGAGAACGCCAGCTTGAGCAGACTTGGGTCAGCGTGATGGGACTCGAAGCCCCTACTTTGAACCCGATAAGGGCGGGTTCCGCGGTAAAGTGCTCAAAGATTTCGAGGAACATCTCGCGAGGCAGTTTACTAATGCCTTTCGACATGTAACTGACTCTCTCCCCCATGGTAGCATCTGCCTCGGGGAACGATATAGCCATCCGTGACAACTGAGCTTCCGTTTCACCGACCAGGTTCCGGTCAATGTCTGCCCATTCAGGCTGATCAGTGATGAAATACATGTTATACAACAGACATACCCATATTTGAGGAATCGAGTGGTCCCAACTGTGTGCGAATATCTGCGTCGGCACAAGACGCGAGAGTGTGGAAGGGGCGACAAAGGAAAGTCTGAGAAGGTCGGTACGGAGATAGTGGTGGCTTTGGCTCAATATCGATAAACAAGCTGAAATCAGATAAGATAAGCCTCACAATGGCACGAGATTGGCGCCCATCCTCGAGTTGTCTTCGAGTTGACGTTGACCAGCCACCTCCGTTTTCTTACAACACGGCGGCTCATTATGGCCTCCACCACGGTACATCCAATAATCACAATCGATCTTGTCAGTGTTGAAAGACCATACCCGAAGTCGCGATATTCTGATGCGCTGATAACCAGACCCTGGATCGAGTAACGACTCGAGATGTGTTGACTGGTGTGCTTCATTCGATTTTATTTCATAGGCTCTTCGGAACCGTAAAGCCACAGACATTCGAGGTCCTTGACGTTACTATGGTACTTCGGCATGAATCTCCTATTAGGAAGCCGATATATTAAGGTAGAATTTGTAGCCAGGGGTCTCTGATCAAGCGATCGAACGGCTGGTTGATGAAAAGGTCAACGTCTTCTGGAAATGGATTGAAAGCGGCGCAAAAAAAGATGGCCAGGTGAGTGCTGAGCGCGCTAACCGGCAACGTTGGTCTTGGACCCTATTAATTGCCTTAAAGATCATCGTGACGTTTGCTGAAAGACGGCCCAAGAAATCGTGGTTCCAGGTTCATATGGGAGAAGAGGAGGTTCCCTGGGAGAAATGGTGAGCCCTCTCCGATCCTTGGTACCGGTGCCGTGTAAAACCCCTGAAGGGTCGTCAACGCAAAACTTCAGCAACCGCAGACAGACCAAGGTGAAGTCGTCCTGTTTTCCCGGGGTTTTGCCGCTTGGCTGACGCATCCGAGCCAAGATCGACAAAAATTTGACGCCGATTTAGGGGACACCCTCACAAAAGCGATCGGGACCATGCTCATCCACACATCGTCCGAACGTGGTCGCATGGCGGTCCCATTAATCACAAGCCAGGCGGGAATATCACCCTTCCCCATCCAGATTTCGGTTATAATCGGTGGTGTGGAGGTGGGGTAGGCGCTGGGCGGCTTATCAAAGTGTGCCCCCTAGCTAATCAATCTATGACGTTGTCTGGGCGCACAGGCCAAACACGCGCTGTCTTCGGACATATGTAGCTGGTTGCGCGGAGGTTTCGCTCATCCAGGGTTATTGAAAGAGACGCTCTAACACCTTTAGCCGCGTCAAAGTCTGTCATGATTCTTACCTGTGACCAAGACCTTTAACCTAACCGATGTTCCAAGGTCGTTGGCATGCTCGAACGGGATTCCACCAATGGCTTACAAGACCACTTTTGCATAACAGGCCGTTTCTACGCACCCCGACGTTTTTTTCGTCAGTTATCGCATGGAACGTTCCCAGTCACATGTGCTCCTCGCCTGGTGACCCATTTGTCCTCACTCGGCAGAAGGCGGCTCCAGGTTATTTGAATCCTTTTTCCGAGGAACAGGTGAAGATCATTAATGAAATATAACGTATCTTGCCTTACGTTCAGGATATGGCACACCATACCAACTGCGACGTTGGGCCTTGGCTACCTTGGATGTGGCTGTTCCTGACTGATCGAGTCATCGCCCGGGAGCAATAGCCATCCGAATCATGCGGAATCAAAGCCTTAACCCTAGACTGGTGTTACAATTCGTGCCTCAATATCTGATGCATGGGAACACAGCTGAATACAGGAGAGCACATCAACTTTCGAAGCGTGCCTAGAT
The DNA here is from genome assembly GCA_014905825.1 of Lyophyllum atratum. Classification (NCBI taxonomy): domain Eukaryota; kingdom Fungi; phylum Basidiomycota; class Agaricomycetes; order Agaricales; family Lyophyllaceae; genus Lyophyllum; species Lyophyllum atratum. Next base: position 511,872 of record JACGCN010000029.1, on the reverse strand, counting down.
TTTACTTTTGCATCCCTTCCATGCTGCTCCCTATCAGCCGACCGGTCCAACCTTCTGCTCGGACCACATTTGGCATCCCGTAACGTCACTCGGCCGCCTCTTCTTAAAGGCCCAAGGTCGAACCACCTCACTGTTTACCAGGTCCCTTCCTCGGTTCCATCATGGTGAACAAGACCCTTTGGAGCGGCCTGCGTGTCGCAGTCCTCGTTTCACTGCTACAAGCTTCTGGCTTCCATGCGACAAACGTAGATTCCAAAGTTCTCGACGCGTGCTCGGGCTACAGCGCATCGAACGTCAAGACGAACGGTGCGGTCCTTACTGCAGACCTCCTCCTCAACGGGCAAGGGTGTAACGTGTTCGGACCGGACGTGAAGAAGCTCGGTCTCAAGGTGACCTACGAGACAGGTGAGTTGCGATGGCCAAAGCAGACCTTCTCTCCCTCACAACATTTTCCACAGACACCCGCATCCACGTCAAGATTGTTGACGCCAACGCCACCCGCTTCGAAGTTCCCGAGTCAATCTTCCCTCGACCAACTCTCAGCGGGCACCCCGTATCGACACGGGCGGCAGCCATCCAGTTCAACTACACCGCCTCCCCCTTCTCTTTCTCAATCTACCGTACTGCCTCTCGCGAGGTGCTGTTCTCGACCGCCTCCCACCCGCTCATCTTCGAGCCACAGTACCTTCGCGTAAAGACGAGTCTGCCCACCGATGCCAACATTTATGGTCTCGGCGAGCACACCCACCCCTTCCACCTACCCACCGACAACACTACCCTCACGCTCTGGTCCCGTGACGCGTACTCCGTCCCGGTCGGCACAAATCTTTACGGAAACCACCCTGTGTACTTCGAGCACCGAACCACAGGGACGCATGGTGTCTTCCTGCTCAACGCGAACGGGATGGACATCAAGCTGACCAATGCGGGAGGCACGGCGCTGGAGTATAATGTCATCGGGGGTGTCCTTGACTTTTACTTCCTGGCTGGGAGCACAAGTGATCCCACAGCGGTGGCTAGGCAATATGCTGACCTTGTCGGTAAGCCCGCCGAGGTGCCTTATTGGTCGTTCGGTCTCCACCAGTGCCGGTTTGGATACAAAGGTGAGAAGCGTACGCCGTCCTTCGTGATCACCCCTCTGACCTGTGTTTCTAGATTTCGTTGATGTAGCCGGTGTGATCACAAACTACTCCGCTGCTGGCATCCCTCTCGAAACTATGTGGACGGACATTGGTACGCGCAAAACCTTCTCTTGTATGACATATGCTTACCTATCATCTCTCTTAAAGACTACATGGATAGACGCCGCATCTTCACCCTTGAACCCGCCTTCTTCCCTTTGAAACGGATGAGAGAGATTGTTGATTACCTCCATGCGCATGACCAACGCTTCGGTGCGTGTATCACTTGGCTCTATCGAACTAACACTCATGCAGCCCTCGTCCCTAGTGCTCATGACCGATCCCGCTATCGCGGTGACGAACGCTGAGGAAAACTACGGACCTTACGACCGAGCTGTTCAGGCTGACATCTTGCTCAAGTCCTCCAATGGAAGCGCCGCCCTTGGGCTTGTATGGCCTGGTACGAGACAGAATTTTCGATTCTATGTCACGTCTCTAATCTTTGCGTCATTAGGTGTAACCGTATATCCAGGTTTGTGATACCAAGGTTTCTCCCTCTTGGTAGTCACTGATATGCCCATCCAGACTGGTTCCACCCCAAGATCACAGAGTAAGCCTCTTGGCAGGACATTCTCATTCACTCGAATTCACCAATACGTTACCTCAGATACTGGAATAACGAATTTGCGATGTTCTACAGCCCCGAGACCGGTGTTGACATCGATGGTGCTTGGATTGACATGAATGAACCTGCCAGCGTAAGTTTCTCCGGGTCTATGTGCCTTCGCTCATGGGCTGACATAACTATAGTTCTGCAACTTGCCCTGCACGGACCCGTTCCAGCAAGCTAAGGACCAGGGCCTGCCCCCACCACGCACGGGCTCGCCTCCCGATCCCAACGCACCCATATTCGTCGACAACTCGAATGTCAAGGTCAAGAGAGACGATATCCTCAACCCCCCATACGCGATCAACAATGCAGCCGGCGCCCTCTCAAGCAAGACCGCCTTCGTAAGATACTATGCTTCAGCATTCTGAACATCGCTCACACTTATTCCCATGTAGACCGATTCCAAGCATGCCAACGGCATGGTGGAGTACGACACCCACAATCTCTACGGCACTATGATGTCGACGGCCACCCACAAGGCGCTGCTCGCCCGCCGCCCGGGCGAACGTACCTTTGTTATCACCCGTTCCACTTATGCTGGTGCGGGCAGGGAGGTCGGCAAGTGGCTCGGCGACAATCTCAGTCTCTGGGAGCACTACCGTTTCTCGATTGCGGGCATGCTGGGCTTTGCTACCATCTATCAGATTCCTATGGTTGGAAGCGATATTTGCGGGTTTGGTACGTCGCTTCTTTCCTATTTGCTGCAGAGTGAGTCTGACGGGGGCTTGTAGGTGCTGATACGACTGAGAATCTCTGCGCGCGATGGGCGATGCTTGGTGCCTTCTACCCTTTCATGCGTAATGTGAGTGTCACTCCTCTGGGGGTCGTGGCTGTAGCTAAGCCCGTTCTATAGCATAACCAGGACAACTCCATCAGCCAAGAGTTCTACCGCTGGGCTAGCGTCACTCAAGCCGCTAAGAATGTTTTGGATATTCGGTATGTCCTTTCAGCTCCCATGATGAGTTCAATACTCACCATCCTTCCAGCTACCGCCTACTTGACTACATGTACACTGCTTTCCACCAAGCCCACCTCGACGGCACTCCCGTCCTCCACCCTCTCTGGTTCAAGTACCCCAAAGATGCCGCCACCTTCCCCATCGACCTGCAGTTCTTCTACGGCGACTCCATCCTCGTCTCTCCTGTCACCGCCGACGACTCTACCTCCGTCACCTTCTACCTCCCCCGTGACACCTTCTACGACTTCACCACCCTTGCGCCCGTCAAAGGCACTGGTGCCCCGATCACCCTCACCAACGTCTCCTTCACCGAGATCCCGCTCCACATCCGCGGCGGTGCTGTCCTGCCCCTCCGCGCCCAGTCCGCGATGACGACGACCGAGCTCCGCACGCGCGACTTTGAATTCGTGGTCGCGCCTGGCACAGACGGCACGGCAAGTGGCAACCTCTACATCGACGATGGCATTTCCATCAGCCCGGCAACATCGACGAGCTTGAAGATGTCGTTCAAGAACGGACGGCTGAGCGTCCAGGGTGTGTTTGGCTTCAAGTCTGACGTGAAGACCTCGCGGGTGCGGTTCCTCGGTGTCGCGAAGGCGCCGAAGACGGTCCAGGTTAACGGCAAGGCGGTGTCGAAGACCGGGTTTGCTTACGATGCGACAAAACAGGTGTTGGATGTCACGGTCGGGCTTGCTTTGACCGGACCTTTCAACGTGCAGTACTCTTGATTATCATCATGTAAGCTAGGGAAAATGTACGCAAAATGAAATCATTATCTTTGCTCTCTATCGTATTGGCGCCGACCAGCCCTGTCCAATCCACCCGCGTGTATACAGTGTTAGGTGTAGGGCAACTCAGCGTATGAACAAGGTCCTACTGTCCGCGTTCATGGCCTCTGCGATCGACGATCGTTTCTCTTTCATCCTGGCGTTTTGCTCGACTATCAACAAAGACGCTAGGATTTGGTCTCGGAAGGACTCCGTACCTGCCTCCATGACAAGGCAAGGTTTGGTTCCAGCTATGGTCATGTATGCCAGGGGAGTGTGGACATCATGTTCGCTGAATAGCTGAATGGAAAGCAGGTTAGTCAATGTAGAGTGGGGCTAATCCTGTGAGGGACGTACGGCGAGCCTATGAAGTTCGTGGGCTTTCCAGTGGTATCTCCCTACGCCGGTCTCGATGATCGCCACCTGGCTGTAATGGAAGTAACAACGAGTTATTGAAACATGATATCAATTCCTCGGGCGGAATTAGCGCACCTTCCATCCATGGGCTCAGCGTCGGGCATCCACTCGACCAGCTTCATGGGCCTCCCTCCATGATGGTCGGCAAACGTGACAGTGTCCGGCAACAACGATCGGCGTTTAATAGTGGCCAGAACACGCTGCGTATTCGCGTCTTGGATTGTAGTGCGACTGCCTGATCTGCCCGACGTGGATACGATGTATTCTGGTTGGCCTTTGGATGAAAGAATAGCATCCTTCATGCTGTTTGCGCTGAAATTCAGCTGGATGGCGGATGAGTTTACCAGAGTAGCAGTAGAGTCCATGCTGAGCCGTCTGTAGTGGCGAACCTAGCTGTGGAGAGGTCGCATTTTATAGAAATCCGCTCGACGCCGCGTGGCTTTTACAGAATTAGTCAAGTACTGGTCGAAGGATGTTGCTCTGTAAGTGGAACTGATAGTCATGACACCTGGCAAACGAGCGGTTCCGAAAGTTGGAATGCATTTGTCATTTCTAAACCTCTGTTGACTCGAGACTCACGGGACACCCCGCACCGCGTCGATCTTGCCGGATGTGCGTACCTTCGGATCGTAGAACAAAAGATTTTTCACGCCTTGCGGATTGAAGGTTGGAACTAGCAGTGGAGGCTAAGTGCGAGGAAGATAAGACGACAGAATGAGGCACGCGATTCTCTTACAATCATGACCGGTCAAAAACAATTAACCGAGGCCTATGCAAGCGAGCTGCGATAGATCGTCTTATCGTACTTATCGCTCCCCCTCTTGTGAATGGGAGGTGATGAGAGTCGTTATAGCGGAAATTATCAGAGCTGCGTCATTGTATGATGGCAATACTCCCGGGACTCGAACGCGTTCGCGAGCTGCCGGGAACTGCCTCCATTTTCCGCATAACATTAGGTGCGAGTGAACGGCTACGGAGAAGGGGATAACCAGCGGTGCTATGCTGGTTCAGGTTCAACAACTTCTGAGGCCCTCTGAGGCCGCGTTAGCTCCACCGGCCCGGACGCAAATTCCAACCTTCACTTCGTTCAATGATTCGTTTTTCACGATAGCGTCGACACTCCTTGAGGAAGCATATTCGTCACGGCAGCAGCAAAAGAGCTCGATCCAGACAGCTACAGAGCTCGAGCGGTCGGTGGGAGTCAGTAAGTCAGTTCAACAAGAATCTGAGAGAGAGATCTGTCTAGCTGTGTTTGAACTTTCGTTGATCAGCTTTTCTGGTTTTCTGTTTTTAGTCATAACGCTCGATTCGATGCCGCTGCGGCCATACCGACTTTCCTCAACCTGCGACAGGCCCACGTCGACCTGCGCCTCTGACGCAGAGACCCAGCATGACACCTGAGCCTGAGCCTCCTTCAGAAGCCACCCCCCTCCTAGCTTCACCCGAGTCAGAGCAGAGCTTCAAACGGGAAGCGGTCTATGAGCGGTTCTCGCGGCGCAGGAAATGGGTCATCTTGGTGCTGGTGTCGTGGTGTGGGCTGATTCCCTGTGAGTGCTACCTTGGTGTCTTTTATGCCCTCGTTTTGATGAGTGGGGCGTGCAGTGTTCGTGTCGGGGACGTTCATTCCTTCCATACCGCAAATCGCGAAAGACCTTGACACTACAGGTCCTATCATCAGGTCTGCCCAGTGCCTCCAGATCTTTCCTCTACGAAATTCCTCCTTAACTTTGAACGCAGCCTCGCTGTCAGTTTATCCATCTTCGGAGCCAGTCTCGGCGGTCTTTCCGGTGCAGCATATTCCACATTCTGTACGTCCCCCACCCCCATTCTTCGACCCACTTCCCCACCTAATCCACCATCCCAGATGGCCGCCGCCCCGTATACCTCGTCGGCCTTCCCCTCCTCTTCATCGGATCTCTCGGAGTCGGACTCTCGCAGACCGTCACGGAACTCATGATATGGCGCTTCGTCCAAGCGTTCGGTTCCGCGCCGGGCTTGTCAGTTGGGGCGGGTGCGATTGGGGATATCTACAGGCTGGAAGAAAGGGGGCAGGCCATGGGAGTATTCTTCGCCGTACGTCTGCCCTCCATATCGCTTCTCCCACCCCTTCTAAAACGCACTATAGGCATGCCTCGTCGGTCCCGCTCTCGCCCCTCCCATCGGAGGTACATGCCTCTCTCCACCCCTTCCCTCGTAACACTCGCTGAAACCACCCCTCACCCAGGACTCGCAGCTGAATACGCCTCCTGGCGCATCATGCAACTCATAATGGGCGGCGTCGGCGGCGTCATGTTCATCTGCATGCTCCTCTTCTTCCCCGAGACGAGCCACCCCGGCACGCGCGGCGTCGACAAGCTCCCCGCCGCCTCCAGAAAGTGGGTCTTCGTCAACCCGATGCGGCCGCTGGCGCTGCTGCGCAGTCCTAACCTCCTTGCTGTGGTAAGCGTGTACACCCCGTCGTGTATTGGAGGAGAATGTGCATTGACGCATATATGAAGTCTTTCGCGGGGTTCGCGGTGCTGTTGACGGATTATGGTACGTCGGACCACATGTTATCCCTGTTCCACGGCTGAACGAGCTACGTATAGTCCTCCTGGTGCCCCTGGCATACACCATCGTAAGTCAAACTCCCACCACCCAATCTGTCTCACCCACCAACCCCATTCTGGCCCCAGGGCGTCCGATACAACATAACAAACCCCGCCCTAATCGGCGCCTGCTTCCTCCCCGCCGGCCTCGGCAACATGAGTGCGTCCCTCCCTCTCCCCTCCCCTCCCCCACTGCCCACTCACCCACCCCTTGCACCCCTCCCCAGTCGGCGCCCCCCTCGCCGGCCGCCTCTCCGACAAACTCATCATCTCCTGGCGCGCCCGCCGTCTCGGGATCTGGTACCCCGAAGACCGCCTCCGCGCCACCCTCCCCTCCGCCCTCCTCCTCGTTCCCCTCTCCGTCCTCCTCTCCGGCGTCCTCACGCAGTACGTACCCGGGGTGTGGGGGTTAATTGGGAATTTGGTGTGTCTGTGGGCGAATGGGGTGGGGGTGGATGTGGTGCTGAGCCCGAGTGCGGCGTATGCGGTGGATGTGATGAGGGAGAGGAGTGCGGAGGCGATGGCTGCTAATGTGTGGGTGCTTTCGTCCGCTCTACATACCTTGGTCTTGAGCGTGACTGACTGACTGACTTGTGACGAATGAGTAGGGCGTTCCGTGCCCTCCTCCTCTCCCTGTGCATATCGGGTATACTCCCCCTCATCGACCTCATCGGCGTCGCAGGGACCAACGCCCTCTCAGCGCTCCTCGCCTGGCTCGGCTGCTTGTACGTTCGCCCCCCTCCCCCTTCCCCTGTGCTTGTATAATGTACTGAATCACCGTTTTTGACAGCGTTTTGTGGTGCACGATCCGGTATGGGGCGCAGATGCGCGCGTGGGTGGATGTGGGGTATACGGCTGTGGAGGGTAGCTGAGGCTTCGGGATGGGAGCTGGAAGAGACTGCATTAAGCTTTATGAAGGAAAAGGATTAAGCTTTAGGAATGAATAGGGTCGAAGCGAGGGGGGAGAGGGGGGTATGCACGGAATCTTGCCTTGGAATTATTAAGGAAGTAGGAGTATGAGTAGAATTAGGCTTAGGAGTAGATCTCGTGCGCGGCTGGACAGGCTCCTTCGTCGTAGGACTTATAGATACATACCCACCTGGCATGTACAGGTAGTAGCAGTAGCACGATTCCATCCCTATCTGTCGCGCTGGGAAACCACGTAATGATTGGAAGCCCAGGGGGGACGGATATCACCGTCCGGTATGGTGTAACGGCTAACATTGCCGCCTTTCATATCAAGTAAGATCGATTCGCGAACGCGGCAGCTCGGGGTTCGATTCCCCGTACCGGAATAAAATATTGTATGTCAGTATTTCTTTTTCGATGGTGGGAGCAGACTCGAGTTGTCCTCGTTGTCGAACAGTCGAAGGCTTCCAAATCCCAAATTGAAATGGCAATAGTCAGCATCAGTGGGAGCAGACTCAACCTGTCCTCGTTGTCGAACAGTCGAAGGCTTCCAAGTTCCAGATGGTAAGGATCAGCATCATATTGATCAATGATAGCACTTATCTCCTTTCCTTCATCTCCAGTTACGTCCGCGATGTTAGAGGATGTTACGCCCAGCGAATTCCTCATCAGCGACGTCCTCGACGTTTTCGCGACCTTCAGCCCGCGCGAACTGGCAGCATGTCGACCGAGGTTCCTTCGGAGACCACCCCGCTGCTTGTAGCGGACTCGGAGCCTAACCTCAAGCACGAACTGGTGTACAAACGGTTCTCGCAGCGTCGGAAATGGGTTATTCTGATGTTGATATCGTGGTGCGGTTTGATTCCTAGTACGTGCTATTGTTTTGGAGTCTATGAGCACGCTCATCCTCTTGCAGTGTTCATCTCTGGAAGTTTTCTTCCTTCAGTACCCGACATCGCCAAAGATCTCAACACCACTGGTCCCATTATCAAGTCCGCGTTCTGTCTCTTCGGAGGGAAACCCCTGCTAATTTGATAAACAGCCTAGCCGTCAGTTTGTCCATGCTCGCATCGAGTCTCGGAGGCCTCTCAGGGGCAGGCTATTCCACATTCTGCAGGTCCTACGCATACTTGAGATGGGTAATGGCTGACATAGCCTTGCAGATGGTCGGCGACCCGTATATTTCTTTGGATTGCCGTTATGCTGCATCGGGACTTTTGGGGTTGCATTGTCCAAGAGCGTCCCACAGCTCATGGTGTGGCGCTTCATTCAGGTGTTCGGTGCGTCGCCTGCACTTACGGTGGGGGCTGGCACCATCGGGGATCTCTACGCACTTGAAGAACGGGGGCAGGCGATGGGAATTTACTTCGCTGTGAGTCTTTCGCGGACTCGTCTTCTCGGATTCACCTTTTTGAAGCGCGCTCTAGGCATGCTTCCTTGGTCCCGCATTAGCTCCACCTATTGGAGGTATGTAAGTCCACGTCTAACGTCCCACGGAGGCTGATACCTGTTCTCCCAGGATTTGCCGCGCAATATGCCTCTTGGCGCATCATGCAAGCTGCAATAGGTGCAGTTGGGTGCGTGATGCTCGTGTGCATGGTTCTGTTCTTTCCGGAGACGAGTCACCCGGGCAAGAGAGGGATAGACAAGATTCCGGAAGGCTCAAGGAGACTGGTCTTCGTTAACCCGCTAAAGCCTCTAGCGTTATGGCGTAGTCCGAATCTTCTTGCTGTCGTGAGTATACGTTCTGCGACTTTTGACTCGGAGGAAGAGCTGTGTTGAATGCTGCCTTATTTCAAGGCGTTTTCTGGCTTCACTGTGCTGTTGACGAATTTTGGTAGGTCAATATTATCATTCTTCTTTCTGTTCTTATGTTGTAATGCGTCAGTCTTGTTGGTGCCCCTTGCCTATACGATTGTGAGTCGTACACGCTCGAGTCCGAATTCCCGTTTGACGTCGGTTTCCGCCAAGGGGGTCCGATATAAAATCACCAGCGCCGCTCTGATTGGAGCCTGCTACCTCCCTGCCGGAATCGGAAACATGAGTCCGTGCTCAATGTTTGCCTATCATACGGTTCATCACTCATGAAGTGTCAGTCGGAGCCCCCCTAGCAGGGAGAATATCTGACAAAGTCGTAGTCAAATGGCGCAAACGCCGCGGCGGCGTATGGTATCCCGAGGACAGATTACGAGCCACGCTCGGCGGGGCCCTTTTCCTCGTTCCCTTCACCGTGCTATGTTCCGGGCTCTTAACGCAATTCGTCCCCGGGAAGGTTGGGTTGGTCCTCAACTTGATGTGCTTGTTTCTCAATGGCATCGCTGTATGTATCCACAGTTATCCGGACATACATCACGCTATTGATAAACCTTTACCTTGGATGCTAGATCGATGTGGTTCTCAGTCCGTCTGGGGCATATGCCGTCGATATCTTCCGGGACCGGAGCGCTGAAGCCATAGCTGCGAACGTGTAGGTCCTCTCCGCACTGGAATCTTCTTCGCGGCGCACTGACTCTCGCCTACACAGTTCGTTTCGTGGGTTCGCACTGGCTATCTGCATCTCTGGGCTCCTCCCGTTGATCGAGGTCATCGGCGTTGCGGGGACCAACGCACTTTCAGCTCTTCTGGCGTGGATCGGAGGCTTGTAAGGATGTTGTGATGACATTTATGTGGGAGGCGCTGACCTTTTCGTACAGGGTGATATGGTATACGATTCGGTATGGCACGCAGTTGCGGGCTTGGGTTGATGTTGGGTATTCGACGGCCGATACCAACTAATGACGTGTTATCGCACTATACACTATCTGCAGGTTAATCTCATTGGACTTCTGTATTAGGCTCGCGGAAGATTCTGTCCTGCTTTACCTTCAATACTACGACGCAACCCTCCGTCGCAGCTTTTTCATACCTGATACTTCCGCGATAACGAAATAAGATCCAACTCCAGCGAACGCATCTTCGGAGTTCGTTTTTAAGAACAGAAATTCACACTCTCATTTTTATAAATCATTGGGCAGATGGCAACTCTGGAGTATATCTCAAGCGGAAAGCGATAACATGACCTTGACTCATGATCCACCACAGTGCGTGATAGAAATTGATTCAGGCGAGTATACAGCGGTCATAGGTATGGACAGAGATGACCAGACTCGCACGTTGAGTAGAGGTAAGATAATCCTTCAATATACAGACGTCAGTGGGCCTAAGCACCTGCTTCGACCGCCATCGCGCCTTCTTCACATGCCGACCTGAACATATCAACAACCCCCGTCCCACCCGCCAATTGACTAAGTCCATCGTACAGCACCTCCCCGCCCACTGAATCCTTGTATGTATCAATTATATTTAGATTCTGACACTGACAGGTGCAAGATTCGTTCATCCGCCTACATTTCGTGGTTCCTCTATGTGTAGTTCCTGACACATCGGAACTTGCGAAGTTGTCAATGCACCACCTTCCCCATGGACCCACCACACCACTATACATACCTGATACTTATACCCAAAAAAAGCACACGAAACTCGGGAGCGAGCGCATCGGGCAGACTGTCAAAACCAAAAAAAAAAGAGAAAAGAAAAAAAATCGTATGCGGTAGCTGAACATGGACCCTTGGACGTGAGCTCCAAGCTGGATTGGTCGGGTTCAAGCGAGGCGGCGGCGCGGGTCGGACGAATGATCGCAGGCGCAAGTTCGTGTGGTTTGCCCTGACCGCTCGAGGGAGGGGGTGGGGTGGCGCCCAATAGACGAGTATCACGATAAGGTTTCTCGCCGTTCGTCGGGCGGCGGTGCCCAATACGGCGAGGAAGCACGAGCACGTAAGTAGAAAGCGCTGAGAATGGCCAAGCGCCTCACGATCCATGATCCTGATCTGAGCGCGCTCACTAGGAGAAACCATCATCATCACCATGACGGGCGTCTACCTACGACCGCACGGATTTCGCGTGTGTGGGTGGTAAGATCCCTCCTCGTTCGTTCCCCGGGTCCGGGCCTGCAGAGACAGGGGGTAAGCGCCCATGATGTGTGGTGTGCGAACACATCACCGAACGGAACATGTCCCTGGTCAATGTTAATGAACGAAGGCAACTCCGCGACTAGGTCCATCCAACCCTGAACGCATTTACCCTCGTGCCCGGTGTCGAGGGGGCGTAGGTAGCAGGGATCCCGACAAGGCTCTATCGCGAGCCTTCCTAGATGTAAGTCAATTGAGTATCCACAAGTGATGGCCGGTGGGGGTGGGTATGGGTCAAGGGCATGGTAGAGAGTGATAGGCGCCACAGGACGGAAATGGAAAGGTCAAAGGTCAAAGGCAGGATGACTACATAGGTAAGATATGTGGTGCTCGTTTGTGGCTATGTCCGCGTCGTGATACTGGTGTGGTGGGGTGTGGTGTTGTGTGGGATGTGATATTTCTGGGGCGTGGAGCGTGTATCATTGACAGATATCGCGTATTATGTGTCGTGCTGTTGTACATAACAGCGCCGAGCCCAGCTATGAGGATCGAAAAATCTTTTTCATGATAAGAAGGCAGATACATTGATGACGCGGGCAAGCATCGGGATCCATAAGCCTCGATGCCCATGACGGAAGGTAGAATATGTGTGAGTGGCGGAGGAGACAGCGCCTAGGCCTTGAAGTCGTGTCTCTCCCATCCACTTTTATTATCCGCTTCGGACTAATCACTGACCGCGCACCTAGTAATATCTCCTTTCAATGCCGTATCGGTGTTGGACAAACGTCAGATTTGCTTCTATCACGAGTGGTGTAATTGACAATTAGACTAACGGCGACATCACAGTTTTCTGGAATCCACTGGAAGAAGAGATGTGAATGTAGGAGTGACGCAAGGAGGTGATGCGGATGCGTTTTCGTTTTGCCCCGATGGGGGTCTGACATCTGCCCTTTGACGCTGGGGGAGCAGAATCTACCCTACCTCCAGATGCGTGTCATCCTCTGAGAATTAGGTATCGACTATATACCCAGACGACTCTGAGCCGGGTATATGCCTGGAATATACCGAGAAAGAAGGTCTAGGCGCACGATCTTCGGGCTAGAGGGGTGTGCATCTGTGACCGATGGCAAGTCGGCGTGTTTCGGCATCACTAAACTTCGTCATGATGAAGTTCTCACTCGCAACTCCCTAACCGGAGCGAGGTGTCAGTCAATGATCAGCTTCGGGTAGCAAGGAATGGCGTATTACCCACTGGGTTTCCCTCGCACCGCCTTCTGTCCGTGTATGTCCAGTTCTTCCCATCTCCCATACCCGTCCGAGATTGGAGCGTCAATGTGGAGTCATAACGTGAGATTTGGTTAAACAAGCTCGTCCAAGGCGACCTTGAGGCGCTGAGGATCGCCGTGATAAGATGAGGCCGGTGAGTACACGAGGTGATGGATGTTGACTTCTATTGCCTCGTGTGTGTGTGCCTGTGGGTGGCATGATTAGCGCATCTGCTGAGGTAAGCCAAAATCGACATGTGGCACGGGCGTGTTGAGCGGTGTCAATGTGGAGAATATAGTCCTACACCGAGGGTGTGATACCCCATCACCTCCCCTCCAGCACCGAGCATTCCTCAAGACAAGGACCCCCCCAAGTACCGCCTTCTCTGTGGCATGGGCTTTTCTGTTGTGGGATGAACTGCTTTGTGCGTACAGGCTTCTTGTCTTTTTATTCTTCGTTGCCTGGTGATCTTTGTTCGACTTACTTGTTATCGATGCAGGCTTGACTACAACCTTTTACCATGGCGCGAACAGAATACGATAATACGGCGAGGGCTGCGTCCGGCTCCATGGCGTCCTGCTTTTACGAAACAAGTCCAAGTCCAATTTTCCATCTCTCGGCGCTCCCATCATCATCGACCGCACCATCTGATCTACCAGGATTTGCATGTAACATAGGCCCCTCGCACAACTACACCCAGTACACCACAAAACACCACCAGCTCGATTTCGCACCAGCGTGCTCTTTTCCATTCCCCCCATCACCGCCTCCCACGAACTCGGACCCAAAGCGGAGCGTCCCTCTACCAAGTCTAACTTACTCGAACGCAGATCCAGGGCCATCCTCGCATTTGGACGGCATACTCAACTTGAGCATGCCTGCTGTGGCGCTGAAGCACGTGGCTCCCTTGACGCCGCCACCGACGCTCCCCACCCCGACCCTGGACCTCCCCCCAGCCGACAACGTGCTCTCGCCTATCCCGAAACACGACGAATTGGAGTCGTCCCTCCTCTGCCTCCCCTCCTCGTCGAGGCCGCCGGACCAAGACCACGACCACGATCGCACGGTGGACCCGTTGCTCGACCCGCTATCCCCAGAATGGACTCCGAGCAATCTGCTCCCTTTTAATTGTCTGCTGTACGAGGAGGACCACCATCACGCCGCGCTTGAAACGTTCAGGGAATACCTGCAACACCCGCATTCGCATGTCAACACCAATAATACCCTTTCCCCGGAACCTTCGTCATCATCATCGCGCCCCATCCTCCCCCCACTCGACATCCCCGACCTCCACTACTCACCCAAGAGCACCTGGAGCGATTCCCCCACCTCCTCGATGGAGATGGACGTCGACTCGGACCTGGAGCTGGACCTCCTCCCGACCCCCATATCCCCACCCGGCTCGCCCGCTCCGTCGTTCATGCGAAAACTCGACCTGGATCTGGACCTGGACGAGGATGATGATTTGATGTACGACGAGAAGTATCAATCCTTCCCCCACCCGAGTCCGCCGGCCATACACCAGATTCATTTTCTACCATCACTCGACGAGGAGGATATACCGACCTCGCCCTCCCTGCGCTCTTTCTCTGCCCTCCCCTCTTCGTCCTCGTCCCTGCCCACCACCTCCGATGGGGATTACCCAACCACAGACGCAGACATGGACGCAGACACGGAAATGGACTTAGACTTCGATACAGACCCATGGGACACCGACCCCATGCTCGCCTCCCCCCCTTCCCCCGGCCCCACACTCCTCTCCCTCCCCGGCGGCGACACCGACGACGACCTCCTCCCACCCGACCTCTCCCCGCCTTCCTTTCCCCACTTCCCCGGCGACGACACCACCACCTACGCCCCCGGTTCAAGTCCCGGCTCCCCCTCACGCAGCAGCCTCCTCCTCCTAGACGACGTCCCCCCACCCCGCTCCCCCTCCCCCGACGACCTCGACCTCGACCCGCACCTCCTCTCCGACCCCGACATGCGGCGCCTCTGTGAGCTCCGACAGAACGCCCTGGCGCGCGAGAAGGAGGCTCGGACGCTCGAAACAACGTTATTGGAGAAAGGGCTGGTTCGGGCAAGGTGGGATGTGAGAAGGGCGAGGAAGGGGGAGAAGGAGAGGGGGAGGGAGATTGGGGAGATGTTGAGGTTGAAGATGGCGCAGCGGGATCTGGTCGGGTGTGAAACGGAGGCGGGGAGTGGGAGTGGGAGTGGGATTGAGAGTGGGGAGAAGGAGGGGAAGAAAGGGAGGGGGGGGGAGAGGGGTGGGGAGTATGAAGCAGCTTGTGGCGAAGATGATTTTGAGGAGGAATGAGACGTGTCGGCCGCTTGGGCAGAGGAAGACGCCGCTTGGATACAGGAACGATATACGTACCAACAACAACAGCAACGATAAATGGCGCACGAGCTCGCCTCTTGCGCGGCACGCGAACCTTCCGCTTCCTCGACCTTTTGAGCTTGCTGGCGCAGACGGAGCCGGCCTTGATGGTGATGAAGAGGGCGAGGGCGGATATGCAGGCGAACCTGCATACCCTTACGGAGGTGGAGACGGACATCTGGAGCGGGGAGAGGAGGAGGATGTGGAGGATCTCGAGGAGCTGAGCAGGTTTATTGAGGGGGTTGAGGACTGGGAGGTGCCTGGGTGGACTGTGCCCGCCGTGCTTCCTAACTTGCACACCTCTAAGGCCCTGTCATCGAGTTGAGTTGGAGCGGCGATTCGATATGCGAGTCGAGGAGTATTATCGAGGGGTTTGGGGACTACGCGCTGCCTGGATATCACCCGAGGGTTCGGACTCGCCAAATCTCTTGCGTTACCATCGCGCCTTGGGACGGCGGAATTTATCAGGTTGTTCTCTTTTTCTGTTCCTCCCTCATGTGATTTCCGCACTTCATATCACCTTCTATTCTACCTTGACATCCCACCCGCATTGGCATTGGCATCTCCCCGCTGTTGACCCATTTCACTGTACCACCATCAAAAAAAACCTCTTCAACTTCTCAGTTTTTTCTTCTCGTTCTCGTATGATGAGATGGACTTTTGTTCGCGCGTGAGGCTTGGATTGGTGTTTCGCGGTTGCTTGCAATTGTTCGTGGTCATGTTGGCAGGAGATTTGACTTTTCCCTCTTCCTCCCCTCCTCTCTCCGTTTCTGTTCCCATTTCTCTCTCTCCCCTCTCATGCGCTAGCGCGAGCTGTACCAGTATCTCCCACCGACCCCATGATGGATCCCTGAAATCTCTTACACACATATATATATGCGCATACCAATGTAGTACTATGATATACGATACCACACTCACAAAATATATGTTTTGTTTTGAATCGTGGATGGTCAATGGCAAAAGGGTTGGGGGCTGGGTTCTCCGAGTCATGACTAGGCCGATGTTTTGTCACGGGGGTCTTTCTCACAATGGGTTTGCCTATACCCGCTACTTCATGTGGCGCAAGTTTTTCTAGGGCCAATGATATTCTCACGTCCGCAGGTGGACGTTCCTGTCGGTGACCATGTTACTTGATTTGAACTGCGTATGGAATTACAGGATCTGTGAAAACCTATAAGACTGACGGATAAGTGGAGATGGCGTGTGATTCGCCCTGTGAACAGTAATACGCACGAACAGGGGTTTGGAATAGCCAACCGTTCAAGTGGGGCAGGAAGATGAGTTTACGCAGCTGTGATGAAGGAACACGACGTCAGAAGCTGCTGGACGAGCGTCTAGGAATTTACGCACATTCCTTCATCTGGCCTCGGAGAACCCTGGGTGCAACATGTGAATCCCGCTGGACCTGTGGAACACGGACTTGGGTAGGATTCCGAAATATTGTGGACAGTCAAAAAGATTTACATTTCTATAATTATAAAGTTAGCATGCAAGGGATGGTATAACGTTGGCTGGAGAAACCTACGCTGCCTAAACGAGTGAATAAGAGGGACTGTCAGTGGACATGGTACAAACGATGAGTGCTCGGCTATGAGAATCGACGAACATGGAAGAAAGGGTAATGCCGCTGGGGTGGCGATGCTTTGCGAGATTACAGCGAAGATAATAAATGCGATGAGCTTGAAGTGAGCCATAACTTCAAGAAGACAGGATGACCTGAAGAACGCTAACTTGAATGGCAGTCGGTATAAAAAGGAGGGCGCAGGGTGCGGCCCGGGAAATCATCACAGTTCTGTCAATTCGTCAGTGACACCATCATGAAGTGGATGTACAATGAACTGAAGGGTGACAATCTGCTTGATACGCCATGCTCGTATAACGACGTTAACGGCACTGAACAACGAACGTCGTTGCATGTGCTCGAGATATTGAGCGAAATGGGCATTATGTCTAAACTTTGAGACGCAATATCTTGTCCGTGGTACTGTGCGGGCGACCGCCTATGTCATTGTGGGGTACATCCTCGGTGGTCCGTTGGTCATGACGTTTGGTGAGGAGTCAGCCAGGTCGGTGGCTCCGGCTCTCCATGTTCGAGCGGCGGTCTCCAGCGCATGGATACTGCGGCCAGGGAGAAACTCAGCCTAAAGTATTCATAGGCTGCGACCCAAATCCGCTTTCGCCAACCTGGTATGTACCCCTCCATTGTTGAATTGCCTCGAACTTATGTAGGGAGTTGCGCTTTCGCCAGCCTTCACGTGCAGACGGTGTATAGTGCGATACTAAGTCATTAATTGGTATCGGCCGTGGAATACCCAACATCAACCCACGCCCGCAACTGGGTGCCATACCGAATGGTGCACCATAATACCCTGTATGAAATGGTCAGTGCCTCTCGTCATCGATGTCATCACGATATCCTTACAAGCCTCCGATCCACGCCAGGATAGCGGACAGCGCGTTGGTCCCGCCGACGCCGATTACGTCAATCAATG
This sequence comes from Lyophyllum atratum, assembly GCA_014905825.1. NCBI lineage: Eukaryota > Fungi > Basidiomycota > Agaricomycetes > Agaricales > Lyophyllaceae > Lyophyllum > Lyophyllum atratum. The sequence continues at coordinate 494,357 of JACGCN010000029.1, read as the reverse complement.
GGAGGAGTCCGGAAATGGAGATAGCTATTGCGAATCCCCGAAACGAACTGAACGGGCGAGGGTTAGTGGGCCGCGAGCAAGATGCGCTGACGACGTACACATTTGCAGCTATGGCTTCAGCGCTCTGGTCGCGAAAAATATCGACGACGTATGCCCCGATCGGACAGAGAACAATATCGCACTAGCAGGAAGGGTATATCAATAGCGTGACGTGAATTCCGAAGACCGTGGATACGTACGCCAAGGCCATTGAAAAACAAACATATCAAGTTGAGGATCAAGCCAACCTTCCCGGGAACGAATTGAGTCAAGAGTCCAGAACATAGCACGCTGAAGGGAACAAGGAAGAAGGCTCCAATAAACGTCCCCCGTAATCGGTCCTCAGGATACCATACGCCCCCACGTCGTCTGCGCCATTCGATTACAACTTTATCAGACAATCTCCCTGCTAATGGGGCTCCGACTGAAAATTTGTGAGTGGCAGTAATAAAGAATATAGTCAAGCGCTAGACACAGACTCATGCTTCCGATTCCAGCAGGGAGATAGCACGCTCCAATTAAAGCAGTGTTGGTGATATTATATCGAACTCCCTTGACGGAAACCGACGTCAAACGAGAATCCGGACTGGAGCACGTACGACTCACAATTGTGTAGGCAAGGGGCACCAACAAGACTGATGCATCACAGCTTTAGAATAGAAAGGAGGATGCCAATCTCGACCTACCGAAGTTTGATAACAAAACGGTGAACGCAGAAAAGGCCTTGGAAGAAGGCGACATTCAAGTCAGCGCTTCTTCAGAAGTCGCTAAACGTATACTCACGACGGCAACAAGAATCGGGCTACGCCATAGCGTTACAGGCTTTAAGGGGTTGACGAAGACTAGTCTCCGCGAGCCTTCCGAAATTCTGTCTATTCCTCTCTTGCCAGGGTGACTGGTTTCTGGGAAATATAGAACCATGCAGATAAGCATCACGCACCCAACTGCACCTATGGCAGCTTGCATGACGCGCCAAGAGGCATATTGTGCGGCGAATCCTGAGAGAAGAAGTATCAGCCTAGGCGAGGCGTTGAAAGTGGACTTGCATACCTCCAATAGATGGGGCTAAGGCAGGCCCAAGGAAGCATGCCTAGAGCGCGCTTAAAGGCGATGTGGAGAAGACGAATACACGAAAGACTCACGGCGAAGTAGATTCCCATCGCCTGCCCCCGTTCTTCGAGGGCGTAGAGATCTCCGATGGTGCCAGCTCCCACTGTCATTGCAGGTGCCGCACCGAAAACCTGAATGAAGCGCCATACCATGAGCTGTGGGACGGTTTTCGACAGTGCAACCCCGAAGGTCCCTATGCAGCACAAGGGTAATAAAAAAATATAGACAGGTCGCCGACCATCTGCAAGGCTATGTCAGCTGTTAGCCGCATCTCAAAAAATGCGAAAAACCTGCAGTATGTGGAATATCCTGCCCCTGAAAGACCTCCAAGACTTGACGCAAACATTGACAAACTGACAGCTAGGCTGTTTGTCAAATTAGCAGGGATCTCCCTAGATGACAGTCGACGGACCTGATGATAGGACCAGTGGTGTTAAGATCTTTGGCGATATCGGGTATTGAAGGGAGAAAACTTCCGGAGATGAACACTGCGAGGGGGGTGAGTGTGACGATAGACCCCAGGGTATTAGCAGCGTGCACGTACTGGGAATCAAACCGCACCACGATATCAGAATCAAGATAACCAGTTTTCGACGGGGCGAGAACCGTTTGTAGACCAGCTCATGCTTAAGGTCAGGGTCCGCTACCAGCAACGGGGTGGTCTCCGAAGGAACCTCGGTCGACATGCTGCCAGTTCGTGCGGGTTGCAGTTTGCAAAGACGTCAAGGACGTTCTACTGAGGAGTCACTGGCGAGGAACCTGGAATACGCTGAAGCGTCGGGGCCTAAGCCGCCTAACATCGTGGATATGACTCGAGCAGGTGAAGAAAAAGGAGTAACGCGATACTCAATCATTGATCGATGATCCCATCATTGCCATTTGTAAGCCTGGCCCTTCGACAAGAACGACAACTTCAGTGACTCTAACAGATTTCGATGCCCAATCGATGCCATTCCTTTCCTCTCCCATTACTGGAAATATTCGACGACGTATTCTTCGTACACCGCAGATACGAGCATGGGAACCTCACTAAACATTCTGATATGTTGAGAGTGTGCAGAAAAACCATGATATGGATTACGGCCCGAACTGAAGTTAGGAGCGACGGTGTCACGACTCACCACTGTTTATCACTAAGTGCACAATTGCAGGGAGTGATTGGTGCGTATAATCCCACTTCAGTGTATCGGTGGTGCACCTCCCACTCATGTAATTCGCTGTTCCAGGTTTTAAGCTTCAAGGACTCGTCTTCTAGTACTCGCTGGCCAGTTGAGGAATGACGTACACAAGCTTTCGACATTGGCCCGGTGTACCACGACCAGTCGCATAACTTCTCGACACCGATGTTTTCAGCGACATGCGAGGCCGACAAGTCCAGGTTGAAGAAGGGCGTCAAGGAGTGCTCCATCGGAACACCCATGCATGCTTGTCTTTCTTACCAATGGACTTCCTCTTCACGTGGTTTCTTGAATATTCGGCCTCTGGAGATTGGGGCGGCGATTTCTTGTCAAGACAGATCTATATGACCTCCTTAGGCTATTATCAGGTCACTGAGACAACACATAGATAAACATTTACTCGTGGAAACCTTAGCAGCAGCATATTTTCGAAGAGTCGACACCCCACCCACATGCGGCATCAGTATCAGTCCCTTGGTAAGCTCGTCTCTTTTTCATTAATGCTATGGTCTGCCTACTGACCGCTGATCGCTCTGAAGGGTCCAATGATTTAATCCGTAGCTGCCCTTCCACGACTCAGCGTCATCTGAGTACGAAGCCATCCAAAAATGTCTGGAGAAGGATAGAACATTGGCCGAATGGTGGCCGTCTTTGCCGATGGTGTGTATTTGTCCTCAAAACAGATTTGAGCCATATTCATTTCCGAAGGCATCGTGCCATTCTATTCTTCTGTGCTATCACGATCGTCTCCACTTCTTTAGGCGCATAGCGCTCAAGTGACAGTGCGGCGCCAGCATGGCTATAACTAGCGCATTTTCACAGCACTACCTAGCTTCCGCTCCTTCCACTTTCCTCGTGTGCCGAAATGAGCGCTGCAGCATCACCTGAGCCCGGTTCACAGATGTTCTCAAACTCGAGCGCGGTCGATGTTTCTGATAGTACAATGACTGCCGTTGGACGCGATACCCACACCACCTCTTTCAATACCGTGAATAATTTCCAAGGCTCTCATGACGACGTTTAACACCCTTCGATTATGATTTTCAGCCCGCCGAAGCCGTCCAAGCAGCAGTTAATAGCGTTGGTCGAGACCAAATTATCTACACCGGCGCAAACATAGGTAAGTCCCGGGCCCCGCTTCATTTTGGGGACGTCTCTCATCAGCGAGATGCAGTGTCAGAGGGTAATACCTTTACACTCACGGCTCGGAGAGGTGAGATCCGAAGACCTTGTATCGCATTTGCTCTGCTGATACTTTTTATCAGGGACCGCGACTGGGATCATGACCAACGGCAGAGGAGGGAGAGTGCTGCTCGGCCATGGCAACACGTTCACCATCATAGCGGCCCAACCGGAGGGAATAGTCGACAATGGAGATTCCAATCTCATCCAGCTCGAGCAAGGGAACACATTCACATTGACAGCGATTGGTACGGGCACACAAGGATGAAAGCCTGTATGGTATGTTGTTTTGCATTCGAACAATATTCGATTGCTTACCGGGGTCCTAAGATTCTGGCTGCTGTGACGATCTGCCTTCGACCTCGATTAGGTTTGTTGGGGGTTCCTCGATGACAGATCTGTTTTCTACTTGTATGGATGCTCGTGTAGTAGCACCATGATATTTGCTATTGGGATATAGGTGGCCTGCTTGCATTCTTCGGAGGCCTTCGTGAGTTTACTGGCTGTCCATCCCTGCGATAGCCTTGCGACGGGTCCAGATCAAATACATGACTTCCATGCTAACTATGCGATTGTTCGAACTTCTTTCAGCAAGCAGCGCCCATAGCGCAAGGCGGTGGCAACATGGCGATCGTGCGCGGTTATTAAAGAAGCATCGTGCACTGTTATCACAGAACCAGTGATCACCATTTCTGAAATCACGCCTACGAGCCTTTTTAACCAAGAGGGGATACGATTGAACAAAGGATAGATACTCAATGGTGAGTTCACTTCAGTTGATACCACAGCCGCTCTCGAGAAAGACCCTTGACAATGTTCCCAGGATCTCGGACAGAACTACGATACTAGTACCCGTCAGAATAGTTCGGCGCCTACAGTGATATTCAATTCCAATCATGGCATACATGCTTCCATGCTGCTATTGACTGCGCTATGATCGCCTGTCTCGCCAGATTGCAGTGTCGTGACCAAAACATTACTATAAGTAACACACCTTTATGTTAATACTGCGCGCTCATCTTCCCTCCTCTTAGCCCTTTTGCATAGGTGGATATGAGCATTGACGCATTGAGCGCTCAGCTTAGGTCTCTTATATCATCCGACTATCCTCATACTGTCGAGCTTACCAGCGGCACCTTGCTTTCCGTCAGACGCAACACAGACACCTCCCTTCTGAGTCGTATTGTGTGTAACGTTGCCTTCCTTATCTTTCAATACACAACGCTTACTCTCCTCCGTTTGTGATTTACAAGGCAGCGTTGATTATGAATTGTGGTCGTCGAGTCAAAGACTTCTACTATTCGATTCCTAAACCACTGCGGGATGCAATCGTGAAAGGGGTAGTCACTATCCTGATCGGATTTTTGGGCAAAGGTATGCCTTGCCAACCACCCCTGGACCTAAGAAGTGTTGACAAGTATTGTGGTTAGTATTACTAGGCTCGGCGGCTCCCAGCCCCATAGTGGCCGAGGAAGAGTTAGGTAGGATCCGAAGTTTTTGCATTACATGCTTCTGCTGATCCATACTATCAGGGTCTTCCATCGGAATTATGATGACCGGCGAGGGCTCGAACGTGGACCTGCTCAACGATAACGTGTTCACCATCACAGGGCCAATAACGCGGGGAATCGTGGACACTGGGCGGTCAAATGCGGTCACACTCGGACACGGTAACAGGTTTACGCTGGAGCAGATTTAGACACCGGATACCGACAGTTGAAGGTGAATTACTTGCGTTAGTATTTCACGCTCGAAGCATTCATGCTTACCTACCAGAGCCTGCGTATAGACCGTGAAATTTGGTGTCGATGTCGATAGCCTGTTGAGCAGCGAGCTGGGTTTTCCCTTTCTTTCTGTACGGATAATTTCATACCGACCAATCTGAGAATGTATATGTGCCTACCTCACTATGCTGCATAGCATCTGCTAGACTTCTATCACCACTGGCCAACATGCCATAAAGTAGAAAGCTATAGAACTGAGCCCCAAGTAGAGGTTGGCCGGGGTGTAATTTGTCTTGAATGGGTCTACAACAATCACTTACGAAGATGATTCAGTGCTGAAGCCTTTCCCGATCGCGATAAAATTGGGGACATCGGCTTGGACTAGGATCAAACAATCCTTTCGGAGAGGCTTGAGAGACGATCTAACGATTCATGGTCGGTTTTCACCCACTTTGGCACTAGACAAATTAAACCTTGTCTTTATAACCGTTCCATCTGGACTCCTGCGTCGGCGGCTGATATTCATCGCTAACTTGCTGCGCCATTGTGCAGCAGCGCCAAGCATTCAGTGCCCTCGTGACGGCTGTCCAAACGAAAATCGTCTTTCCAATAATCAATTTGGAAATCGCGACATTGATATAGTCCCGTCGTCTGTCCCTGTCACTGCAATTTTGAAGATTGGCATCCTTTATCGAAGATGATGTGAACGCGTAAAGTTAGCATTCTATTTTTGGCCCAGTGCGGTGGATCAAATGTGCACAGCCACATCGGTCATAGTCGCAGGCTCAAACCTCCATCAGCGCCGTGGGCGGTGCTGATCAAGCCCTTCCAACTCTATTAGACTCTATAAAGTCTTCTCTCATCATCACCGCCAGTAAGCAAGATGCCTGGAGGCCGTCGAAATCCATTCAGCGTGACTAGAATTGTCGAGGCCGTCGAGCATGCGAAGTCAAACGCTCACGATATGGCAAATGTAACGAAGTCACTAGCGCAGGCAAAGTTGGGTGAGATTCCTTTCGTAGATATCGAAATTCAGGTGAGAAATGCCTCTCTAAAGTTTGGAAGCAGCTGATCACAACGAAACGGTTGCTATAGTTCATTGGCGCGTCAGGTCTGCCCAAGATGGACGTGGTTGGCACAGCCGATCCTTATTTTGTGGCGAATATCGACGAGAAGATCTCCTTCGTGTACGTTGGTCCAATTTCCCGGGTATTGCTTCTCCGCATGTGTTTAAATAAGCCTTGCAGTTCAGCCGTGAAAGGGCAGACCTTGGCGCCAGTCTGGAACGAAATTTGGCGAGTCAAGAATGTACCAGCTGTTGCTGATCTACATGTGCAACTCCTCGATAAGGACGAGGGTGCACCCCATGACGATTACATTGGAAAATTCAAGACGTCTATTGCGAAAGGTGCGAAGGAGGCCGAAATAGAGGGGCCGATTTTCAGAAAAACACGAGGAACATTTTGGCTCAAGGCAGGTCCTTTTTCTCCCTCGTTACCACTCGCGAATACGATACGTACTTCCAGATCGATAGCCATCCTTCAACGGATGAAGACCCTTCCAAGTTCCCATATCTTTTCGATGGACCCATCCGCTACTCCCGGCATTACTCTCCCACCGTCGGGCGTTTCACGAACCTTAACGACGCCCGGCTATATACGACCTGGAAGATGTATCTCAAAGGCGTGCCGCTAATTTTCGGTGACCACTACCAAGGCTGGAATCGCTCCTACAAGGCGGCGCAGAGCATCTTCCAAGGTCCAACGAGCATCGCTGTGCGTTCTGGCATCCAGGCTGGGCACCGCATGCTCTACGCGCGCAATCCCAACAACGGGTTCGGTGTAATCGACGAGTTCGCGGATGTCACCCATGTGCTTCACGGCGGCACGAGTCGCCCTGGTGCCCCGCGCAATCCACAGTTCGAGCATCGCATCAAGCCTGCAGTGTATACGTACATCATCTCCGCTGAGGACGACTCGTTCCGCTTCTCCGAGACGGGCGCGGCGTTCTTTGTTGACTTCGCGTCAAAGCATGCGTTGCACAGTAACTGCGCTGAGCGAGTGAGATACAGCGGGGAGTTCCATCCACGGCCGAAGGGCGGGTGGGAGAACTTCAGCGATGATACGCAAGATAATGAGGTCGACTGGGAGCTTGTGATCGACAACAACTCGGGAACTTATGGCCCGGATAAAGAACTGTTGCCCAACCTGCAGCAGCTTCTCGAGTATAATTTCCCTGGCTTCCAGATTTATGCTTGGGATCATGGTGATCCAAGGCTCGAAAAGAGTAGAGAAGCATGTCGCGACTATGCTATGAAGCATCGTGGTGTAGGCCAGGACGAGTTGCAGCCGCATACAGCCTCAGGTGAGGAGTCGCTATCGCATCAAGTGTCCAAGGTTTACACAGCAGACGCCTGAGACAAGTAAGAGGCTCCACGAAGCCGGTTAGGAATCAAGGGACGGATGGATGAAAGATGGTGTAGTACTCTTTATTTTATGCATACCTTAGCTATTTTTATTCATATTCCCGGTGTATCTTGTTTATTCTCTGCCACTTCAGTATTGACATTTACCACTATTCAGATTGTGGTTAGGTGGTACGAAGATAATGAAGGTCAGCGAGCGCTTCTAGTCAGCTAACGAGTCAGGTGAGTATCGTGATCCGCTTGGTAAATTTAAATTTCAAGTCGTACCCGAATACCTGTTCAACCCTGTCACGACCCACATGGTTTTTTCACCCTTTTCATCTCCTTTCGATGACCCACGTTATATTTTATCCCGTTGCTGAGTGCTGAGGCATTGTGCCAAAGGCCTTCAGTTCGGGAGTTCAGACGCCGTGCCCCGGCGAACTGGCGACGAACTACTAGACATCTAGCTCATCGCTCAAGGTCAGGAGCGTACACAAACGGTGAGTGGATTCCTGAAACTGAAATCATGACATAGACCATGGTTTATATATATCGACTATCATAGGCTTTTCCACCTCCCTATAGGATCCGGAGCAAAAATAGGAGAACGATACCGATGTCTCGCTGAAAACATGAAACCTTTCGAAACCTTTAAAGGGTTACCTACAAACGAAACTGCCAAGTCCTCCTTCCGCTCAACCAGCACTTCCGACCCTCTGACAAGCGAAAATGAGCTCTGTAACAACCGGGGCGGACGGAATCAAATCCGTTCCTGCAGCAGCGGTTTTCGCCGTCCTATACCTTCCCATGTTCATACTTTTCGTCTATCAGTCATTCAGGCGTCCCAGTCCGGTATTCTATACCCTCTCCTTCTTCTGTGCACGTAAGCTCTCTTTTCAATTCTATCGATCAAAAACTAACAAGCTCTTTGACAACAAGTCCGCATGGCGTCCTTCGCCATGCGCGCCGTCATAGCAGCGACCATGGTGGATGATCCACGCTTGCTCACAGCGGACCAGGTTCTCTTCAGCATCGGGTTCTTTGGGCTCCTGTACTCTGCCTATACTCTGGTACTTGATCGGTCTGTTTTCCATGGACTCTTAATACATTGACTGCTTAGAGGCTGACACCCGATCCCAGCGAACTCGTATCTGAAGTACCCATCTCCACTAGGCTCATCCCCCGCTTCATCCGGCACCGGAGGCTATACCGCCTAGCGCTGCTTGTAGCTGTAATACTCGGCAGTGTCGGTATCTCAGAAACAAACAGCTCGAACCCCCAGACTGTTTCACTCGGACAAGGCCTACACCAAGCGAGCACGGCAATATTCCTTGCTCTTGTCGTGCTCTTGGCCTACCAAACGCTCATTCTAGCCAAAATTACATTTGCTGGTACGTTGGAGCCCCATATTGACTTGCCTCCTGCTCAAAAGTAACGATTCCAATCAGATGGAAGATTCAGGCATCGGAAAGGCTCTCTCGGAGCGAAATACGGCGTCTTCATCCTACTCATCATTTCGCTCCTCCTCCTTATACGTGAGGCGTTCGCCGTTGCCACCACAAATGATCTTGAAACGCAAAACAACGAGCATTTCTGGTATCCATTGATTGCTATGCCTGAGTTTATCGCCGTAGTGCTGTATAGTACACCAGACCTCGTCCCCGTGCATTCCGAGCTTCCAAGGGCAGAGTGCTAAATACCAGATATCGCACATACTATCCAACGTTCCCTGTTTCCTGTACAAGAGGCCCTCAGCACCAAAACATAGCAGATCGAAATCCATATTCGCAGTACATCTAGACTTCATTCATTCGTCTTAATACATATAACATTACATTCAGCAAAACACGCTTATTCCTCTCGCACTTCCTCAAATCCCAGTCCACTCAAAGCCCCTCTCAAGCACAAACGTCTCCTTCAACTCCAGCGCATCACTACTCGCCCCAACCCTAACAACATACTCCCCCCTCTCCACCGTCCAAGCACCAAAGCGCTCCTCCCAATACGACACCGCATACCGATCAAGAGACAGCGTCACACGCTCGCTCTTCCCAGGCTGCAGGTCGCGCACCTTGGCGAAGGCCCTGAGGTGGAGCGGCGGGTGCGTCAGATCCGAGGTGGTGGGGAGCGTGACGTAGAGCTGCACGATTTCGGAGCCTGTTAGGGAGCCGGTGTTGGTGATGGTGACGGAGGCGGTGAGGTTGAACTCGGTGTCGGTCACGACGGGCTTGGAGAGCTGGAGGTCAGTGAAGGAGAAGGTGGTGTAGGAGAGACCGAATCTGAATGACAGGATGTGGAGTTAGTCGTTGAACACGCTTCGAAGACATATTAGATCATACCCGAAGGGGAAGAGAGGCACGATGTTGCGGTGCTGGTAGTGCTTGTACCCCTGTTGTCATCCAACGTCAACTTACTACCACAGACTTGAGAGTGGAAAGACGACTTACAACAAACAGATCCTCCGCATACTGCACCACCCCATTCTCCGAATGGAAATGCCCGTGCGACGACACATCCTCCAGCTTCTTGGGGAACGTCAACGACAGCTTCCCCGACGGGTTATGCTTGCCAAACAACACGTCCGCAATGGCATCGCCGGTGGAGTTGCCCAGGTACCACGCATGCACGAGGCCCGCGACAGAGTCCACCCACGGCAACGTAATGCTCGAGCCCTATCCCACAGAACACCAAACCCATCAGAACATCGCCTTTCCGAAAATGAAAGGGGTAGGAGGGAAACTCACCGACTGGGTCACGACGATAGTCTTCGAGTTGGCCGCAGCCACCTTCGTGATAAGCTCATCCGTACGCCCTGGGAGCGCCAGCGTCGTCCGGTCATACCCTTCCGTTTCCCAGTCCGCATTGAGTCCCACAACGGCGATAACAACGTCCGCCGCCTTCGCGAGCTCCACCGCCTTAGCAATTGACGCGTCTGGGTCCTCCACCTCCGCACCTCCGAGGCGGACGCCGGGGTTGCTAGGCGGTTATCGTTAGTCGTTGTCTTATAGAAGAGGGGCGAATGAGAGCTACACACCTATCCATGACAGCCTCGTCCTCGTCGCCGTCCGCCGGGCCCCGCACGTTACAAAACTCCACATGGACATCATGCTTCGTGTTCGCCTTGAGCCGGTACACGCCCTTCTCCTCCTCCGAGCCCACACCGAAGAACGACTCCCCGCGGCGTTGCCGCGTCCAGTTATCAATCACCAATTGCCCATCCACGTATAGCTTATCACACAGCGTCAGCACCCTACTCTTCGTATCGGAAGCTACAGAGGAAAACGCACCTTGGCCCGCCCAGCGGCGGTCAACCCAAATTCGAAATCGACATCATAGTCGCGAGGCTTCAGCTGCCCCCGGAGATGCATGGACCATTTGCGTGTGATGCCCTTGGGCGTCGACGTGCTGATGAAGAGCCTCGTTTCGTCGATGACCCTCGTCTCTAAAGCTTCCTCGAGGGGCATCATACTCTCGTCGTCCTCATGGGCATGCCACGTGGCCGTCCACCCCCGTTCGCCGGTAGGCGTGACGAGCTCGTTCTCCAGCGTCGGCATCGTCATGAACGCTAAAAGATAGAAAGCCACTCAACACCCAATACCAAACAGGAAGAAAGACCAAAGACACACCTCTCGCACCCTCACAATACGTAACCTCCACCCCCTCCCCAAGCGCCTCCACAATCCCATCAAACGGACTAACGAAATACGACGCCTTCAGCGCCGCACTTCCCCCTCCCGAAAGCACCGTCGCCTTCGCGTTCCCGCCTATGATCGCCACTTTCTTCCCCGCGAGCGCGGAGGGGGACAAAGGGAGGAGGGCGTTGGTGTTTTTGAGGAGGACAATGGACTCGGCGGCGACGCGCCGCATGAGGGCTTTGTCCGAGGCGCTCTCGACGGTGCGTTCGAGGCCATCGCCGTCGAGGATCTGTTGGTGTGGGTGGAATCGGAGTGTAAGCGCACGTATGGCCAAGGAGGGAAGGGAAGGGAAGACGAACCTCGGGAGCTGCCTGCGCGCACTTCTGGACGAGCTCAAGGACGATGCGGGCGCGGGCACGGACGTCGCGCGTGGTGAGCTTGCGGGCTTGGATGGAGCGGTTTACGAGGTCAAGGGTGCGCCATTTGTTGGTGCCGGGCATCTCGAGGTCCAGACCGGCTTTGATGCTGAGGTCGACACTGTAGACGCCGAACCAGTCGCTCATTACCTTGATGGTGGGGTTAGTTTAGTCCGCAGGGGAGAAATGGATAGGGGAGAGACATACGAGGCCCTGGTACTTCCACTCGTCGCGGAGGATTTTGCGAAGGAGGAAGGGGTCCTCGGAGACGTGGGTGCCGTTGACGCGGTTGTAGCTTTGAATATATGCATCAGCGTCGGCGATGCAGGGATGGGAGAATGAGAAACTTACGCAGTCATCATTGACCATGGCTTCGCGTACTTCTGGGCGAGCATGAATGGCATGAGGTAGATTTCGCGCAGAGCACGGGGACTGATGATGCTGTCGTAGCCTTGTCTGTCGTTTTCCTTGTCGTTTCCGCTAGTATGTGTTGGATGTCAGGCGAATGTAAGGTACCAGGGAAGAGGCTGGACGTACACGAAATGTTTGATGGCTGTCCCAACTCCTCCATTCTGGATACCACGTACATATGCGGCCGCGAGCAGACCGGAAAGAAGCGGGTCTTCAGAGAAACTTTCAAAACTCTGAGTAGCGCGACGGTCAACTAAGGCGCCATCTTCGACTGGTAAAGACGTACCCGACCGCCGAGTGGGCTCTACAGACAAGCATCGTGTCAAGGGCCGATCCATAACGGATTGAAAACATGTACTTACGCGTTGGATGTTGCATGTGGGTGCCAGAACAACCGAAGCTGCGCGCAGCTTAGCTTCCGGTGCTAGAAGCTTGAGACCAACTTCCTCGATGAGCTGCGTGTCCCATGTTGCGCCCAGAGCTGTTGCAGACTAGATGGGACATGTCAGCTACCGTGATGATGATTAGAGAACGGTCATATGCGTACCGGGAGACATTTAGCAGGGGTTCCCATGAAGAAATGGTTTCCTCGAATGCCGTTTGGTCCATCGCTGACCTATTCGCGACATATTAAACGATGAACCTCAGTCGCGTTTGCCAGCACACACCTTGATAGCAGGCACACCCAGCCTCTCAATCTTGTGCGTATGCCAGAAGCCAACTCCCGCAGTCAACAAGATAGCCTCATCTGTCGTCAAACTATCCATAATCTCGTCGAGATTCGCCTTCGCGAAATCTGAGGGCGCCATGGTCGTTAAAATCCGGAGAAAATTCGAGGTGGGAGATGGGGCGTGTCAGAAAGGGAGTGGGGAGTATCGGGGATCGAATGCGGGGGTGGGGTATATAAGAGCCAGGAGCTGCCCATTCCGTTTCCATTTGGGACCATGGCGGATGAAGACAAGTATCGTTGCCGAGGTTTATCCGACGCTCAAGGCTGAGATTGTTCTTCCGAATAAAGTCCGCACTTCCCACCTGACTTGCTACCACCCAGTGCTTCTGATCATGATGCTCTTGAGTCTTCGACCGTGTATGGAGGGTGGACGAATACTTTAAAAGGAGGCTGAGGAGTGAGTTCTGTAATCGCTGTCTTCCCTTGTCGCCTACTAATTCTGGGTTGTTTCTCTCGCAACGTACCGGAAATGTTGTTCTATAGATCGCGCTATATATACACGGATATATTGAAGAAGAATCTTCAGGAGATTTAGCAAGATGTATCTCGATAATTTGCTCTACTAACTGCTCGGAACACAGGACCGAACGATACAGGTAAGCCGCTACAAATCAAGGACGTCGACTGTCCATAAAAACATGAGCCAATTGAGACTCCTGTTGGTTACTAGCACGCGTTCAAGGATTCTCAACCTCACATCACTGTCATCGATTCAACCCAGCTGCAGGGGAGACGAGGCCGTCGCTATGCAATGCACCACAGCGAGAACCAGTTAACCCACCCAGTAGGAGATTCTTTTCCTTTCCGTCTCCGTTTGCTCACGATTCATGCCCACCGCACACTGCAGAACATTGCATCCAGGCGCCATGGAACTCGGCGCGATCGTTGAGGATCCACGTCACTAGGCCTTCCATGGACAAAGTATCCCGCGACATGGGGCCGGCATCTTACTTCCTGGTCTCAACTTTCTCCCCAAACGTCATTCTTTGGCATTCTGGTTCTGAAGCGCCACAGGTAGTACGGGATCTATGATGCCCATGACGTCTCAAGTGTTAGTAAAAGGGTTCATCTTACTGGCCTCCGAGCCCTCGTGAACGTGGTGCGGGAGGTTCGACCCCATTCCGTTCCTTCGTCTCGTTCACTTCCCTGCGGCCGAAAACAGATGAGCGCATCAAGCGTCGAAGGCAAATGTCATTCTGGCAGGTGCTTGATGCATCCTGTGGTGTCGAAAGCCAAGCCCTGTCCAACGGACTCCTTCAAGACGAATAGTGTTTCTCTGACCAAAGAGCACGACACCGTCCAACCCATGACCCCTCGCTGAGCTACTCACCCGCCGGATCCAAGACACGTGTCTGTGGCTTTTCCCGGTCTCTATCTAGTGTGCATGCAGATGATCCATCTTTGATCTCCGGGAAGATGAAAGATGTAGATAGTTGTCCCGTTTTCTATCTTCTATCGCGAGGCTATGACGCGACTCGAAGTCGGATGACTCAGGCTTTATACCTCGGATTCCTCACGATCACCCATCGAAGCTGTTCTTCCGTCCGACTTGGGGCTTTGACCGGTCTTGGTTCTTTTATCTGCGGTGCTAATGGCAGTCCAAAAGTACCCACCCACCGTCTCGAGTCTTCAGCATAGGCGACAAAATGCTCCTCGTCTGGAACCTCGAATCTTATCCTATGACCTCCGCGTTCACTGCCAGGTCCCTCAAGACCTCTCTCATGAGCGCGAATGTTTGTGAATGGACCTTAGGGAGACCCAGCGAAGATGGAGGATGTAGAGAAAGGAAACATGTGAAAATAAAGTCTGTCGCCTTTGTAGTATTTCCAAATTTTCCACATCTACGAGTAGGTGCTTGGGAACAGCAGGAGAAAGTGCGATTTAGAGAGTACTGCCTACGTATGAACAGCTCCCAGGTACCAACACCCTATCGCGGGATAAGCACAGGATAAATACATCATAAATGTCCCAAAAGAAATACCAGACTATGTGCATCCCTTCAGCTAAAACTGACCAGCACGGCCTCCGTCGCTGTGATGTCCACTCCGGCGGATACACTACCCGTTTGTACCACCACCGACCCACTCGGTCGTCCGTCACTGGTCTCGTACGACTGACCTCCCCATGTCAATCCCGACTGGTCGTCAGCATGACTGTATAGAGGTTCATGAGCAACTACGATCAAGTCAAACGCAAAAGCTATCTGCGTACCCAATTTTGAGGCGTTTCACGCTTATCCTCGTTGGGGCCGTCCCCGTTCCAGTGAAGCTCAAGTCGAGGTGCACGCTAGCTCGAGTGGTAGCGCCCTGAAGGAACGCATTGGAGTTGATGAACACGGCGCGGACAAGTTTCGTCCCTTCGAAAAAGGCATATCCAGCGATACGGGTATTAGCAATAGTGAGCTCAACTGCGCGAGTACTTCCACTTGTTCCGATGGCTTCTGCAGCGATGATGGCACCGTAGTAAGGGGGCTGAACGTGTGGAGGGAGCGGCGAGGGTAGGTTGGAGCCGTCCAAGACCGAACGCGTCAGGGTCACGGGTTGGATCTGGGTTCTGGAGTAAGACCTTGTTCGGGGAGTGGAAACGTTATTTACGTGATTATATTTGTAGCCAACTCCTTGATGGAAGAATACTCTGGAAATGCCGATCTGGGTACTGTAGTCCATCAGCTTCCTCACGCGTTTTTGAGGAATTGAATACACACGCGAACAATGCATAATCCAAGCCCCATAATGCTGCGCCTGCCGAGTTGCTAACTCCTGGCGCACCCTTTACGGCCGGTGAGTTACGACATTCTGATAAGCTGGTTGATGTACTCACATGACAAGAATAGCTGTTCGTCTCTCCAAAAACGTAGTCGAGGCCTAGTGCGCGCGTCGCGGTGATGTCAGGCTTGAATGATGTCAGATTTGAACGGATAGTAGACTTGGTCATTAGGTCCTGCAATAGGCCCCCGCTACCAGCGCAGAACGAGCCACTATAGTGGTGCTGAGATACCCTATACGCGCGCGAAGAGGTCAAGGTCGTGGAATTTGAGATAAACGAGGTACTGACGTAGAAATGAGTGAGCCAGCAGTTGACTTCGTGAGGCCTGAATTGAAAGCGGATTGCGGCGAGAATCCAGTTGTAGAGTGGGATGATCCTGCGAAGGCAGCTCCCCAGAATTTTGTGTGAGAAGTTGCTGATATGCCAGCGGCGGAAGTGATGTTAGTTGCAAATGATGTCCACCTGCGCAAAGGAATGTCAGAATCATACACGGTCCTACGCAATGACGGTTCATGTAGCTCACTCTTTGACATACTGCGTTATGCTATACGAACTAGGCCTGGCACCATTATTACGGTAGAGATCCGCTTCGTTGCCGATCTCAATCGCGTCCAGGACTATGTTCGCGCCCGTGATTGCGGGAGAAGCGAAGGCCTTGACTATCGATCTCGCCTCGAGGAACGCGGTGGTCAAATTATTCTGGCCAAAGTTAAGCCCCCATATGACGTGAGTGTCTATGGGAGTGATTAACATGATAGAAAGGAAAGTAATGATGACTCTTGCCTACTTGGAGGTAGAAACTGGGTCGCTTGATAAAATGTATCCCCAACGGTGATATTGGTGGCTTCCGGATACGGAACTGTCTTGGATATCGGAGGGAAAACTAACTGGGTCGTCTATGAGGAGGCCTAAGTATCAATAGGCTATAATTTGAATACGGGTTCGACTCACCCACCTTAATTGCCGCATTAAACTTCGTATGATCTTCGCTGTCTGCACCTATCCTGATCTGAGGCGGGGTACCAGTCAACCGACCAAGATTATCAAGGGTGTTGAAAAAGAACTGGTTGCGTGAAGTGCTGCCGGCCCAGTCAGTCCAACGATCTTGTTCGATTGAAAAGGAGAACAAGGAGGGCGAGACCGTGGCAGCGGTAGAAGGTGGCATGAGTGGGATTGCAACATTAACGCCGAATACCCGATGGCCCAGGAGGGCTACACAGAGGAAGAGAGCAAAGATCATCCTGGTATGTTGCTTGTCAGCCAACCGGACTCTGGTAGATTTATATCTGCAACGGATGGTCTTATGACTCACAGGAGGGTGGATGACAGTGATATATCGATGTAAGCTCGTTCTCAGAACAGGACGCAAGAGGACAGGGGGCAGGTCGTGGGTATGATCGCGCTCCGGTAACGCGATTAGAAGGCGTACTCAACAGGTTCCTGTACAGCTAAGTAAAGAGGATGTCGATTATATTTCACAGGCTCAGGTCAAGTGGCTTCGAGGCTTCAAAGAGGCCGCGTGAGGGGGAGAAGCTTCCATTCATGGGATCCACGAAAGGCAAAGAGTTCATTTGCTGGTTGTTCGATGCGATGCTTGGCATGTTCCTCGTCTAAATTTAGATTCCACTGGGCTGGGGACAGTCGGCAGAGCTCCCTTGCGGTAACCGGCCTAGCAGTTCGTAGATGACAGCGGACCATTGTCGGTCAAGGGAGAAGGTAACTAAAAAGCGAGCGAAGGAGCTTTGGCTTCTGGGGGAGAATTGGAGAGACGGAGAGGACTTGTGAGTACTTCGAGAGTATTTCAAGTTCGAGGGTCAAACAGCGTGGATTGACGATTCAGGAGAAATCGATCGTGGAAGATGTGATAGCATGATGTTGATCTTGTATAGGGATCTGTGGACGATCGCGGAGCCCCTGAGCGTTGGAGGTGGTGCTTGTGTGTGAGCTGGTATTGGCAGTACTAGTAGTAGTAATACGGCGCTATCCGGGAAATTTCGAGGAGTCCTCGCTGCGAGCAGTTCATCACGTGCCTCACCACTTCTCCCTTCTCCTCCCCGTCATCTTGAACCAAGAGACTCTAGAGCTCACTCCATGGCCTCGCTCTTATGTTTATCGCTGGCGGGCGGGCTGACGACCGTAAAAAATTCTGTCTAATAGTCATCGCGTTCTCCTGTACTTCTTCTACAGCAGGCAAGTCCACTCCGTTGATTCCTTGTGTTCGAGGAATTGGCCCGCAGTAGCCTCCGTCGTCTTCAAGTCCTGCAACTGATTACCTCTTTCACGGCTTGCGTAGGATTTGCAGTAAGTTTGGAAAGGTTTTTTCAATGACTTGAACACTTACGATCGTTGCTGCCAATTAGAACATGTTCTTCCTCAATTCGATTCTGGCGTAGATCATGACGACGGACCCTGGACGGATCCAGCCATTAAGCAGATGCAAAAATGGAATGTCGGACATATAAAAATGACTGCGCTGACGACAAATGTTGCGGAGTGTTCGCTGTATGTACAGCTACGCTACCCACCCTGTCAACACCTAACACTCCAGCCAGATCCACCGGATATGTTTTATCCTTTCGCTCTTTCATCCGATCCTCGGTCTACCTCTCTCACTGGCGTTCAAGATACCCCTGACAAACGCACAGCGATACAGAATGGGTATGATTCATTTCTATCTTGCCGAACCTCTTAGGTACTGATATACCTCCACATTTGTCATTGTCAGTCGGTGGGGTCTGAAATTTCTGTTCTGGTGGATCCTCGTCGCGGTTTCCTTCCTCATTCCGAACGGCTTCCTCATGTTTTGGGGAACTATATGTCACTCATTGGCGCGCCAACGTTCATTCTCCTCGGTCTTGTCCTGGTTGATTTTGCCCACTCCTGATCCAAAACTTGCCTCGAGATTTGGCGGAACTGACTTCCTCGAATTTCTGTTAGTGGATCCTCATCATTTGTACCGCCGTGATGTACATCTTCACCTTCACCTTTACGGGTCTTCTCTATGGCCATTTCGCAGGCGCAGACTGTACTGTAAATCACTTCTTCATATCCCTCAACCATAAAATTCAGTCATACAACCCTCGATGAAACGGAGAGGGCCTTGTAAGGCGGCCCAGCCCTGTTATCCCCTGTCGCTGATATTTGTCGCGCCCCAACGATTGCTGCAACCACAACCACACCTCGTCGATCACCACTTGCTCCGCTTTGGATTTGGACGCCGCTGACGACCCAGGAACGAAGTACCTACCACATCAGCTACAGCACGTGCAACATCGCCATGCGGAAACCTGGAGCGTACAGACGGTACACAGCTTACCACAGCATTTCCCCTGAATATCGCGATAACGTTGATCAGCCTGAAGAGTCGACATATTGTTACAGTACAGCAATTTGTGAAGCCTATACCCCAAATCCCAATGTAGCGACTCTTGTTTCTCAGAGACTCTACACGGCCGCTGTGACAGCGTGATTTTTCACCGCCTTGCAGCATGTCAATAGCTTAGGACGGATATAGCGTGAATTCCCATGAACGAGGCCTTGGGGCCTCGTTAGCTCCTTCGATGCTGTTGCTCTTGCACCATGTTTCCAATCATCAAGACATTGGATCGCTTGGCGGTCCTTGCGTTAAGGCCTGATTACATACAGTTGTGGATCCTGGGTTATCGTTGTGGGTCCATAGGTGTCATGACGAAAATGGAAAGCCCAGGACTAAGCAGTGCCTCCACACCTTTCCCGCCTCGTGTCGATTACGCTTCTTGAACTTCAAGTATAGCAAGGTGTGTAAGATTCAGCTTTATCTGGCCCTGTGATATCTGATCATAGTTGCGCAGTCAGGTCACCCGACTGGCGCGGTTAGGTGACATTGACAGGGAACTGGCAAATCATGAGAAGTACGAAGGGTGGTGGTGATTGCGGACCATGTGTACTCTTGGGCGCTTGATAGATGGCTGCGGATTTGCGTAGTTTACACTGCCCTAGAGCTTAATCGATATCCATGTATTGTGGAGGAAACTTAAATTTGGGATAAATGTGTTCATGGTAGCTGGATGGGATATACAGATGAGAAGCTTGGTACACTGCTGTTGCAGTATCAATCTTGTGAAGCAGATGACTGGTACGATTAATGGACCCTACTGATATGTTCATGTTTTCCCTTGGTATACGTCAACTCAACGAAGAAGGGAGCAGAAGCTTCAGAATCAGTCATTTGACAAGTCGGTCCGATTCTTGTTACGGTCACGCAACACGTGTTCGGAGGAACTTGACACCATATAAGACCTGTCACGATGCACGACAACCCCCATCAGTTCTCCCACTTGATTTTTAACCTGCCTTTCCTCTGCTTTTTAGTCCAAACATGCCCCCCCGAATCGCCCCAGACCGCGGTGCTCCCCGAGGAGGACGAGGAGGTGGTAGACCTCCTCGGGGAGCACGCGGTGGTGGTGCGGGTCGTGGGGCCATATCTATTGGCCTTCCAAGCATTGGAGGTGAGTCGTCAGAGCCATTTGTAGCATTAGCATAACACGATATATACGTTGTTTTCAAGTTCAAACAGTCGGAGTGAAACGACCCGATTACGGTACCGCAGGAAGACCAATCGCGATTCAGACAAACAGTTTCGTGACGAGCATTCCAGAGGTGATAATCCGCCATTATGACAGTAAGCTTCTGAAAGTCTCGTATTCTTCTTCATTTAACGAAGAAACTCAGTTGGTACGTGTCGATCTCTCATACCATGTCATTATCCTGTTGTTTATGACCACCCAGCGATCACGCCTTCAAATTTGCATACCCGGATCAACACTTTGCTGATCAAGAAGCTCCAACACGAAGTCGCGGCCGACGTTTTCACACCAGCAGCTGTATATGACGGGCGTAAGAACATGTTCGCGCCCAGGCGGCTCCCCCTTGGTCCGACGGATTCTCGTGAGGTATGTCGTTGTGGGTTACATGGTAAATCCCATTGACGGTCTTTGCGGTCTAGTTCGATGTAACACTCGCGCCTGCTGGAAGTGCCAAGAGCGATCGTCCACCCAAGATCTACAAAGTGAAGGTTACGAAGGTCAACGAGATAAATCCAGAGTTAGTCCATGTTCATCTCATGCTGCACCGTCCACCCTAATAGTTGAATCAGGGTGTTGAACAGCTTCGTCAAAGGAGAGTACTCGCATGACAACATGGTCCTTACGGCAATCATGGTAAGTTTCTCCAGGTGCGGGACGCTGGATCGCGGCTGATATCGTGTCGCAGGCACTCAACGTCGTCATCAGAATGGATCCGAGCGAGAAACTGCCCTTCAACGTCCGCTCTTTTTTCACCGATAGAGAAACTAAGGATATAGGCAACGGCATCGTTCTTTGGCGCGGTTATTTCCAATCAGTACGCCCTGGGATTAGTCGGATGCTCATCAACGTCGACATATCCACTGGTATGATGTATAAGCCAGGCCAACTCATTCAGCTGTGTCTCGATTTCCTCGGCAAGACTAATCCGAGCGTCCTTGCACCTGCGAACGGTCTGCCGGACCGCGAGCGACTCCGGCTTCAAAGGTTCCTGTTGGGCCTCAAAGTCATCACACCTCATACCGCCGGGACGAGACCTGGGCCGCCTATACCTCGTGTTATCAAGAAGCTAAGCACTGCCGGTGCAAGTTCCACGAGCTTCACACTGGAAGGAAAGCCAATGACCGTCGCCGAGTATTTCCGGTCTCAAGCAAATCGGCCACTTCGTTACCCTGATCTCCTTTGTGTGGAGGTTCGTTCACCGCATAGTCTGCATTAGCTCCGACATTGTTAACTTCATTGTTCGCCGATCAGGTTGGGTCCGGGGCACTGCTCCCCTTGGAACTGTGCGTCGTTCCGCCCGGCCAAATCATGAAAAAGCAGCTGCCGCCTGAGAAGACCAAGGACGTGCTTGACTTCGCGACCATGAAGCCGGCGCAACGATTCGATAGCATTCGCAACGGTCTCGGAGTGAGTCATTTTGTTACTAAACTCGTGATATCCTTACTTAAAGCGTCGCATTTAGATCTTATCTTATGGCCAGTCTGAATATGTTCGCCAATTTGGGATGAATGTCGAGACGGCTGCCGGCCCTCTCGCAATCCAAGCGCGTGTTCTCGTACCTCCAATACTCAAGTATGGGCAGGGAAGCAGGCAGCTTACCATCGTATGTCTTGTTGCTCTGCTTTCTCTTAGCATGCTCATTGTGATCTTAGCAACCCCGAGATGGCGCATGGAACATGTGAGTTTCTAAGTCCTCTAGAGTTCCCGTTGCATGTGGATGTATAGCTAACAATTCTATTAGGATCGACAAAAAGTTTTTCCAGTCCAAATCCATTGACAGATGGGTAGTTGTGGTATACGAACGTCAAAACCGCTTTACACCGGATGTAGCAAGTGAAATGGTGAGAGGCCTCGTCGCCGCTTGCAAGGCCGTGGGTAAGATTTCAAGGAGTGACAATGGTTTCTTATCTAATGACGGTATACTACATAGGGATGACCGTCAGGAACGAAACTCCGATCATGAGGTGGGAGAACGGCCAAGGTAGAATTGCAGATGTGGGTGATATATGACATTTTTGAAAAATTGAATCCTGAGCTTCCCGCAGCAACTCCGAAACGCGGGAGCGGAATGCGCACGCGTCTCGGGAGGAGGACCAAATCTGATCGTTGTTATCCTGCCAGACGGGGGAAACGATATATACACCGCGGTCAAGCAGTACGTATCCTGTTGAACCTCATATTCTGAAACATCGCTCACGGCGCTTATAGTTTTGGCGATGTTACGGTGCGTCTGCACTGTAATCCCTCCGTTCATATCTCTGCTAAGCCGGTAATCTTTGTTAGATGGGTGTTGCCACGCAATGCCTCAAATCAAGCAAATGTTTCAGAGCAAAGCCGCAGTATTGGGCTAACGTTTGTCTCAAGTGAGTTTCCTCTCGTCCACCATCATGTGCACCCGCTCATATCGGAGTAGGATCAACCCTAAACTCGGCGGTATCAATACTGTTCCAGAGCCTTCTTCAGTGGCGGTCTTGACTGACCCTCACACGCCTACTATAGTCATGGGTACGAGATTCAGCTGCGATGTTCTCCGATGCGGCTAATCTCGGAATTTTGCAAGGTGCCGACGTTATTCACCCTGCTCCGGGATCGCACGACCGGCCTTCGTTCACATCTGTTGTTGGCAATGTGGACTCTGATACAGCCAAGTATATTGCTACAACATGCGTGCAGACGTCGAAGCAGGAGATGATCGATGATTTGCAAAGCATGTGCAGAGTAAGCATTTCTTCACGAAGAAAGGTGTCCTTACTCAATGAATCACATAGAAAATCCTTGCGATGTACATGAGCTACCGTACTCAGGCCGAAAAGAAACCAGGAAATGGTGCACCGAAACGTTTAATTTTCTTCCGTGGTCTGTCCAGCTCCTCGTTCGCAGTTATTATTTTTGACATGCTTTCTAGATGGTGTATCTGAGGGCCAGTTCCAGCAAGTCCTTGATCTGGGTGCGTAACCTTTATACCTCTGAGATACGAGTCTGACGACCATCCCCGCAGAATTGCCCTTAATCAAAGGTTGGCTTAGACTTCGCCCCTTTGAGGCTAACGCTAACTTTCATTATTTCTCAAGCGGCATGCGCAGAGCTCAAAATCAATCCTAAGATAACGATCGTCGTCGTCGGAAAGCGTCATCATGTTCGGTAAGTCTAGCTACCCTGTACGACGTAAAATCAAAATCTAACTGGAGCATACTTCCTCAGGTTCATGACGCAAAAACCTGGAGACGCCGACAGAAGTGGTAATTGCCCTGCTGGAACAATTGTCGACCGCGAGGTAGGGCACCCGACCGAGTTCGATTTCTTCTTGCAAAGCCACGGGGGTCTTCTGGGTACCAGTCGACCTGCCCATTACTCTGTAAGTTTGCTTCATCATCTTCCTGTGACTGTTAGTTCATGTCTTCTTGCTACTAGGTGCTCTATGATGTAAGCGACCTACTTGTCTTACCTTATTACTTTGACTGATATATCACTCTCTTCGCGTCTTCCAGGAGAACGGGTTCAAGTAAGTCCCGAAGTCGGCGTTATGGCTAGACACTATGACTGATATTTATCACAGTGCGGACTCGATGCAGGCACTTGCGTTCGCGCTATGCCATGTATATGCCCGCTCAACGCGCTCCGTATCCATCCCAGCCCCTGTCTATTGTAAGTCTACCTTGTCCTCCCTCCGTCGCTTCACGTCTGATTAACGCTATACATAACCACCAGATGCCGACATTGTTTGTTCCCGGGCGAAGAACCACTACGACCCTACGGGCAACCTTGATCTCTCGGAGTCGGCTACTCAGACTGGGAGCCAGGCGGACGTAACGCTGCAGGCGTTCAAGACCGGATATAAACCTCTGCATGACAACATGTCTAAGGTTATGTACTTCTCAGTGAGTCTTTACGTTTGACGAGGTGGTGTCGAAATGCTGATCCCCGCCGTAGTGAATGATTTAATGCCCAAAAGTGCTTCACGCAGCATATTCTTGCTACTCACCGCCTTCTTTGCTTACTTAACTCGTGCCTCGCTTGATATGCCATCTATTCTCGAACATTCCGCTTCACCGCAATCTACCTAGCTTCTCGCCAGAGTAAATGTTCTCCTCGCCTCCACTCCAGTCCACCCGTCCCGAATTCGTCGCCCCAACCCGGCCTTACTCTTCTTTGTACAACACACGTTACGACTCCTGCTACCTGCTATCCACGTTCCGCATGTCGAATTATCGCTTCCCTATGTACTGAATGAAATTGCGCGTTAATCTATCCGAACGTTTATCGTCGAGGTGGCAAGATTCCACAAGAAAGCAAACATAGCATCGAGAACCAAGAAAGCCATATAGATACAGTATATAGATCCAGAAGAATAAAAACCGGAATGACACGAAGCGACTCTGGCTCTGTCTGGCCTTATAGCACAGTGTGAGACTCCACGCCATAGATACTAACGCCCTTCTGCATCCACAACACTCGATCAGCTTGAGCTCCAGTGCAGTCACCAAGAAACCAAGCTCACCTTCTTCGGGCACCTCGCCGTAATCTTATTGCACCCCCACACCTTCACCTCACGCAACCTCTGGCAGCCTCTCCCCCTCCCCCTGACCTTGCGCTTCCCCCCAGCCTCATCCACCACCATGGCCTCGCCCTCGCCCTCGCCTTCGCCCTCCATCCAGCCCTTGACGACGAAATCGTCCACCTCCCGTACCCACCCCACATCCAGCTTCTTCAGCTCCGGAGCCAAGCAGCCAACCATCCTCAACGCATCCTCACTGACCCCGCCCCATCCGTTGATCCCCAACACCTCCAGCCGCTCCCCACTGTGGTTGAGCAGTGCCACGAGCGCCTCGCTGCCCAGCTCATGATTCCTCGACAGCTCGGCGATGCGTAGTGGAGGGTTCTTCCACTCGCTAAAGAAGGCTGCCATGCCCTCGTCCGTCAACAGGGGGACGTTCATCAGCGTCAGCGACTCCAAACTCCGTGCCTCTGCCAGGCCCTTCTGCAACACGGAGTCAGACAGCAGCGCGTGTTTAGAGAGGTCAAGCACGCGCAGTGTCCCTCCGATCGCACCCAGCAGCTCCTTTAGCGCCTCCTCGGAGCAGTTGGACGAACTCCCTGCGTTCGCGATGTCGAGCTCTGTCAGATGCTCCAGCTTCTGCATCTCCTGGAGGAACGAGTCATCCATCAGGCCTACTTCGCGAAGACGCAGGTCCGTGAGTGTTCCACTACAGTGCTCTACTAGTGCCTGCATGCACTCTAAGTCGAAGCGAGGGGACTGTGTGATTCTGAAGGTCTGCATGGTGGGATGGGCCGCGAAGAGCGCAAGCCATGCAGGTGGGCGCACGAGGAAGGGCCCGAGGAGCTCGAGGTGGGTGAGGGAGGGGATGGCAGCGGAGAGTGTATTCAGAGCGGGGTCGTCAAGGTGCCCGCAGAAGTCAAGACGGAGGGAGGTTAGGTTCGGGTTGAGGTGGATAAGGGTTGTTAGGGCCGAAGAGGGCAAGTCTAAAGGGACGAGGTAAGTAGGTACGAGAATGCGGGGAGGGAAAGGGATGCATACTGGTGGCGTCGTACAAAGTTAGCGAGGTGTTCGTCACGCTATAGAAGAGGTGCGCATTCTGCGGCGTGCTAGGCGGGTAGTGAGTCAGTATAGGGCAGGATGGGGACAATGGAACGAGATACGCACAGGGCTCGGTTCTTTGATAAAGCTCTTGATATCGCATCCATATTCATCGCGCCGATGTCCCCAAGTGACTCGACATCGTCGATATGTTTTGTGATGAGCTAGAATGCGGGTTAGGTGAGCTGCTCGGAACCTCTTGCACGACAACCCCAACGATACCTGTATACACATGGAGGCCAACGACGGGAACCTCCTTTCCTCAAAGTTGACCACGGACCTCTTGTCCGCTGGCGCCTTCTTGCGCTTGGGCACGGTAGGCTTCTTGAACGGATCGCTCCCCGACGACTTCGCGCACTTGTGGCATAGGAATCCAGGCCCTGGAGCGGCTGGCATGGTGTACTTGGTCTGTCCAACGTATAGCATCAGGACAGAGAGGCAATGGAGAGAATACCAAGTAAACATACCACAGTAAACTGTTTCTCGCACTTTGCACAATCCTCGAAGTTGCCTACTGTAGGCTTGGCTGGCGAAGCACTGCCCTTACCGCCCCACATCGTGGATAATGCGCGGTATGGGTCGTCCTCTTCATCGTCATAGTCATCGTCTCCGCCCTTCTTTTTTTTCGCCTTGGCCTTTTCCTTCGTCTTGCTGAGCTTCGCCTCAGCAGCCTTGGTTAGCTTGCGCTTCTTAGGTGTCGTCGCCATCTCCTCTGGAGGGTCATCAAGATCTTCCGAATCATACGCTGCTGCAGTCTATACACATTCTCCATGAGCATTCAGAAATTCATCGTTAAAAGAACAAGACTTGCAGAAGCCCTGCCATTCCGAGCACGTCGCCTGGGCGATGCTGCCCCTTGCTCCTCGATCGCATCTCCATCCTCCATGTCTACATCCTCGCCGTCCCCAGCTCTCGCGCCACTCGGGCCAGCAACAGGCTGTTCTTGCTCTGCTGCCGCACGGCGCGCCGCGACAGTCGTCGGCGTGATTCCAGAGGCCTGTCGTTGTCGAAAATAACGAAAACTGTCAGAAACCCAAAGTCTTGTAAGTCAAAATGGTAGATTACCTTGAGGAACTCTGTGAGCGCTGAGGTGGGCCCGCGTACGTTGTTTCTGCTCATCGTCTTCACCGAAGAGCGAATTTTCGTGGTGGGTGTTAATTAACAAGGGCGTTGTTTGGTCGTGTGTACTAACAGACGCGTTTTCCCAACAATCAGACTCGGAGTGGGACTGTACCTACCGTGAATTCGAAAGATCGCCTCCATCGTCTTTGCATAAATATGAACCGTGAAGGACAGTGATTGCACACGAAAAACACTTAATCTGAATGCTCATGAAATTTTCAGTAGTACGTTCACTCGGAAGGCGTTAAGGATCATTTATTAGCACATGGCAGCTCACAGTTTACTCTCTGTCCTTACGCTCCTTCTCGATATATATATGAAGGCCATGAAGATTTCCTGGCTGATATGTTCCCCTGCTGCCAAGATATCAAAGAGGTGGGTCGCGCCGGTCCAATAAACTCAGCAACCACGGTCTTCTTCTCGTCGTCAACATCTAAGAAACCAGGTACGTACAGGACTCTAGTTCCACACGCACCTCCATCACCGTCCCCTACTTCAAGGCTAGCAGTGACTCCCGCCCTCTCCCTTAAGGGCCAAAGGTATCTGTGAGACTATCGACGGCGGTCGACGGTCCGTCACTTTGCTTTATACGACAGGATCACGCTCGTCGCATTCAAGCTCGTCAACCGCAGATTCCGGGTCACTCCCCGTGGCCGATCCGCATAGCATAGGGTCGTCTTCCGTAGAGTTACCCTTCGGTCTCTGATCGAGATCTTTGTCGGGAATCTCAAGAGAAACCCTCGGCATCTGAGAGTTGAAGGTGAGAAAGAAAGATACTTACAGGTATGCGGACAAGGAAGGCAAGGAACGTCGAACAAGCTGAGAAGATGAAAACACTCTTGAGGCTGATTGCGTAAGACTCTCTGGCTATTTTCTGGAGATCGTGTGGAAGAGACGTGAGGAGTTGCGAAGAGTGACGAATCTTCATGACCAACTATGTAGAACAAGAGCGGCCTCAGTACCCCATACATGGCTCGGGATAGAGAGAAAGGAATGCTTACCTCGTCTGCGGACCATATTCCGACCAGAATCCCATACCGCGTTGACCTGGATATGTCTAGGGGCCCAAGTTGTGCCTTCTGTGGCACCTTAATGTGAGTCGAAGCCTGTAAAAGTAATGGATCGGTTTCGGATGTCCCATTCAGCATTTTTGTCTTGCTGATATGGGCAATCGGAAGATAAGTCGTCTCTGTATGCCTTTACCCAGGAAGCAAACAGGAAGGTAATAAGCGTTCCAGGTAAGAACAATTCAAACACAGCCACGACCACGAAATGAATACAACTGTAAACACCTCCGCCTCAATTTCACCACCAACCACCATCTGCCCAGCAGTTGCTACCCATTTTCCTTTCCTTCTCTTTCTTTCTATCGTGCGGTGCCCCGTAAACCCAATATCTCTTATAAACATGACTAACGTGAACTCAGGAAGCAAGCGGACTTGGGAGGGTGATGAGAAAGAATTGCACAAAAGGCCGCGAGACGAACCGAAGGATTGGCGGGATGTTCATTTAAAAGACCCTGGACGCAAGCTTCCCCCAGCGAGTGGAAGAAAGAGCAGTGTTGACAAAGGGGGCAGTGAGAGCGGGAGGAGACGCTTCGACCATAAGAGGAGGGATGACCGTGACTACAGCAAAGATGACTACAGGAGAGGGAGCGATCATCGCGGCAGACGGGACGATCGCGATCGAGGCTATCGGGATGACCGGCGGAAATCGCCTCCTCATGCCAATGGCTCCTCAGCTCAACACCAACCCCGAAGGGATGCTGATGAGAGGGAGGAAGGCGAGTGAGTATCGTAAGAACAATAAAATTTTATCAGAATCAACAAACTAACTCGTTATCTCTTTTCGTAGAATCTCTCCCCGCCATAGTCCTCGCCCAGCGCGTAGGTCTCCCCCAGCGCGCAGCACTGAAGTAATTGCACCTCCAACTCGGCAGCCGTCTCCACCCAAACCCGTGGAGATGGAACTGGACATCCCAGCATCACCACCACCGGTAGAAGACATCCTGGCAGCCCGCCGTGCAAAGCGGCTAGCGATTCGAGCCAAGTATTCCGGCGTGGCCAGTGTGGATGCCACACCGAGTCCTAGCAGTGCGGTCCAACCGCCTCCCTCTTCTTCTCACGTATCTAATTCTGTATCACGCGCCCTTAGCAGTGGTGGCACCCCTGGTCCTTCTAGCGCGGATCTGGCCAAGGTGGTCGACGAGTTATCGAGTGAGTGTTTTAGTCCTTATGTTGGGTTTTACTTATCTTCCTTAGGCAAACGGGAGTCGATGTCTACATCACCGGCCCCTGCTGACTTCGCGCTTGCCAAGGATGGCGAGCAAAATGATGCCCAGGCGAAGCTACAGGCGGAGAATACGGGTGCGGAACAGATATCTGCTGCGGACTATGATCCAAGTCTAGACCGCCGGGAAGACGAGAAGAAACGCGTTTGGGAGCCGACACCGGAAGTAATGACGATCGAGGAAGAGGAGGAGGAAGAGGAAGAAGAAGAAGAGGATGATGTTGATGACATGTTTGCTGTCGCTACGAGCGATACGAAGAAGGTGAAGAAGGTAAAGAAGACGACTGTCGTAAGTGGCCTGTACATTGCTCCGACTTGCTCTGACTTATGCATCTTATAGAAGAAGCCGTTGGCACCAGCAATTATTACTACTACACTAGACTCAGCCTCGGACCCGGAAGGTTACTACGCTATCATTCTTGGCGAGCAGCTCGACGGTCGCTATCAAGTCTTCTCATCTGTCGGAAAGGGTATGTTTGCCAACGTCGTCCGCGCGCGCACGATCCAAGGCGACCCAAGCGAGGTCGGAAAAGAGGTTGCCATTAAGATCGTCCGATGCCAGCAGTCAATGTATGTCCCTTTGTATGGCTCTTCTCTGATAGACGCTCATCAGCAACCTACAGGTATCGCGCTGGCCTGAAGGAGGTACAGATTCTCAACAAGCTGAATCAGGCTGATCCAGACGACAAGAAGCACGTTGTGCGGCTTGAGAGGACGTTTGAGCATCGCGGCCACCTGTGCCTTGTATTTGAGTCCATGAGGTACGTGTTTCTGGTATCTTGTAAACGTCATCAGCTGAATATTATCTTCGCAGCATGAACCTCCGGGACGTCGTAAAGCGGTTCGGAAAGGACGTCGGTCTAAACATACGCGCTGTTCGCGCCTATGCTCATCAGCTCTTTCTGGCTTTGAGTCTTCTTCGCAAAACCAACATCATGCATGCTGATATCAAACCCGACAACATCCTGGTATGTACTCCCTCATTGATAGAAACCTGGTTCTCATATTGTTTTAGGTCAACGAGCAAAAGACTGTCTTGAAGTTATGTGACCTCGGCTCGGCGTCCGACGCATCCGAGAACGACATCACTCCTTATCTAGTCAGCAGGTTCTACCGTGCCCCCGAAATCAGTTGAGTAACTTCCTCCTCTCCGGAATCTTCCGTTCACTGACACATGCGATGGCCTCCCCCTTAGTCCTCGGCGTTCCCTACGACCCTTCGCTGGACATCTGGTCCATCGGTTGCACTCTGTACGAGCTATACACGGGCAAGATCCTTTTCCCGGGCCGCTCCAATAACCAGATGCTTCTTCTCATGATGGAGCTCAAGGGGCGGTTCAACAGCAAGATGATCAAGAAGGCGAAGTTTGGGGACATGTACTTCGACGAGATGGGCGGATTCGAGAGTGTGGAGACTGACCGGGTAACGGGAGCGGTATGTACCCGATTGTGACTAAGATGCATTTTCGTCAGCTGACGTTCGTTCGTGGGTGTGTGGATAGGCTGTCGTAAGGAAGGTCCATATCGCGAAACCGACACGAGATCTGCGGGCACGTCTCATGCCACCCGCATCTGTCAAGCTGAAGGACGATGAGAACAAGCTGTTGATGTCCTTTATCGACCTCCTGGACAAGTGTCTTGCCCTCGATCCGGCGCGGCGTATCACGCCTAGAGAGGCATTGGCCCACCCGTTTGTACGGGGATGAGGGTGGAGGGGCTTTAGAAGCATGTACCACTGTAGGCATTGGGCAAGTTCCCCTCTGTCATGGCCTTCTTTTGTTCTTATTCTCTGGTCTTCCCGCGGTGTATTCGCAGATGTATTTATGCCGTACCTTACGCCCCACCCCTGCCTTTTTTATTTGTAGCTTCGGACCTAACTTGAAGAATCGAATATCCGTATCATCATTTCTGCTTCTCGCTCGCTGTCTCTTTCTCCCTTGGTCACCCACGCCCCTTCCGTCTCTCACACGTCCGTGGCCTGTTCCCACCCGTCTCCTCAATCTGGTTTAATAAGATCGACGGACGCTCTCATCAACTGACTCACTTTTCTGTCGACTTACCGCAGCCCTAACAGATTGTTTCATAATGACGACGAGACGCCTAAAAGACCTCCTATCCCATCTCATGCCCCGTAAGGCCGCGGCAGCCTCAACCGACTCCTCGCCTATGCCAGTGGGTGACGGGCCGCTGCCGACGTTCGATGAGCTGCCTGCGTTCCACGACTTCTCGGGTTGTGCGTGGACGGTGTGGGGCGCGAGCGATCAGTTGGGGACGGTGAACCTGCTCACGGACAAGGTGGTGCAGCGCGCGGCACGGGAGGAGATCGTGTATGTGGTTGGCATCGTCGACTTCCAGTTCTGGGTTCTGATTTGGTTTATGTGTAGAACTGGGAAGGCGGTTTCGTTGAACTGGTATGCGATGCTGCGCTTCTCGTCATGTGGGTGATGCTTATAATGACTCGGTACCCTACAGGCCTTTGAATTTTCCAGAAAAGGTAAATGCTTTTCGTAGGAGCTTGAGGCGACAGGCTGAGGTGGGGGCTATGCAGCCGATGTTTGGACGCATGTCGCCAGTGGTGACGATGAAGACTCGTGAGCCGAAACATATCCTCCGGGATGACGAGATCCATATGGTGCGCGTTGTACTTTTGTTACCTCCCTATATTGCTCGCTTCTGACGAGGTTGCGTATTCTTGGTAGAACACCCAATCCGGTACACAGTGGGACGGGCTGAGGCACTTCGGGATCATCGAACACGGAGTGTACTACAACAAGTAAGGATCGTTCCGTGCCCTGTTCTCTATTTGGGACATTGAATCTGACTGGCTGGTCGATCTCTCTAGTACGCCAGGACACTCGCTCCCCGCAGGAGTCGTCTCCATGCCAAACCCGCAAGACATCGATTCGAGCCTCAAACACCTCGGAATACAAAGTACGTCCGGATCCCTTCCCCGGTGCCCGTCTCACTTGAGGCGCTCGCCCCCGATCCCAGAATTGACTCTGATCCGCTGTAGACTGGGCCGATCATGGCATCTGCGGCCGTGGCGTCCTCCTGGATCTCGTGCGCCATCACACAAAGGGAGGCACGGTGCCGCTGCCTTATGATCCGTGGACGACTCATGCGATCACGGTGGCGGAGCTGGAGGCGTGTGCAAGGGAGGAGGGCGTGGTGTTTAGACGGGGTGATGTGCTGGTTATCAGGGTGGGGTTTATACAGAAGTATGGCGCTGCGTCGCAGGGAGAACGAGACGCGCTCGCGACACGATCTGAGACTTTGTCAGTGCGGTCAATTGTTCTATACGATTTTGGGTCTTTCAGCGGCTGTTGGTGCTGATGGTTTTCCCTCTGGGATAGCGCGGGGATCGAACAAAGCGAGGATATGAAACGGTTTTTGTGGTGCGTTCTCTTCTGTTGCTGGGTGGTGTAGTCTTCCGTGTTCACAGGTCTTTACGTAGGAATAACCACTTTGCAGCGATTGCATCCGATCAGCCGGCGTTGGAGGTGTGGAGTGCCTGCTGCCTCCCGCGAAGCTTGAAACTGACCACATGACGGACTCATTGTTCTCAGCGGTGGCCCACTCCAGAAGGCGTGCCACATATGCATCAGGTATGGGTTATTTCGCAGTCCTTCCTCGTATAGTATTTCTCACGTCACCTATGTTACTAGACTTTACTGGGGTCAGTCCATGCCACGATCTTGTCTCGAAGTTTCGTTTTTGACGTTATCGATCGCACTTACTCGTAGGCTGTGGGGCATGCCAATTGGTGCGCGTTATTCTAATGATCCGTGACGCTCGATCCGTGACGATTTCGGGGCTCCTGTATAGGTGAATTCTTTGACCTTGAGAAGCTGTCTGCCACTTGCGAGGAAAGTGGACGTTACACGTTCTTCTTTTCGTCTTGGCCATTGAATATGTGAGTGCAAAGTATATTTGACCCCGAGGTATGTCCTGACACGGGACCGGATACCAAGAATTGGGGGCTGTGCCAGTCCTCCAAACGCAGCTGTGAGTTATTCATCTAAGGATCCGTAAGATATGGTGTGGCTGATAAGGTCTACCTCGAGGCCTACTTCTAAGTTCAATATATGAAGGATCATGGTCGGATTGCGGATGTTTGCTATCTCCTGTCTCCTGTGTAGAGCCTGCTGATGTATCCTGCTGAATATGACGTGGAAGCCTTATACAATGATACATGGAGCTGATGTCAATGCTGCACGTCGACCCCGGGAACGGCCAGTATACCAAGGAGATAGTTGTGGGTCCATAGTTAGGGTCCAAAGACCCGATTTGGCAAGGAACATGACGTTGCACGTGACTTGAGTTCTTTGGATCAGGGCGTGTTGTTGTCGCCAAAACTGTTGTCCACCACTCCATTCCCAGATCCACTACTCCTTGGCCTCGTCGCCGGGGCCAATGATGAGCAGGAGGGAGTCGCGCGTCTCTGTCAATGTTAGGCAGAATGATGCACTCCTCGAGTTCGAAAGTTGTAAGTCGCCAGGCTCTCGTTCTGTAGTCGACTGACTAACGTTGGTGGCAGTCAAGAAGAAATTCCTGCTCGCCAATAAACACATAACGAAGTAAGTATTAGCCGGGCTCATAGACTGGGCTGCTTTACTGACCTGTCGTCTCTAGACTTAATTCGACACTGAGTGTCCGCATCGAGGAACTGAACGGCCAAATATCAACATTATACGTCGAGAACCTCCGTTTGCGTGCATCGGAGATCGCGCTGGCAGCCCAACTTAAACGCGAGCGCGAAAAGTCACGAAAGGTCATGGCAGACGCTGAAGCTGCAGTATGTGGTTTATTCAAGGAACGTGTGCTGTTTTACGTCAGAACTCACGCCCTATCATCACAGACCCTTAGCTTGACGAAACACCTGGGATACCTTCGCCAATCCTTCAATATACCCTCAATGTCCCCCGCACCCGTATCACCCCCCTCCCCTCGCGCCCGCAAGCCCGCCTCGAACCCCAACTCAACCCCAAGCTCACCGCAAGCTATGCGAATCGCACGGCCGCCAAATTTCCCCGGGATCTACGAAGACGACGAGCCATGCCCTTCTACATCTGACCGCGAATCAGACAAGCCACCCAGCCCCGTTCTCCGTAAAAGCAAGCCTAAGGCGCGACTCTCGGCGTCCCGGCTACCTCTGCCATCGCGTGTATCCTCACCACCACCACTGCTCCCCCAGGCAGGTGGTACCTTTAACCCAGACCTGGAGTCAGCACCAGTACCGAAGTCACGAAAGCCGTCACGGCGGCAGAGTGGACTGTTATCTGTGAATACCGATTCGCTATCTGTGCCGCGAGCGCCAAGTCCAGCATTCGGTTCCCCGATAAGGAGAGAAGCGGGGCTTGCCGAGGAGGAGGAGGAGATGGCAGCTGTCACCGGTCAGCTGCAGGTGGTTGACGTGGAGGAGGATGTGGACATCGAGGCGAAGCCTCCACCGAAGAAGGAGCGACGCAAGAGCCGTGGGAAGGATCGGGAAGCGACAGACGAGCGAGAGTCGGGCGCAGAGTGCAGCCAGCCCCGGGAACGCAAAAGAACAAGAGAGAGGATGGAAGAGGAAACAGATGGTGGGGGCAAGCCTCGCCTGAAAGACGTCACTAATTCTCGTGCAGCCCTTATATCCATAGACAACACAGGTACGTAATAGCGCCTCCTCTCCATTCGGTTAATGAGACTGACTCGGGCTGTGGACAGTTCGCGATCAAGCCGATCCTGGTGCTCCTTCATCAAGCAGGGCGTTCCTTGGAGCATCACCAACACCTTCCGCACCGACATCAAGATCGTCTTCGAGCCCCGTACCTCCAGGCGATGGCGAGGCATCGGCAGGCGGGCGAGAAAGGAGAACAAGAAAGAGCGTCAACTACGCTGAGCCCAAACTCAACACGTACGTCTCCAACCCTCCAAATCCCCAAGTCGAAGCTGCTGACCACCGTCGCCTCTACAGGAAAATGCGAAAGCCGGACCCCCCTCCCGGCAGCAGTGCGCCGAAAAAGCGGGCCTCTGCCGCTGCTGTGCTGAGCACGTTCGACAACGGGAACGATGCGGACAACGACACGGAGGCACGCTCGTCGCTCGAACTCCCCTTGCGTGTCAACGGGAACACCATCAACCCCGAAATGTTCCCACTCCCTCCTTCACGCCCCGGCTCTGTCGCATCGCTCTTCTCCCCTACGCCCCCCGCCCGCCCCTCATCGTCGTCGTCTCCATCTTCAGCGGCAGCGACATCGGTGAAGCGGAAGAAGTCACGGCCGCTAGTACTGGATGACGACGAGAGCGACGGCGCTCAGGCGGATGCGGAGTATGGTGTGGGGAGCGGCGGTGCTGGTGGGTGGGTGAACGTCGAGGGAAGGCGGCGAGCTGCGGCGGGAGGGGGCAAGCGGACCATGGTGGTTCTGGATGACCCGAGGCGGCACAGCATGGTTGTTTGAGCCCCGCCGACATGAATGAACTCACCGCCTACTGCGAAGTGCGCCTTTCCTCCGCGTCTCCCGTTCTTATTTTTTATATCTCTTCTTGGGACGCGATAGGGGTAGACCATAGTTTCCTCCCTTTCTTCAGTTCTCTATTCATGATTACGAGCGGCATGTGTGACGAGCTATTATGGATGTATATAATTTCTGTACTTACATATGGTAAGTAT
The DNA here is from genome assembly GCA_014905825.1 of Lyophyllum atratum. NCBI lineage: Eukaryota > Fungi > Basidiomycota > Agaricomycetes > Agaricales > Lyophyllaceae > Lyophyllum > Lyophyllum atratum. The sequence continues at coordinate 458,536 of JACGCN010000029.1, read as the reverse complement.
TAAGTTCTAGGAGGTGGGCAGTATATACTGTATGTATATTATTTTGTGCGCGTTTCACATACTCGCACCTCGAGAACGGATTCCTAAAACCATATTGAAACACACAAAGCATATATACAAGGTACGTACTTAGATAATATATACAACAAGTAACTGCATCCGCTAGACTGTGACATTCCAGTCGTGAAGAAGAAGGCCATCACTGGCTTTCGATACCCTCTGGTCCCAAACTAGGGTCCCTCAACCATCCATCAAAATCAACATCCTTCTCCATAAACTTACTAACAATATCCACCCTTCCATCAACGTCAAACTGCGAGTTATACCCCATCCGCCCCGCCTGCGTCGAAGCAAACGGCGGGTCGAAACTATCGTCCATGTTCAAGTCCATCCCCATCACGTGATCGAGGTCCTGTTCCTCTTCTTCATCCGAGTCTGACGCGGCGAGCGAGGAGAGGGACTTGGTGGGCGAGCCCATGTCGTAGTCGTATTCGAGGGCCATGCCGGGCTCGATACCCATGTTGTAGCTCAGCCTTTGGTAGATATCGGGCTCGGCGTCGGGCTCGTCGAAGATCGAGGGAGGTTCTGGGTTGTGTAGCTGTATTTTATGGGACAGTACCACCTCTGGTTCTGGTCGTGGTTCCTCTACAGGCTGAGGTAGGGGGGTGATCAGCTTGTGCTGCGGTGGGGGCGGAGTCGGGGCCGAGGATGTTGTAACCGGGGCTAGTTGCTTCGTCTTTCTGGGCGAGAACTTCGCTTTATTCGACGACTTCGACGACGCGAGGAGCTCGGTCAGCGTGGGCATCGGTGCACGCTTAGGCGTAACGAGAGTGGTGATGTGGGCTGCCTGCGGCAGAGGGAGCGGGGGCGGGGTGCTCGGGGGCGCTGGACCATCAGAGCTAGAACTGGCAGGAGCGGGCGCTATTCGCGCCTTCTTCACCGCATGTTGAGGTGTGACAGACCGAGGTCGTTTCTCCCTGGCCTGCATCCGGGGTGGAGTCGAGTCGGGGTCGAGGTGTCGCGTGGGGGTGGAGGGTGGTTCCGGGAGAGACGACGAGGTTCCCGGATGTGGCTGCTGACGGCCATAGACTCGTGTACTAGGCGGGGTGGAAAGGGGGGATGAAGGGGGGACTAATATGATCGGTTCGGGCTTGTGCCGTCTATCCGTTTTTGCATTAGGGGTAGAGGTTTGCAGCTGGGAAGGGAAGGATGGCGGGAGGAAGGACTGAAGAGGGGTATTAGAGCAATTATGATGAGCATGATGTAGAGACGTACGGTTTCTGAGATATCTTCGATGATTGGTCGCTGCGGCTTCGTAGCAGGGCTGTCGGAATCGATTGGTGCGTCTGGGCCACGCGCGCCACGCGAACTCGATCCTGGTTGAAGTTTCGAGGGTCCAGCAATAGAATCACTAGCTGAAGGGTTCCCGGAAGGTTTGGGCTTCCCTATGACGGTTAGGCTGGAGCGCTTCACGACTGGGAAGCTGAGTGTAGATGAAGACTTTGATACGCTCTGCAGTGTTGCAGTACGCTTGACGTTCGCGACCTCGCTATGGCTAGGCAGCTTCTTTTCCGTAGTTCCTTTTGCATCGACATCCTGCGATATCGAAACAATGGGCACTGATGCCACAACCAGATGTTTGTCGACCTTCTCCTGCCAACTCTGAACCTTCCGCTTCAGCAACATCTCCTGAGTCCACTTCGCTTCCCAGTCCTCCCACTCCTTCTGAGACCGGGCGTTGATCCATCCAGAGCTTGACTCTGCTTTTTCTCCTGCAGTCGTCGATCCCAGCCATCGTCGGCGCCTGGTGGTGTTCAGCTGCAGCAACTGGACAACTAGACTCCATTTTCCATCGGCAGGGTCCCCGTTCGCGTACTTGAATGCCTCTTGGACTTTTATCCGGAGGGCGTCGACCCTCAACTTACTCCTCGACTGCTCCGAGCCATCACCGTCTTGAAAAGGAGATCCACATCTGGATGATGGTACCTCCTCGACTAGCTGTGATAAGGCAATCTGTTTCCTCGTTAAAGAGTCGACATAAGCCTTGGCAACATCTGCTGGAGGTGTTGACCCCGACAGAGACGAATTCGATGCAGCGTCGCGCCCTGGGTTGTATAGGGTCTTGGTGGTACTCGATCTGGTTCGAGATTTATTTGCACGTTTGCTGGACATGCTACAAGCCCAAGTTTATAGGTATTGGCAGCGTTACCGACCGATATCAAGTCTTAGCACAGACTGCGAAACTGTTGTAGTGGAGGAGCTGAACAAGGTTGCGAGAGCCAGTGCCAGAGTTCGGAGTCGAACAAACTGGCTATCACGTGGCTGGAACAATGCAATCGGCCCTGTCGCCGGGCTCTGTTCCCGGTTCCGCGTTGGCAATGGCACCTCCAACTCACCTAGCTAGTAGCCTGCTATCCACCAACTATCCACCAGTTGTTTCTCGGAAAGTGAGCGCTCTGTTATATTCATGTACCAGACCCCTAATTCATCAGAACTTCAAGGTAGGAATTTTCTAAGGGGTCCCATGTACAAACGTCAGTCCGCATCACATGAATCGCGTTCAGGCCCTTGGTCCAGGAAGTTGTACGGTCGGAACCGCATTCTAAGCTTCACCGCCGTCGTTCTTGGGACCATCTGTTACTCTGGACGGCGGGTATACGCCGACGAACCGCATCACCATCCTAATAGCATTGGGAAGGCTTCTATCTCCAACGAGTTGGCAAGTACACCTCAGAATGAAGATGAGGTCTTCGTGAGATCCAGGCTGTGGTCACTCTCAAACGCGAACTTCGATATCACGGGCAACCGTGGTATAAGACGGTTTGATTTTTTTTCTTTACCAAAGTCAGTCAACTGTAAATTGAGACTGAATAGCCTTACTCATGAGGTCTATAGCGTCAGTCCACAACAGGATATCTCCCTTTTCTCCTCCTTTCAAGTGGCTTCTGGATCGTCTTGGACCTTGTTCACGTTCTTTGACGGATACGATGGATGGGAGAATGCCATCGCCGTTTCCAACCAACTTGCCGTAGCCCTTGCGAATGGGCTGTACTCTGTGTTTGTGGATTATGAGCCTCCTGCCGAGCATACAGAAATCGGGACGGTGCCACATGGGGAACCGGGCCAGGAGCCCTACGATGATGCTATAAACAGAAAGATCAAGGACATTTTCGTTGACGTCGATGACAGTATCGTGCACAAACCGTTCGACTTTACCTCAGGGCCTCCCTCGAAGGCCTCCATCACCGCAGCTCTCGGCGTCGCACTGTCGGGCTCCTCAGCGATGCTGGCATTTTACGACTCTGAACCACGTATGCTAAAGATTGCACTGACAGGGAACTCTCGGGCTGTTCTGGGTCGCCGCGCCCTTCCAAAGAACGGCCGAACGTCGTACGAAGTCCACGTTCTCACTGCCGAGCAGGCCTGCAGTAACCCGACTGAAGCGGCGCGAGTACGTTGCCAGCACCCTGACGAGCCCTCATGTCCACAAACTCTCGTGTGCGGCCTGTCTCGCGCTTTCGGCCTTGCCGCCTACAAGTGGAGTCACGAGGTACAGGAACGCCTCCACCGGGAATTCCTGGGGGGACCTCCCCTTCCCAACGCCAAATCGCATCCGTACCTCACCGCGGAACCTGAGATCACGACGATCGAAGTCGAACCCGGCGATTTCCTGGTGATGGCCAGTCAGGGCCTATGGAATAGCCTCACGAACGAGGAGGTGGTTGGCCTGGTCGGATTGTGGCTTGATAGAGGTATAGCCATTGATAGTGATGCATCGTCGCTTCCCGCGGATGTCATATATCCAGGAGACCTCCCAGTCTCACTTGATACGGACAATACCGTGATGTACTCCCGCTGGCGTGCGGAGAAAAAATTTCTATGCGTAGATAACCATGCGGCTGGACATCTGGCTAGAAATGCCCTTGGCGGCGCAGACGTCAGTCTAACGGCAGCCCTGTTAGCCATGGAGCCACCCCGTGCTCAGAAATTTAGGTTCGATGCCTATCCCCGACTGTCCCATGCCAGGTACTGATTCCCCACCCCCACCAGAGAGGGTCTTAATATGACGGTGATTTTTTTCGATGATAAGTGACTGCATTGTCACCTAAAGCTTCGCGGCAAAATCCTTCAGCTGCCTGTTTCCAACCCCCGAAGAAGACACATTACCCATGGCATTTGTATTAGAGAAGTAGTCACTTCGGTTGAGCTAGAGCACACGAGCACACGAGCACACGAGCATATGGAATGAACCTTGTTCGGCAGATCACCCCCTTTCCAAATCGAACAGGCGTGTAAGGCGAGATGCCATAATGCCCACACCAGTCAGGGATGCCAAGTCACCCAACACAACAGTCGTGGGATGGCGAGTGAGATTCTGACTATCATGTACTGCAGCACCACCCAGAGATTTCACATATGTATGTGGAGAATCGTGATGGCTTTAGACATGTCACTGACTGCTAACAGCATTTCCATCTCGGCCTTGTTTTGGTTGGAACACTTACTTCTACCAGGGCAGCCACCGTTTGATAAGCAAAACATCTTTGTTTGAAGAATGAAGGCGCCGCAATTGCAGTGGGAACCATCAGATAACAACAGCAGATCCGGTATGGATCATTCTGATTCGCAGATACAATCTCGAAGAAGGTGAAGCGTCTCTGATCCTTCCAACGCCAATCAAAAATAGACCGCCGGGGAGGTAACCCTGAGCTTCGGGGCTTGCGAACTAAGGCGAGCCGCCATAGCCAGGTCACGCAAATGACACGGTCTTGCGTACCACCGACCTGGATGTCTCAGGAGATGTACCAGACGCAGCGGCATCGTCCGAAGGCTTATCTGTCGAACGCTGCTTCCGACGTTTAGACTTTTCCTTCTTCACTTGGGTCTGCTGTGCAGCAAGCCGTGCTTTCGTTTGTTTCTGCAGTAGAGATTTGTATAAAAATCACAACGCATGTTAGACAGGCGCAGCAAGATTGATACGCACTAGTTTCACTTTCGAAGCAGATGGCTTAGATTTCTGATCCTCTCTAGGTTGTCCAACCTGGTCGACGGGATGCGAAAGTAAGTCAGATGAGATGAAGCACACCAATGTAGAGAGCGGCCGCCAGAGGAAATACGGGCATAAGCTTACCTGTCCTTGATGTTTTTCGACTTTGCTGTGCGACTTTCCTTCTTGAACGTCTGCTATGGCAGCCGCAAGATCCAGAGCAGCCTGACGAAGATAGTAAACCATTCAGCTGCGTTCCGATGTGGTAATTGAGTGTGAAAGAAAGTTTTACATGTTTATCCAAGAAGCGTTTTGGTTGTTTTCCCTTTCCTTTGGCGCGCGGAGCGGCGTCAATCTTTGGTGTTACAGACTTGACCATGTCGTGGACATGAGTGTCTCAATCAAGCCACTGAAGTGTGCAGTGCGATGGTTTCGACTTGACTGGCGAGGTGAACGGACCGTTGTTTGGCTATGTATCATATAGCCGTGACGGATTATGTAAGACATAAAAAATACTTCCGTTCCGTCAGGCTGGGAAACTTTGATGATCGTAGCTATCTATCTCTAGATGAACTTTACCCGAACTTGTCGCCAGCCCATCCAAACTTCTTGAACGCAATCCAGGACATCATTCCTACTCACAGCTTCTCTCTTTTGAATACGCTTGCTTGAGTTACTGGTGCTCTCACAATTGCGCAGTTCCCTGTAGCCCGCTAATGAGGTCCGCCCTCAATCTGACATTCGCTCCTATTCCAAAATCGATAGACTCGACAGCGCGAAGTAGGCTGATTTATGTCGAGTAAATGGTGTACGCATCTCCTAGGTCCGAGACAAGTTTTGGCTCTCTTCGCGTCGAATCACCTTGACTGCAATTTGTCCTTTTTCGATCCTCTCTGGTGGGAAGCCACGGCGTGAGTCGTGGCAAGTGCAAATAATGACATCAAACCTGCTGTAACAGCCTAAGTCTCTAACAGCAATTGTTCTGGTTACTAAATTTGCTATAGATGCTTGATCGAAGCTGTTTCGTACAGAAGTTATTCTAGAACGTCATCGCGGAACACCCCAGGAACACCAGTTATGGTATCCCCTTTTTAATTATAGGACCCTCTCCAGGGTCTCATAGTCAACGTATGGGCGCCATGATATTCCAGAGTTCGCAATCATAGTCTCTGTAATCCTATAAAAGCAAGCCTCAGGCTGCCTCGTCATCATCCAACCATCCTCTCACTCGACATCCCGTCTATCCATTCGTATTTATCATGTGTCGTCGGCGCCAGTAAGTGACCCCCTCGAATGTGTGCCATCAAGATTAGCTAACTCTTCATCAGAGTATGCAACATCTATACTGTCTGCGGACATAGGCTGCAACTCGTAAGTGGGTGAGCGCGATGCTGTTGACTGCAAGCTGACGAGAACTTACAACGCTTCAAAGCCTGACGGCATGGTAGGTATTCAAAGCACTGAAGCTTATTAGCCGACTGACTGACGCGATATTCAAGGTCACCTGCGACAGCGAGTACTGTAAATTCAGCCCCAGTCACCCACCCAGCTGTCAGCCTCCACAATGCACCCAAACCTGCTGGCAATAGTACGTTCGCTTCAGCCACGAGATCCTTACCGGCTGACCATGTTTTGCTTCTCCCACTCGTTCAATTTCGATGTCGCCCTTTCTCCCATCCGTCCAACTTACGTCCCCTTTCTGATCGTTGGTACATTCGTTGCCACGACGTTCAGTCGCCAGTATCCGGAACAGTATTGTATGTCAACTGCATCCATGAATCACCTGGAACCAACTCTGACAGGTCGTGTTTTTTATATCTATATAGCTCCCAATATCAATAGCCTCTGCCCCACTTGTGCAGCGGCCGCCGGCCACAAATACGTTCGCTACTAGCTTCGCCTTCTCCCTGTAATAATCTGTATACACATACATAATGGCATTATCGACTATTTGTCCGGGCGTCGGTCCCGCCGACTGCGCGATAATTAAGAACTGAGCAAGGTACAGTTCGGGATCAAGCGAACATGTCTCAGTATAATACTTATTCAATGGAAGAATCGCCATCCCTAATCTCCATCGACGGATTCTGAACCCATGAAGTTAGTTTACAGCACCAGCTAAGCGTCGCTGAGATCAAACAAAACGGACATACGAGCTTTGATGCCTTTCATTAACGCTAGTTTGCATTTGGCTCTGATGAAGCCCTCTTAGGAACAGGCACAATTTTGGAACGATCGATGAATCCTTGTTCAACCGTCGTGCTTTAGCGATTTAAGCTTGTTTTCCGAGGATATAGCTCTAAAATCGTGAATACTAAACACATGGAATTGTCGAAAACTTCGCGCTGGAACGCGCAGGCGGCTGTCATCGCTGTTGATAACGGTCCCGCTGGCGACATGCCAACAAAGCAACGTTGACAAGGCCGCTGACAGGCTGCAACTGTCGACAGCTCGTGAGAAACTTCTTCTTTCCGTGCATCGGTACCACACGGGAGGTCCACTTTCGTTAAGTATGGGAAAGGCCTATGTTTCACAATGGAGTTGGTGAGTGGAATGGAAAGTTCTACGTACTCGCTGATGGCGGGGAGACCGGGTTAGCCGAGAGTAATTATGATGCGCACCATTGCTTCTCATCGCAGGGGCAACGATGACAACGGGAGCTGTTACTTCCACCCACAGTGGTGTACCTATCCGAACTTTTTCCACCGCGGCTGCCAAAGCGGGAACCGCGACGCACCTGTGTGAAAGGGAGATGGGTCAAACCAAATGGCAACATTGGAACAATGTCGCAGTCTGCAACCACGCTCGTGAAAAATTCAGCATATTGCCGATGTGGGCGTCAACTTGATGAGGTGATGACGAAGGTCTAGACCTAAAAATGATTGACGCAACATTAGATGGACCCTTTGAAGCAATTGTATCGCTTAGGCGAAGATCACCGTGCTGCGTAACGTCATACACAATGTTTACGCCACAATATAGTCATGCGACGGTGTCCCAGCGTCTACAAGCGGCTTCAACATTACGCACACCCTGCAGACCACGTCAGACCTATTTACCGCTTGTTGTTGGGGTTGGGTCCACAGAAAAATCAAGGTTGGAGATAGATGGTCGTCGTCGAGTGATCCGGCTCGAGGGGTGGGCAGGTCGTTCGCAGAAGCGGCAAATCAATTTATGTGCTGGCATCGACTCGGAGAACTCGGTAAAGGGACAACTTGTCAGTGTTTTTCGGTGGTTCGTCACTTTTAATCGGAGCCCAAAGCTCCCGGCGGGACCCACCGGCCATGGCGGCATTTATTGCGCCGCTGACAAATATCATCACCTGGTGCGACCCTGACTTGGAGGCGATGTCAACAACGTCGTCACAAAAAATTATTGACCTTGGATTGCTTGGAGACGACGAACGAGGCTCTCAGGCTGTCAAGATCAGGCAGTTCCTTGCACTTACATACTGGTATCTCCAGGTTATCTCTATCAGCTAGACCAGGATGTCGACTCGCCCATCCGAAACGGATCCATTACTTTCAAGGCAGGTCTCGGCTGACCTCGTTCGTCAAGAGGTGCCACGAAAGGCTCAGGTTGGACCCCTTGAAATATCAAGATCGACGCGGTATGGCATCTTGGCAGGAATATGGTCCGCTACATTTCTTTCCGTGAGAGCACTTGTTATTGTCTCGCTTTATAAGCTATGACTCACATGTCGATATCTTGTCCTGAAGGCGTTGAACTGTATGCGCACTCCTCATGTCAAATATTCGCCTTACTGATTGCTAGAATTTGGAATAGCGACTCTTGTCCCGACCAGTACGGCTACGTGTCGTTTTTCACTCTACGTCATCACTAAAGCTCCCCATTTAATAGTGTTGCCTTCCATATCTTCGGAGTTCAAGAAATTCAACCAAGCTAGTTGGCTCGGAACTTCGTAAAGATCTCTTACATCATCTCTATCCAGTCTTGACTTGTGTAACAGGTATTTGCTTGCGACATGTACATTTACCCCTCTTTACGGCCGACTCTGTAACGTGTTGGGCCGTAAAGGTGCTACTCAATTGGCGCTCGTGTTCACATGTCTGGGGGTGCTGGGTTGCGGACTTTCCCAGAGCATGGAGGCACTTATTGTTTCGCGATTTGTGTGTTGTCCTCTAACTACCGAAACGAACTAGATTGAGTAATGAATAGCTATCCGGAATAGGTGGTGGTGGATTGTTTACGGTGTCCTCGTGAGTCCTATTCTTTCCGTCCTCAACTTGATATACTCTTGACACCTTCCCTCGTGATAGAATTATCGTTAGCGATATGTACAGCATGCGGGTAATGCCTGCAACCCCTTAATATGAGGCGCGAGACTGAATGGACGCTTATAGGACAGAGGCTTGACTCAAGGAATGGCCAGCGTATTTGGCGGAGTTAGTATTGACGTTGCGGAGCCGTCACCTTTATTGATTTTCACTCCTCAGCTGGGCATGGGTCTTGGTGGTCCGTTTGGAGGTGTGATAACTGATTGGTACGTCAGGCTTTGACTCGCATCCGTTTCGTGCTGACATTCCTAAGGCTGGGTTGGCGTTGGGCCTTCTTGGCACAGTTGCCCTTGTTCTTTGTCTCGTTCGCCTTGACATCGTACTTCCACCATTATGTAACTCCCGTAAGTTCTGGTTTCATCGGCATGGACCGCCTCCTGATGGCTCTCCGCTTCAGGGAAAGGGGAAGAGCACGAAGGAAGTTCTAAAGAGGATCGATTATGGTGGCAGTATTATGCTTCTGATTACGGTATTTACTGCAGCCGTCACATCGCATCAATTCTAACACCAGGAGTCAGGTCGGGGCTACCCTCATCTTCCTCAGCGTCCGGTACAACGAGGGCCTCCCAGTAAGGCCCGCTACTCACCACAGTGCTATTCATGCTTATGAATTGATCGTAGTGGTCGAACCCTACTGTCATTGCTTCGATAACTGTCGCAGCAGTAGGCTCCGTCGCATTTTTATTGGTTGAACTCTTCCTAGCTCCGGAACCTGTCCTGGCGCCATACCTACTCAAACAGAAGATCCCTGTCCTTGTTGGAACGTCCAACTTTCTCGTCGCCACGTGCAACTTCTCCATCATCTACTTCTTCCCGATGTGGTTTCAAACTGTCATGTCGACGAACGCATCCACAGCTGGTGGGCTATTCTTACAAGGCTCTCGCTGTCACTTTCTTTGCTAACCCCGCGCAGGTATGCATTTGGTTCCGAACAGTGTCGGGATGTCGCTTGGATCCATCCTAGCTGGTTACATGATGCACCGTACGGGCAGGTACAAGACGATTAATTCCATCTTTGGATGGTTCCCCTTCATAGGAGCATCCTTAATCGCATCTTTGCACAAAGACTCCTCTCCAGTTTTAACGTGGCTGAGCATCGTGCGTATTACGATGTCAGTTCTATCTCTGGTGCTTCACCTCTTCACAGATTCCCTTGGGATTCGGAAACGCTGTAGTCCTCCAAACTATGCTTAGTAGGTTTCCTTGATTGTCGAAATCAAGCCTTCGCTAACATCCTTGATCAGTCGCTCTTCTCGTCCATCTACCTGGTATGTGGACGTCTAAAGCTCTGAGAATCCTGTTTTGACGTGGACGTTCGGCAGATTCACAAATGGCTGTTGGCACCGGGTTTGGGCAGCTATTCCGCGGTATAGGTGTGCTAGAATGATGTACCAATACTTAAGGGACGCTAACCACACTTCGATGTCCAGGTCAGGTCGGCGGCGTCGCCATCTCATCAGCCATCTTCCAATCCCAATTGGATACTGAGCTCCGGAGAAGGATCCACGGACCTGATGCAGAAGAAGTTCGGATTCTTTCTCACCTCTGTTCCGTTCCGTTTACGGGCTTCTGACGTCGCTACCGTTTGCCCACAGCTCGTCATGAAGATCCGACATTCTTCGCAACTTGTTGCGTCTCTGCCTTCTGACCTCCAGAAAATAGCCAGAGAGTCTTACGCAATTAGTCTCAAGACAGTTTTCATCTTCTCGGCTTGCTCGACGCTACTGGCTTTCCTTGTCCGTATGCCTGTGAGTCTCGATGTTTCTCCTGCATTTTCAACAACCATGCTAAGGTCGTTACTTGAGATACCCGATAAACATCTGGACGAACGACCGAAGGGTATCCCCGCGGAGGACGAAACTGATACCCCTACGCTGTCTGGAGCTGCTACGCCAGTCGACCCAGAGTCCGCAGTAGATGAATCCGATGGTGTTCGTGTTGTACCACCCAAGACAAAGCATCGTCGACGACTGTCTACCTTTGAATCTGCCGATGGTCTCATGGATCTGGAAAATGGGACAGGCGCTGATGCTCCCCGGGTTAAGAGGGCAGCACACTAATGCATGCCATATCTGAATTCATGTTCCACGTTTTCTGGCCGGATTTTTTCTTGTTTATTATATTCATATCGTTCTCTCAATCAAATACCAGGCCAATGAATACCCTACACGGTATTCCTGCGCATCATTTTCCATTTCCCTGTTCGACCGAGGGCGTAATTGGGAGCGGACAGTGTTTCTGGAATGCTGGTAACTCGGAGCACCATTTGTTGCCGTATCGTCGTCGTCATTCGCGACCACAGTCGCAGCGACCGTATCTATCATTCTCGTCATCCTATCTGCAGCCGGGCTACCTTTGCTGCTTGGGGTTGGCGAAGTTCACTTGGACTCCAACTCTAGATGACATACGTTCCATGGGATTATGGTACATTGCATGGCCTGGAAAACCCAGTGAAGTCAATATGAACTCAGTGAAGTCGAATGAACTCTGTGCGTCACAGCATTTGTATGATCGCATCTCGTGTGCTATAAGAGCGGGCAGGGATAGAGGCTATAGCGGCATTCGCCGATGGTGACGAGAATGTCAGAAATTTGGCGTAACAGCAGTCGACCTAGTCTCAGGACAGGTCAGGACCGTATGTCATAGAGATCTAGCTCATCCTTTGGCTTCCGTGACCAGTGGTGTGGTGATCGACAGATTCTGCTCCTACAATCTGCTTCGTGACAGTCTGCTCCGTGCCAAACTAAAAATGCTTCAGCGCGTGCTTGAGAAATTCATAAAACTGTAAGAGATTGAGCAGACTCTGTAATCTACAGCTCTTGAAGAAATAGGAGTGAGATCGGACGGTTAAGCTCACTCCTGCGTGTTGGCAGCAGCGAATTTGCCGATATCCAATATGAACGAGCGAGATTCTGTCATCTCCTCGATATCTGCACCGCGACAGATCTGGCGGCAACGCGCGGTCTGTCTGTAGTGGGTACGTTGTCAGCTGCAAGTGTAGTTCCCATGCCTTCCGAGAAACATTTCCGTTGAATTCGGGTAAGAAACCTTGATCATCAGGAATGCTCTCTGACATATCAATCGATAGAAGGATGGGAAGCAGCAAGCACTAGAAACGAGGAGTAATGACCCCCGTCAACGAGCCGGCCGAGGAGAGGATAGAGAGGGTAGTCGACGAGATCAAGACATAAATGTCGTCGTTTCCTAGCGCAGCAATAGTATGCCAATCTAGGTACTCGTCATCATGAGCCTGATTGCGGACGCTCTTGAAGAAGTAAAGATATGCGAAAGAGAGACGGAAGGTTCCTAATCCTGCCCTGCATCAACCCAAGAAGTCCATACATATTGGATCGTGAGGGCTTCTTCAAACAGTGACAAGGGCATGAAGGCGCGCAAGTAACAAAGGCTGTCCGTAGTGTGTGCGTCGCAGGGAACACGATTTGGGATTGTGAAGCCAGGAGACTTGAACCAGAGTATGCCAAAGTTAAGTGTAATCACTGTATGACTACCCTGAGCGATCAACGAGCACCAGGAGGAAATATTCCCAGGTGCCTGCCTTTCTCCAGTCCATGGAAAGATACGAGATACACATGTCGCATCGCCTTTAGTGAGGTCAAGTGAGTGGCACGGTGAAAAGAGGCGGTTGATCGAAATCAAGGTCCGACGCAAGTTTTCCTGTGCTCACACCACCACAAACTGCTTTTCTACCTGCTCGCGACCAATCCTTTACACTTTGCTACTCTTTAAAGTCAACAGGAACGGACTAGTCAGTCACAACGTCATGACATTCACGGTGGCAAGTTCGCGTACCTCAAAGTCGGCCATAAGCTGCGTCATACTCAATGATCAATGATCTCGCAGGGAAAGATGGCGATCCTGGCGGGTACATACCTTGCGGCAGCTGAGCACGATGTAACGTGGTCTTCTTCTTGAAGAAGGAAGGGTGTGGGCCCGCCTATGGACGGCGAGTCAAACTCTCGTATCGTTTATTCACGATCGGCTCACTTGAACGCGCGGCTCTGCTGGCATCGCATATTGAGGACCCAATGGTCGGGAATACAAATGGCTTCAGCTTATCCATACATCTACCACGAAATTAGGTTTGATCCCGAGGTTAAACAGTGCTCATGAACTCTTAACTCATCGCCAATGACGAGGCATAAAGACTGATTGCCAATGTTCACGAGTCGCGTAGGCTTGGAATTGTTGGGAAAGCCGGATCCGGATCGTGACGTTCACTCACCCGGGTAGGCGATGGTGCAGGATATACTTGTCACTTGTGATATACATCGGAAATTTACGTGAGGACAACGACGGGCCACTCAGTACTGACGGTCGACGGATGATTGGATATGTGAATATCGTCGATATTGTGATCCAACAACTTGAAATTGGTATACGCAGTGTGGCATGATTATACCTGATGAAGGAAGTCGCAAACGCGAGAAGAACTCTGTCAACGTGCACAGTTCCGAATTGGTATTGCATCATGGTACGAGTGCTCCTCTAGGGTCACAGTCTAAACTAGAGCTATTGCGATGTGTTCGACAAACAGACGAGCCTGAGGCCCTTCTACAAGGAACGAGATGAGGCCCCATGGCAAATCACCAGAGGCCAACAGATAACGATTTGGAGCAAAACCACGGACATTCAACGTGCTTCGACACATGCCCACCTTCACCATGGGTTCAACTCCACCCTGCGAATCTTGTATACCAGACAGCTCCTCCAAGCCCAGATAAAGACACAGTCCCTTTCTCCCGCGGTATCCGCTGACATGCTTCTAACGCCACCACGCCTTGACGCTTTGCAATATGATTTGACCTTGTGACCAAACGCTATCAGTACAACCTCCGCCGACTCCTCAGTCATGCAGGCAGCTAAACTGAGTAAGGCGATATTTGAAATTGGCAGGATGACGATATGACCTAGTGATGTGCTGGCTGCAGCCTGAAGGCTGAGGGTCACTCAGGGTCTGCGGATATTTGCGTTCTGAGAGAGTACATATCTGAAGAACTTGTCGCAGGTATCGCTTACCATTCGTTGATAAGGCAGAAGTCCTGGCGGAAATGAAGGTCAGAACGCGTCCACTATTAGGGGGCATGTGTCGATCGGCTACTGGATTGGATGCAGGGTTTAATGTCGTACAATATAGGGAGACAAGTCTCAACCAGGAACCATATCCGTATCTTCAGATCCCGCAGCAGCAGCTTCCAGACTCGTCGAATGCTTAGCAGCGCGATCCCGTTTCTTCATTCGCATCTTGGCGGACTTCGATAATTTGCGTATTGCCGGGGGCTGATACCTACACCGCCATATCCCGCGTGAGCATGTAAGGAACGATGTTTCTTGTGGGTAAGGTACTCACGTCGCGCCTTTCTCCAAGAGGTCCGGCAAAGCACGACTGGAGAGTGTGATCTTCATGTATGGCGTTTGTTTCTGCTTCAGGCTGGTATTCGAGAATAATTAGTACCGGCGGGAGAACCAAATGAGAAAGATACATACTGATTCCTTCCACTCAACGCGCTCGCAATTTCAGCGGCCCTGTCCTCTTCTGTCTGCGGCTCCTCAACGAACGTCACGAGGTCTTCAAGGCACCCAATCTCATTGTATTGATGCAATCCCGAGAGTCGCGGGGAATGTTTCGCTTCGAGTGACTTGATGTACTCGCGTTTGACGATCTCGACGACGGACAACAGACGCGGGACAGTCGATGTTGGCGTGGCTTTAGAGGTTGTGCGTCTTCTTGAAGTGCCGGCCATTCCTTTGGCGGAGGCCTCCGTCCCGTCACTTGTCGTCGGAGGTGCTGTTGAGGACGGGGGAAGCGTGTGGTACACGATAGGTCTGTCCTCGTGTGTCTGGATGAAGTCCTGGATCAGTTACGATGAGTTGAGAAAGTCTGGATTAGATACCTCGAGGAAAGTAAGAGAAAACGCGACCCAAGCTTTGATTTTTCCGTGATCAGTAATTCGAATGAGATGAGGACCGGATTCCTGGGTTGGTCTCGGACCATTGGCAGCGTTGGATTGTTGTGCTTCGGCCATGAGTACTGAGTGAGCGGATCAATACTACATATAATTTTCATCACCAGAAAAGCCTAAAATGATACTGTTTCTTACCTTTATGCAGGCTTGGAGCGTGAAAGGGTCATATCAGTCCAGGTCGACGCGTACAGATTGGGTCCAACGTGCAGGTTGTTTGGCCTTAATTGTTCCCAACGCCTAGAGGAATCGTCACATCGCATGACCTGTGACATCTGCGTCTTGTCCAACGACCACTCCGCCTCCGACGCGACTCCAAGCCATGGCGTCCAACGGCCCAGGACCAACGCAGCACGCCCAACTCGCCCCCCCTCTCCTCCTCCCCGAAATCCTCGGATTCTCACCCCAGCTCCTCCTCGACGACATAATCAACATCGCGAACAACGCCGTGCAAGACGGCGTCAACGGCATGGAAGAGTTCCTCGAAAAGTGGGCCGACGCACGCGCCGAGCGCGAGGGCGGCGACTGGGACAGCACGCAGGAGGTGGAGCAGGGGCTGGTGGCGTTCCAGACGCTGCTGGAGTACCACACCGACATCGCGTTTGACTTTTTCGAGGCGTGGTCGCTAAGGAATATCTTTGCGATCCCGCCCGGGCTGCCGATTGTGCTGCCGCATCAGCAGGGGTTGGATCTGTCGACGACGCCGGAGAGGGAGCAGGAGCTCATGGAGGAGTTGGAGGAGCTGAGGAAGCAGCTTGATAACGTACGTGATTTCGACGACTGGTTACGCGCTTGTCCCCGCTCACTGATGGGTGTATAGCAAAGACGGCTCCGCCGGATGTTAACGCGGGCTATCCAAGTATCCAAACGCGAACGCCGGCGTGCAGATGAGCAGCTGGAGCAACTATCATTGCTCCAGGCACCCTCCCTCGACGTCTTCGCCGCCCTCCCATCAAAAGTCATCTCCATGTACACCGCCGTCTCCGCCCTCCCTCCCCTCGATCCCTCCACCCTCGCCTCGCTCAGCCACAACGAGCCGGGGAAACGCCAGTGGGAGACGAGCGCGACGGGGTACAAGAACTGGGCCGTTGCGCAGCTGCTAAGGAAGGCGGAGTCGGGGGCCGCGGGGGGGCAGTCCGTGGTGGATACGCTGATGGAGAAGGTGGGGGAGGTTGGGGGCGCGGAGCAGTTGAGGAAGGCGGTGGAGGCTATGGATGGGGTGAGGACGGATTTGGGTGCGGTGGGCTCGGCGGGGGGAGAGGATATGGAGGAATGATTGGTGCTGGGATCTTATTTTTATCATTATCTGGATGTATCATTAGGTGCGTCCGCTTTTTTCTTCCCATCTGACTTCAGCTCTGACCGAACCTCAGTTTTAGGGTGTGTATATCTACGCGTATGTATCTAATCCATGCTTGGTTGCAATCATGGTGGTGTACGAGGTCAGGGATATTCGTTGTCATCCAAAAGAGCTAAACACAAGACCCGAACACCATGATAGACACCGGTCGTGTTCTCTGATCACCGTTGCGGAGATGGGAACGGACCCAACATCCGTCCGTGATACGCATCGTGCGAGGCAAGCGCATGCAGATCTGCCACCGTACGCGTAAGCGGCGGGCTCAGTCAGTGCTGATACATCATACAGTACCACAATCTTCAGCCTGCGATTCTGCCTCCCCATAGACGCTTGGGGACAAAACGCGAGATTGGTATGTTTCAAATTCATGCTCTTTCTGCTTCATGGCTCGCTGATGGAGTGCCGGTGGTTTCGGAATTTCAGGTGGCGATGGATCAGACATCATCAGCCCGGTAGGTATGTACTCGATTTTGTTGGACGCCGTTGATGGATCATGCCAGGTGCTAAATTGTGTCGAGCGACGCGGTGTCGTGACATCGCTTAGTTCCGTCAGTGCCTTCGGAGTTCATCGAGTACCATATCAAGGCCCCGCGCGCTGCCCATCTGCCCCATGCCGCTGTTACAGTTCGCGTACGATGCTTGGGAAACGCCTGCATCACGACGTCACGGTAGCGCCGCTCTTGTCCTGGCCACGGTCGGCCTGGTCGTTTGGTACGTCGTTGCCAGTGAGAGGACCAGCGCAGCGGGAACGAGGGTGTCGAGGAGGAGACTGGAGGAGGGAGCTTAGGCAAGACCTAAAAGAGGAGGTGATCATGCTGCCGGGCCCATTCGTCCATGTAGCCAAAGTGTTGTGACCGTCCCTGGTAGCCTCGCAGGCCCCGCTGTGTGTATATCCAGCACGCATATACATAGCTCCCTCCGAGTCCAGAGCCTAAGCTCGCGGTACCGGTACCGCTACAAGACCAGGAGCGCCGAAGCTACGTCGACGAATTCCGACCAAAGATTTAAATAAAAAGAACCTTGAAACTCGGCGCTCGGAGTCCCTTATCAAGTAAGAACCTTATGTGCAGACCCTCCTTCCTTTAGATCTCGGGACCCGGGACGTACTGAGCCGTGCGGCGTCGATCTTTCTATCTTTTTTGCCCTAATGCAGATTCGGGCTCCTTCTGATCTGTTGGGTGGGGACCTGGGTAAGATTAGTCAGACAGAGGTAGGCTGTGAACGAGGAAGACGACGTGCGAAGGGAAGCATCCCGGATGCGTGTATGGGCTCGGAGGTGGTGATTACAAGGGACGGTTGCAGTACACGCCTGGAGCCTTGTGGGAAAGCAGAGTCTAGGTGAATTCAGAACAAGGACGCGGCACCAAGACGGGTATAAGCGAGGTAGCATTTGGCGAATAGACTCAGAGTGTGGGCATGGGCATGGCGGCTTCTTCCATATCCTTCTCAGTCTGCGACTTTGAGTCTGACAGGTGTACATACATAGGTAAGGACCTAAAACAAACGGTCAGCTGATGATAGCGTTCTTGATGCCCGGCCTAACAGCGGCCCTCCGACCCTCTCGAAGATTGCCCAAAATAAGACAATGCATGAGTTCCCGCCAATGGGTGGGGAGGCTATTGTTGGCTGGGAACGGTGGAAGAGATGGGATAGGGAAGAAGCAGTTGGGTGAGGACGTTTTGGGGATGTGGGATATGGAGCATTACGGAAGAGAAGCATGCTGAGTTCCGTCTGGAGGGGGTCTTGTGCCAGAGTATGGATTGAGTGGGAAGGAGTCGCTCATGGGTATGGATTTACAATGAATATTATAACGAGCTAACAATTGGGGAGGGCTTCTAACGGGTTGGCTGAGTGAGCGTACACGTAGGCGTTGCATTGACAAAGAAGATTCTGGAATGGGATCGTCCTCGCGCAGGAATGGATGGATCTGTGTCAGGATACAGTTTGATGGGACAATTGCTGTGCCGGGCACGTGTCCATTCGCATCAGCCCTGGACCCGGCTGGCCGGCGGGCATTGTTCTCGAATCACCTCAAGGTATAAGACCAACACGACACCAGCTTTCCATATCCATCCCAACACCCTCGCCGCCACCTACCCGCCAGCGCAGCAGCAGCAGCAGCAACACACAAGTGACAAATGTCTCACTACATCCGCACCATCCACACCGACTTCACAGCCTCCTCCTCCGCCTCCCCTTCAGCCAGCGCCTCCCGCTCCTCCTGGGCCACCTCCCCCTACGCCGGCACCTCCGCCTCCGCGCACGCCTCCCTCCTCGTCAACCTCGGCGGCATCATGAACAAGTACCCGCCCGGCCTCGGACACTCCGAATGGCGCGGCCCCTCCTCCTTCTCCTCGGGCAGCACCGGGGCCAACCCGTCCCCGTACACCCGCCGCCGCACGGGCGTCAGCGTCCGTGCGCCCCACTCCTCTCCTTTGCGCAGAGCCCCGCCGTACCGCGCAGAGCCCGCCAGCACGACGTACATGAAGTTCGACCCCTTCTCCGACGACCACTCCATCTCCATCGAGGCGCACGGACCCGCCCGCCTGCGCTATGCACCAAGTCTAAGTCAGAGCGACGCGGTGCTGTACCGCACCCCGCGCACGGCTGTGCCGTACACCATACAGATTCCGGCGGCGGTGGAGGTGGAGCCTGCGTTGCCGCCGGTTGATAGGAATGCGAGGTCGAGGCTGGTGGCGGGGATATTGCTGAATAGGGTGCATGCGGTGGGGAGGCCGATGCGGAGGAGGAGCGGGGGGGAGGGGCCGAGGGAGTATGTGAAGAGTGGGCTGTCGCGCGTTGTTGCTGTGGAGGCGTAGATGGGGTCCCTGCGTTCTTTTACGTCTGGAACTGGGCCGGTCTGTGTCGCTGTCCCGTCTCCCCCTCCCTTGCTGCTGCTGGCTTGGATCTTGCTCGGCCCCAGGGTTCCCTCAATTTTCTTTCCTTAAATCATCGCATATTTCTCCCATCCATCCATCCAATCAACGCATCACATACACCCAACCAATTCATACACGCTATACAAGTCCAACTCACCACTCTCCCACTTAATTCAATCTCAAACTCAAACGCAGCCCCCAAGCCCCCCTCACGTTCCTTCCCCCACGATTATCTTATTCTCTTATCCTCACTCTCGGTTCTCGGTTCTCGGTCTACACTTATCACCACCCTTCATCATAGCAATTGTAAAAGTAGTGTGTAACGGTACCCCGCTCCAATCCATGGTTTTCGACTCCTGTGTCGTGGTTTGGTGGACGCCACAGAGATGGGTGTGCTGGCAATTGCAGGTCACAAGAGCTCTATTGTCCGGGGATCAATGACGTCAGACCCCATGCCCTGCGTAGGACCCTGTGCCTGGCCCGGAACCAGGAAACATCCGCGTTGCCACCTCACTTGACAAGTCGTCGCAATCAGTGATGCTGATACGTAGCTACACGTCGACGTCGTCACTCAGATTAGTGCTGATAACGTAGGAAGATGAGTATGGCTATGCTTTGCTGCGTTCTCCTGGAAATACCGCGATGGTACACGTAGAACAGGGCAGGACGCGTGTAAACAGTAAAAAGCAAAAAAACTCGGGGTGGAATGCCATCGATAACGACCGCGCATGAATACCGAATACCGAATGCTGTCCACGTCCACGTCCAAGCCACCACCCATCCACATCGTCTCCGCGGCGTTAGGGTGCAGCATGTAGCCCAGATCCGGAACATAATCAATCAAGCTCGGGATCCGGCTACACTAACACAGTGACATGTTTGTCGAATGCGAATGGCGTGTTGATTCCGGGACGTGGTGAGGTTCGAGTTGCCGACGTCGATCCTTGTCCTGGGCCCGGGGTGCAGGAGCCACTCCGGTGTGTGTTGAGTGTCAAGTGTCAAGCGTCAAGTGTAAAGGGTAAAATGTCAAGCTTAAGTGTCAAGATTGGGCGCGGAGGTGCGACTCCGCGTCCGAGCCCGCGTCGACGTTGACGTGCACGTTCCGGGCGCTGGTGACGTCGATCCTTGTCGCTGTCCCGGGTGCATGAGCCACTCGCGTGTCAGAATCAGAGTTCGGCGCGGAGGTGGCGAGGGTAGGGATAGAGATGGAAGTGCGGACGTCGGTGTTCATGAGCATCGCATCTGGGTCCGAGTCTGCCAAGTCCATGTTGCGGTTGTGGGCCGTGGGGGGTAGACGTCGGGAAAGCGCGGTGTAGGAGGAAGAAGCGGCTTAGCGGCGAGAAGGGGGGTTGCGTTTATAGGAGGCGGGATGCTAGCCGTGGAAGATTAGGCATGAGTCCTCCGCTTCCGACCTGGTGCGAGTCGGGGGTGCGAGTGGATTCCTCTTGGAGGGATGTGGATGTGTTTCGGGAGCTTGATAGTCATTTGCGCGCGCTGGTAGCTGCCTTGTGGAACAATAGCGAACGCGAAGAAAGGGCTGGGTCGTCTTGGGACTTCTCGTGAGTGTGGTGAGGCGGCCGTGTTGCGTGACGCGTTGGTAGACTTCAGCGAAGGGTGCATGTTTCTGGGTCGGTGTATGTGAATACTGACGTCTGCGGGCGCGTTATCATATGAAGGACAATGTCTACGACCATGTGAGCGCGTATATACGCAGTATTCGAAGAGGATGGCGTACCATTAGAGTGGTCCAAGGCCTAGGGTGATTATACACCTCCTGTGGACTCGAAATTCCCATCTACCCTTCAGATACTACGTCGACGGTGTCTGCTGCAGCGATTTCTCCATTATACGGATGGTTTTTACGACTCGATGGGTCAAACTGGATGGGGGTTAAGCATGACAGTATGCGTGTGGCTCGCGAAAAGCTCACGTTTCGGTGGGGGTTTGTGCGATGGAGCGTTTCAGGACGACTTTGCCACCTCTGTACATCGCAAGCACGATCCCTACAGATGTATCTTGGACGAAGAAAGCCGGTTTTGGTGTACCTGCATGATAAGTAGTGATGTAGTCTTAGAACACATCAACCAAATGGCCTGGACAGTGGGAGCCTGGGAGCAACACTCGGAATGCCGGACCTGGATTCCATCATCGCGCTTACACCTCCGCTTCAATCTTCCATGTACCGGAAGACCACAGCACTCCGGCTACCTGCTTCTCCTCGAACACGCCACGTTCACCGCCTCTCTCCAGCGCCATTCTCTAACCTGCTGAAGCACCATCTCCAAAATCGCTGGCGGGAAGGGCCAAGGAAGAGCGGCATTCAGTCACTGGACAGGATAACGCGCAGCCCGATATGTTACGCGTGTAGGTTCTGCGATGGAGCATACGTGCGCAGGCTGGGACCGCCTGTGTTGCTCCCATGGTTGTCACCCGCTCACCCTCCCATCCCATTCAAGAAATGCTGGTTGACGCGTTACAGGTCAAACGAGCTCTAAGCTGATATGCGGAGCCGACCAGAGCCCCTCAAGCTCAAGCCTCATCTACGACTGTTATTGTCACAGATTGTGGAGGGAATAGCTGGTCGCTGAGCCTTGAACTGCCCCGTGTCGGAGACCCCAGTGCGTACTGCCTCCAAAATTCCTCGAATAACCTTGATGCTAAGGGTCTAACCTAACCAGGTACATCACAAGCGCGACTGTGACTCAACGACACCATGTTACTGCGACCACGCCTGACGGAACTCAGCTGCCTCTCCTCGATATACCTGCCATGTTCTAGTGTGGAATGTTCAAGACGCCAACAGTGATCATCGTGGGCGCCGACCTGTTTCGACATTACTTCCCTACGATACTGCTAGGCCAGAGCATCACCTACCGCTGCACACACATCTATGCGCGTCCAGACCTTGCGTGTCTCGTACTGTCGCTTATCGGTCGGAGATCGTGGGCGCAAGAGAAGGGGAGACTGCAACCTGAGGTCCGTCGCTCTGAAGAACGGACGTGAGCATAGTACTGCAGGATAGCAAGGACCGCTGCTGAGAGTGGCGAAACGAAATCTTCTTCGACCCGACGGTAACCATGCTCTGGGGCACAAATCGTTCAACTCGCCTACGGAAAATCTTCCTCGTATGTCCCTTTTTTGGATCTTTTGAGAAGTTGTCGTACTTACACGGTGTAGGGTTCATGGCATCTTCTCTTATCAAAGAGGAATCCGAAGAGGAATGGCGGGCCGCATCATCACATCATACATACCGGATGCAGCTCTCCGCGCTACAGCATCATTCACGATTCCAGATCCCTGTCCGCTCCATCCGTCTCCTCCTCTCACTGGTCGTCCTTGGCAGCGGTGATAACGGGTAGCAGCAACATGGGGGACGCAGATGAGGGTCACGTGGCATGGATTGTTCCAAGAAACTTAGAAAGCCATGTCACCTAGTTCAACGCGTCCTCCGTCTTGTTGACCATCATGCGTGAGAGCGCAGTACCTCCCTGTTCACATGCCGCCGCGCCACTCGATGTGTCACCAGGACCTCCGTATCTGAGTCTAGAGTGCAGGACTGCGTGTCGCCTCCCGAAGTGCCGCCAACGATCACGACACGGTCCTCTTTCCATCTCTTTGCTCGTCACCTCCTTCAGCAGCCAGGCAGGGTGGATGACTTGGGCATTCCGCTCCAGAAGAGCTCCCATGTCTTTTCTTCGGCATGAGGCCTCCGTCATAAGGGCATACACTTTCTCGTCGAACATGAACACAATGGTGCCTGATTGATTGGGATTCGCGGTCGAACTCGGAGTCACAGAGAGGAGACATGGATAGTTCCCGCATGCTCCCCCAGACCTGAAAGTATAGGCATGTGGAAAGTGTATATACCTAGCAAGGGCTGTGTCCGTCAAAATGATGCATGTCGCCACGCCTCGGAGTGGAAGGTGGGGGCGGATGCTCCGACGATCCCCGTCGACTCATCATACCCATCACATTGCCTCGTACCTCAATGTCGCCAAATTTTGGCGCAATTCAACGACCTCCGTACTTTAAACCCAAAGTTCTTTGCCGGCTGTTGTTACAGTACGACAAACCTTTCATTGCGGAAGCAGTACCAGGTTTCTTCAATCGATATTCTGCTAGGTTTGACATGCGAGCGTATCGGCAGGGACTCGTAGTCTGTCGTCAAACGAGGGATGAGGGCAAGACAAGCGACATCGCTAGCAGTTTCGACGGGAACTGGCACGCTAAACCTTTTGCAAAACATGAACCTTACTCGCAACCCGTGCTACCCAGAACATCTCTGGCCCTTGCCTACTTACCCGAAGCCAGGCTCCTGTCTCGACCACCGAATGACGATATGGCTGTCCTACTATGTAGCTATGGCGGCGTCGTCTACCGTCGGAACCGTCTTCTTCACTTGAATCACCCGCGAATACGTATGTGAAGCTGTGGAGTAAATTGGGTTGCTATACTCTCGGAAGCCAAATGGAGCAATCCGCCAGTGACCTATGTCTTCGGGCAAGAGTGCGCTTGTCTCGCGTTCCACGTTGCAAGCATACGGGCCATACGGTTGTTCATCCGCGGTGGTGTGTCCATACCACGATTATGCGACTTTCCAGCCTCTCACAGTGATCATGATCTGTCAAGTACATTCTAATCCTCGAACGTCCCTCGACATCCTGTCTCCTCGACTCGCCAATCGTTAAGATCCATATCAAACCCGCGGATAAGAATACTAGCCTTTGCTGAAACATTTGGAGGAGGTCATCATCTGCAGTGGGATCGAGCAGATTCAGTCAATTTTTGGCAGGTAGCCTCGAACCCAGGAGAGCTTCCCCGTATCTATCACGCCGAACCGAGTACTCAGGTCTTCGCCTTTGAGTCTTTGATTGGTGTCAAAACGTCCCTGATAGCGGGGACACCAGACCGACGACATTCCGCCTTTCAAAGATAGAGCACAGTGCTTAAAGGGAGAGACAAAGAGCTACATACTTCATCCCACAAAGCATCTAAAATCACCCACTTCACCACCCCCAAGAAACATCAACATGGTCGCCGTCTCCAACCACCTCAAGCTTGCTTTCGCATGGCTCGCTGCGCTGAACGCGAAGGACATCAACCAGTTGACTGCCCTGTCCGCAGACAACTTCCAGAGTATCGTGCGGCCTTCTTCCTTGGGCATCGTGCCCCGCACCAAGCAGGAGTTCTTCGCGACACTGGCCACTGCCCCCATTAAAGCGTTCAATGTATGGTCAGCTCGTTCATATGGCTCTCTTCATGTGCTTATGAATTTGGCTGCATAGCTTTCGTTGCCCGCAACCGCAGACATCGTCGAAAGCGCAGATGCTGTCCACTTCTTCGTGCGCTTCATTCTCTGAATATACTGTGCGACTTATTGAACGATACGTTGATACAGACCACCTCCAACGGACAGACAACACATGGGTTCCCGTGGAAGAACGAGTACGACTGGACGTTCACGTTTTCGGGCGACAAGATCCTCAGCACCACCGAATTCGCGGACCCGACTCTCGCTACTGCGGCCCTCACGAAGGAGGCCACTGTTGCGGAGGCGACGTTCACCTGCCCCTGAGTAGTCGGGAAAAAGAGCGGTTGTTTGTGACTTGCTGCACCCTGCGGACCTTTCTTCGTCGAGTGATCTTGGAATACCCCCTTTCTTCTTCCTTAATTTGCATTGCCTACGTATACCACTTAAACCTGCTTTGAGTAGGTCACTGTAGGTGTACAGATTCTACCGTTTACATATGGATAGCGAACCCGCATTTGATTCAAAGCGACTGTCCAGGAAGTCAGACGTGCGCGAATACTCGAGCACAGTTCACCAAGTGTCGTAAGAATGTCGTGAAGCATGTACTCTACCGTGTCGTCTTTACCAACCCAACCTTCGAATCTCCAACACCACCGGTCAATTCCAACACCTTTTGGGTGCAAGACCGAGTGATGGTAGTGATAGAAGTGGTGTAGAATCAAAATCCGCAGCAACGGTCATTCATTTCTGTGCTTACACTGCCTCATCCCCTCACATATACCAGGCGATGAAACGCTCCACCTGCCAAGATACCAAATGCCATACCTCTACCTTCGATCACATTCACCACTAAACACTGTCTACGCCAATGAAGATGGCCAGGCCCTCTATAAAGTCGAGACACATGGACGAACCTCAACCATAAGCTGCGTCGTGCCCAACAATATCCCAGAAAAGGACGAGGAGGCTATCGTCTCCATGCAGGATAGGTTTGCGCATCTCGCGGAGGTCGAGCACAACACGATTAAGTCGTCCGTCATGCGTTTCGGGGGGAAGGAATACAAGACTAAGGAGTTCTTTCGGAAGGATGGCAGCGGGTGGGGAGTTTACGGCAGGTAAGCTGATAGTAGTCCAACTCATTGCTTCCTTTGCGATCAATTGGGCTCCCCTTAGGAATGGCATATTTACGGGGCTGGATGGTCAGGAATATAAATGGATATCAGAGTCGTTTAGCTCAAAGGTATGCCTCGACCTCGCTCATATCGTATCTAAGTAGGTTGATCAAGGATGCTGAATTGCAGCTCGTCGTCAACAACGAGGCTCAGACCTTTGTCGCCCAATCTCATCAACGGCACCTCGGCATATTCGGGAAAGGCAAGCCAGCCTCTCTTGAGATCTCCACCGCTGGCGAGCACATGGTTCAGGAGATACTGATCACCTTCATTTACGTCGAGAAGCTTCGAAAGGACAGCGAGACAGCTACGCTGTCCTAGGGAAGCTAGGCCTGGAATCTGGGATACTTATTCTCACTGGAGCCCGGTATTGGTAGATACGGATCACACTGTATACTGGGCTATGAAGTCGTCCTTGCATCCGAGTATGCGCTCTGCTTTCAGAATCACAGCACCTCCACCATGAACGATTTTAGGTTGCCTTTCTGAAAGACACCCATCTGTATAGGCTCTGCCGCTCTCCTTTTTCATCGATATGGAAGGGGCTCCCAAGACGCGGGAAACGCGCACTTCGCGTTCGGTCACCTGGCTGGCTTTGCAAACATCGTGACGGGAGGAACCCTCAATAGGCAAGAGCAATCCCACACACGCTCGCTATCAGTATATGCAAGACGCCCGTCGGCACGTGGGTCTTCTATGGGTCGCGTCCACCGACTACATGCCCGCCGCGGGGGTGGATGACATTCAGAAGACGGGTTATCATGTTGACCTGTGTGATGGTATGAATCGGTTTAACTGGGAATGTAGATCATTCACGGGGTAGGGATATGATAGACTGTCGCGAATTGGCAGTCGTTCCCATTTCTACTGAATGAGTAACGGTTACAATAGAGAGAATGGGGTAGTAGTACATACAGACAGACAAGACATATTGTGTGAAGACAGCCACGGCGAAACCATATTTACAGAGGGAGCCCGGAAAAATCTGCTCAAAGAAGCCTAAAAACGAAGGTCCAATCCCTTCGGAGTGGAGCACCTGCCGAAAGTCTCCAACATCAGTTCCCTAATGTCCGAACGGCGAGGGCACAGACCGCATCCAACGAGGGACGTTTAGTCCATAAGGAGTTTAGCTGGCATAATCGATTGCCACGCGTTGCTTCATAAACGAGACAAAGGTGACAACGATAAGGTCGACGGCGCTGAGTCCGGCGGGCAATATTTCCAAGAAAGCCTTGCGAGATCGAGACACGATACCTAACTTCGCCCGACGGTACCGTGCGAGAAGGGTGTTGGAATTATCGTTTAATATTAGCTGCAAGAGACGGGCAGTATTAGCGTAGACCGAATCGACCGGAGTGCTCGACGTACGACTGGGGACTGGATGAAAATTTGCCACTTGTATGGCCTGTCGTCTGGACCCATGAATGCCCATGAGCTTAGTCGGAGCGTTATTACTAGTTCCCGCAGTACTCTGAAAGACTGCAACATAAGAGGTGCTCACTTGTCCGAATCCGAACCGCTTCTGGGATGGAGGACAAGCTCAACATTTGTTATGCATAGCTGCAGCCTGGTTTCCTGTGAAGGAGAAAATTCCACGCGGCCGACCACTGTCCCCACCAGCCCAGTGCTCACTTCGCGCTCAACGCGGACGATGGTTGTAGTGTGTATGGACGACGTTTTGGATGTGTCGATCTCATATAGCGGGCCATGCTCGGTCACGAGGAGAGTATGTGAAGGGTCATTGTGAACAAGGCAAAGATCCATATACTAAATGGAGGGATTGGATTGCGGAGAAGGTAAATCAGGGGGAATGAAGGCGGAGAGGAGACCTTTGAGAGTTCTTTGGGGCGTGGTCCCTGAAGAAGTCCTTTGAAGTTTGATGTTGATAAGGAACCCGTGCCATGCGGATCTGACAAACGGCCTTGAGCTCAGAGTCTGACACAGAGCTGTGACATCCTGAGCGTCTAACCTACCCTGAGTATGCCTGTGTGGTCAGAGAACGTGCTGGAGCAAATACTGATGCATGAAGTGGTCGGATAGGCTGTTTTATTGCTGTATTTCAAGTAACAGCAGGTCATAGTGGTGGTATGGAAGGAAAGGCGCAGCGGCGGCATCGGCAGAAAACCCAATGTTTGGTTCAGTCGACGGTCGTCAACATCACGTGACCTACACGCGTTGTTACCGCATGCGGAGTCCGACTCCTCGCGACCTGACTCCGACCTCCTTCCACTCATCCCCGCGACCCTCAGGTTACCCTGGCCTATGCTACAGATTCTTCCTACCGCCTTGCGCACTCTAATATTATTACTGCTTTGGTCCAGTGAAACTGATATTACTCCAGCACCTCTCAAATTCCAACTTCGGCACGAGCATGGTGTCACCAATGCTTCGCACACAATCTTCGCCGATACCCCACGTTCGTTCGCGGCCGAGACCTACGAGGTATCGACCATGACCACCAGGGCTTCGCGTCCAGAATCATATAGTGCATTTTCGAATGCGCGAAGTCGATCCATGCGGCACATGCAGAGTGAGCCACTGAAGTGGACGGATGAGGAAGTGGCAGGACCGGACGTCAAGAAACGCGATACACTCGTTCAGTTGGCGAAGATGACGTATAACTCGTACTCCGTACCTAAGGATAACGACTGGTACGACCTGGGTCCCAGCTGGAATACGGTACGTCATTGACCTCGACCAGGATACACCGTTGATTGACAGGTCCGAAACATCTGGCAGAGCTTCCCTTTTGGGTGGGAGCCGGACGCGGATGGGTTTAGAGGACATATATTCGTGTCTGAGGACAACTCAACTGTAGTCGTCACCGTCAAAGGGACGTCAGCGCCATGGCTTGCTGGCGGCGGCGGCCCAACCGTGAAGAAGGACAAGCTGAACGATAACCTCTTATTCTCCTGCTGCTGCGCACGCGTTGGCCCGACGTGGTCACCTGTCTGTGACTGCTATTCGGGTGGTTATCGTTGTGACCAGACTTGTGTCGAACGATCGCTTGTTGAAGACAGCCTCTTCTATCCCATCGGCATCGTACGTCGAGGCGCTGTTGTTCTAATTATACCGCTCATGTCGAATTTAGAATCTGTATAACAACGTGACATACATGTATCCCGACGCGAACATCTGGATGGTTGGTTCGTCTGGTTTCTCGCCCCATTTTTTGCTTTTGTCGTCTCATCCCGTCGTATAGGACATTCCCTTGGTGGGGGCCTTGCCTCCCTTATCGGTGTCACCTTTGGAGTACCCGTCGTAGCATTTGAGGCTCCTGGAGAGCGGAGCGCTTCGAAGCGACTTCATCTCCCGTCCCCTGTAAGCCCTCGCCTTCCCTCTGTCCTATCACTCTAAAATGTGTCGTTCTAAGCCCTCTACTCAACATGTTACTCATGTATACCACACCGGAGACGTGAGTCCGAATGATGCGTCTGCCAGACTCCCACACACTAACGAACCTCACCTTCATCCCAGCCAATCCCCATGGGGGCGTGTACGGGAGTTACCTCTGCTTGTGCAATCGGTGGCTATGCCTTAGAAACGAGGTATGCAATCCGCCTATCTTTAGGAGGTTTCCGCTGATTTTGTTCTATAAGCTGTCATCTAGGGAAGAGCATCCGGTACGACACCGTCAGCAAGCGAAACTGGAGCGTCAGCGCGTCATACCATCCCATCAAATTCGTTATTGAGAAAGTTTTGAACGAGGACTGGGATCCTGAGAACGGTTTAGAGGTGCCTCCTGCGGAAGCGGAGAAGGACTGTGTGGTGCGTGGAGCTCTATCTCGGGTTGGTCTTATCTTTGACGATATATTGGTTTTAGGATTGTTACAGCTGGGAATATGGCGAGTTCAAGAACGTTACAAGAACGCGACGTCGGTTCCCTGGAAGCCCTTAAGAATGGTTTGATACCCATCGCCGTGGATCCATAAATTGCATAATTCATATTGATAGATTTGTATAATGTATATATTCGGGCTTTTGGAAGTTTACGCGCATGAAGCTGGGACACTCTACCGGTGGTGTTGGCATCGAATGTCAGTAGACTCATCGGCAGACTTGGCTTCGTCGTCGCTCTCATAACCAGACTCAGAACCGCAGCGGGAGTCGTCGTTTCCCGATAGGGGCTGAGACGGAGGCTTGTCGTTCAAGTCCTTATCAGGAATCTACACCCCTCGACATCAACTTCTCGTCCACAACCCCAATGCCACCAGCAACTCACCGGTAACCGGAGGAGATACGCCAGCAAAGACGCACAAGCAGCCAGTATGAAAATCGATTTAAGGCTCGCCGCATACGCATCCCGCGCGATCCTCTGCAAGTCCGGGGGGAGCTCGCCGATGACACGTGAAGAGTGTCTGATGGCCTTGATGATCTGGTATGCGGGGGAAGCACTTTGCATAAGGGGCACGTAAGAGAGTTTGATGAGGGGACCAACCGTTTCGGCATCGGGTGTGTGGATGTGTGCCCGGAGTTCGCTGTCGAGCCTAGACTGGAACAGGGCCGAGGCGGCGGCGAGGCCTCCTACCTGGCCTTGTAGGTGGTTCGAACCAAGGTCAGTGAACACGCAATGGATGCATCGGATGTCATTGATGTTACTCACCCAATCCCCGCAGAAGCTGCGTAAACCCGGTGCCGATGGCCATCTGGTCCGCCGGCAAATTGGCGACCAGAGCAACTAGTGAGTTTCGTTTCAGCTACTGCATGGGCAACTAGATGTAAAGGATGGAACGTACTGTACATGGTTTGGAGCACGACGGCGTTTCCGAACCCTAGGGGCATCTAGACACCAGCCCGTGTGTGAGCTTATTGGAACTGGCTGATACGGCTTCTCGTACTATGCTAAGCCATAGATGTGCTTTTCCGGAGTCTTCCCGCATCTGTGTGAGAAGTAGGGCGCCGAGTAATGGGAAGGACCCGAAGACGAGGTTCAGCATTTTGTATCGTCCTGTTCTTCGCATTATCCATCTAATTGGTATGGAATTGCGCTTGAACCACCGCTGAGAAGGAAGATAGTGCGGAGACTGACCCCGCAAAGATGGATCCAGTCGATATACAGACGCTGTTAGGCAACAAATGTAATCCTGAGGAAGTTGATCAGCCGCAGCACCTCGGGTGGAATCGAACGACGATACCGGCAGTCGAGGCGGAGGAGAGCATGACCGTCTGGAACCATACCGGGAAGAAATACGTGACGGAGAGGTTGCACACTGCAACGAGCGCGTTGCTGCAACCAATAAGGAGGGGGACCTTCTGTATCAACAAGGCGGTTGGAAGCACCGGCTCGTATGCGACGAATATCTCGACCAGAAGAAACAGAGCAAGGGATATGAGGGAAAGGAGAAGAGACACCCAGACTAAGGGGTCTGACCACTAATTGAAGGAATGACGATGTGAGCTACCATGAGGAGCGAAACTGTCCGGGCTTACTGGGCGATCTTCGTTGTACCGAGTACTGAGGAAGTACAGCATGGATCCCACCTGCAATATCCTCAATAAAAGATACGGAACATTGGGAAGATTGCTTACAGATAGCAGCAAGCAGAGACTTCCACCATAATCGATTCTCTTGAGAATTTCAGAGGTGCTTTTGCCCTTTCCCTGGCATTCAGGGAGCTCATGAGCAAGAATCTTGTTGCGTCGTCTCAACGAGAACGCACGGGGGTGACGTAGCGTAAGTTCTGTGATGTTAGAGCAAGAGAAAGTCCGAATAAGGGTATCTGCATCAGGAATGCCCAACGCCAGCCAAACCTATCGTCTCATAAATATCATGTGAAGCATCAGCAGAAATCTTTATAGACCTACCAGTCCGTTATCAAGCCTCCTACGGGCCCGCCAAGTCCCATGCCAAGCTAAGCTGGTCGTCAGACAGATAAATCCGGTACCGATTCGCCAGACGAACCCCGTAGAATATACCACCGATGCTTTGTATGAATCCACGAGTCTATAGTAAATGTCAGTATTCGTCGAATTTGAGAGCGTTTTACTTACGCGGAGGCTATACATATCACTGGTGATGATACTAGAGCAGCCAATTAGTGTACCATAGGTTACGGGTGGACCTTCTGATGACCAACGCAGATGTCGTGAAAATTCCGCCACCGCCGATGCCAGAAACCTGGGCATTTAAAACCCATAAGGATACGGACTGTCTTTCGGATGAGCGAGGTTTGGAAACGCACGAAACGTGATACGATGAGCATTTTCATGCTACTCGACCATCCGCAACCGAAGATCCCGATGGCTGCAAAAAGAACGGCTGAATGGTTGGCGCCTCGTCTTCCAATGGCGTTGCAAAGCCGGCCATACAAGGGCGTGAAGGTACATGTTGCGAGTAGGTACCTAGAGGTACTAGTTAGCGCTGTCCTATATGCGTATTGATGGGGCTCACGAAGTTCCTAACCAGCTTGCTTGGTTGGCCTTGTTAAAATCCGATGATATTGACGGGAGCACTTGTCGAAGAGAAGTTATGAGCATAGAATAGTGAGAACGACACTGACATACTTGTAGGAACTAGCGTCACTGCAAATGACAAGGTCAGTTATAATTTTGTCTTTGGTAAGCGTGTCATACAGACAGTTCAATGCCTATAGTATACTCCAACGGTTAAGGATCGTCATGTACGGATTAACGCAGTACACATACAGAAAGAAATTGAGCGAGCCATATTCCGAAGAGGATCCGCCTCCGGGTGCGCGATGAGATTTCGAGTGGACCGACGGGCGAGCGAACTAGGTACTGCGGGGCGCTGCGATTACAACTACAGGATCCAGGATTACTGAGTAGAGAATCTCGCTCAGTAAGGGTCATTTCGGATCTGGGCCCGGGGATGTGCGTTATTTGTGCTACAGGCGACGACGGGGCTGGCCTATATATACGCTACGACATTGGACAAAACAGGCAACCGCGCTGCCCATCGACTTCGAGATGGTCGAACGTTTGATAGTAGGGCTCGAAGAGCGCCAAGGCACGTCACTTTTGCGCGTCTTGGTGCTCGAAGGATCGGAAGGTGAGCAGAGAATGCTTGGAAGGGCGTATGGAGGAGCCTTGGAATTCATCGGGAGTGAGGATGGTCACTATCGTCCGTCATCCGTGGATATGTGATCGGGGTCGGGCGCCCAAAACGTCATGCGAGGATGGCACTCCTTGGCGCTGAGAACCTTGGCGAATTTGGAAGGGCAAACGGGAACCACAACGGCTTCTGGAATGCCCATTTCTTTGAGTAAGATAGCTGCCCGAGGTGGCTTGGCTTAGAAGAAGTCACGGACGCTGGATCTTCACATGTATGCACCTCATGTAGAGTACTTCAGTAGCATCGCGGTTGAGCCTTGGCTGAGCCAAGCTCTTCACTCACCTTCAGGCTTACGACAACAGCGATGGGCTGTGGTCTGGAGTTAACGATATGATCCTGGAACTTTATTCACTTGGGCCGGCACCCAAACGGAATTCCTAGAGATTCCATGAACTTTCTAAAGGGACTGATAAGAGATATCAGCTGTATAGAAGCAGTCAGACCGGATAACTTGCAACGGATATACTCGAATAGTTGCTCTGGAAGTTTGGATAACGTTGGCGAACGACAGGGCGAGACAAGGGCGAGAACTTTCGCACGACTACAAAAAGTTACCCACGATCAATGGGAGGCAGTCAATTTGCAGTCGATGAAGCCGGTCTTCCCCATGCCAAATTTGGTCTCCTCTCTGCATCATCAGGTGAAATAGCTATGGGGGATACGAAGCTGGTCAATGAGGCAATGTACTTCACAGGTGGATTCCTTGCTACTAGGTTTTCGGATGCAACGGAAACAGTAATGTTGGAGTTGACCGGCGGAGGCCCAAAAGCTCTATATTTAGATTTGTTTATTTTCCGATCACTGACTTGCCGCCTCTTGCCGTAGGCAATTTTCCGTCTCATTTCTATTCCTTTTCAAGTATATATTCGACGATCTACGTACTGGTACAGTAGTGGAATATACATCGTTAACCCCCCCTCACCTTGTCCCTGTCTCTCGGTACCTGGTTCCCAACAGGTTATGGGCCCCGAGCTTTCACTGTTCACATCACTCGCATCACCTTCGGCTATCTTATCTTGATTATCTAATCGTCTCGGAAGCCTCCGACTGTACTGGAGCATCGCATCGAAAGCCGTCGACTGTACTGACGCACGGGAAGCCTCCGACTGTACTGGAGCACGGAAGCCGCAGATTGTACTTGCGCAACGGAAGCCCTCGATTGTACTGAGGCACGGAATTTAGAATGGGAGAGAAAGGTTTCACGAAGTTGGACGACGAGAATTATGACTCGTGGGAATTTGAGATTCGGGCGGAGTTGAAGAGGAAGCAGGTTTTGGCATTGGTGGAGGGAAAGGAATGGCGGCCCGTGGGGAGCGATGGTTCGAAGGCGGTCAAGGGATGGATCGCGAAGAGGGATCTGGCATCTGCGGAGATTATACTATCACAGAGGGGGTGTTTATAATTTTTTTTGATGTCGTCTCTAGAACGTGATCCACTCCAGATCTTGACATGATCCCAGCACATAAACCATTTGTTAAGACTTACTGAATAAGATTATCCAAGAAAAACCGCTCTCTTGGAAGTTGTTGAGACGTTATTCACAGTTTTCCAAAAAACGACCACGTTGGAGGGTGTGTTTATAAATTTGGTCACACATCGTCACGCGGCATCATGAAACCCCGCCCAGCAAAACTGGTGGTGGAGTCATCAATCCACTGCTTGTCGAAGGAGCGGAGTCCGAAAGAAGCTGTACCACAATGTCACGCACCAGCGGTCGAAAATCAAGATCTCGAGCATTTAACATCTTGTGCTTCGTCTCCAGGCAATCGCAGTGGTTCATTGGGTCTTGGAGATAGTAGGGTAGGCCCTTGGAAGACCTGGCGACTCCGATGTCCGTTTTGCGCTCTCAATCTTCTCGATTTCCGATTTCTGATTTTCATGTACACAAATCTTTTCAACTGTAGAAACAGCAACGGTCGCAATTTTTAGCAATATTAGTTGGCAATTATGTAGAGTGTATCTATTAGAAGGTCCCTTCCAACACGTATAGCCATGCGCGGTCTGTGGAATGTGTAAGAGCCTTATCAGTCGTAAAATTTGAAATTTATAAACACGATACACTTGTAAACACCACCTCTGTGATAGTACGGAGATTGGACCCTGGTCAGTTTGCACACGTTCGCGGTTATGACGAGGACCCGGCCGAAATGTGGGAGAGGTTACAGGATTTTCATCAGGCGTCGGGTTTGGGGAGCATCATTAGCCCCGTTCAAAGTTGAGCCGCGACTTTCGTGGTTGCGGTCGCGGCTCGTCACCTGACGTTATTTTCGGAGTCCGCTTCTAACACTGGGGCATGCGTTACAACGCGTCGCGACGACACCAAGTCCTGACCAGCGACGCGCATATTTCTACGCGCGAGTCAGCGAGAGTTGCGTCACATCTCGGAATTACAAACCATGTATTTTATACACTCCAGGCCTAAAAGTAGTTTATTTCGTATTAGTTTGGAGTCAAATCATGTGTTCCAACCTACCAGTAGCTGGTCATGTCTGAAATATTGAAGGCTACTTGTCAAGGCTGATTTTAATATGCCCCTCTAACTTACAAAAACATCTCTACGCAATGGATACATGTTGTGTTGCCCCCATGCATTGTAATATTGAGTAGTATTCCTGACTGACTTCTACTTGCTTTTACAATGTTTTTAGGTGTTAAAAATGGGAAAAAAATTCCCAAGCACTCCAGATATAAGATTTCGTGAAAATCGAAGTTTTTAACACACTGCAGACTCAGCAAGGCATAGTTGACGCAGATTTTCACCAGGCGTCATTGCGCGTCGAAACCATGGGTGGTAAGGTCACAAAGGGTCACACGGCAGCCTCCGGCGGACTGTCAAAATTATGGTCAGGTGATGAGCCACGACCGCGACCACGAAAGTCGTGGCTCAACTTTGAACGGGGCTATTGCCATGTGGGGCAAGTTTACATCATTCAGGAAGGCCGACGAGGTCTCTATGCGCACGCACATCGGCAATATTCGCACGCTCGCCGACAAGCTCAATCACCTTGGCGAAACCCCCTCGAACGCCCTCACCATCGCAGTTCTATTCAAATCCCTTCCCCCCGCTTACAGCTCACTCATCGTCTCACTCGACTCACACGAAAAATCCACCGACCTCGATTTCATCATTGGCCGCGTTCTAAATGAAGAAACTCGCCTTGCCGACGATTGCGGCAACCACACCCACGGCATCGAAACTAGCGCCCTGCACGCTGATGCGCGCCCACGCAACAAAAACACCGACAAATCGAAGATCCGGTGCTTCCGATGCAACGAATTTGGTCATTACCAAAGCGAGTGCAAGGAACCGGCCCCTGCCGCGCCGGAACCCAAGGCTATGGTCGCATCGACATCGCGCGTCACATACGCCCTCTAAAATTGAAGGCTCTCGAAGTCTGTGGGAGCAGTTTTTATTTTCTCTTTATTTTCTCATTTTATTCTGATTTTCGTTTTGTGTCTCGCCGGTCTGTGGGAGTGTTGGAGTTGACCGGCCGAGGCCCAAAAGCTCTATATTTAGATTTGTTTATTTTCCGATCACTGACTTGCCGCCTCTTGCCGTAGGCAATTTTCCGTCTCATTTCTATTCCTTTTCAAGTATATATTCGACGATCTACGTACTGGTACAGTAGTGGAATATACATCGTTAACCCCCCCTCACCTTGTCCCTGTCTCTCGGTACCTGGTTCCCAACAAGTAATATGGAGCATGTCAGATCTGGACAGGCGGCAAGAATAACCTCAAGGAGGGCTGTTGTACATAGTTTCCTAAGTTTTCAATCTTACCAAGGGTACGGTAGTGATTGGTATATGAAGCTGTCAGAGCTCTGCGACATTTCATCGACTCAAGGTGATCAGGTGGTGCACTTTCAAGTGCTGACTTCGCATCGTTCAGAGACTGTCCGAGGTCAGCTGTGGACTGAAGGGCCATAAAGCGTCAATTATACGCATAAGGTAGGTTAATCTGGCGTCCTGTCGGGTCAAGAGAGTCTCCTGGTGTCATGTCTAGCGCCACATCCACCAGGTCAGCAGAGCATAACGAGTTGATGCAGACTTACGGCGCCGGAGGTAGGGACTTGCAACAACCAACAGACGAATCGATGAGTATCATGGGAGATAAGAAAGGTATCAGGTAGGTGGAGCAAACAGCCCTCTCTAGCTAATGGGAATTGCACACAGCTCCATAAGTAAGGGCTCGCAGCAAAGGGCCTTCAATCAAAAGCGGCAGCAGGTCATATCCTGACATTTCGAGCTCCAGAACCGCCACAAGCCTCCACCGGCGCATGTTGTACTCGAGTATAAGTCGAAGCGGAACATCAACGGGAAGCTCCTCACCAAACCACGATGCATCTCTACCTATCCAATCGCTCCCCCTTGAACTCCGTATGCACGAACGAACAAGGGCAGGTCTTGTATAAAGTCGAGACGCCTCGGGCTCTGGGCACACGGACGTCGATTATCGACCGGATCGCTGTGACCAACGGGGACCCGGGAGGACATGCGGTATAGGTTCGAACATCCATCTCGCGCAGATTGTGCATAACCCTGTCAACTCTATCTTGCGATTTGGAGGCAGCGAATTCGAGACGAGGAGATATTTTCATAAGGAAGGTCTGGGTGTTTACGGACGGTAAGTGAATGGGCGGAAGTATTCATTCGAGGAATCCTCACTTGGTCCTCCTTGAAGCCATCGCTCGTTCACTGGACCCAACGGTGCGGAATACAAATGGATTCTTGGCGCATTGACGCCAGAGGTAAGTCCCTGTTATACATGGGTTGGGTCGAAATTGATGTCGCTCCGGGACGAGCAGCTCATAGCCAAAGACGCAGCGAAAACTCCGATTGCTCGGATTCCATAGGAAGAATCTTGGGATACTTGGACAGGCGCGACCGGCTTGCCTTGCGATACACCCGGCTGGGGAAGATATTGTCGAGACGATACTGACAACATTCCTTTATATCGAGAAGCTTCGTAAGGACAAGGAGCGGAGGAGTCAACATCCTTGAGCCACATCCGTGGCGGGCGTGCTTGACATCGTCGTTTCCGAGAAGAAGTGGGGAGCGAGGTAAATCCTTGCTTCCCCCAAGATCGATAGCGCATACCGTCATAATTCATTCGTGTTTAATGCCAAAGACTGTCGTTCTCTCTGTGGACACAAATTCGGGTGAGCATGGTGGCAGGGGGACAAGAATCTTGCAAAGGTTCCGTAGATGTTCGTACCATGGCCTGCACGGAGGGTTCAGCGTTCATTCGACAGTTGTTTGATCGGAGATTTCGAAGGAGAGCTATAGCTAGAGCATCGACGACACATTGTGCGGATGAGAACTTGTTGAACCCTTGATACGGGTCAATAGCTGACGACGATTCGGGTACACTAGTACACTCCGGGTATGGATCACGGCACTCACCATTTCTCCTTGTTAATAAGAGACCGCTATCTCCCTGTCCTGCCGCCTTGACTTTGGTCGAGCATGAGGCTATTCGGGGAAGAACTTGAGGAGGAGAGCATTGAGTTCGGAATTCCCACGTAGAGATAAAAATAACTAATAATGAATCGCAACCTTCAGCTTGTTTTCAACCACCATCATTGTCGACGAGCGCCTCTGCTTGTTCGTTCCTGCATCCATGTCAGAATCTCTATGTTTTGGAGACGCGAACAGCGCACAAAGCCCACCACATCAAGCCAAGCTGCCAGCGACTAACATATCCGTCGATCTATATAGCTCACCTCTTCCCAAGGGATCATAAAAACGCGGAAGCTTTCCACACGAATCACGGAACATTCAATACCCTTCTTCATTGATCCTCATATGCATTGAACGGCACACCTGGGCCTCCAAATGTATATCATCCACGGAGGTATCACCCAAGCCCATCACAGTACCCTCCTTGCGACAGATGGGTCCTGTCAACGGGTATCTCTGACACTGACAGCCTTCGCTCCGGACGTGTATATCCTATGATTCATACGCAAGTTCCAACTCCCCACCCACACCCACCAATCACCACCCACCCACCGCGTCGGCAGGGGCACTCCCGCCTACCTATTTCCCCTAGTTTCAATCTGCATCCTTCTTCTGCCCCGGGCACGTCTGGGTGTGACGTTCCTGGGAGTGGGGGCCGATCCGTTTTTTCTTTCTAGCTTTTGGTGTTTTGTGATGGGGACCTGGCGAGGACTCAGGAATCGTGACTGGCTACTTGGGCCGCGTATAAAGCGCTTGCCAGCGCGTCGATCCTTGGATGTTAAAACTTTGACCTTCTCTCTCCACTGGCAGACTCCTGATGGCGTCCGTCCTCGGTACCTCAGCCATTGGCGTATTCGTCTTGCTCTCGGTACGTTGTGCCTTGCCATGCGACGAGGGAGGATCGCACTGACATTCATCCGACTTTGTAGGCTTCTGCGTCGGCACAGTCTATACCGCCCTTGTTGCCTGGGAATTGGTCGTCCTTGGGATGCTACACGTGCGTCTATGTCTTGATATACCCCTTCGTGCTGTTTATTGACCACCTTTTCTGCGATATTAGCGACATATCCACCTCGCGCACACTTGCGGCGACCTTCATGAGTTCGGACAATATGACTGTGGAGTCGTGTATCAGCTTCTGCAATGACGGGGGTTATAACTATGCTGGTGTGGAGTTCGGCAGTATGTACCATCTCCATGCATATCACCAACGCAAAAAGCTCATGTTGTCTTGTCAGGGGTGAGACAAGCCGGTTCTATAGTATTCTCCGTCACAATCTGACGGATGCCTTCTGCACTCCCTTCCATGTCTCCCTTCCTCGCACATATAGGAATGCTGTATGTCACCCTTCAGTTCCACATTTCGGCAGCTCATTACATCTTCCTATAGATTGCGATTCAACGATCCAGATCCCGGGCCAGCCAACCGCACTGAGCGACTGCAACTTCGGGTGCAACGGCAACAACACAGAATCGTGTGGGTCCTCCGGCCGCCTCAACCTCCTGTACAACGGGCAGCCGAGCCCGACGATAGCGCAGACCGTGGCGAACGTCAATGGCGATAGCTGGGCGTACCAAGGGTGCTTCATGTATGTCTTCTCCCCGGTCTTGGATTTGACCATGGACACGGCTCATGGTGCTGGTTTTTGCAGCGACTCGACGACCCGCCGGACGCTGGTGGTCCCTGTCAATATCCCGGGAGGAGTTACGGCGCAATCCTGCACATCGGCGTGTCAGTCGTTGGGAGGGTATACATACGCCGGGATGGAAAGCGGGCACGAATGCTGTAAGTTCTCCCTCTCCATAACAAGGAATCTCGCCCTGACGAGGCGTACGAATCGAAGGGTGCGATAATGCGATCAACCCGCCGACGCAGCGCGTGTCGGACTACGACTGCCGCATGGTGTGCGACGCTAACCATGCGCAGTATTGCGGGAACTTGGATCGGGTTGCGGTGTATCGTTTGTCGGCGGCTGGGGATGGAGGACAGCAGGCGTGTTTGTCCAGGGACGTCGCGAATTTCACGCTCGTGGCGGCGTATAAGAACCCGCCTGGCAACGGCCCTGCTACTGTCAAGCTCAAGGTCGTCGTCGCTGAGCTTGTGCCGAACGTCGTCTGGGGTGTCCTTTCGGTGCGTTGTTCTTCCATGGGTTTCTGCATGAGAGCAGGAGATGATTTATGATTGTTGACCGCTCGTAGGCGTGCCCGACGTGCTGTTCGGAATGGCCGTACTTCTCGCTGCAGAACTCGATCGTGTTCCCGCAGTCGCCGTCTAACCCGACGTTGCATGCGTCCTCGACTGCGCCTGGGGATGGTGAGACGCCGAACTTTGTGTCTTCGAACCCTGCGTTTCCGGGGACGCAGGCGTATTGCACCATGGTTAGTCTTTTATCTCCTCCAGTATGATCGATTACTGACTTCATTCCCTTTCCCTTGTTCCATTTACTCCCCCCCGCCTCCCTTCCTCCGCTATCGTCACTTTGCAGACAGACACGTCGAACGCGGTGGGCAGCCCGCCTGTGCTGGCGTTCGGAGGGAAGGCGGACGCGTTCTCGTTGTGCAGCAACCAGACTGCGAACGGGAGGTTGGATGTGGTGTACTCGCCTGTGACGGGGCATCCGCATTACACGCTTGATAGCTGCAGTCCCGTCACTATACAGGTGATCAGTGGGTAGGTGGAGAGTTGGTACGGAGAAAAGGCTGGAATTGGAACGGCTGGCGATTGTGAATTGTTGTATAGATACCCATACCCATACCCGTAGTGTTTGTGTTCTTGAATGACTATTTGTATTAATGAAGAGGTCGTATGCATTCTCACCCCTGATAGCAACAGGGATGACACGCAGCTGAACCCGACCGTCCAGCACCACAACACTACTACAAACATACATTTTCTTCCGGCCAGCATCTCCTCCTCGTCCGCAACGTCCATCACCAATGCAACATCTAGGCACGCTCAAGCTCCGCATGGATCGAGCTCACGGGAACCCGCCGATCCGCTGGCACTCCTGAGCCGTCCAAATCCGGCCCCCAAGCCCAAATCTTCATACCGAGCAAGTGCTACATCGATAGCCCCCATCGCTCAAAACGGCACGCGAACCCCACGTCCTGCACCGGAAGAACTTCGATCCCCCCCTATTTCCATTTCCCCGCGCGTCGATCATCGATCATCATGCAAGCCATGTAAGCCGTTCAAATTGGTTATGTTGTAATTTGCGGACTCCCCACTCACGGGTTTCTTCCTCCCTTCATCCTTCCTCCCTACTCTCTACTCCCGTTTCGGCGATGTCGAAATCGCACTCCAGCCCGACTCCGAAGGGCACGTTTGCACACCAGGAGAAGCTCCCGAAGCTGCCGATCCCGCCGCTCGAGGATACGTGCAAGAGGTACCTGCGGGCGCTGGAGGGGCTGCAGGACGAGAGGGAGCATGCGCAGACTAAGGAGGCTGTTAGGGAGTTTTTGGAGGGTGATGGGCCGAGGATACAGGAGAAGCTGAAGGATTGGGCGAGTAAGAAGCATAGGTGCGTTTGCTCGTGGGTTCTTGATAAAGCTGTTGGGGCTGATATATGCGTCGTGATGGATTCTTTAGCTATATTGAAGACTTTTGGTGAGTGTGTACACACTATGGGCTGGGGAAGGGACGATTGGGCTGATCCTGGTTTGGAAAGGTATGA
Source organism: Lyophyllum atratum (assembly GCA_014905825.1). Taxonomy (NCBI): domain Eukaryota; kingdom Fungi; phylum Basidiomycota; class Agaricomycetes; order Agaricales; family Lyophyllaceae; genus Lyophyllum; species Lyophyllum atratum. Next base: position 416,400 of record JACGCN010000029.1, on the reverse strand, counting down.
ATCGTACCTGTCCCTCACGGATCCGGTGGTACTTGCTCTCAATCCGTTTTTTGTGCTCGAGTACGCCAGCCATGCTCCTTTATCACAAGTTGTCACTGCTGATCCTGGTGTACAGGAACGACCCCACGCCGGATCGGGGCGCCCAGCTGCCCCGGGCAGCATCGCTTATCATCTCGTCGCTGGGCTTCGTACATGACCTCCGGGCGGGGATTTTGCAGCCGGACTTGGTGCGCGGGACGCCGTTGGACATGGATCAGTATAAGCGGCTGTTTGGGACGTCGAGGATACCAACCGAGGTCTGTGCGTTTCTTCCGGCCGTAAAGAGGCTCACTGACATGAAGGACCATGCATAGAGGGGGTGCGTGATGGACACTAAGGAGAATGCGAACCACGTAGTCGTCCTACGTCGAGGGCAGTTCTGTGCGTCTTGCGAAACCTTCATTGTGCTACGGCTCCGTCTAACATGATATTGTAGATTGGTTCGATGTGCTTGACGAAGATAATCTACCCGTGCTGACCGAGAGGGAGGTTCTCCGGAACTTACAAGCCATCGTCAGTGACGCGGATAAGACTGACAGGTCCGAGGTCCGTCATGACCGCCCCGCACTTGTCCCTCTCTTGGCTAATAGGACCCTTGTAGGTTGCACGCGGTGCCATCGGCGTCCTGTCGACAGAAAACCGAAAGATATGGTCGAAGCTCCGCGACGAGATCGCCAGCGATCGCCATAACGCCTCCTGCCTGGAGATCGTCGACGACGCCTTGTTCGTCGTGTGCTTGGACGACACGGCCCCTGAGAGTGTGGGGGACCTGTGTAGTAACTTTTTGTGTGGGACGTACAGTTTGGATGGAGGAGAACAGGTCGGGACGTGTACGAATCGGTGGTATGACAAGGTACGTAACAATCCTATAGTGCTAGTCGCCGGTGGAGGCTGAATCGCGAGTATCTACAGCTCCAAATTATCGTCTGCGCCGACGGCGCCGCTGGCATCAACTTCGAGCACACAGGTGTCGACGGCCACACCGTCCTCAGGTACCCCTCCCCCCTCCCCTCTCCCACCGCACACTCACCCGCCCAACCCCACCCAGATTCGCCGCCGACATATTCACCGAAGGCCTCATGCTCCTCGCGCGCTCCATCAACCCCTCCGCCCCCACCCTCTTCCACGCCCCCCTCTCCCCCCACGCCAAAGCCTACAAGCCCAAACACCCCGCCCGCATCGCGTCCCCGTCCCCGACCCACGAGACCATCGACACGACACCGAAGAAGCTCGAGTGGAAGATGTCGCCCGAGCTGCGGGTGGGCGTGCGGTTCGCGGAGACGAGGATTAGTGCGCTGATATGCCAGAATGAGTGCCAGGCGCTGGAGTTTAGGGGGTATGGGAAGAATTTTATCACGAGCCATGGGTTTAGTCCGGATGCGTTCGTGCAGATGGCGTTTCAGGCGGCGTATTTTGGGCTGTATGGTACGTGGCTTATGCTTCTACCTTGACTTCGGTGCATTTGAGATGGAGGGCTGACGAGGTGGTTGGGGGTTAGGGAGGACGGAGTGTACGTATGAACCGGCGATGACGAAGGCGTTTTTGCATGGGAGGACGGAGGCGGTACGGAGTGTGCAGCCTGAGAGTGTGAATTTCACTAAGGTGAATCAAGAGGCATCCACGCATCTATCGTCATATGCTTACGATGGATTGTAGACTTTCTACTCTGATGCAGACGCCTCTCAGAAAGTCGCCGCGCTGCGTAAGGCTTGCGAACGGCACACCCAGCTGACAAAAGAATGCAGCCAAGGACTCGGGCAGGACAGGTGCGTTCCCCCCCTCTCCCTTCATTCCCCTTCTCTTTCCTTTCCCGAATCCACTGACGCGCTCCGACCCCACCAAGGCACCTCTACGCCCTGTACTGCCTCCTCCAGCGAGAGATCACAGGCAACCTGGACCCCGCGCCGAACGACCCCGCGCCGGGACCCACCACCTCGAAGATGCCCAAGATCTTCACGGACGCGGGGTGGGAGACCCTCGGGACCTCGATCATCTCCACCTCGAACTGCGGGAACCCGGCGCTCAGGCTGTTTGGGTTCGGGCCCGTCGCGGCGGAGGGGTACGGGATTGGGTATATCATCAAGGAGGACCGGCTGTCCGTGTGCGTGTTCCTTTGTGTTTTTCTTCGTGGGCGTGGGTGGCTGATGCGTGCGTGGATAGGTGTGCGTCGTCGAAGCACCTGCAGACGAGGCGGTTTTTGGATACGATACAGGGTTACTTGCTTGATATCCAGAGGCTGCTGATCCAGCTGCACCGCTCGGCGAATGAGCGGCCCGCGCCGTTCGTGGACCATCTTGGGGTGCTGCGCGACTCGAAGACGGGCCGCCCGATCAATGGGTACCACTCGGACGAGGCGGGGTCGGATACGGAGGAGATTGCGATGCGTGAGTGCTTTCCTGTGTATACCTTGGTTTGCTTTGTGTTGACGGTGGGTTGTGTGTGTTCAGCGGGATACTCGTTCTTTGATAGCGGGGACCTGGAGCTACTTGGTCATAGGAAAAAGTCGGCGCATTCTGATGTTGGTGAGTGTTTCCTTCTGGGTGTTTGGGTGAGGAGGGTCTGATGGTGATGATAGGTAAAGTCATACCCCTGGCGGAATATTGAGTTGTGCGCGATGGAAGTGAAGGGGATACTATGTAATTTTTGATTGGGTGTGGATCACTTATGTGTATGCAATAACTTTAACTTCTTAGGATATGTAGAGTGATGTAGGTCTTTTGTATGATTATGTGTCTGGCGCGCCATTTCCACGCAGGAACGACTGATGATGTCGGTCGAGGGGAGACTTAGGGGAGACGAGTGGGCAAGTTGATCCTGACTTTGCTGTGACGGTGGTGGTGACTGGTTGATTTAAACACAAGCTATCCATCCAACCTTGAGCCATTGCTTGATGTGATTTCGAGACGACGATGGTGCTAAGGGAACCAGGATTGCAACTCAGCGCTCCCAACACTCCGGCCATCAGGCGATCATCGAAAACCGAAGGTGTTGCCAAACAACGGCCACTCCGAATTTTATTCGCGCCCGTGACCACCACCAACGGCCGCAACCATGCTCCCGTCATTGCGCCTCACGACGGCGAGATGCCTTCCTCGTTACGCGCGCACGATGTCCTCGTCAAGCGACCCAGCCATCCTGGCCGAAGCCATGGGCACGCTGGGGGTATCAACGAAGGCACCACCTCCACCTGTCGTTGCCACACCCTCCTCCTCTTCCTCTTCCTCGCCCAAGACCCCCACCATCATGAACATTCCCCCAGCGGAGGATCCACTACTCCACTACTTCACCTCTAGTCTCCTTACCCACGGGCACCGCGCACGAGCCGCACGCATAACCTCCAACACCCTCCTGCACATCCACGCATTCACGCGGGCGCCCCCGCTGCCCATCCTACGGAAGGCAATCGAAGACGCGGCGCCTGCAGTGCGGTCGCTGATGCACAAGCAGGGTGGAAAGATGGTGGCGAAGCCTGTTGCGCTAGGGGAGAAGCAAAGGACGCGGAAAGCCGTGCAGGCGATATTGAAGGCGAGCAAGACGAGGATGGGGAGGACGGTGGAGGAGAGGCTTGCGAGGGAGTTGATTGCGATTGTGCAGGGGAAGAGCGTGGCGTTGGATGAGAAGGAGAATATCCACAAGTTCGCTATGGTTAATAGGTGCGTTGCTTTGACTTTTGAGTATGTGGGGTTCGAGCTGAAGAGCGATTTACAGGGGAAACGCACAGACTCGTGTTTAATTGTCATTTTGTCTATCTATTTGCTCCTGCGCTTTGGTTGTTTTTTCAGTTCACCGAATGTCTGCCAGAGCAGCGTCGACATTGAGTCAAATCATACATTTTTCTCTCTCTTTCTGGAGCAGTCCAGCCACTAGCTAGAGAATAGCTAAACTGTTGACGCTATAAACCGAGAGGTTAATCATTCATAGCCTAAGGTCTCACCGTAACGCTGCCATATCTCCAGCGGCAGCCCGAACTGCACGTAAGTCACTCCAGGTTCCGCATGACAGTTACATTTCCATGTTGATGCTCATTTACAGGTCAACGTGGCAGTGAACCCAACAAGAATTGCCTCCTTCGACTTCCGCGGCCGCCAAGACCTGCCATCGAAAAAAGTATACGGTCACCAGCCCGACGGACACTGCGTTTCTTTGTTGTTATCGTCGTCGTCCAAAGCGGGTTCGTCTGTTGTTGCCAGAACTCTCGACCCAGATATCGCCCATAAACCAGTCCAGCATGTCGAATGTTTGTTCGAGGCTTGATGAACTTCTTCAGCCGTCTTTTCCTCCTCGCTGATCCCAGCGACTCCAGCTCCACTGATCAACTTAGCATCCCACCCACAATTAGGTTCGCCTGAGTAAGCGCATACTCGTCACCTGCATTTTCCACTCTGCCCGCGCTGAACATGTCTAAGTCCATCTCGCAGAAAGACGTTGCCAGCCTCGCCATTATCCAAACCGCACCTCGAAAGATAAGCAGCCCGCCACCCATGCCCGATACCAACAATAACATCGCTGCCGCTACCTTCGAAGTCCCGCCGTCCAGTAGGTCAGCTGCTTGGCCTTTCAACCAGGCATTGCGAGGCACGACCACGCCGAGAACGAAAACGCATAGAAAAACGAAGAGAGGCGCGCAGAAGTTGAATATGTGCGATTGGGAAAAAGTGGGATCGTCGAGTCGCTTGGAGCGCAGGCTGGCTTGGATTTTCCGGAGGGCATGGTAGATTTTCGATGATTGTTCTTCTTTACTACCTGTTGGGTCTACGCGTGTAGTGGATTTCAACTCCCAATCGACGTGCAATAATTCATCCTCGCCGTGCGTGTCGACAGACATCATGCAAGTCGGTCCTTGGTTGTGGTTTGAGACGCGACGCGACGATGTCACAATGAGTCTGACCATGTTTTGGCTGTGCCTGAAAATCCACGTGGTGTTATTTACACCTATTGTGCAAAAGCACTAAAAATTTGTGCCATTGGTGTTGAGACCGCGTTGTTCACAGCACCAGCTACAAAACCCCTCGGCGCCCCCTTCGTTGCTCTCTCCACTGAACAACCATGTCTCCTCCAACGTCAAGCAAGGGAAAGGACTCGGCCGCTGCCCGCATTCTCGGATCGGGAACATCTGGTCAATTCGACATTCTCTGGCCACGTTTGACATAGCACTGACCAACAGTAACTTTCTAGGCGTTGCTGAGCTCCTTATTTTTCACCCTGTGGACACGGTTGCGAAACGGTTGATGAGCAACAAGGCTAAGGTTGGCCTCGCATGCTGCTACTGGCGTCGTTAACCGCTGACCCACGCACGCGACTTGTCATAGGTGTCATTCCAGACACTGTCGCCGATTGTCTTCCGCGACGCGGCTTCTGCGACAATATCTCGCAAGTTCCTTTCGCTGTTCCCTGGCTTGGGCTACGCAGCAGGCTACAAGGTTGCGCAGCGCGTGTACAAGTTCGGTGGCCAGCCGTGGTTCAATGACTTGATCAACAAGCATTACAAGACCAACTTCACCAACACCTTTGGTGAGCGGAAGGGCAAGATGATGATGCAGGCGACTGCTGGAAGGTATATAAACTGTTCTTGAGCAATTGCGGGCCTGGGCTGATGTGGTTTCTAATGTTCAGCTTGACGGGAATTGGCGAAGTCGTAAGTCAACCCACTTCGCGGGTGCTCGGGTGCCCGGCCGTTATTAACAATCCGTGTAAAAGGTTCTTCTACCGCTGGATGCTCTCAAGATCAAGCGTCAGGTGAACCCCGAAGCGTTCCGAGGTCGTGGATTCATCCGAATCTTCATGGAGGAGGGTACTACCCTATACCGGGGCTGGGGATGGACAATGGCACGAAACGCACCTGGATCCTTTGCAGTACGTCTCCGCATCACCCGCCCATCCGAATAATGTACTTAAATATGACTCTTCAAGCTGTTCGGAGCCTCGGCAGTGACGAAGGAGTACGTCCTCGGCGTTTCCGACTACTCCAAGGCGACATGGGGACAAAACTTCATTGCCTCCATCGCAGGTGCCGTCGCGTCCATCACCGTCGCGGCACCACTTGACGTTGTCAAGACGCGTATCCAAAACGCAAACTTCGAGACCAAGGTCGGCGGATTCACAGTCGTGAAGGACCTCCTGCGTCACGAGGGCCCCGCGGCCTTCTTCAAAGGCTTGACACCTAAAGTACGTTCCTTCACCACATGTCATCCAACAATTCGGTTAATTTATTTCCCTTCCGCAGATCATCGTCGTTGGACCCAAGCTGGTGTTCAGCTATACACTCGCTCAGTCGCTTATACCCCTATTCTCGCAGTATGTCTGAGCGCTGCGAGTCTTGTGCGGAGGGAACACCCAGGATGTTACTTACCCCGACACCCACATTTATATCTCGACAACCATCATAGATAGAGTTAATTTAATCGCTATATACATCGAATCCCAACTCCTACAGTACGTAACATGTTCTTTCGAATATAAAAAGAAATATGCCCAGCAATAGGCTATAGTCAATCGCATCCTGCAGCGGAGAAAAAACGGTACACAGCATCGAGATTTCTTTTCAATATCGTGCTCGGGATGTAAGGAGGCCCTGATGCGGCAACATTGGCCTGCGGACGCGCGCTGGTTCTTCTTGAACAAGGGAGAGCACTTCCTCTTTTGTCCTTTGGAGGATCATTCTTCTGACTCTGAAGAAGACGAGCCGAGGGCGATCGGACGAGTGGCGTAGGCACGTCGCTTGGGCCTATACGGGTGTTATACTTTCTGGAACTTCTTGCCACATGATCGATAATCGCACTACTTTCCAAGAGTGATAGAGTATATTTTTGCCAGAGCAGTTTCTTTAGCTCATGGTGCTAGTATCTGAGTACGAACGACAGGCACTACGAGGTAGTAAGTGGTGAAGCAAAGGTTAGACGTGGCTTGTCCACGCCAGTCGAGGTCTGCATCGACGGATGTTACAATGCCATTTCGACTGACGTGGAAGGAGGACGGAAACGCAGTAGACTGATGATAGATGCTCGGCGAGCATCACTGCTGAGATCATCTTCCGGCTTGTGCACCATTTGTTCAGCGAATTGACTTCTGTTCTGACGCTAAGGGGCTAGACACGGCATGACACGAGGAAGATATCGACACGAAAATTACGCACTTTTACTACGAGTCGTATTGACTGCCGGCACCGTCTTCCGTCCCACAAAATCGAAAACTGAGGTAAGTATATCATTGGAGGCAGAAACGCACTCAGGACTCAAGTCTAGGAGTCGTTGTCAGATTATTCATGCGTTATACAGTTACATGATGCAGTCTTCGATGACTAGGAATTGTTTTTCGACGAGTCCGGTTTGGCAGACTGTCAAATGTTTCATGGCTCGACCGACTTTCCATAGGCTTCGAGGCAAAGACGATCTGAGGCCCGCTGGCTGGATGTGGCCCGCCGCCGCTTTCTCTTTCATGACTCTCCATGAATGACTGCTGGCCTTTGGCGAGAAACATCACGAGAGTCGGATACATGGCCTAGAAAGGCGATGTCGTAAATATGTCGTCTGTATACTTGATTATACTTGGCGCGGAACTCACTGATAGCTCAGTATAGATTCCGAAGAAAACAATGGCCGTGAAGTTGAGTGTGGTGTATGGTTTATGGAGGGGAAATGCATTAAGGATCAGGGTTACGAACTGTGAAATCAGATGTTTCAACCACCATCCCAAAGATGCAGAGAAGCGGTACCTGAAGTCCACAGTAGAGGACACCCGAGTCAACAAGGATGTTCAAAATTTTCTGAACCCGAGACCCTTGATCATTCTTATCCAAATGGGAGGCGACCAATTTGCGATGTTTCCTTTTGGTTACCGAAGATAAGGATAATCGTAAGGATAGCATGATGACATTCAGCGAAGTTGACCTACCATACACCATATGCAATGCACCCTGTGGTAACAGCATTTGTCACCAGCGATAGCGAGATGCTGGCGGTAAAGAGACTGGTGGTAACCTTGCTCTCGCTGGTGACGAAAGTCCTAAAGCCAGCGAAATTAGAAACGAGGCCAAATTGAGTGAATGTAACAGCTGATCGAAAACGCGACGCGGATTTCAGCGAACAACTTGAGTAACTCGAGCCGGTGCCATTTCGCAGGATACCAGCTTACCAACTGTGGCTGTCCAAAGAAAGAGTGTGACATATCCCGTCCACCTTTGCTCCGGGAAAAGAATTCGACCTCGCCAGATGATGACCATATCGTTTATAATTGGCTTTGAAAGATGTTAGACTGAATGCATACGATAATATGAAGACAGAAGCCCACCATAAGTTGAGAAATCCATGTCATTGCTATATTGATTTTATAAGTCTTGAAATTCGCCAAGGCACGCTTTTCGACCACAGGCATGTCCATATTGTCTACAAGAGCCGTCCGCAACATTGTGGTAAGATATGCGAGGTAGATCGCCCAATAAGCCGTCGCAATCAGGAAACTTATGATCGACATTGCAAGAAGAGCCTGTCCTGAGCTCCATGTGGACTTTCGAAGTCTACAAATGCTGATTAAGTGTTGCGTGAGCGCACGAGATCGCATGACTTACATCAAGATGGCAAAAAGAAGTGTGAAGAAACCTATGGGTGAGCATCACGATGAGCCAGGATTCCACGATGAGAACCAGATGAGAACCAAAGGATTTCGTACCGTGAAGGAATGCTATGGCAGCTATTGCACCGATACTCGACAAGAGCGATATGCCCAGTATCTGGAATAGTACCCCTTCTTCGGGGCTCATGCTGTTGTGGTGGTCGGGAAGACACTGCTCAAAATGATGGGTACAAGCGTGACTCGTGAGGCTATGTAGAAACAGAGGGTGACTGTCCCTACATCTGCCACCTAAAGCGCCCTTATCAAAGAAAGATGGTATTGTGATATCCTATTACGGGAACTTGAATCCCGAACAGCGCGGCGAGTGACGGTTGATGTCAGCATAGTGAAGCATCTTTTGAGATGAATTATGGGCGCCTGGGCAGTGACATCTCATCACTGATAGGTCTGTCATCTATGGGCCGTGAGGGGGAGATAATGGAGTCGAATGGGCGTCACAAGTATGTCCAGGTGCAGATCCAAAAGCAGATCAAATCTGCCTGGGAGGTTGGATTCGAACGTTTTGTGATTGTATACTTCTGTGCTAATCCTCGTTATATCGTGTGTTGCTATTTCACACCCATGCTTGTTCTGTGAAAAACGAAAACTGACCACTGCAACCAAGCCATAACGACTAAGTCACGAATCGAGCTCGGCGCGTTCTCTAGTATTACGCGGCGATTGGAACATGCGAGGCATCAATCTGGTTTGCAGATAGCCCTTATCCGAGAAGGCAGATCGCTACTTCACAAAGAGGTTCAGAACAGGAGTCAGAGGGTGCGGCAGGAGGGAACGCACATTAGGCCGTCAAAATTTTGCTTGCTGCCGCCCTCATTGATGAACTTGACTCCAACCAAATCAGCATGCTCCATGGATTGGATGAACAGGCCGTAGAATTACACCTTCCAGGTTGTCATGCATGCTGAATACCAGAGGCAGGACAGGGAATCGTCTGCATGAGCGCGTCCATATCAGCGCTGCTGTATCTTTCGTCTGAGGCGTCCATGTCGTGGTCGAATGGTTCGGATCGCTCCAAATCGCTCCTGCCATCTTGCGAGAAAGAGTCTGAACTTGTACACCCTATTCCTTTCTTATATATGGACGTGTGCGTGATCCATGGAAGATACTCTATATATGGCACCACGACATGGGTTGAGGTGAAATTTGGATATTAAAGGGGAGACAGCAAAAAGAAAAATAGGAACTCGCGTCCAAATGATTTCGGGTACGGGGAATCGAACCCCGAGCTGCCGCGTGCACGATACTTGAGAGGCGGCAATGTTAGCCGTTACACCATACCCGAGCGCAGAAGGCCATCACTAAATACATAGATGTCGAGCCTAGTGGACTCCTTACAATTCGACGATTCCAGGCCTTATACGAATACTAATAGGTATGGCTCTCACCCATCCTCAGCAACTCCGAATCGCGGAACCAGTCAATGGTATTCGGAAACATAGAAAAACAACACAGCAATGCGACAGGAGCATAATACAGGTACAGAAGAAAGGCGGAAGAGAAGATAGCAGTATCGGTGTTGGTATACGTGACGTCAAGGACAGATGTGGGCACATAGCTAGATGTGCGTGAGATACAAAAGAGGCCAAGCTCTACGTCGAGGTCGATAAAGGTCATCAAGGTCGTTAACGGGACTCTGCGACGTGCGGTGAACAGAGGGCTTGCTTCTGACCGGCCAGAAACGGGGTGGGTATATACAGACGAATGGCAGGATGGTGATGCGGGCCACTGGATTTACCAGGTCTGGATGCGGCGGCGACGGTGCTGGGCTGCTGCAGCGCGCTTCTTCCTGGACAGGGTAGAGCCCTTCTTCTTGGGACGCTTCGGGGGACACGTGGATGAGCCTCCGCCGGTAGCGGGCTCTGAAGACGCGGGAGCCGAGGGCGAGGATAAGGGCGGTGTGGGTACGTCGCTCGGGCCTGTAGGGGGTTTCGATGGAACAGTGGGCTCAGGAGCGCTAGGAGAGCCGGAGCCGGAGCCTGAGCCTGAATCCGAACCAGATCCGCCAGAGGGCGCTGCGAAAATGTCGTTCTGAGCACCTAGACGCAGCCCAAATCAATATACCGAAGAACAAGAACAGCAAATGCGAGAGCAAGCACGAACCATCGGGGAATCCCAGCTTGTCATTGTACGCAGGGGACTTGGGCATACCGGCGCGGTCGTTGCCGGAAACCTTGATGTTGTTGCCTTCAGCCTGGTTCCAATAAATCATCTGCTTCGCGCCCTTGGTGCACTTGGAAGGTTCACCCTCGCACCACACGGCCGGCTTACCGACGGCGACGGGTGCTTGAGAGGTGGCGCCGGTGACTTTGCACTTGAAGGCTTGGTGATACATGTTGGGCTCGCCGCAGCTGGATAAATGTGAATGTTAGTAGGAAGTTGGGAGTCGTGACAAAGAAGCGCACCCATTGGGAACCTGACGAGGGAAGGACAGTGTCTGGTTAGTGATCGATCAATGGCGAAGGACAGAATCTGCATACCCAGCCCCACTATCAAAAGATAGAAATCAGTTGTCGTACGCTTTATCTTTTTTAGAAATCATCCACTCACAGCACAAATACAACCACCAGGAGGGCACGCGGGAAGAGCGGCCGGAACGGAGTACGAGGTCAGGCGCTTCCAGGGAGTGCTTTAGAGAGAATCAGAATCAAGTCAAGACGTCAAGATATATTAGATGCACATACTGGTATCGAACGCTGAACACGACAAGGTTGTCTTCTGTCACCTTGTTGATGTCCGACTGTCAAGCTGTGAGTCCGATGCACCGACAAGGATAAAGCACCGAAATTCACCTGGTATGAAATGGCAAAAGCCGTACCAGCCGCCATGCTCTCGTTGGTGGTGTGGACTATGAGCAAAGGATAAGCGATTAACTCGGTATTGAACCGGCAGGTCGTTCGAGCGCTCACTATTCGGTTGGGTGATACAGCCAGAGCTCTTGGCCTGAATACCGAAGCGAGATCAGACAACATGTGAGTAGAAATAGTAATTAACACACGAAGTTGTCGAGGTGGCTTTCGCCATCGACCCAGTCGCTGGCATATTTTCCATTGTATGACAGGGAGGTTGTGGCACGGTTCGCGGAGATCTCAACCGTGAAATCCTTGCCCGCTGGTCTGATAAGAAGGTTAGAGCGAGCCTTGTCTCTTTCTTAGTTCTAGCTGGGACTTACAGCTCGAGGAAATCGCCGTCCTTCGGGGGGAAATTGTCACACTAGAGATTGACAAATGAGTCTGGCTCGGAGTTACTGATACGCTGCCTTACACCGTTCACATGATGGACTTTAACGACGGTCAGCTCGAAGACTAGAGATGCAAATGGTAAAACTTACACCACCATTGGCTCTTGGGGAGGTTGTACAAAGGTGTGGTCGCCTCATATGCATTCAAATCAACTTTTCCACTAGTGCCCTAAAATAGAACAATCAACATGGACCATGAGATGCAAGGATAGTTTCAGCGTACGTCGAGACAGTACATGCCCTTGTGCCATGCCGCCAGGTGGGCATTCACAACAGCAATACATAGAGTTACAGTGAATAATGCAAATTGCATTTTAGCGCGTTCAGATAAATGATAGTGGGTTTAAGGAAAGTGGAAGCTCTTCACGAGGTTTTTGGGCAAGCCCCGAGAGGTAGAGGGAGGACAAGGCGTGGGGGGGAGTCGTAAAGGATGAGGCGTGAAAAGAGCGTTGAGGGGATAATAAACGACGTTGAAAAACCTTAATCAACGCCCGGAGCGGAGGGCATGAACATAATGGTTGTCAGGTACCGTGGCATGGGAATATTTGCGTGGCAACTGTCTGGTTCGATCAATCAATTGTTATCTTGGCGTCATTGTCGCTTATCGACAATGGAAATGAACGTCATGGTTCCGGTTCATGAAGGTAAACTACTTCCTTCATCTGCGCTCACAAGTCGTAGGTGCTATGCCATCGGAGGACGTAAACATGGACCCTCTCTCCTTCCCCTCACACCACCACAATTCGAACGTTTGGCGACCTCTTGAATGAATGGCGGAAAATACAGGGATGATTGGCTGTCGTGCCGTCAATAGGGCGGACACAAACGGGTTCATATACCCCCGAAATGGTCGCAGGAAAGGTGGCACCCTCTATAGCGGCGGCGAGGTATGAAACTTCGACGAAGCGTCCGAATGGAAGAGCGCTTATCTGCATCTTCATCGGAGTAGCCCCTCTGACAGGCCAGAAGTATCGTTGCAATGAAGGTATCACTGCTGTAGCTTTTTTGGCGATCGCTACACCTTGTGTTATCCCCGCAGCCCCTAGCGTACTGGAAGCTATTGATTGCCATGAAGCACCAACGACTGAGCATGATTCAAGAGGTGAGCGCGGTCAATGAAATGTTGCTCTATAGCATCCTCATATCCAGACTCAACAGCCGACTGTACCATCCTGACGAAATGAAAATATACACCGTGTTCTCAAGACACGCTCATAGGCCCCACACAACGGGAAGGACAACACCATAGAGACAGCCCCTCTGGGTGTTGGGACGACCTCGCAGTCGAAGCCTGAGTGCAATATCCGCGCGAAGCAACAGCCTACGGTCCATATCGCCATGGACACACGTCGTACTAACTTGGGAACGGATGAAAAGGTTAGCGATACACCGCTGTAATGAGGGTATGAGGATACGCGTGGAGATGCTGAGGCTCAGTGATAGAAGAAGGGACAGAGTTGTGAAGATGTGGGACGGGTTTTTCGCTGATTCGCAGTAGGACCAGATGAAGAGTGAAATAGGAGCAATGAAGAACGCCACTACGCCTGCAGATGGTCATTCCGAGGAAGCGTGCGGTATTAGTCTGTCCATATGTAATCTACCAGAGCCATATCTTTATTCGCGGTGCGAGGTTGGGAGAGTCGCTGCGGAGAAACTTAACAAACTTCAGAGACCAAGGGAAATATTCATGTAGACCTTTTTCTGGTCGCTGCGCTCTGGCTACACTCCACTTTGGCTACCCTCCTGAAAGTACAATCGTTAGGTATAGACTCAAGTACACATGACAGACTGTAGATCCCATCAGCTTGCAGTCATGGGTTAGGTACTTATCATGCGACGTCATGTAGATAAACCAAAACCTAACTACCTAGGGAGCTCGGAACGAGGAGGAACGAGGTCCGGCGTGGCGTAGAGGAACACCGCGACAATCTCGGGGAGGGCATACAATGGGTACCAGAAGTGCTCGTTGTATTGCTTTGCGTAGTCACCAACGGTGGCGGTGGTGAAGACTTCGTGGACGAGGAGGAGCAGTGCGATGACGCATAAAATGTACGCGCCATACCGATGTCCCAAGGTTCTAGAGGTCGCGGTCCAATAGCCATTTCTCGACACTTGAATAGAACGATAGATGAGCCTTTCGGACAGAGCTGATGGGCAGAGACTTACAGGCTAGCTCAATGCGAGCGAGGAGTACCGTCAGATATCCCACAACGATGGTAAGGACGAGGAATATGACAGTGCTGGCTATCCTTAGGCTATTGCCTTTGTGCGGATCACTGCTCTGTGCTTGTGTGGAGCCGACAACCCCGAGCACAACAGCAGCAAGCATCACTCCTTTGAATATTCTCCGATCCTCGGTGATACGCGAAACTATCCCAGCATCGGGAGGTGCATTGGTGAGCAGCCGCCTAATGCACTCTAGTTATTTCCTATGACAGAGAAGAGAGACAGGAAAGATGCTCACCTATCAAGTACCAAGGTGTATGCAGAGTATAAAAGGCCAAAGAACCCGGCACCAAACAGCACCTCGTCGGCAATGAAAAGACCCAAATTTCGCCCGGCGGTATCGGAGCCCGCTAGTATGGCACGGATTATGAACGCAGTAATGCGCACTGGAACGTATGGTCAGAAGTGACGACATCAAGAGATGCTATGCGAAGTCCTCACCGACGCAAAATACCGTAAGGACAAAGAAGACATACGTAGGTCGCCCAAATGACTGTCGTAAGAACCAGCCAAAAAGAGGAGAATACGCGACCGCAAATATAGCTGCGGCTGCAACGGACTCGATACCAAAGGCTTCAGCATAGTTGATACCGTGAGTGCTCATGGCAGTTTCGCGTGGAGCGGATTTACAGAATGGCAATGAACGGGGCTGGGACAACCTCAGACTTAGAAGGACGAGGACTCCACTTAAGTTATGTAGATCCAGGCACAGCTTTCCGCACCTGGACGGGAGAATCTGTGCGCAGTCTTGGTGAATCGATGAACGGCTTCATCTCCGACGGCGGTCTCGCCGCAATTGAAATTCACCGCACTGCCCGGTGCCGATGAAGGAGGTTAGGACCGTTAGGTTCCTGCCAGGACAGAATGAAGCTCTATGATGGCCAAACGGAGGTTGAAAGTATATCCCGCAGACTACTGATATACTCGTGTAGACCTTTGAGCAATGCTTCAGTCCAAGACAGCCGTCTACTCTCCTTAGTGAGCAAAAATAATACTTGCCTGCGCCAGTGATCGGATGGGTTGATGGACCTTCTCAAGAGTTAAAAATAGCACAGCATTCCGCAGCTGCAGCCACCGCGCAGTCAGGGTCATCAGGCATCTCTAAGGTGGTCCTCCAAATTTTACAACGCTTAGGATGGGAAGTCGATCTAAAAATAAGTAATGACTCTGAACCGATGCAGAAATCTCGGGCTGTCAGCGAGAAAATGGCGTTTAGACCACGCAATGTTGATGAGGGATGAATCTATTGTCAGAATTACAGGTCAGGAAAGAATGAGGGCAAAGAGGCGAAGAAATCATTGCGTGCATCGTTGAGTATTTGATCCCATCTCCCATTGCAGCCCTGGCACACGGCATCCTCGACCACCTCGCTCGTCCCCCTCTCCACTTTATGACTTCGCATGGACCGCAGAGTGGTCAGCACGTCCATACTACGCATAATGGACCGATGCAAAACCACTACCCGCCAATACATGTGTATGTGGCAACCCTCATCCCCCTTGCACTGCCACGTGTCAAGCATCAAGGTCTCCATCCGGTCTGCAATCCACCGTGACATCCGCTCACGACCCAGCGCAGCTTTTTCGCGGTCCGCCGGGGACAAGAGGTATCCTCGTACCCCGCGAGCATGGCGCGGAGCCTGGTTATGTTGCCCATATGTTGCGTTGACGGGCAGGCGCGCGAGATGGTAGAAGGCGATCGTTAATATTCCGGGCTCGAACTTGCGAGCAAGGCGAATTACGGATGCTGGTTCCGGAGCCACATCGTCCATGGTGGATCCTGGGGAGTTTTTTAGGCGGCGTGAGTAAAGAGCTTCTCGCTCATCCCATGCATGAAGCGTCTGGGGCCAGTCTTCGCGGATATAGGAAAGAATGGTGTCTTTTAGAGGATCAATGAGAAAGTTATCAGCAAGTTTCAAGGCCCCGTACATCTTGAAAGCGATGTCAGGATCTCCTCGTTGTATCGGGGCCGCACTAAAAACGTAGCTGGTCAGTTCTAGACTAGTTCTGTAGTTTCCCAGAATGAGTTACTCACAACGGCTCGTAGAGGAATTTTAGAAATATGTTCAGGTCTCTGGGATCTTCCTGAAACTCGACGAGGGGAACGCCGTCGTAAACGTCACGTACAGGTGGTGGTGAGCCCGGGAAAATATGATCACTCAGTGCTTTCGAGTGTTTTGAGAGAATAGATTGGTGGACGCGAAAGTACGTGTGGTTGCCAGCATCATCTCGGGTCAGGATGACAAGATTTCCGTCAGGAAAGTAGAGGTCAGGATCGTTGGTAATGTTTATACAAACATCGTCTGAGTCCACAGACATATTTAGAGGAAAGAAACGTCCACCTTGCATCCGCCACGCGTCAAACGATGGCAGTGCCAGTGGCAGAACCCCGGTCTGATGCCACGTGGCTTGCAACTCCCGCTCACGTGGTGCTGTCGCGTGTGGCTGCCGGCTGCCAGTGCCAGTGGCTCGCGTCGCTGGTCTAGCTCTTCCTATGCCTTCTTCCAGGCACAAGAAGATCTTAGCCAGCATTCCCTGAGAGAATTTCACCAGAGTGCGCGAGATGGAAGCAGCTCATTTGATACCGTTTTCTCCTTGAGAGGATTGAAGGGGAAGTTAATATCTCATCGATAAACCTTGCACCCTGCATTGAAGGTCAGCGAAGCGCTTGAATCCAGCAGCAGGAAACCACGAAAAAAAATGACGGAGGAAGGGGCAGGCTTCGGCGAGCATAGTATAGCACCCGGGAACGCTCTCAAATCATCGCAAGAGCTGTCACTCAACAGTCTTGCCGCTTGGCCGGGGTCGGAGTCACTGTGGTAATACGCGAGCAACGCACTTCCGGACCATAAAGTTGGTGGGAGCTGTTACATGATCAAAAGTCAAACATGGCCGTGTGGCGAAATGGCATCGCGTCTGACTACGAGTTGCAGAGAACTTGATATCAGGAGATTGCAGGTTCGACCCCTGTCTCGGTCATGTGTGGTGATTCTATTAAAGCTTTTTCCGAGTCAGTGAGCTTTCTACGTTTTTGACGCTAGTCTCATATACATCTACACATACATCGATGATAGCATCGAGTTACCGACAACATCGACACATTAGGGAAGGGAGCCCATGCATATGTATCTGTATATCACATTATTTATGCACAAATACTTACTCGAGTACAGGAGTTCGCGTTATTGACGGGCGTAGGTGGCAGTATGTATGTACGCAGCGCCAGGACTGGGCATGGAGGCCGCTGACGTTAGTAGCCAGAGTATGAACCAGTCCGTAGCCGTGTTGACTACTACCAATGCAATAAGCATAGCATACAGGCCAGTCGAGCTTCTTGAAGGGCATTACACCTCCGGCACGATAGGTCAGTCCTCAACCGACCGATGAACAACATGACTCCGTTGGATTGACCCTCCATAGAATGAGCGTTTTAGCATCCAGAGGGCCGGCTGCAGAGGTACTCAGCCCACTTCGACCCCGCCGATAGTGACGACGATGTCGATGGGAAAGGGTGAGATGCCCGATGCGTTCGTAATGAGAGGTACGGCTGCCCGTCCGCGCTCGGATGACGTGTGCGTAAGCATTGTATGTATAGCTTCCGTAAGTGTATCCGCGAGTTTTGCGTTGAAAGATTGACGATCTATGGCATTGGATAAGAATCGAGTTAAGACAACACTTCTCCACGCCACTGACCTATATCCGCCTTTGGCTGTCGCAATTCGGCATTGATCACCCTAGACGTCGGACAGGTGATTAGAGCGTAGTGTACAGCCGCGAATGGTGGGGTACAAACCATTGTTCCCATGGTACATCCTCTTCCCCCATATACACCTGGAACCACGATTTCTTTGGGCGCTTCTCGGAAAAGGTGACCGTTATCTGCGTCAAGACGAGTTGGGTTATCGAAATTGAGTAGATGATAGGAACGCACCTGGCCACGCTTATTGGCACCGCCTTCGATCCCTTTCCAAAAGCCATCGACCTTGTCGTTGACGAGTTGCTCCATGCCCGCATCAGAGACACCTGGCTACACCATCTCTCGGTCACAGTATCTAGGGCAATACGAAGTTAACACAGACCATAGTGACATCTAGCACCTCGAAGGTTTGTGGCTTTACAGTTCCGAATAAACGGTGGAAGAGAATAGAATGCAGGACTCCCTTGAGGACATCCTTCGTCGTTAGGCGGTCCAGGACCTGTATAGTATCACTAGGGAGATTCGCCATGATGTCCACGCTTACGCACCAAGTCAATTGTCAACGTAGGATGAGAGTCATTTCCTGTGGCCATAGACAGAGGGTACGCAGTCGGTCAATGGTGGTGGGATGGGACGAGGAACCGTGTGAAATACCCGTCAACTCTGGTCTCCAGAAACGGTCATGTCTTTGAACACGCTCATCCTATAGAATTATGCCTGTGTTCAATCTCAGAGCCTAGACACAATACTCGTCCGCTGCAGAATCTATGCACATGGCCGACCTGGATGTTGACATTCATCAAGCGCTCACCAGATGATCACATCGCAGGCACACTGTCCGTACTTTATAAAGCTGCATGTCACCGTCCGACCCGGCCGAGCAATGCCTGCGATTTCCCATTTTATCCCTGATGGCTCCCAAGCTTCATCCACTGACGCCGTGTCGCTGTTGATAAGAAATGGACTTCGTATCAGGTACTTTCGCAGAACAGACTCTGCTAAAGTACGTGAACTGTTCCTGTTCGCGATGTCGAACGGTCGTACGTGGTTCTCCTTTGTTTAAATGAACCATTCTTAAGAGTTGGAAATGTGTTTAGCTGGTTCACCGCGTCGCCTCACGCTCGATGCTATGTTCCTCACTCCAGCGGCCCACATCGCGTATGCTTTGACGATAACTGGACTTTCGATCACTATCGCTTCTCACTTGGCTATATACAAGGCCCTGGGAGCGGTTCTGTCAGTCGCCGTAATGGGTTCACTCTTCGGTTATCGATACCTATTGTCGAGGTCTTTCACCGACTTCTATGACAAGTGTCTTACGGAAGATCTCGCGGACATTGCATCGTATTACCGTATGCAACCCGCGCGAGACGGGACTGAGGACTTTGTGCCGTCCGGCCCCAGCGGTTTCTGGGTCGTCGAATACGATTTGCCCGATGCGGCTGGTACAGATATCATCGGGTGCGTCGCTCTGGGTGAGAGACATCTCCCTATTCCGTATACAGCCATTAACAAGTCACAATGTAGATTGTAGTTATGAAAATGGCGTCATTCGTGGGGAGTTGCGCAGAATGAACGTTTCGCCCCATTATCGGAGGCAGGGCATCGCCGCACTCCTCGTCCAGACCCTCATAGCGCATGCGCGAAAACATGGAGTGCCAGCGGTCGCCTTAACGACGACTCATTTCCAAGAAACTGCTATTGCCATGTACAAGAAGCTCGGCTGGTTGGAAACAGGTAGAGACGTCATTCACGAAGCATATGGGGTCATCCAGGTGGTATTGATTCACTATGGGCTCGAGCTGAATTCTCACCTCGAACATGACCCAAGGTATGTAGAAGCTGTTGACGTACTCTTCCCATTGAAGAATTGACAGGCATAAGTTGTTCCCTGTAGTCGAATGTTATACTCTGATCATGCGTTCCTGTAGTCCCGGCGGAGAAGATCATCTCAGTACTACGCATAACAAATTTACATCGTTCGATGCATAGCGTTGGGGAATCCGCTGAGTCCTGATCCTCCGGCGTCGGTACTTCGACTAGTACTTCGAGTGGCAGTTGACATCTGAGAGCCCATGACGCTGCTCGGAAACGCGGCCCGAGGATTGTCGATCGATCATTCTTCCAAAAGCTCCACCATGAAAGTTCTTCTGAATTCTCTAGATTCAGAGAGCTCGACCCCGGATATTTGACAAATCTGGTCATTTAAACGATCAAGTCAGTCGCAGCTACAGCCAAATACGGAGGCAATTCCTACAGGACGTGCATATTGTACCCCTGGGCTTACCAAGCGATCGCGCCGCCTATGTTTTTCCGAGGCAATTTTACCCCATGTTTCCGTTTCCTGATGGCCGTACAGACCCATAGCAAGTCACCCTTGTGCATAGTTCCGCAGTTCCCAGCGACATCATCTCGATGAAATCACTCTCTCATCCCATAGTACCAAATACAACCTCCAAGTCCGACCCAGTGGTGACGAAACATGGAATCCAGATCAGATATTTCCGACCAGTGGACGCACCCCAAGTACGGGAACTCTTCATGCTGGCGATGGCGAATGGTCGTGCGTAATAACCAACGTCCCATCGAGAAATTCACTGACTAGTTGCCGTTGCTCCTTGCTTCTTCTACAGCCGGATCACCTCGACGCCTGGCTATGACCAAGACTCTTTTCAATCTCGAGTCATATATCTGCTACATCTTCATCGCTATAGGCATCGCTCTATTCACCCTGTCTCCGAAGCACAGAGCCCTCGGTGCCGTGTTAATGGTAGGCATCACTAGCCTATTCTTAAGAAACCGCCGTATGATGTCCCGCTGGTTCATCGACTACTGCCTCAACGCGCTGCGCGAAGATCTCGCCAATATCGCGACATACTATGGGTTGGAGCCCACTAGCCCTTCTCGCGAAGATTTCGCAGCGTCGGGACCGAGCGCATTCTGGGTCGTTGAATGCGTTTCGAGAGATGGCAAGGGTACCGAAATCGTCGGGTGCATCGGTCTTGGTACGAGTCTATCTTGTCAACCCTTTCCATATACTAATGCAGACACCAAAATTTTTAGACTGCCAGAAGAAGGACGGTATCATCCGTGGGGAGCTGCGACGCATGGCCGTTTTGCCGCACTATCGAGGAATGGGGATCGCCGGTCTGCTTGTCACGACTCTTATCGCTCATGCTAAGAAGAACCGCTTACCAACAGTTTGGCTGGGGACGACCGAATTCCAGCGGCCTGCAATCGACATGTATAAGAAGCATGGATGGGTGCAGGCGCAGGAGTACGTTCGGGTCAGATTTGGGTTGATCAAATTTGCCGTATTAAATTTCCGTCTCGACTTGATACCAACTTGAAGTAAGGTGGGTCTCCGCAGGCCATGGCTTCGAGACGCGTTATGTCCACATCTGTAATTACGCCTACGTTTACGGGATGAACGATACGGATGTTATCGTACGCTCTGCTGAGTTAGATGCTTGTCACCTGACCTTCTCGTTGGAACTCGATGAACATCTTTTTCTTTTCAACTCCCATCATCAGCCATCATCGACATCCGCTCACATTTCGAAATGGCAGCGAACTCGGAAGCTACGCATGCAAACAATCAGTTCGAAAGGTGAGATTTAACTCTGATAAGCTCAAGCCAAGAACTTTGTTTACCCCACAAATGCACAGTAACACTTCCGGTAATGATAGCTCGCCGGCAGGCCAAGATCAAGCGCATCCCAGAGAGACGGTGAGAGTCCTGTGGTAATTTCAGAGAATGATACTCAGTAGATCGTTACTCTTAGGCAGCATTTCGGCCTATCGATGCGATTAGTTCACAATTGTCCCAAGACATCGTTCTCGAGAGGAATATAGCTGCAGAAATAATGCCATTAGGTGACCCTGATCTTGCGTGGGTCCTCGACAGACTCGGACGTAAATACCATGCTCGATACGACAATATGGATAATCTGGAGGATCTCAAGATGGCGATGATATACCAGGAGGCTGCCGTCAGTGGGACGGCTCCTGATGATAGACCATCTTTCTTGGATCGCCAAGTCGCTCTGGCAAAGGTGTATGTCTCTCGTTTCAGACGATTCGACTCGTTTGAGGACCTTGAAGACGCTCTGAAAGTTACGAACGCGGTTCTGGATCAAACACCCCTGAGTGATGCCAGTTGGCCTGATATCCAGACACGACTAGGCCACTACCACCTTATCCGCTATCGACGCCTTGGTACATTGAATGACCTACAAAAATCCCTTGCATTCAGTGAGGTCGCTCTCAGCGCTACGTCGCCCGATTCACCCAAATACCCAGATCTTCTGGATCAGTTGGCTTCGGTCTTATTTGAATTCCACCAAAGACTTGGTGCCATAGAAGACCTTGAGGCTGCTTTGAAACTTTTCAAACTGTCTATTGACAGCACACCTGCAGATCATCCCTGCTTGCTTGACCGACAAGAGAATTTAGCTCTAGCCTACATCGGCCGCTTCGAGCGGCTCGGATATCTTGATGACTTAGACGCCGCTCTCAGCCTTGAAAAAGCTATTTTATACGCCACGCCCCCTGGCGATCCTGAATTGCCAGCGCGCCTAGGAAGTTTGGCAGTCGTGCACAGTGTACGCTTCCAGCGACTTGGCACACTTCATGATCTCGAAGCAGACATCCATTACCGTCAAGCTGCAATGGATGGCCCGCTTCAACGTCATCTTGACTCCGCTCACCAACAACATGGCCTAGGGTGTGCATACGCACTACGGTATCAAAGGTTTCAGTGCCTAGATGACCTCGAAGTGGCTCTATTCCACAAGAAAGCGGCTGTAAATGCGACGCCTATTGGTCATCCCAGCCTTGCAGCCCGTCAGGCCTCTCTTGCAACATCATACAGAGTCCGTTACTTGAGGTTTGGCGACTTGGACGACATGAATGCAGCCTTACGGTTGAGTGGAGCTGCCCTGGACAATACGCCTGTGGGTGATCCACTCATACCTTGCCTTCAAGACAATCTGGCGGTCTCATATGTGGATCGCTACGAAAGACTTGGGATCACACATGATCTTGAGGCAGCTCTCAGCCTATTAAAGAAAACGGTGGATAACATACCTAACGATCACGCGGACCTGCCACATTATCAGTCAAACCTAGCAGACTGCTATCTCCATTGCTTTAAGCGAGAGGATGCATTACCCGATCTTGAAAATGCTTTCATACTTGCGAAATCTGCTCTTGAGAGCACTCCTATAGAGCATCCAAACCTACCAGGTCGACAGCGTCTCTTGTCTGAAGTACACGGTCTTTGGTACCAAAAACTAGGTGGAAAGGATCACCTTGAAACCTCACTTTGTTTATCCCTGGCTGCTATCGAAAACACGCCTGCTGGTCACCTAGCCTTACCTCACATTCAGCTGAATGGTGCGGTCTCATATCTCAATCACTACAAAATATCCAATGCTTCTGAAGACCTTGAAGCTGCTTTAAATCTGGCCACTACCGCAATGGGGAGCATACCCGCTAGTGGCCCACGTCTCCCCGAATATTACGCTGTCGTAGCAGAGGCACATCATCAGCGTTTTCTCAAATCTGCAATCCTCGAAGACCTTGAGGCTGCGTTCTTCTACAGAAAAACTGCGATGGATAATACGCCTCTAGGCCATCCGGATCTTCCCAAGTATCAGTCAGAACTAGCGCAATCCTACAGTGCTCGCTTCGAAAGGTTCGGCGAACCAGATGACTTCGATGCCGCTGTGCGCTACAGCCAGTATGGACGAGATAACACCCCTTTCAATCATCGAGATCTTCCCGAGCGAGAATCGAAGCTTAGAGCATTACTCCAACCCCATTATCATAGAAATCACCTAGATTCATGGCTCCATATACTGCCTGCGCCGTCTTATTGAGCCGTGTACTGCTATCGGATCTGGTACTTCATACTTGAGGGCATTCCATCAGAATACGTATACTCACATAGATGGTGACGAGATACAATATCGTTTTTGCGTAAGGTGGCTCTTTGAAATGAAGGAATGTTTAGACTTATACTCGAGTACAATGAACTTTGTACATCTGCAGGGGTTTCTGAATGATAGATCCCGGTTTTACCTACCGTAATTGTTCAGCTGACTCGGATCACCTACCTTTGCTACAAACACTAATTTCTAACGTTGCAAAAATCATGCTTCCGAACATGTCTGCTTCTAGCCGCTCTCTATCTCCTCAGGAAAGGATGAAAATTGGCAGATTTTGGCACAGTACGTGGGAGGGAGGTGGGTCTGGCAAGGCCTTATCAGAGGTTTTTGAGATCAATCATCAGCGCGATTGCGTGGCAGTGGCACCGTAACCTGACTTGGCAATTTGAAGTCCCGACGGCCCGCGTCAGCGCCTAAGTAACGGCGGAGCCTCGGATCCCGGAGGCGACTCGGAGGATCAATTTCTTTGGGAATCTCACTGGCATGCTCGGACTGCATACTACGGAGTACTCACTCAGCAATGGCTACGATTGCGGACGACATTGATGGAAGTACCTTTGATAACAGGTATTTGTTGATTTAAACCAATAGGATTCGCTGACTCTATCCTGCCATAGCACCCAGGGCAATAATGCGACCACAGGCGCCGGTCTGGCAACACATGATGGAGAGTCGAGCACTCCAGACTCTACAGCGAGTACTATCTCAGAAAGGCACGAAAGCATGCAACTCACTGGCCTCTAGAAAGCTGCTCAAACCAACGATGATCCGCACTCCCAACTATCCAGCGAGCTTGTTCCCCTGATGGCTACCATCGTAGACCGCCCACTGGGGCACGGTGACCTTGGATGGGAGCTCTCCGAAGTCGGTGACAAATACCATTCCCTATTCGAGAGTACTAGCAGTCTTGAAGATCTAAAGATGGCTGTTATGTACTCCGAGGCTGCAGTCGATGCGACATTTCCGGATGGCGGGATATTTCTGGATCGTCAAGTGTCGCTAGCCGAGGTCCACGCCAATTGTTACCGGAGACTAGACTCACTCAAGGATCTGGAGACCGCTTTGAATCTTATGAAAGCTGTTGAGAGGAATACACCCCACGATGACGAATATTGGCCAGACGTCCAGAGTCGAATGGGCACTTTTTTCCTCGAACGTTATTGCCGACTCGGTGAATTGGTCGACCTTCAGACGTCTCTCAGCTACGGAGAGGCTGCCCTCAGTGGTACCCCCGCCAACCATCCGGATCACCCGAGCTATCAGGGGAAGTTAGGTGGTGCATTGTTCGAATTTTACGAGAGATTTGGTACCGTCGACGATCTCCAAGCTGCTGTGAAGTATTATCAAGCAGCTGTCGACGCTACCCCTGCAGATCATTCTCATTTGCTCTATCGAATGACCGATCTAGCCGCAGTGCGTAAACGACGCTTCCTGCGGCTTGGGAACTTAGAAGACCTCGATGTTGCCCTGAAGCTCAATAAAGAAGTCCTCGATGCCACACCTCTAGGCCATTCCGAGCTACCCAACCGTCAAGCAAACTTAGCAGAAACATATGTCGACCGCTTCCAGAGACTTGATTCTCTTGACGATCTTGAGGCAGCTATCCATTACCGTAAAGCTGCCCTGGCTGGTCCCTGATTTCGCTCGCCAACTTGAACAAGCAGGTCTCGGAGCGGTATATACACTTCGTTACCAAAGACTCGAAATCTCCGATGACCTTGACGCAGCTTTCTTCTACAAGAAAGCCGCCTTAGCCTCTACACCAAGGGATCATCCTTGCCTCTCAGACCGCCAGGCCGCCCTTTCATCATGTCATACCGACCGTTATCTGCGATATGGAGATCTTAGCGACTTGGATGCTGCCCTACAATTAGATAAAACTGCGTTGGACGCCACCTCCGCAGGTGATCCAGATACAGTTTGGCGTCAAATGAATCTGGGTCTGTCACATATGGATCGCTTCCTCAGACTTGGGGTACGGGACGATTACCAGGCGGCTATTACCCTCGTCAAAGGAGCTGTGGACGCAACCCCCAGCGACCACGCAGACCTTCCAGACCACCAATCATCCCTCGCATATGTCTATATGCATGCCTTCAAGCGAATGGGTGCCATAAGCGATCTTGAAGATGCTTTCCGCTATGCGAAAGTTGCCCATGATAACACACCAGAAGGTCACCCAGAGCTTGAGACTCGTCAGCGCCGCCTATCACAGATACATGTGTGCTGGCATAAGCTTGGCGAAAAGGATCACCTCGAACCTGCTCTCCAATACGCACAACGTGCTGTGGATGGAACACCCCCTGGTCATCCACATCTCCTGAAATCGCAGTCTGCTCTGGGGGAAGCATATCACGAGCGGTGTCTGGATTCCGGTGTGCCAGATGATCTCGAGGCCGCACTTCTCTATAGGAAGGCTGCGGTTGATAACACCCCTTCAGATCACCTAGAGCGCGCGGAGCGCGAGGCAGAGCTGGCAGAGTCCTACGCCGTTCGTTTTAACAGGTTCGGTACCCCAGCTGACTTCGACGCTGCCCTGAGGTACTTACAATCTGCCCGGGACGGCACCCCTCTGGATCATCCCGATTTCCCTGAACGACATGCAAAGCTTGAAGCATTGCTCAATTTTAAGACAAACCCCATTACTGCTGAGACGATCCCGGTAGGCAAGGTAGATATCTCGTGGCATTAGACTTCATAAAGCATGCAAGTAAACCGTACATACTAATTGCGCCATGGGTTTGACGAAAGAGCGGTGTCGAGAGGGCGGTGTCTTGAGGTAGAACCCCTCGTTGTGAACCGACACGGCCCTGCATAACCGGCACATTGACATTGATCGTGCGCAGAACATCACCGCATCTCTCGACACCGACACACACATCCACGACCCAACAACCCACTAAAAAAAACCTTCTATGTGCATAACATAACATGTACCAACATGGGGGACAAATCGACAGCGTAGAGACGACGCCAGCAGACCAGAACCTAAAACACACAACCAGCGTCAAACATAGAGGGGGTGGGGGATTACGTTTCCCCCTGCCTACCAGTGCATATGACAGCATGTACGTGTACGTGTAAAGGTCCTCATAAGAAAAGAACACAATCAGGGCGACGTGACACCCAGCCCAGAAAGCTCCTTCCTAATCTCCGCCTCGCCCTCCATTTTTCGGAGCTGCGTCGCCTCAAGCCGCTCGCCCCTTCTCGCCTTCTCCTTGAGCTCATCTATAGCCTTGAGCTACAAAATAAAAAGCGAAACCGTCAGCACATCTCACCACCACAGAAAACCAAACGAGAGAGATGGACGTACCTTCTTATTAAGGTTCCGCGCCTTCTTCGCAACCGGATCCAGCATCCCGCTATCCAAACCAGGCGTAACCGGCTCCGCCACCTCCACATTCACCACCAGCTCCTGCACCACCACCGGCGTAGTCGCCCCACTAACCTGCGCACTCTCCACCGCAACCTCCTGCCCGCCCGGCCCCTGCGGCCCATCCTTCTTCCCCCCCTTCCTCTTCCTCATCCCCTTCTTGTCCCCATCCGGACCTACCCCCCCAGGCCCCGGCGACGCACCATGCCCATGCTGATGCGGCGCCCCAGGCACCTGCCTCCGTCCCCCATCCCTTCCTCCATCCCGTCCATAATACCCACCACCCCCATTCTGCGGGCCATACTGCCCCTGCCCCTGCCCCTGGTGCTGGTGCGGGTGCCCATTAGGCGGGGCCGCACCAGGCGGGTGCGGGCTCCTATTATTGAACACCCTCGGCGGCGTCGCAGCCCCATTCGTCGGCACCCGCATCGCGCCCCCCTCGTCCTCCCTCTTAAAATGCGCAGGCGTCGCCAAGCCCCTTGCCCCAGGAGGCCGGTACGCCCCGGCCGGCTTGGACGGCGCGGGCTTCTGCACCGCCGCGAGGTTCCGCACGCTCTCGCTGGGCGGCGGCGCCTGCGGCACGTGCTGTCCAAAGGGCTGCACGGCGTCGACGGGGCTGGGGCGCCACGAGACCTGGTAGAGCTCCTCGGTGGCTTGGGCGTGGAGGAGCGGGCCGGAGCAGTGCCAGATCTTGACGCCGTTGTCGACGCGGAGGCGCGGGGAGAGGGTGGCGGTGAGGATGAAGCGGCCGTCGGGGGACCATTCGCAGTGGGAGGTGTTGGGGGCGTCGATGGTGCAGACTTTGCGGAGGGTGCGGCGGTCGATGACGTCGATCTTCCCGGCGAGGTTACCGAAGCCCGCTAGGAGCAGGAGGCGGCCTTGGGGGTTGAAGGAGATGGTGTTGACGGGGGAGGCGCCGAAGTCGTGCAGGGTACGGACACGCTGGTCGAAGATCATGGTCTTGGCTGGCATATCTGGGGAACAAACGTCAGCGACGTGCCGCAGATGAAAAAAAGTAGTGGGGACGCACATCCATAAACCACTCCGAACTCTTTCGAGTTCGGGCTCCAGGCAAAGTCGTGGATGGGTCCATCCTTATCGAGGGTGATGCGGCAGTCGAAGTTTCCGGCAGCACTCAGCAGGTACATGCCAGTCTCTCCATAATAGCTCTTGTTAGTATTATCGACCTCGGTCTGAGTCAGCAGCAACACCTGCGTCCCAAGCGTGTTCCACTTGATCTGCGCACGATCAGCCTTGAAGAACGACTTCTGGCACGTCGGGGCACCAGCGAGGGTCAGGAGCCCATAGATCTTGATGCTAGCGGGAGCACCCTATGAAAAGGGGTTAAAAACTGCAGGTATATTAATAGCACGCCTTGACGCACCTTTTTCTCGGCCACAAAAACCGCAACCGAGGGATTCAGCCCCGGGCTGAGATTGACACTAGTAGCGCCCTCGACCTTGAGTTTATCCACAATGCCCTTGGACCATTCGGCGGGACGGTACACCTGGATCTCGGACGAGACGAGTCGGATGGCGTGGGACTCGGAGATGGTGTACTGGACGTCCCAGCCCTCCAAGGACTTTTGAGAAAAGGAGGTGAGCTCTTCGCCGGTGGAGGCAGAGAAGATCCGGAGGTTTTTGTGTTGGGAGCCGTCTTCTAATTTAACTGTAGAGTCATGTAAGAAAAGCTGCTGATGCGGTTGGCGTCTGTGCGACATACCAGGGCGTTCCCAGGTCGAGATGTATGTTCCGCGGGGGGAGAAGCGGAGCTCGACGATGTTTGGAAGGGGGAGCTCCTGGAGGAGCTGGGCACCCTCTGCCTGGTATATCCGCACCCTACGAAGAAGGCGGTGTCAGGATCGAACACGGATCAGCACGGGGAAGAGACACGAGGACGCACACAGTGGGCAAGGCATAAGCGAAAAGTCGGCCATCAGCACTATAGTGGAATGTGCGCGCTGGGACGTCGGGGCCTGCAAAGCCTGGTACGAGGTCGTAGTTGGGTGTACCATTGACGAGACCGAGTGATTTTTGTGCACGAACTGCAGAAAAAAAGGTGGGCGTCAGTTCTTCGGATCGGGCTCACTTCTCGAATGATAAAGGTGAATATGAGGCTGCAACCGCCGAAATCCATCGCATCTCGCCCCCGTCCGAGATCCTCCAGGACGATTACAAGGGGCACGTGTTCCATCTAGTAAGAAAAAAAAATTACAAACTTACATGCGTACTGCTGGGAGATTTGGGATGCCATTGCGGAGTGTATGAGAGGACCAGAGGGGGGAGAGATCCAAGGCTCGGGGTGCAAGAAGCAAGCTAATGCTTCGGGGAGGAGATGGAGGAAAGGTGAAAGAAATCGACCGACTACAAATGATGCTCAATCCTCATCTGTTGTCGCTTGTTGAATTCCAAAGCGGCTTAGGGCAGGCTTTTCGCTGTTCTTGCGACGTCGATCAGTCGATCTGAAACGGTTATCTGGCTTCTTTCCCGCTAAGAACCTGATCTGCCGGTGCTATGTAGATCCCATCGACGGCTCTTGTGGGTCCCACATCCAGTTGGTCCTATGGGTCGGCACGAAAGTCCCAGTGCACCGTGTACGTGACCCGGTGGTTCAACAGCGTCGTCTCTGGTAGCTGGCCTTATGACAGACCATAGTTGATCTTAGGTTCAGTGGCTCGACATCCCAGGATCATCCGAATGCTGGCCATAACCACTTGCTATGGGCAGTGGAAGTCAAAGCTACCTCTAGCCACCGCGTAGAACAATGGTCGACCACTCCCAGCTTTGGCGGGCAAAGCCCAAAGATCACTATGCTTGGGCCAGGACTCCGCATTGACATGGCCAGAGTGGCATACCCGCCTCACGTATATAAGCTGGCGGCACGTCTCTCCAACTCCCTCACAAACCAAAAACCACCATCTCCTCAACCTAACCAACCATGTCCCACTACCGCTACGCGCCCCAGCCCCAACAACAACCTACCTCGGAGAAAAACCCCCTCCGGCACTACAAACCCCCCACCCAACCCTCCAACGACCCCGCCATCCTCGAGCCCGGCGTCGTCCACCTCCTCGAGTACCGCATCCCCTCCCACGGACCCGCTCCCACCACCGGCACCGGGCGCTGCCTCATCCTCCCCCGGCGCCGCACGCACATGGGCGAGCCGTCCTTCCCCAGCATCCGCTTCACCGTCCCCGGCGCCCCCGGCCCAACCCTCGGATCCATCGTGCGTGGGCACATGCAGCTCGAGCGGCCACACGACCATGTCATCGCGGAGCACGCGCATTGGTCCCGCATGCGCTGCGAGATTGATGTGAGGACCTTTTTCGTTTTTCCGTGGGGTCTGTACTGACGCTCACGCTCATGTTGTAGTGGCCTGAGGTCCCCCATACTGCGGTGAACATCCACACGTCCGATCCGGCTGGCGCCCCGCTCACGCGCGAGCAGCTGGCGAAGGAGGTCGCGGCGATTTTGTACCGCTTCTTCAAGGCCAATACCCACATCGTAAGTCTTCTTACCGCGTTCTGGCTCTCCTTGTCTTGGGTGCTGACGCGACAATGCACAGGGAACGAGTTGGGCTGATATCCGCCTGCTCGCAGTGAGCTACTACCGCAGTACTCTAGTGCCCATCCTCGCGCTTGATTCGTAGGCTCGGCCTCTCATTGTCGCATCGTTATCGTTATCCCTAATGCTGTACTTTCTGCTGTATGTATAATATAACCGTAAATCCACCTTGCCATCCTGTAATGTACAGAAAGATGCATTCCAGTGTTACAATACAAGTACAATACGCATGTGGTTATATCCCCGTCCAAAGATCGTACACTCTCTTCAACTTCGCTCAGACCCTCGGCGCTAGTAGCAGGCCTGAACTCTCCTACTCCCCATCCTTGTTACGATGCTCCGGGAACTCCTTCCCCGTCACATTCTTAAACCCCGTCTTAATCGCAGCTGCAATCTGCTTATCCTTCATCTGCTCAACAACCGACTCATCCTTCTGCTGCCCCCCCTTCAACACATGCTCCTGCACAAAATCGATCGCTAACCACCGCACCCAACCCCATCAACTCTCTGCACAACAAGGAAGAGCCGAGACTAACCTTTATCAAGCCCCCCCTCCTCCTCCTCCCCCTTCCTCCCACCCCCAAACACCCCACTAATCTTATCACCCAGCGTCTCCGGCTTCTTCACCTCCTCCCCCCTCCCATGATGCCCCACAGCCTCGCCCAGCCGCCCCAGGAGCCCCTGATCCTCCCTCGGCGGCGGAGGCAGCACCGGGACCTTACCTGCCTCCGTACCATGCCCGTGCCCGTGACTCAGGGCGCTGCCAATCTTATCGAAGAGCCCCTCGTCTTTGTGTACAGCGACGGGGGGAGGGGGAGGGGAGGTATGATGCGAGCCGAGGATCTTATCCAGGAGCCCTTCGTCTTTGGCTGGCGCCGCTACGGGCGGGGTATGGGTTTGGGTCTGCGCATGGTGCCCGCCGAGCGCATCCCCGATCTTATCAAAGACCGAGTCGTGCTGCGGAGGATTGGGAGGTGGGGCGGTAGGAGTGGAATGCTGGTCCTCGGGGTTGAGCGCGCCGCTGAACTTGTCGAGGAGGCTGTGGTGTCCTGAGGCGGGGGCGTCTGTGGTGGTGGGGTTGGCGTGGGCGTGGGTGTCGGTGGAGGGCTTGTCGTTGTCGTTGATGTTGAGCTTCTTCAAGAAATCCATGGTTAGGTATCTAGGTGATGGGTAGTACTAGATGGGTGAAGAGTCGGATGATGGGGTCGACTCCTCTATTTAAATTGCATCATATAATAGCTTTCCCCACATCCCCGGATGAACCGAATTGCCAATCGATCATGCGATCCATCGATGCGAGGTGGCAGGGCACGTTGCGTGTTTGGCAGATTGAATGGTGGCGGTGACTGTTGCAAGAGCGATTAGTATTACGGGACGAGGACAGTAGGTGCTGAAGAGGTTGGTGCGGGATAGAGTCTGCGAGAAGAGTGTACAACATCGGGCGTTTAATCTACGGGCGAGGTCTATTCTTGGACCATCTGTACCTTGACATATATATGGAAAAGATACATACAATCGCTCACAAGATTCAGAGGGAAAACGATGTAAAAATTGATAAATTGCAGGGAAGAGGTAAACAGCGATAAGGATAAAACAGTAGAATTGAATGGGTATTATATTGTTAGATCAATGTTCCTCACTGCTTGACATATACAGTAAAAAGATCCAAACACCTGTTCTCTGGAGTCAGAAGAGGGACGATAAAAAAAGGGACGAATTGCAGCGAATACGTAGCGAAGAAGGATAAAACAAGTAAAATTCGACATCTAATAAACCCTCAAATCAATTTTCCTCACATGCGCCATAACCGCCTCCTTCCTACAACTCGGACATGCATTATTCTCGTCAATGGAACGTACTATGCATCTACAAGCGAAAAAACGTTGTAAGCACCCGGCTCACAAAAAAAAGGGGCAGAAAGGGTGCTCACGAGTTGCAGAAAAGATGCCCACACCGCAACGCAGAGACGGATTTGGGACATGACAGGCATACCGGGCAGGTGTACGAATATGCCACGGTCTGCTCTTTGGATTTGTCTCCCATCTCCGCGGTAGCGTTCTCTCGTCTGCGACGTGCCATAAAATTCTACACCTCCAAATCAGAAGAGATTTCAAACAGGGGTGAAGAAAACAGACGTACCATCATCTTCGCCCGGCGCTGTACACTCGACATCGCCCCCTCATCCTTCTCCTCCTTAATCTCCTCCTCCGTCTGATTCCTCCTTTCCTCCGCATCCAACTGCCGCGCCACACCATCCTCCCAAGCTTCCCCATCCCCATCCGAGTCGTTCTCCTCAGACTCGGACTCGTACTCGTCGTCGGAGTCGTCGGAGTGGAAGCGGGATTGGCGGAGGTGGATGCGCAGCCCGGAGGGCTTGGCAAAGAGTTTGTCGCAGGGGCGGCAGTAGTTGTGCTTTGAGGATATGACGTAGTGCTGTATGTAGAGAAGGGGTGGGAAGGGGGGGTTGGATTGGGAACTGTAGGAGGAGGAGGAGGAAAAGGGGTACGAACGTTACGAAGGGAGTTCTTGTTCAAATAGCTGCGGTCACAGGTCTCGCAGCGTGGATGGCGACTCGAGCCCTGCATGTGCTGGTACAAGAGTGCCTTGGAGTAAAAGTAGAGATCGCAGAGCGAACAGTATTTGACTTCAAACTTGTCGAAAGATGAACAGCAATCGGACATGTTGTGAGAAGGGTGTGTTGGTGTTTAAAGTGTGCGTGTGTGGTGAATGATATGTTTGTAGTGTTCAAGATTTCGGTGGGTCCGTACAATGGTCGAGGGGGTCCTTTTATGTGTTTCTGGGAGGAGACCCACCCGTGCCCGAGAACCCCGAGACCCTATTTCTGCTCCAGAATTCGTCATAGGTAAGGTGGGTCAGAGGATTTTCATGACGTTCTTTAGAAAGGCAGTGCGTAGATATGAGAAGGCGGTGGTAGGATGAAGTGGATGCTCATGAAGAAGTTGGTGAGCTCGTGAACAAGCTGTTGCGCCATTTCGATGAACATGGTCGTTAGTCTGTCGTACCGTTTGATCTTCGCGCTTTAACGAGGCTTTTTCACTTGCACAAAGGCCATTTATCGTACGGGAATGCAATAGACGCGCTATGCTAGGACGTGGAAGGTGTAAGCAAAGACGCGACGCGTAACGCGATCAAAATTTCAAGCGGTTGTTTGCCACCCCACACCGTCGGCCTCACCACCTAACACCCCAACACATCACGTAGACTCCCGGCTTGATGCCGACCACCGACCGCCTATACACCAGAAACCCTCTCCACTCCCCTAACCGCCCTCCTCACCGCCCATGGCCTCCGTCAAGCTCGCCACGCTCGTCATCCGGGTACCTCTCCCCATTATCCTTTCACCCAACGACACTAACCACCCCCCCCACCCCCACAGACCATAGCCAAGCCCATCAGCGCCCAGCTCAAAAACCAAGCCACGCAGTAGGTCATACCACCCCCTCACCTCCCACATCTCCCCGTCCGGCCCTGACACCCAACACCCGCATTGTAGACACGAGCGCTTCCGCAACTTCTGCGTGAGCCTCGCACAGATGCTCTACCGCTCCGAGGTGAAGCTGCGCACCAACATCATGGGCGAGCCCGCGAAGCATATCCGGCCGCTTTCCGAGACGCGGTACGCATTTCCCCCCACCCCCCTCCCCTTACATCCGAAGTGTAGTATTTACCACGATACCGGTGCAGTGCAATAGAGAACGGCGCGAACGCCCTGGCGGAAGGCTTCCTCTTCACCGTCGCAGCCGGCCTCATCCTCGGCGAATCCTGGCGATCCTCGCGGAGCCAATCGAAGCAGCGCAGCGACGTCGCCGAGCAGCTCGACTCGCTCGATACCCGCGTCTCGGAACTCGCGTCCCGGATTGACGACCTCGCGGCGCGGTGGGAGGACGAGCTGAAGCATGAACGATATAGGTGCCTACCCCCTTCCCTCGTTCCCTACGTCTAGTTGACCATGTTTTTGTTGGGCGGCAGGAACGATGAGCTATCCAGGATCCTCCAACGCGTAGTGGACATCAAGCTACACCACGACGGCTGGGCCGACCTCGAAGGCACGCCCTTGCAGAACCTGAGCGCTCCTCGAATACAGTCCCCTCCACAAGATGCCCGGATAGACGCTGATACCCAGGACAAGTTAGACTCACACTCGCACTCAGACTCGGACTCCCCACCTCCGTCATCTTCATAGTACCCACTCCCAATGTAGCATCGATTACTCGTGCCCACCAAAAGTAATGAGAATCATATATTTTGCTTGTAACTTGGGAACGAGTGAACATTTTTGCATCAAGTAAGATACCAAAATGGACAGAATTTTATGCCTGATCTTTTGGTATGCACAGTGGAAGATAAGGAGGGGGTGATGTTGTCCTAGGCTGGTATCTTAAAAAATGCGAATTTTCAACTCAATAAATAGGAAATTTTACAAAATTCGTATCAGGCTATCTTGAAGAGAAAAAAATTCTCTATTGAGTGGTACTTTGATTGGTGGGTATTGTCGAGCTAGTTATTGAGGTAGAAGAGTTGAAAAACATCGAAAAACCGCTTTTTTAGTGATTTTGAGTGATTTTCGGCATTTTTCAGCTCCTCTACCTCCATAACCAGCCTGACAAAACTCACCAACCAAAGTACCACTCGATAGAGAATTTTTTTCTCTTCAAGATAGCCTGATACGAATTTTGTAAAATTTCCTATTTATTGAGTTGAAAATTCGCATTTTTTAAGATACCAGCCTAGGACAACATCACCCCCTCCTTATCTTCCACTGTGCATACCAAAAAATCAGGCATGAAATTCTGTCCATTTTGGTATCTTACTTGATGCAAAAATGTTCACTCGTTCCGAAGTTACAAGCAAAATATATGATTCTCATTACTTTTTGTGGGAACGAGTATAATGGTCATTGAATCTAGTAAGGATATGCTATAATTACACGACTGTATGGGAGATACAAGGGTGGGCAAGAGTGCTGCATGCCTGTATGCTGTATGGGTGAGTGAGTGTAATAAACCGTACGTCAGGGTGGGTATGGTATCTGTAGAATACATGTCCGATGTGCGAGGATGAGACAGAATCAAGCAAGCGAAAGAACAGAAGATGGAAAGGAAGGAGAAGTAATAAACCCCACACCCCATCACATCACATAACACAACACCCCTGCTCATCACACATCCTCTCACACCAGCTCTTCCCCAGCGCCTCCTCCTCCCTCCTCGCCGCCCCCACACTCCCCCCCGGCACACCCTTAATCACCCCCAACCTCCTCTTAACCTCAATCGTATACTCCCTCCTCCCCTCCCCCTCCCCCGGCACCTCATACCACCACCTCAACACCTGCCCCTCCACCTCCCACCTCCCCGCGCTCACCTTCACCGCCACATCCACCTGGTCAGGGTCACCAAGACCCTTCGGCGCAGGCGCGGACCCCATCTCCGGCGTCGCAGTCGCGCTGGAACTTGTCCCAGTGTCGGAGCGCATAGACATCGACATGGCAGACGGCAGATCCACCGTCGACCCCCACCTTGAGCCCACCGCGCTACTCCGCCCACTCCCACTCCCACTCCCCCCCTTCTGCTCCTCCACGCTCCCGCTCCTCCTATGCCCCTCCGTCAGCTCCAGCCCCATGTCCCCTGCCCCACTCCCACTGCCGCTGCCCAGGAGCCTCGTGGTCGCATAATGCACGAGAGGGAGATAGATCTCCGTCGCGAGTCCCCCACCGTCCTCCTTGTCGATACCTTCGGAGGGGGCGTCCTCTGGAGATACGCCGACTACGAGCTTGAAATACGCCTTCCCGATCTCAAAGCGCATCTCCACTGGCGTGCCGACGACCTTATGCGGCCACGGCCTGCAGAAAGCGCGTACAGCACGCGCCCCGTCGGTCAAAAACCCATAGGGGTCGTTATGCCAGTCCCTCAGGCTCGGTGCACGCCTGCGTCTAGCGCGGATTAACACAGACGGTGGAACGGAGTAGTTCCTAGCAGGGGTGGAGGGGGCACTCGACGTGTCCTTGCCGTTGGGGGCCCCCACCATATCGAGGGTGGTGGTTGGGTCCATGGTGCCGAGAGTCGCCAGGGAGAGGGTGGAGGCGGCGGCGACGGTGACGACGGACTGATCTTTCTGCTTCCTGTCCTTGCGCAGCAGCCCCGCCTGGCTCTCCCCCAACCTCTCATCATACAACGACCCCCCATCACGATCCCGGTCTTCCCCCTGCTCCTCGTCCCCGTCTTCCCTCTCCCTGAGATCATCCGCACTCCACAAGCTCAGATCCTCCATATTCCACTCATCCCCCCAATCATGCGTATGGTCCGGACAATACGTCCATATCGTCCAGTTCAGCCCATTCGTCCCGTCCCCGCCATTCAGACTCGCATCCAGCGCCTTCTCCTGCCGCGAGTAGTCCCCCCTATACCTTCCCCCATTCGTCCACCCATACGACCGCTTCCCGTCCATGTCGAACGGCGTCCCGATCTCGCCTATGATTGTCGGGTAGGCACCGAGGATATCGGCGTCGGCTTTGAGCATCCCCAGCTGCTCCTGGAGCGATCGGCGGATGGCGCCCTCGCCGATCTTGACGGCCTGTAGGGTGTTGCTGTATTTCCCCCGTAGGAGCCCCAGCGCATCGGCATTGAACCAGTTCCAGTGCCGCGTCACCAACGTCAGCCCGTCGTAATAATGCGCCGCATACGCACACCGGCCTTTTAAGAAGTCATCGTCTAATGCTGGTGGCCGTGCGAACACAGGCGGCTGCACGAACAGAATGGCCTCGGGATGTGGGGCACGTATGCGTTTTGCGTACGCCAGGTAATGGGGTGTCCAGAAGTCATGGATAAAGTCGACGGGCTCGCCCGTGCCGGGCACATAGCGGAAGTAGTCCTCCCGAAGCATGAACCCAGTCTCTACATCCCACACCCCATGCTGCGCCCATATACACATCCCAAGCTTCCACTGCTTATCGCGTGTCCAGCCCCACCGTGTATTCACCCCATCTGCAGTCTCGCTCTCGGGGTCCGCCCAGACCTTGGCGCCTTTCGGGTCAATCGTGACCGTCCCGTCGCGCGAGGGGCCCATGCCCCCGAACATCCAGTTCTCGACTGTTTGCGCCTGCCCCATGCCGAGGCGGAGGGACTGCGCCGGGGTGGGGTAGCTGCCCTTCTTGAGCGTGGAGCCCTGCTTGCTGGGGTTAACGGAGAGGTTGTCCCACCCGCAGAGACCCTCGAACGGCTCGTTGAGGCTGTCCCACCCGATGACGCACTCGTCGAGGAGGGCGGGAGCGGTGGCGCGGATGCGGTCGGCGAGGACGCCGAAGGCCTCGATGTAGTGAGATTGAAGGTAGTCTTGGATGTTCTGGCCGTCGATGATACAGCGGGGGGCGAAGGCGCGGCCGGCGAAGAAGAGGGTGAAGACGGTTTGAGAGAGGAGACGGCCGTAGTTGGTTGACCAGATCATGGCGGGGAGCTTGGCTGGGTCTGGGATGTGGGGGAGAGGGTATTCGCAGTGAATGATTGCGGATTGGGTGGCGCTTAGGTTGCGTGGGTTGATGCCGCAGGCGGGCAGAGTCCAGAAGGGCGCGCCTGAGCCGCCGGAGAAACGTGACCACTGGGGTGGAATGAAGAGTTAGAGAGATGTTCTGATACACGATCGTTGTGAAGATGGTGAAATGTTCAGCGGGAAACGGGATTTTAAGAGACCCAGAGCCAAGTCCGGTTCAACTAGGATTTGGGCAATATAATGCTCCAAGACTCTAAATATACCCTGCCCCACATTTTATGGGTGCGCAGGGAGTCTCATGCAGAGGAGGAAAATATCGACCAAATAGGAAGAGAGGGTAACTTACAGTGTCTTGGTGGGGGTCTATGTAAACTTTGAAACCGTAGGCCTGGCATTTTTGCAACACACGTATGGTGTAGTCTATGAAATCGTAGTCGTACTTTCCACTGCAGCGAATCGTATTCAGAACCTCCTCATCGGCAAAGCTAAAATGCACTCACGGTCCCTCATGTTCAAGAGCCTCCCAAGTTACAGGAAAACGAAGCACGTTGAATCCCCACCCTCGCAGGCGAGTCAGATGGACGTCCGCGGAGCCATCCTCGAGATTCAGTGGTTGGCCTATGAAGCTTTCACCCCCCGCCTCTGCATTCTCCCAGAAATCATCAAGGATATACGAGGGTCTGTCCACTGGGGCTTTTGCGGAGCCAGAGAGGTTCACTCCACGAAGAAGTATGGTGCGACCTGCGTTGTCGACGAAGTTGAAGGCTGTTGTATGGATATAGGACGAGGAGGTGGGCTCTCCGGTTGCGGGTGATATTGAGGGCACTCTAGGCATCGTATGCGGCAGTGAGCAGCCCTTGTGGGGTGGAGGTGGGACGGTGAGGTGGGTGGAGCAGGCATCGTACGACGTTGAGTATTTGGCGGTGCCTGATCGGGAGCCACGTGATTCGTTCAGCCCCGGGCCGAGGTTCTAAGGGAACTCCTTTTGTACCTCGTTTTTGACCAAGCTTCCACCTAACCACCGTCTACTATCTGATTAAGGAGTTGTCGTATATCATATGTCCAGACATCTATCCCTGTTATGCTTGTGCTTGAAATGCAATGAGGAGTTTAAAAATAAAAAATTCTCATAGCGACTTTTACGGTAGTATCCTTCTTAACTTCTCCGAACTGGTATAGATATACACCCTTATACACCTCGTCCTCCATATCATTACCAACATACTCGTCAGTGTAATTCGTCGCAAAAATACAAGAAAATCTAACTATTTGAAGATAGAAGGGTCCACCTGTACCCCGGAATTGAGTAATGCTTCTTTAGCTTCGCTTGACGCTCTGACAGGTCCGGATGATCAACGGGGGTGCCATCTCGAGCAGAGCGCCTGTAGCGCAAAGCAGCATCGAAATCCTCTTGTCTGCCAAATCTATCATAGCGAGCGGTGTAAGAGTCGCCTAATTCTGACTCGCGCTTGGGAATATCCGGATGACCTGCCGGCATGTTGTCCAATGCAGCTCTTCTGTAGAAAAAGGTGGATTCGAGATCATCCGTCACCGCCGACTCATCATACCGCTGATGATATATCTCCGCTAGCGTGGCCTGGTATTGAGGGAGCTGTGGATTACCAACAGTTGTGTTATCCACAGCATATTTGGCAAATTGGAGAGCAGGTTTGAGATGGCCCTTTTCACCGAGTTTATGCCGAAGCACATGCAACTCAGCTAAACGGCGACGACGATTACAAGCTTCTGGGTGTCCTTCGGGTGTGGAAGCAAGTGAAGCTTTGGCGTAATTGAAAGCATTTTCGAGATCTTTCACAACGCCCAATCTTTTAAAGCAATGCATGTAACAATAGGCAAGAGACGCTTGATGACCAGGTAGCTCTGCGTGATCACTTGGCGTGCTATCCACAGTTCCTTGCAAGAGGCTGAGAGCTGCTTGAAGATCGTCCAACACCCCAAGCCTGAGGAAGCGATCCATACATGATATTGCCACATTTCCCTGCCGCCACAGCAGGTTCGGATCATCAGCAGGAGTGTTATTCAACACAGACCTGTCCAATTCTATGGCGGCATCCAGATCTTCGAGACTTCCGAATCGCACATAGCGATCTGTATAGCAGACTGAGAGAGACGCTTGCCGGTCGGGGTAGCTCGGATGGTCCCGCGGCGTAGCGGCTAATGCCGCCGTCTTATAGAAGAAAGCCGCTTCAAGGTCATCTAGGTTACCGAGTCTTTGGTAACGAAGTGAGTAATTCCCTCCAAGACCAGCGTAATGGTGGTGAAGGAGAGGATGGCCTTCAGGAAGACCGTCAACGGCAGCTTTGCGATAGTCAATAGCTGCCTGAAAATCATCGAGCGTATCAAGTCGCGTATAACGTTCTGCATATGTTGATGCTAAGCTCCCTTGGCGATGGGATAGCTCTGGGTGACCCGGAGGTGTAGCCTCGATGACTATCTTCTCTAGGTTGAGGGCAGCATCCAGGTCTTCCAGGTTTCCGAATCTCCGGAAGCGCTCACCGTAAGCTATGGCTAAATTGGTCTGTCGAAATAGCAAGTGGGGATGATCTGCGGGTGTGGCATCTAGAGCCGCTTGATGATATTTCACGGCTGCGTGAAGGTCCTCTGTAGCCCCAAATCTGTAGTAGAGGTCGGAGAATACAAGGGCTAGTCCTGACTGATAGTTTGCGTAATCAGGATGTGTGGTAGGCGTAGCATCAACGGCGGCCTCGCTGCAGCTCAGAGATGCCTGAAGATCATCCAGTTTCCCGAGTCGGTCATAGCGCTCGAGGTAAAAATTTTCCAGTCGGCTCTGGACATCCGCCCACTCGATATCGTTCTGTGCTGTTTTGCCGAGAACAGCCTTCATAATTCTCAATGCCTCTTCGAGATCCTCAATTGAGTCGAGTCTTCGGAAAACAGTGCCATGTACCTCAGCCAAGGTGATCTGACGATTGAAAAAGTCAGAATCGCCGGGAACGGTCCCGCTGACGGAGGCCATATGATACATCACAGCCATCCGGAGATCTTCGAGGTTATCCGTGGCGTCGTATCGCGAATGATGTCGAACGCCAACCTCGTGTAGTTCCCATGCAAGGTCCGGGTGACCCAACGGGATGTTTGCGGCAATAGCCCTCCGGCAGTCCAGGTCAGCCGTCAGTTTGGAACTATCATCATCGATGACTCCGGAGGGCGCCTCAGATCAATAAGCTCTCTGAGATTCGCGACATTACTTTTGAGGATTGTGCTACTCACTTTCGTTGAGCTCCCTATTTCCTCTTGCTGTGTGTCTGGTCCTGTATCTGCCATCGCCGCGGCGTCATTCCTGTCCTGATGCATTGGGTGACTGTGCGAGCTTTGAGTTAGCGAGTTTCTATGAACTTGCCATACAACTGAAGATGTAGATAAACCTTACATTATCGGCACTAC
This sequence comes from Lyophyllum atratum, assembly GCA_014905825.1. NCBI lineage: Eukaryota > Fungi > Basidiomycota > Agaricomycetes > Agaricales > Lyophyllaceae > Lyophyllum > Lyophyllum atratum. The sequence continues at coordinate 374,757 of JACGCN010000029.1, read as the reverse complement.
CAGCAGTTGAATGCACCGATGTCAAGGACCCTATATATGTATAATGAAGATGGTGGCTGTCGAAGAAAACGAAGTTGATCTCGAGGCCCAGTGATTTTTGATAAGTCAGGTGATGACCGCGTTGCAATACTTCCAGTGCGCACACGGCACAACACGGCGCGCCAACCGCGGAGGCTGGGGCGACATCAATACTTGGCATGTAACCTGTTGTTCTTTCGGTCATGTTCAGATTTATTTACATGTTCTTGCCGAAGGCAAACCACCTACGACGTCAACTGCCCTTCGCGGATGCACACCTGTTGTAATCTGAGCCTGTGACAAGCCACCCAGAGGCGTAGAGTTTGTGAGATAAGCTGGGTCATATATATCCAAAATCGTTCCCGTGGTCGTGTCCTCGTTAACACAAATTTGGTTGACATCATATGGCTGCTGTCTGTGGTGGCGGGACTGCTCGGCTAAATGGGACTGAATGAGAGCCGACTTGATTTCAGGCGAGAGACTTGGTGGGACATTGCGTTACACTATATATTAAGCAATCTTTTTAGGTTTTCGTACGACTAGAAGAACAGCCCCTAATGAATGAAAGAGGAAAGTAGAAGGGAATTGACAACATACAAAGAAAAAGGATTAAATGGGTTTCGCATCGACGATGATAGTATTGCCATCGTCGCAGATGACTTTGAATCGTACTGTGTTAGACAGTTAAGTGCTTGATCGACGATTGTGGGGGCAAGACGTACGAATTATAAAGGGCAGGCCCTTGTCTTTCCGAATGCTAGTGAAGTACAGTGTTCCGGAGCCTAGCACAGTATGAGCTCCATGATGCCTCAACCGTACAACGACATACCTTTCGAGCCTCTGATTCGGAAACTAACGTCCACATTTCCCTGCAATTGGCTGATCTGGAATTCCAAGACGCGTCAAGTTCAAGCAAAGACAGCTTCCAAGCTCATAGCTCCGTTCGGAAAGGACTTCATTACTCACCTTGCCATGTATCATAGGGTCCCCATTCAGCCACCACTCAGGCTGCGGCCTGATCGCATCGCCCAAGGCCTCCTTCACCTGCGGATCCTCCCTCAGGGATCTCATTATCTGCCGGACGACGGAACTTGACATTTTCTCCTGGTTCGTGACGTAGGCCATGAACGCGACCCAACCCGCGATTCCGACGATGACAGCTCCTCCTACCAATGGCCATGTTTTCTGTTACATACGCAGGTCAGTGTTAGAATATATTTGGACAATTTTATGAAAGTTGATACTTTTATACGAGGTAGTTCGCGGGTTGGAGGGTGCTTAACGCAGTATGGCCGAGGCCTGGAGGTTGCGGAGAAAGTTTCCATCGGGGGCTCGCTTTGTGGAGGTGGTGGCCGTGGTAGTTCCGTAGCATAGGTCCTTGGTAGATATACATAATTGCGCGAGACGAGCTGCGCAAAGGGTCGCGACGACGGTCCTCTCAGCAACGCAGACATTTCCAGATGCGTTGGGTACAAGTCATGGCGAGACCGTTCACTTTCGTAAATCACGTGGAATTGAGGAGCCTTTGGTTTCAAACAATCGTAAACGCGTCTGCTCGTTGTCCCGAACGGCGACCACAGCATATTCTCCTACGATGATGGCTACCCTGGTAGCACCTGGGCGCGCCCCGGATACGCAGAACCCTGATTTTAGGGCAGACTTTCAGGGCCCTGAAAGCGGCCTTTCACAACCTAAGAAAGAACTCCGCATTCTCAAGGCAGCTACAGTAAGTAAGCTCAGTATATGCGCTTCATCTGCTCTAATTTCCGCGCACAGGATCCTTTTAGCGTTGTGGAGATAGCCATTGATCTCTCAGAAGAGAGAATGCGAACAATGGAGGCGATGAAGGCCCGCGATGCCGTTGTACAACGTTTGGTGGACGCGCACGAGTCCATTCGGCAGAAATCAGCAACAATAGATATCCTCCAGCAAAACTTACAGAAGTCAAGGGCCGGCTCTCCCTTTCTTTCCGAGTCAGTGCCAACTAAAGAGAGGGTCGAGATGGCGAGAACGAAAGACGAGATTGCACGACTACAGCGGACCATCGTGGAATTGCGAATTGAAATTAGAGTACTGAAAGAGAGCGCGGGGAACCTCGCGAAACCTACCGAGTCTCCGCAGTCCTATGATGAAGCATTGCTGAAGGTTCGCCTCCCGGGTCGACGGGGATTGCATTTGACGATTCCTCGCAGCGTCCTCAACAGTCATTGTCCGAGCTTTCCCGACCGCTTAGCAGACCTATCGGATCCCCAAGCCCTTCGCAAGCATTACAGAGCAGTCTTGTTCGAAATCCTGCAGATACAGACGCACCTGCGACTGACACGCTCTCTGACTCCAGAGTAGAAACTGTCTGCTACTCTCGTTTATAACACTAATATCCACAAGACTGAATTTCAGGTGTCTCCCCATACACCACTATCGCAGGAGCCAGGCGACATGGTCGCCGCGAGAAATGCAATTCTCGCAGGATTGGCCCTTCCGCAAGAGGTGCCGGACGATACGCTCAGCCCATTAAGCATTCCAACTCCTTTGACCCTGCAAGAATTCATCTCAAATTTGTCGGGGGTAATCTTTTCTCCTGTCCCTTCTCTACGTATGCTGAACTATCGCCCTACAGCCGCTCAGAATATCGTGAGCACTCACCTTCAGACCTCTTCCCACCCACTGCTCCCTTGCGCCGGGTAACAGCTAAATTATGTGCACAGCCTAGCGCATTGCCGACTCTTCTATGCTACAACAACTCAGTGGTGTCCCGAGCGCGAAGAGCATGGTTATTTCTACGCACCCGTCTTTAAATGCAGCACCAACCCCCGCGTCGCCACTGCCCATCGCTGGAGCGCCGTTGACGTCATTTCTCGCATGAATAAAGCTACAGGTATGCATCATCTTACCACTTGGGATTGATTATATGCCACGGATTACTTGGTTCTTGTCATGTAGAATGCTTCTTCAACAAGGACGGGATCTGGTACTACGCCGGCGTGTACAAAGCCTTTCGCCTCGCGGATCTGACAACGAAAGAGTGGGCGGAGCTTCCCATCGAGGTCCGTATCCGCCCGTCCATGTCGTCCTGCCTTTCTTCCCGACTTATGGGCTCCACCGAAACTCACCATCCTCGCTGACGTTTTTCCCCCGCCCTCACTTACCTCCTCTATCTCCCATCTCAGACCACTCAAGCCATCGTAAAAGAAACAATCGCAGGGCGCAAAAATACCTCCCCACAGAACGTCTACGAGATCACACAGCTCTATGCCGCCGGTGCGCTTCGCACCGCGTGTGTCGGGCTCCAGTGCGTCGGGTTCAACAATGCCATGTACAGTGCGCTCTTGGAGCAGGCGCGCGTCTTTTCACAAAGCAAGTGGGCGAGTGCCAGTGCCAGTGCGAAGAGCTCGCCGGCGCCAGTGCCAGGGATAGTTGGGCTGGGCTCGGGCTCGGGGTGGAATTCGAGTGCAAGTGTGGGCGCGGATACGGATGGTAGTGTGGGTGAAGGAGCTGGGTGTGCTCCTGCAGTGACGGGGCCAGGAGATGTTGCCGCTGGGTTGGCGACGATGAGCTTGGAGCGTCAGAGCCAGAATGGGCATAGGAACGAGAATGTGCCTTCACCGATCGGGGAGGGGAGGAAGAGGTGAGGTTGCTTGATTTCGTTGCTTCGGTTCTTTTTTCCCCCTAGATTCGCCCTCTCCTCGGAACGTGGACTGCGTCTTGACTCTGCCTTGTCGCTTCGGGCTTGATTGGACATGGACTGGGTCTTGGAAGTCAATGCTTGTGCTACGCTCTACATTGAGCACAGTTTTGTACTTCAACTGGATCTGGCTGTAAGGCTTAATACTGCATCTCCAATGTACTCGAGTGTTCTATTCATCGTGATCCAGTTATGTGGGTCTCGGGGTGGTGTAACACTTCCATCAATGCCATCAATGCCGTCGCCTGATTAGAATTGGGACTCATATGTATGGTAGACTCTACGGACAAGAGGATTTCGATGCTGCTCTGGCGTCTTTGCGTAGACTGTCATCACCACGAGCCCATACCGCATCTTCTCCATCCAATAGTATATGTGTACCTCCGGCATAGGCGGACGCTGGTGAGTGAAGAAAGAGCTTGAACGTCATTCAAGAGTCTTTTCCTGCGCCATCAGGATAGTAAGTAATTTCCATCACCTGATCAGTATTAGATAGATCAATGTGTTATTTGAATCGATCTCAAGGTTTGCTTTTCCAATTCCACTATCCTACTCAGGTGAATTCCACGAAGTCCTTTAGAATGGCTACAGATGGCAATGGGAGTGATGCGCTAAGTGCCATAGTGAGAAGGTATATCTCTTTTCCGAAATTCAACCTGGCAGAATCACACTACTCATAGACGTTTAAGTGATGGTCTTACTGTTCACAATAGTGCTGCGCACGCCGAACAAGCAATCCGCCTGGATGGAGAGGAAAACGATTCAGATACAGTGAGTAAACTTTGATGATACTCGGAGACGGCTCTTCGAGCTTGTTGATCTCGAGCCATCGATGTTTCAATCCAGCAATGACCCTCGTCCCCAACTAACCGCCGAGCTTGTCGAATGTAATGCTCTGGTCGTAGAACTTCCACTAGGTCATCGTACGCTCGCCGGGGCGCTGGCTGATGCCGCCGAGGAACACTTCAACGTGTGCGACCGTACAGACAATCTCTGGAATCTCAATATGGCCGTGACGTTTTACGAAGCCGCTATAGATGGGTCGCATCCTAGCGATTCCGGGACCCCAAGCTACTGCCAAAATGAAGTGGTGGAGGTATATGAAGCTCGTTTTGCTAGACTCGGTTCGCTAGGGGATATTGAAAGCGCCCTAAACATTACGAAGATCCTTGACGAAAGAATGCCTATGCCCTCGGCTGATGAGCCGAGATCGTCTTATCTTCAGTCTAGGTTGTGTACATTCTACCTAGGTCGTTATTGTCGACTCGGGAGACTGGAGGACCTCGAGGCGTCCCTGAGTTGCAGTGAGGCTGCTCTCAGTCTTATTCGCAGAGAAGATTCCAGTTATCCTCACTGTCTGGGCAATTTAGCCTTGATACGTGGAAAAATACACCTCAGGTTTGGTGCCGTAGAAGATATTCAAGCATCCGTGAACTATCACAAAGCAGCTGTTGATGCCATCGATATCCTGGCGGCCGATTATTATCCAGACCTTGCTCGTCGACAAAGTCAATTAAACCTAGCTTCAAGTTATATCCACCGATTCGATGGGTTTGGGCAATTAGACGATCTGGAGGCTTCTCTTAGCCTCATGAAGATAGTCTCGGAGGTCCAACCGCCACGCCATCGCAAATGCAGCCAGCGTCAAGCATGTTTAGCTGAAATATATATCCGCCGTTTCCAGCGCTTCGGGACACTTGATGATCTTGAGGCGGCTATTCGTCATCGAAAGGCTGCAATGGCATGTCTACCTGAAGGCCATCCTCTCCGCGCTCTACACCAAGCAGGTCTCGGAACGGCGTACACTCTTCGTTACCAAAGACTTAAGGCCCCGGTTGACCTCGAAGCAGCTTTCTTATATGCGACAGCTGCTTTGATTGCGACTCCCGAGGACCATCCTCGCCTCCCAGACTGCCATGAACTTTTATCAGTATGCCATTAAAATCTTTATCTGCAGGGCGGACACGGTGTATATCCCCAGGTCCATGCTGAACCCGTAGAACCAGAAAAAGCTGGTTTGGACTCAGATAAGATCCTCGCCAATGATCCACAGAGCCTTTTCGACGACCGGGACCCGGGAATACTCTCTTTGGATGGCCTCCAAAATGCTCTCCAAAATGCCGAGGCTTCTCTTGATAGCACACCTCGAGGACATTCAGACCTTGCTCATTGTCAGCGTCATCTAACTGAGTTGCACGTGCTTGGGCACGTTGAACTCAGTGAGAAAGGTCATCTTGAAGCTGCCCTTATATATGCGAAAGCTGCTGTTGATGATACCCCAGCTGATCACCCACAACTCCCAAAATACCAGGCGACTCTAGCAATGGCGTATCACAAGCAGTACCAGAGAACTGCCGCAATCGACGACCTCGAGGCTGCATTCTTTTACTGGAGGGCCGCGATCGAGAACACACCGTCCGATCATCCAGCTCTGGCCGAGCGTCAGTCTGGGTTAGCGGAAACATATACCATCCGCTATAACAGATTTGGAAGGCAAGAGGATCTAGATGCCGCTCAACACTACAGTCAGTCTGCTCGCGATGGGACACCACTTGATCATCCAGACTTGCCTGAGCGTCGAGACAAGCTAGAAAGACTCATTGGTCCCTGAGTGGCCGGGGTGTAGAGAAAGCTTTTAGTATCACTACCTATCTCCCTATAAATACCTCGAGTGGCGCCTAGGGTATCATATACATCCGATACACAGCATATCTGAGGTATCGGAAAGAGCACATATTATGCGAACGCATAATTTACAGCCTCGTCCCCGCTGTCATCGCTGCGCGCCCGTACCGCGCCCCGCCATCCAACAATGTGTGTGTACCCGTGACGTGGGCAGACGCTGGCGAGGCGAGGAAGAGCGCGAGTCCAGCCATATCGTAGGGCGTGCCGATCCGGCCTTACAAAAAGGATATATCATTGGTCAACGAAGGTGAGTAGACTGACGAGGACGTACCTGTTGGCTGACCCGATGCGAATGTATCTTCACCCACGGTCTGGATACCAAACGCTGTCATTTTGCTTGGGAAGAGTCTGTAGTTTGGCATGATATCCGTTAACGGGTGCTCGGCTCCTCAATAGTGATGGATATCATACCCAGGGAGAATTGCATTAACGCTGCGAGATATAGGTTCAATATCAGTGCCTGGTAAAGCATGAAGTAAGGAGTCCTTACGTGACGTGTTGTGGTCCTAGTTTCAATGCCAGTGCCGAGGTGAGTTGATTGACTATATATTTAGATCAGCACGGGGTTCCGCTACTGAGGCCACCGGTGATGCTTACCTGCAGCTTTGCTTGGCTGGTCTACAGGTGATTGATGAGCAAGAAATCAAAGAAAGACCAACGGGGATATACATACAACTCCATGTCCCGTCGCCATCTTTGCTGAGTGGGGATTCGGTTCTAGGGTCGACGGACGCTGTCGAGGAGATGTTGATGACGCGTCCCGGATCTCGATTGTTGGCATCCTTCGACAGGAGGTCGGACAGGCTGTCGTGCTCGATTTAGTCACCGCTCCGAAGTACAATTCCGACTAACCCACCCAGCGGTCACTATAATACAATGATTAGCTGTAAAGACGTGCGGATCTGAGGATAACGTACTGTAAAAGATGCTCTTCACGTTCACGTTGAAGACATTATCCCACCCTTTCTCCTCAGGGAAGTCGGTGAACGAGCCACCCCAGGTGATGCCCGCGTTATTGACGAGCACATGAAGCTTATTTTCACGTTTTTTGAACTCGGAAATGAGCGCATCACATCCTGCTCTGGACTAAACAACAGGAAGTACGGTCCGTCAGCGGAGAGGGCTTGTTGGGGCGAAGCAGGACTTGCGTACCCCGACGTTCGCCGGGATATATTGCACCGCTATTGGCGAGGCCTTATTGATCTCAGCTGCAGCCTAAGTGAGATATAATCACATAAATTCGTGAAATTGGGATTCAGGGCCGATAGCAGACGCACCTCCTTGAGTTGTGCCTCCTTCCGTGCTGCAATGTACACCTTGGCGCCGTTCTGCGCGAAGCCAGCTGCGATCATCTTCCCAATACCACTACCTCCACCCGTGACGAGAACTGTACATATTTTGCGATAAGTTTCGTGGCCATAGCACTTCTAAAATGACCTCAGTACCGATTTTGCCCTTGACATTGAACAGGGAGTTGATGGTGAGGTCTAGGGCATCATTAGAATGAGTCCAAGGCGTGCCAACTGAACCAATTCTCATACCTGGCGCGGACATGGTGTAAGCAGGGGAGGAGGGGATAATGAGGCACCTGTGGCACCTATGCTTATATTCTGAACATGTCGGATATTGCGCATCCGGAAGTGGGCCCGATGATGCGGCTGCTGTTCGGTTATATGGAGGGCCGGTCAAATCACGATTCCCTCGGAAACCTCGCGATAGAAATCATAGGATATGTACGATAGTCTATATAAAGGGTATTGGTGTACACTACTGACGTGGTAAAGGATTACAGATGCACATTACATAGCGAGTAAGCATATAAAGTCCTGGGTTAAAGCAAAGCGTACGACTCAGGGGTATTTACCAAGCTAACTTGGCATAAAAGTGGTCCCTGGATATCACTTTCTGTGTTTCCTCATCGCCCGGTCTTCAGCATGCCGACAGCGACGGCCAGCGTACTCTATTTCGTGCATCCACACTGTCATTACGTCAGCATAGCTGCCTTATCAATTCAGCGACAGGCATCGATGAAACTCACTCTGGCAATCGCGGACAGAGGCGGCCTTGAGAGCGATGCTATCACCTCCTCTGGGGTATGCTTGCGTAACTTCGAAGGTCAAGTCGTCTGGAAGATCAAATCGGACCTGTCAGGAAAGCGATTACAATCACGATGCTTCCTTCCTAACCTTTGCCAGCTTCTTTCACTCGGGCCTGGGCTAACGGCACTGGCTGTGGGTAGGATGAGGTGAGCGTGGATGACGATGATGTATCATACAAGATGCGTACCATCCTGTATAACGTCTTCATAGACTCGTCCGTAAGGACGAGGATATCGCTACACAAGAAGCCGTACAACTTCCGCCCGCTTTTAGCTTTCATCAGCGCCCCTTCCTTGATGAGTTTGCGTGCACCCATGTATCGGGTTGGAGCCGTCAAGTCGAGGCGACTGTATCTAGTTTTCAGCCATGTACAGATATGGGCTAAGAACTGCATACCCTTGGCCAATCCAGAGGTACTGGGAAATAACTTTTAGGGTTTCTCGGCCCTCCTGGTCCCGAATAGTTTCGTTGATGTTATCAAGTATCTTCTCAGCTATTTCGACCACTCGCTGGATGCTTTCTCGCTCGCCTTCAAGCTCTGTATGATGCAGAATCTGAAGACCTTGTTGGATACTCGTCGAAACTATGATGGTGGAACTCACCTGTTTGATGAGAAGTGGATATCGTGTTATTCGTTGCACTTGATAACAAGAAACATCAAGCAGGGGCGATAGGACAAGATATATGAAACGAACTGGGAACGAGAAGATAGCTTGATAAGTCTAAATTCCGGACAGCTGGGTCGTCTCTTAGATGCTACAAGAGGCTCAGTCGCTCATCGGCATATGAAGGTAGACGGCACTACATACCTGGAGGTGTGCAGCCAGGTGCGGATCCGAGTCACGCAGCGATTTGAGCACCTTGATCGCAGTGGCCTGATTGACACAATATGCCTATCCGTGCGGGTCAAAACGTAGCTAGGAAATTCAGGGCTGGCGGGGCTTACCATATAGACCGCCATGTTCGGGATGTGATTACCCAGGATGTCCCCGATGTGGTCGATATATAGACGACAGTCCTTTTGTCGCTCCTCCAGGCTGCTAAGAAACGTCTGAAGGGACGGTAAGCGAAGGTTGGGACAAGGAAGGGGAGATCTAACTGACCGTGTTTGTCAGCAGAATGTCTTCGATGTTGGCAAAAATGACAGTGACTTCTTTCCGGGATAGTAAAGGCACCATGCTGGAATAGAAGATCTTTAAGAACGTTAGAGTCACGAATCTAAGGAGGAATGGTAGGTCTTTACCTCGACAATGAGTTGAAGGTCACGGACATAGGCAGCTTCTGTGTTAATCAGCTCGAAGATAGCCTAGGGGATGACATAAATGAAGCCCGGCAAGAAGAACAAGACATGTATACCTCTTGGCGACGTCGCTCTCCTGGAGGAATACCCTCAAGTGCCGTCTTATCGACCAAACTCGCCCACGACTACATCGACCCATCAGCAAAGCATCTCAAGGCATACAAGAATGCACATACCGTCCCGAACGCTGGACTGCTCGACCTCGAAGGATCCTCCGAGCCAATCATAATCGGCGCCGAAATATTAAGCGTCGTCCTACGTTCCCCATCCGGCGTCTTCGTCCTGCCCAAGAAGTTCAAAAAGTGGGAATAGCCCCTCCCGCTCTCACCCTCCTTCGATGAGGTGGCCGCCATGGAGAAGCTCGAGACAGTCGGTGAAGCAGACACCGTATCCACAGACGACGCGACAGACATCCGGTTCCCCTGTGTAGTCTTGAAGGACTCATACCTGTCGAACGCGTCGTCTAGGCGCGTAGCATGGTCCATGGGCTCCGCCTCGGCCTCCGGTTGTGGTTCTGGTACTGGAGGAAGGTCCTTCGTGACCGTGACAGGCCGCCTGGGGGCAGCAGGGGCAGGGCGGCGTTTCGCCGATCGCGCCCGCACGAGCTGCGGGGGTGGTTTGTTGTCGTCTTGCTTGACGATGAGGCCTGCGGCCTGGAGGACGAGCTGCCGCTCATGTGCCCGTGCGTCTCGTTCGGCCTTCGTTTCGGGATAGTTGTCTTCCCCGTCGCTCTCGTCGAAGGAGAGATAGTCCGACGACGAGTCCGAATCGTCATCAGCGTCGTCGCTCTGCACGCGGTCCAGTGAAGCGTCGCCAAGCATAGGATCTGTCACTACATGTCTCGAGTCAGCAGCCTTCTTTACCTCAACAGGACTTTCCATTGCTGTCGTCGTTGTGAACATCATCGAGTCCCCAGGCGCACGCTCGGGAGCTAGTAGCATTTAACGTAATTCCATTCCGTGTAAAGATGTAATTTTGAGGGTGTGTACATGGAAAAATGAAGCAGAAAAAAAGGATATTTTAGCCTATTTTATTCCCGATATGTAAACAGAGGGAACTCAATAAACGATGAAGTCACTAACCCTCGACGACCTCCAGATAGGCGGCGGGAACGATGAAGACCACCCCGCCTTGTTCCGTCTTCCACCACTCCTCCTCGGCCGTGTCTATGATTGTAAGATGGTCGCCCTCGGTGAACGGGAGCTCATCGGGGTTGTTGCCGGTGTAGGAGTAAAGAGCCTTGGCCGTGACTATCCGACGCAACCCGGTCAGCAGGGAAGCGTTACTGAAGAGTTTAGCATACGCACTGGGTTTGACGACATCCACGTATGTCTTCGGGAACATGCCCGACTTTCCTGAGCTAACCAAGGTTCCATACCACCAATCTCCTCCCGACTTCGAAGGGTTCGCAGTTAGAACCAGGTTCTCTCCGAACGCTATCTGAATGTCAGCCACGTCCACCAGACCCAAGCACGCAGGAACACTCACAAAGATCATCAGGTCCTTCACCCTGGTATGCATACAAAGATCGCACACGATGCTCTACAAGTGACCACATCAGTACACCATCCAGTGCCCCCAATATAGCGAACTCACCAATAGACTTATCAACATCTGCCATCGGATCCGCAACATCAGGCGCCACCTCATCAACATGGATCGCCGGAATCGGCGCCGGTGCCTCCTCCTCCTCCTCTTCCGTCGTCGAAGGCAACCTCTGCACATCCTCACCCCCAACCGCGCCAGCCCCTACGCCCGCATCCGCAGCCCTCTCCGCAAACCACCCAACCGACTGCCTATGGCCCGACTTCGACGTGCTCCCCTGGCCTTGGTCCACACTCATCACACTCGGCTCAGGCCGGTGCTCCTCATGGTCATCGTAATACATCTCCAGTGTCTCACGAGTCGGCGAAGGCGGCTTCGCCACGGCGTTGATATGCGCAGGGGGCGCAGCGTCCCCCACGACTCGGCCAGAAACAGGCGGGGCACTCTTATCGACCGTCTTGGCGGGGCGGAGCTTGAGTCCTCCTTGGATGGAAGCCATCAGCCCGCTACGGTCGCCGATGGCAGCAGCAGGGGTTGGCATCTGTGCTCCAAATGCTGGGGTTGCAAAAGGGGCCTGAGGTGCCGGAGGAGCAGCAGGAGGTGCGGGGGGAGCAGGGGGAGCCGCAGGAGCAGCAGGAGCAGCAGGGGGCGCAGGAGGAGCAGGAGGAGCAGGAGGCGCAGGGGAAACAGGCGTCGACCCCGGTCTCCCACTTCCATTCGCACCCGCAGCAGCAGACTGCGGCCGACTCGTAGGCATCATCCCACCAAACAGCACCTTCGCCATGTTCTCCCTCTGCTTCCTCCCCGCCGGCCCTTCGTCTTCGCTGCTATCGTCCTCGACGGTCTCCTGAATATCGTCCCAGTCGTCTTCGATGCTCGAAGTTGGGGCGGTGTTGTATGTCTTGGGACCAGGGCTCTTGGGTGGGGTGGGCGCGGCGACGACGGGCGACATCGCGGTCTGAGGACGATTCCAGGGGTTGGTGTTGCCGTTCGTTGCTGCAGGGACGGGGGGAGTTGCAAGGGTCGTCGTACCCCCTTCCTTGATGAGACGACTGAATGGGTTGGTAGATTTCGCCGTATCAAGGGCGGGTGACTGGGTTACAACGACAGGCACAGGCGGAGGAGTAGGCGCCCTCGGTGGAGGCGGGGCAACGGGAGCCGGCGATGGCGTAGTTTTGGCCTTGAGGGACTGCAGCCTAGCTTGATATCTCTCTTCCTCCAACCTAGCAGCTTCCTCCTCTTCCCTTTCAAGTTGTCTGAGCTTCTCAGCCCTCGCTTCACGTTGCTTCTTGATAGCCTCCTCACGAGCGCGCAGAGCTTCCTCTTCAGGATCGACCTCGGGCACAGGAGGGGGCGCGACGACGACCGGAACGGGAGGTTTAGGTGCGGGAGGAGCGATGGTTGGAGGTTGTCGGATCGCTGGCACTTTACGAGGCGGAGGGGGAGCAGGAGCACGTGTCTTGGTCGCTGGGGGAGGAGCAGGCCTAGACGATGGGGCAGGCGCTGCTGCAGTGGGTGTAGGAACGGTACGCGTCGGGGTCGGTACTGGTGCAGGTGATGGAGAAGGAGGTCCCTTCGCCGCCTTCTCACTGTCCAACCGCTCATTGCGCAGTCTCTCCCTCTCCTCCGCCTGCTTCTCAGCGAGCTTGGCTCGTTCTTCCGCCTCCTTCTTATCTTGCTGGAGTCTATCTTCCACAGTGGAGTCGATGACAGGGGACGAAGGGGCCGTCACACCCAACGCAGCCATACGCTCTTGTATACGCCTTTGGGCTTCGGACCGTGCATACGCCTGCCGTTCTGCAGCCGTCATCTTCATCATGTTAGGTGCAGGCGACGGTGTAGCCTTCGGTGGGGGAGGTGCTGCCGGTGGGCTGAGGATGGAGCTGGGAGGGGCACTGGCAGGTGGAGGAGGAGGAGGCGAACGCGCTCGGGGTGGCGAGCGGGGACGGTCGTAGTCCCGTTCATCGCGAGACCTCGACCTTGTGTCACGCCGATATGAACGGTCGCGATCGTCATCGCGCTCTTCTCTGTCCCTCTCTCTATCCCTGTAATCTCCCCTCGAATAAGGCCGATCCCTATCCCTATCCCTGTCTTGGTCATCATACCTCCTCCCCGATGACGAATATTCATCCTTCCCAGCACCCGAATCGTATCTCCCGAACCTATCATTCGCCCGATCCCGATCACGAGCCCACTGTCTCTTCTCCCGCTCCTTCCTCTCCTCCCGGGCTTTAATCTTCCTTTCCACTTCCGGAATACGTTCATGCATGAGGCTGAGAAGCTCACGCTCCAACTTCCTTCTATCCTGGTCTTTCACGGCCGATCTGGGACCACGAGAGACATACTCCAGGTCATCGCCCACCCTCTTGACGCGGTATTTAAGATCATCGAGTTCCCTATCCAACGCCTCGTCCTCTGCCGTCCTAGACGCGTCAGCCTCAGCAGCGCGGTCCAGCATTTGCGCGGTGTTGGCGAGCTTCCGCTTCATCTCATCCAAGTCCGCAGAGGGGCTGTCTTCGTCGTTCCGGGAGCGCACATCGTCGCGATTGATATGGCGGGATCTTGGCTTGTAAAAGTCACCGGAAGGTTCGGTGTCGTTGTGCTTGTAGATTGTGGCATCGCGGTTAGAATCGAGGGTGGATGAGGAGTTGTTGAAAGATCGGATCTTCTGTCGGGATATGGGAGAATCGAAGCTGGAAGGGGACCTGTTTCGGGATTCATGCTTCAAGAGGTCTTTCACGATGTCGACGGAGCTGTCGAGGTCGCGGGAAGAAGGCGGGACGAGTTCAGGAGGGAGCTGATCGGGTACAGGCATACCACTCAATCCTGAGGAATGGACATGAGGACATTAGAGTCACTGATCAAGGTAAGATACGTACGACGGTAGATGAGGCCCATGGCGACGTGAAATTCAGAAATGTTCAGTTTACCGCGATCATCGATATCAGCGAGCGTCCTGCAATAGCATTGAGTATCCGAGAGGCATGCATAGACTGTGGAACATACCAGATGCGAGCTAGATCATCCTTCGGGAGACCACTAGCCCCAAACACTTCCAAGGCAGTTTGGCCGCTGATGAACCCCGTGCTCTGTGCGTCCCAAGATCTGAAGATATCGTTGTACTGTTTCTTCTCCGCCTTGGTCAGCGACCAATTCATCTGCGGGGTGGGAGTCCCCCGCTGAGCCTGGTTGTGCTGCTGGAACGACTGCTGCAAGTTGTACTGCGGCGGTGCCAGCTGTGGAGGAGCACCGCCGAACGACGTGTTATTCATCGGCATGAACGTGCTGGACATCATCTGGAGGCGTGGATCGACATATCCCGTCATCTGAGGAACGAGTGGACTGGGCCCCATCCTCCCGGGGAAACCGGTAGCTTGCGGAAGCAAACCACCTCCGCCGCTGATACCGGGAGAGGCGCTGAGGAAACGGTTAACTTGAGGTTGCTGCTGCTGCTGAGGCAGCCCTAGGAATCCAGATCCCTGATTTGGCTGTTGGTATTGTGTCGGAAGAGGTGGGACGGGTGGAGGTGCAGGACGGGCCTGTTGCTGGAAATTGCTGGCTTGTCCCGGGAAGCCTGTTGGCTGGGGCTGCACAAAACCAGACCCTCCCTGGAAGCCAGTCTGCTGGGGCTGTTGAAAGCCTGGCATGCGCTGTCCAGGGAACCCAGTCGGTTGAGGAACCAGGCCAGGTCCCCCAAAGCCCCCGCCCGGCTGCTGCTGCTGCTGAAATTGCGGGTTCTGCTGCTGAAACTGGGGATTGGGCTGCTGCTGAAACTGCGGGTTCTGCTGCTGGAACTGTGGGTTATTCCCTGGAAACCCAGTTTGCATAGGATACTGGAATCCAGGCTGCTGGGCTTGCCCCCATTGCGACATGATGGTTCTGGTGTAAGCGCAAATTCAGGCGCCGACTGCGGATACGTAAGACTCAGACTACGGCGACCTCCTTCCTCTCAAGGATATCGCACTCGATCGCACTCAGTGTCATTGTCAAGGCACGTCCCTACGTATTTCTGATTCCAGTGTGGCCTTCTGAGATAGTGAACCGAGCGCCTAACTGTTTGAGCCCACTTGTGACCTACAACCGCCTACAACGTGCCCGGGAGCAATTCGTACAACGATCTCGACTATTACACTTTCTGTAGATCCACGACGCAGGTCTCTGGTCCCACATCTAGGTCCAGACGTCTAGCTCGTTGCCTTGTGGTGATGACAGTTCGCTTATGTCGAACCCTTGCGCGCCTCGTTGGGGTTAACTACGTATAAAAGGTCGCACGACTTTTTACTCAGGACGCCACTGAAAGGTGTACTCATGCTGCCATCACTCAGTTCTGGTCTTGACCAATCGTGCCGCCCAAAAGACTTCATGGCCCACTGCCATTCGATCGAGACGAAGCAAAAGCTGTTCGTCCTCCACGCGGCGGAACGACGCCTCATCGAGGCCCTGTCAACCGTCCGGACCCAACTAAACGACCTCGCGCCTGTCTCAAGGCTTCCCACGGAAGTCATCGAGGACATCTTCGGGATCTGCGTATCCTGGCTTTACGAGCACCGTAAACCAGAACACCGTCTGGCGTGGACCCAGGTCTGTCGACGGTGGCGAATTATCTCCTTTAATGCCGCGCGACTATGGCGTTGCATCGACCTCTGCGACTCGCGACTCGCCCACGAATTCCTGGTTCGTTCGGGTTCAGCACCAATCCACCTCATCTCGACATCTCCCTCAAGACTGTGCATCGGAGACCTTCGAGACCACGCGGAACGCGTCAAGTCTCTCGACGTCCATCTCTTCCCAGAAGACTTGACGAACCTATTCTCAAGTTTCGGACCGGACCTACCAAACCTTACAAGCTTGACGTTGAAGGTACCCCCCGTCTCCACAAATTTCATCCTCGAAATCACCGCGCGCATCCCGCGGCTCACACGTGTCGCCCTCGACTGCGTCTCAATCCCTTGGAACCTCTGCACAGGCCTCACACACCTCTCCCTACGTGGTCTAGGCGCCGGCTTCTCCCCCTCTCTCCGTCAATTGCGCTCCATCTTCGAATCCTCCCCCAACCTCGAACACATCCGCCTAGGCTGCATCAGCCCCGCCCTGCTCCCCACCTGCGAGACCACTCCCAGTGCTACTACGCTTATTCCTCTCCCCTACCTCCGCGAATTATCCATAGCCGCAAAAGCCCCTGTAATCCTCTGCATCCTGTCCAGCATCTCCCTCCCCCCAACCGCCCGCCTCCAAATCAACTGTTCCCAATTCGAAGGCCTCCGCGCTCTCTTCCCCCTCTCCCTTGGTACGGGAACGGGGCTGTCCACGTACCCAACCCTCGACATCCGCGCCATCCGCCTTGAACGCGAAGGCGTCCGTCTCTTCCCCCCCGCCGCCCGCGGCGCATGGCTCGAAGACCCCTCCGACTCCATAATCTCCTTCGGCTCCGCGTGGCCCATCTCCAAACACTTCCTACCCGACATGCCCCTGTTCTTCGACCTCTCACGGGTGACGGCGCTGGAGCTTGGCTCGGCCGTGCTGTTTGATATGGCACGGGGGTTGTTGGTTGAGTTCCTCGCGCACCTTCCCGCGCTGGAGGAGTTGAGGATAGCGTTTAGTGCTTCGCTTGCTGATCTGCTGCTTGCTTTGTCGCACCCTGCCAATCCCACTCTAAGTTCTGACTCCAGCCCGACCCAACTTACACCACCGCACCCACATCCACACAACCAAATATTCCTCTGCCCCGACCTCAAAAGAATATCCTTCGGCCGCGCGCGGGGTGAAGTGTGGTGGCACTTCGGCGAAGAATGGCTTCCTTCGCTGGTGGCACTCGCGAAGGCGAGGCATGGGGCGGGGATCCCGCTGGAGGCTCTAGAGTTCACGAGGTGTCATGGGGTTGCGCCCGGGGTGTGGGAGGAGTTTGGGGGGCTGGTGGGGAGTATCTGGGTTGGGGTAGGGAGGGACGGGGACGAGAGGGTCTAAGACGAGGGTGTTGAAGTCTTTCCATCACGTTCTCGCCTGTGTTATATATACCTGTCGTTTGATACCTTGCACTCGTGCTCGTCGTTTGCACGTCGAGATACGGGGTCGTCTGCCGCTCAAGTTCTAGACATTTGAGCACTATGATTCAGTTTCTCGACCCCCAAAGTTGCCTTGTATTTGAACTACTCTCATCAAACTCCATCTGAGTACTAGTCTTGCCCCCGTTCCGTATCAAGGAAATACGTCCTGGCACATGCGTTTGACCTCCGACACCAATTCCTTCATTTTTTTCTCTCCTTCATCTTCTAGCAACTCATAATTCCAGCGAGTGGGGTCGCGGGGGATGGAAGGAGGTGAGAGGGAGTTTGTCTCCTTATCGTACTCATACACGGAGAAGCAGGTGCCCATCGCACTGATTCCGTACAATTTTGGCACGACAAGATTTCGGCCAATGAGGCTTTCAAATCGTTCGCGCATTTGTTGGTCAGCTCTTGATCGGGTGGAAATCTCGTCGAGATGGGGGAAAGGCTTGATTTCAATAAAGAAGACTGGACACTCCCGCCTTCGAACGATGTACATCGTTGTAAAGTCGAGAGAACCGGGGGTTATCGGTCCCTTGTGAGGCGTCACCTGATAATGCTCGGTGTGGGGAAAGACTCAGAGAGCTGTGAGGAGGGTGTTGTATGGGCCATAATATTCTGATTCGTCAGTAGTAAAGCGGTCAACAATCTCAAACTGTTCTAGGATTGTCTCAATCCAAGGCATAACTGGCAACGTGGAGCGATTTTAGGGCATGCTCAACGAAGGGGCCGACCACTTACTTGTGGTGTTAGATGTGGCTCGGTCAAGGTAGGTGCGCAGGCTGAGGAGTCCCTTGAACGCGTTGACCCCTGTTGAACCGCGTCACTTACATAATCAACACTTATGATGGCAAGTTGACGTGCTGCCTCGTGCGGACGGACAGGGACGGACTCGCCCTGGACTGGACTGAAAGCATCCTATGATTTGCCAAGGTAAGTAATTCAACTATCCTACAAGTCCCCAATCAGTGATGTATTGATGTACCAGCGGGCTTCACGGGCAAGCAGCCGCATGGAACCCGGCATATATAAAATCGACACGATCAACACGATCACTATAACGAAGGGTAGGCTTGTGAACGTAACATCTTGTCCCCCGGATCCAAGTTCATGTGGTTGCTTTCCAGGTTATCGTGCTTTGCTAGCCTGGTGGCCTTCCAAGGTCTAGTAGGGGTCCATGTCGCCCGCGGTGCCACCACATTCAAGTGGCCCGACCCACGTCTTGACTTCGAGGAAGGACTACTATACGCCGAAGACCCGGAAAACTTTAAGCCCTTCTCTCTCTTGACGGCGGGCTGTGCGTCGAGACAGAGCACGACTGTTGCTGCGCAGTGGCTACGAATCGTAAGTGCCGTTGATGGTAAGGTCCGCTGTAACCGCGATTAATTATGGCCATAGGCATACCACGATATGTCGACCCACAATATTACGGATGGGTCGGGTGGTCTCGATGCGTCAATCGCATTGGAGCTTGACAGAGCCCAGGTGCGTTCCTTCGTTCCATTCACAAATCTCTCCGCCCTCTAAGCTTACATCTCGTTTTAAGAATATTGGCGAAGGCATGGTGCAATCACTATTAGACTTCGACGGTCTAAGAGGTCCTTATGTCCCTCGTATGTACTATTCTCTTTCAAGAGTTATTCCATTGCTGGCGCTGAAACGGCTCCCGATGCATAGTCGCGGACATTATTGCCATGGGTGCCGTCCTCGCCGTCGCGTCCTGCGGGGGGCCTGTCATCCCTTATCGCGCAGGAAGAAGAGACGCGAAAGAGGCTGGGCCGGCTACGGTTCCCGAGCCTCAAGACAGCCTCGAGTCCCATATTGCGTCGTTCAAAAACCAAGGCTTTACGCAGGAGGAAATGATCGCACTTGTTGCATGCGGTCATACCTTCGGTGGGGTCAGGCATGACGATTTCCCCCTGGTCGTTAACGCGGATGTCGAGAACGGATTCGGAAACTTCGATGGGACATCACATGCGTTCGACCACATAGTGTGAATTACTTCGAATTTATAGCACGCGATGACGACATCTTGATGAGGCCATTTCTTTGTGATAGCGTCTCGGAGTACCTGCAAGGTACCACGGCGAACCCACTCGTCGTTGGTGCAAATGTCACGACGAGATCGGATCTGCGTATCTTCTCAAGCGATAAGAACGCGACCATGAAACGGTGAGTCTAAGATTTTATATGACGATGGGTGCTGTGATTTTGATCACCTATGGTGCACTTCAGCCTTGCAGACCCTGCCACTTTCCAAAGCACTTGTGCGACACTATTGGAACGGATGATAAATACAGTGCCGAAGGGGGTGACGCTTACGGAGATCATCGATCCGATAGAGAACAAGGCTCGGAGTGCGTTATTATTCACAAAAGACGGACATTACTTGTTACAAACAAGCTTGCGAGTGAGTGTAGCGATTTTCAAAGACAAGTTGTTTATCAATCCACGATGCTTGTGGTCTTCTAGCGCCTTACTGTAAACCAAGCCCGCACCGTCAAACTGTTCTGGAAAGAGCGTACAACTGAGGGGTCGCTTTGCCCCTCGACTGGGTGCACCGTCTTCTCCAGTAAAACTTCTCCTGTAATTCCCACATTCCTCGGCGAGCTGCGCGGGCTCAAAACACTCGCCAGCTACGAGTTCGCGGCAAACATTCCCTTGAATGCATCCGTTTCAAAATTCTGGTTTGAGGTAGATGAACAAGACGGCTCCTCTCCCACAGTCGTGGACAACGGCGGTTCTGGGTTCGTGATCGACCAGGATACCGTTCTATTTGATCCTGCACGCACTACGGTTGAGGTTGACAGCTTTCGCATAGCGGTCGTCGTCAGCGTAAGTCACTCTCCCATCAAGCTTTTGGTCTATAGTTGATTTACTTTTTCTGCTTGTCAGGTGAAGGACAGCAGTACAAGCTCCAATGCATCTCAAGTGACCATCGAGAGCTTCCAGTCCGGAACCATTGATACAGTCACCTTACAGCTAGACACGAATCATCCCCCGGCAGACGGATACAGTTTTTTCACAGGCAAGGTGCAAGCGGGGGCTACTGGTATACATGTGAAGGCCGTTATAGGAGGGCAAAACTTCACTCAGTATGTGGGTCAGACTGACCTCAGTAGATTACTAGTACGTGTCCCACTCGCGTCCGGAGCTCTATCTATCAGGTCTTCAGTTTTCTCTCCCTGTTTCCATTACATTTGCCTTGTGTGTATCTTCCTGATACTTAACTTTCCATTCACTTCGACATGATCTGCGATTTTTCATGATCATGTAGTCGTTACAGCATCTTTGGAGAGAAGGCTATTACTTAGGCTACGCAGCCCGATACAAGCATTGTCAAATCCAACAGGCTAGATGAGTGATCAGCGTAGCGACTACACAAGGAAATGTGAGCAGCGATGACGCCTGGCTCGCCTGGCATCGCCTGCTGCTGCCTGCTGAGCTTAAAAATATTTTCTTCCCAACACAGCCGCTTATCCTAACTCATACATGATACGTCGGACGTCCCGTTATTCAAATTGTCCCGCCCTGCTTCTACATATGCATCAGATGTTTCACTATAAGCTGATAGCCTCCCCTAGCGCCCGCCCGCTGAAAACCTTCGGGGACTCGTCATCGCATCGCATGACAACAATATATGGTCAACTCTCGCCAGGCGCCCACATGGGACTTGGGAGGAGGGATCCGAAGTAGACAACACCTCCCTTGATCTTGATTATCCCGTTAAATGCCTATATATTGACCACGAGCAACGATGCCATCCAACGCGTCGCGTCTCCAACATTCGCAAGTATGCGTCCGCTCTCCAAATCAACATCGATGGCGGGCTTGATGGCTTTCCAAAGTCTAGGGGCGGGTATTGCCCAAGGTGCAGCGACACTCAACTGGCCCGACCCACGTCTCGACTTCGCTGAAAATACCCTATACGTTGGCAACACCCTTCCCAACCTAACAAAAGGTTGCGCGCAGCGAGCGAACACGACTATTGCGGCGCAATGGGTCCGGATCGTGAGTCTTATTCATGGTCCCACATACAGTGACTGAACAAGTTGATAGGCATACCATGATATGTCGACCCATGACGCCACTGACGGGTCGGGCGGCCTCGACGCGTCGATTCTCTTTGAGCTCGATAGACCTCAGGTGCGCCCATTCACCTCACTTCTCCGGCCTCAGAGCTGATACTTCGCTTCCTATCCATCAGAACGTCGGGATAGGTATGACACAGTCACTCACCGACTTCAACTTCTTCACAAGTCCATATGTTGGTCGTATGTAATAACTCCTTGAAACGCGTCTCTGACCCTGCTGATGCGGCTTCCGAACATTTAGTTGCCGACACGATCGCCATGGGCACTGTCTTTGCCGTCGCATCCTGTGGCGGCCCGGTTATTCCATTCCGCGCAGGAAGAAAGGATGCGACTGCGGCTGGGCCAGCCACTGTCCCTGAGCCGCAAGAGAGTCTAGAGTCTCATATCGCATCGTTTAGACGGCAGGGTTTTACTCAGGAGGAGATGATAGCCCTTGTTGCTTGCGGACATACCTTTGGTGGCGTTAGGCGTGATGATTTCCCGGAAATTGTCGATGGAGATGTCAAGGATGGGTTCGCAAACTTTGACGGGACACCACTTTCGTTTGACAACTCGGTGTGAGTCGCTCCGACCTTGAGTTTTATAGCGAAGTGCCGTGCGGCCAGCTAATCTGCGATATAGCGTAACGGAGTATCTGCAAGATACAACGACCAATGCACTCGTTTCTGGTGCAAATGTGACCACACGGTCGGATTTGCGCATCTTCTCCAGCGATGGCAACTCGACCATGCAGAGGTAAGTCTGATGTTCCGATAGAGAGATTGCACTTGATTTTAACCAATACAAACGCATCTAGTATCGCATCACCCGATAATTTCAGCAAAACCTGCGGAGCATTGTTAGAACGAATGATAAATACAGTACCCAAGGACCTAACGCTCACCGAAATAATCGACCCTCTAGAGAACAAGGTTGGGAGTGCGACACTGTTCACAAAAAATGGTAGCTATGTGCTAAACACTAGCTTGCGAGTGAGTAACAAGCATATCACGAAAACCGAGCAAAGTACTGACATATGCATGACCATCGTGTCCAGCGTCTCACCGCCAATCCGAGCCGCACCGTTACACTATTCTGGAAGGAACGTCAGACCCAGGGATCACTTTGTCCCTCGACTGGATGTTTTGCCCCATCCGCGGGAAGTACCTCTAGAAACCCGACATTTCTTGCGGAGTTGCGCGGCATTCAGAGTTTTGAAATCCACCATTTCTCGGCACAGATTCCTCTGAATGCATCGATCTCAAAATTCTGGTTTGAGGTCGATGAGAAGGACGGCTCTCCCCCGACGATCGTAGAAAATGGTGGTTCAGGATTCGAGATTGACCAAGATACTGTTCTGTTTGATCCTGCGCGCACTACCATTGTTTCTCTCGGATTCGAGGGCATTTTCATGGTCGCTGTCGGTGTAAGTTGCCCTCGAGGTCGTCCAGTTTTATGTGCAGGTTTAGTTGACCTATATTTATACCAGGTCAAGAGCGACAGTATAACCTCTACCGCGCCCCAGTTATCTGTTGAGAGCTTCCAACCTGGGACACCTACCTTCCTCCCGAAGATCGAGACAGTGATTTTACAGCCCGACGAGAACCATCCTCCATCCGATGGGTATACCTTTTTCACGGGTAATATCTCCACGAGTGTCACTTCTATGCATATAAAGGCTGTCATCGGAGGAAAGAAATTCACGCAATATGTGGTATCGGATGACTTCCTAGCTTGATAGTATCTACGAAAGCCTGCAGTATATCCTTCCCTCTCCATTTCATGCCCCGATCCTTTCCCGGAAGCTCGAATTTGAAAGCTAGGACCCAAGCATACCCAGTGCCACGAGGCACCTATGCTAATGAGTGCTATCATAAGTACGGGTACGTGCGTGAACAGAGACCCTGTCCTTCAGCAACATAACAAAGGCTCAAATATAAGATAAGCAAACGAGCTTTGAAAAAGTGTCGTAAAGCGTACTTGGAAGCAGAAAAAGGCCACCATCCTTACTGCATCCACCCTCCATCAATAACGTTAACCTCTGCAACATAGTTCCTGAGCTGATTTGCCATTTGAAGGGGTATATGGAATTGGAATTCGAGCAAAGTAAGTGGGGTCGATGCCTGGCTTCGCCCACGCGCAAGGACGACAATGTCATCCAATATCACTTCTTCGATTTCAGGGATCCTCGGCGGTTCGGTGTCCCCTTGACCGAATGAGATGGTTTTTAGGCAGGGACAGATAAGTGGTGCGCGGTCCCCTGTATCTTGATGAAATACTGAAGGTGGGGTTACTAGTAGCGTGGAGAGTAGTCTGGGATGAATCGCGTTGTATGCAACCCTGAGAGTCTCGAGGCTACTAAGTTGCGTTAATAACTCAACCACTTCTTCTGGTGAAAGGATGTCGAAAATGTCACGGCGGAGTTCCAAGGTACTAAAGCGCGAGACGTCGAAGAATTTGTGTAGTTCAAGGAGGAAGGTCATACGATATGAGAGGAATCCCCCTCGATGGAGTACGATCTCTATCTTGTCCGGTATTTCTCCTGATTGAAGGGATAAGGTGTTTGTATTCTTCATCACAAGTGTACACGCTTCCGGGCTCCCCAAATCCTCTGTCAGCGGACAGAGCCCCCGAAAACAGAATTGAACATAAGTTTCGGGTGACAAAGAGATCAAGGGGAGGATGAAGCGGCTAAGTTCTTGCCCATCGAGGAAAAGTTCACGAAGCGAAGGAAGAGCGATAGCAGGCATGCTGGAAAAATTGTGCGTTGAGAGTATCGACATTTTCCGCAACGATATATATTCCAACTGTGGGGACAATCGGAGCATGTCGTGGATATCCTGCTGCGATGGACAGTATCGTGACGGGCTTCGAATGTCATGTAACGACAGGAATGTCAGGTTGCCAGAGATCGCACTCCAGGGCAGAGCGACACCATGGAGTTCTAGCCTCTTCAACTTGAAACGCACATCAGGTGGCACATAAATGAACGTCTGTTGTGCAGGATTCTCCACATCGACGTTTATGACGGACAAACTTGTCAAGCTCGTAAGGTCGGCTCCAAGGTGGCCGAATAACTTTTTACATTCGTCAACACGGCGGAGTGAGATGTCGATTGATATGATGCGCGATGCATACATTGTGAGGTCGCGCCAGTGGAGCCTTAGCCTGGGATTGGAAGGTTCAGTGATAATGCTGAGGTCGCGAATGCCTGAACGGAGCAGATATTCCTTCGCCATCTCGCGGTTCGCTAGGTCAATCCGCTGCCAGAGTGGAGGAAAGTTGATTGATATCATTCGCCAGCGGCGACAGATTTGGGAAAAAGCCAATCGGTTGGGGCGTTCGCTTTGGCTGCAAGGTGTGAGAGCGCATATTACGAAGATATGCGCAAGGATTTCAGACGGAATCGTTGTTATTACAGACGCAGTCTCCTGCAAAGGAAGGGAACCTGACATTGCAAGAAGGTGTGACGAGTATCTGAGTCGAATGGTGTGTCCACTGTCCAGCGTCGTTCAACAGCTTCAAGTAGGTGATGGCGAAAGCGATAAGGAAGGGCTGACCTGGGCCTTCCTATCGAGCGTGGTATTCAGGCCGCCGCTAAATAATGACCTTGATGAGTCGGTGAGTGCTAAATGACTCGCCTTGGCCTATGTCGACGCTGCGCTGTACAAATGTACAAGGTGGTCGTCAACGCTGAGAAGAGTTGCTTGCTGTTGTTTGATCTTGCCAGGGACTCAACCCAAAATTGTCGATAACTGGTTCTTAGTCGGGCTCATACGACTAATGCCTTGCACACCGCTCACAGAAGTACCATACATTACGAGGGTACTACTCGGACAAAATTGGACATTCACAAGTCCATTCAGCGTTCAAGTTGGCTTCATCCTAACCTCGCCATGGTCTTCTAACTGCCAGTGGACACCCAATATAGTTCGATGTCAAGGAAATTATAACGGTCATCAGATTCAAGATAAAATCCTAGAAGCTGGGGCGTCAAGCCTGGAGTGCAGCATCATGCGTGGAGCTAGGAACAGTCATAATTATACATCATTCATGAAGGAGATATTCGAGCGGAATGCCTTGTCATTTTGCTACTTACCTCTGTAGTAGTAATGTATTCAAGACAACGCCATTAGGCGGGACGATTCAATCCCTCTTTGGTGGTATGGAAAGGGGTTGCGGCTCTTGGACGTGTTTGGTCTTCCCCCTGTGGGTCGCGGATATCTGCACCAGCACCTGAGAAGAAATAAGTGCCACGATAGTAGAGGCGACGAGGCGTCAGCCTTCGCTAATTGCCCGCCAGTGTGCGTGTGTGTATCGTTAAGGTTGGTTTGCTGGTAGCGAAAGGGGTTGCGGGTCTTGGACGTGTTTGATCTTCCTCCTGTGGGTCGTGAATATCTGCACCAGCACCTGAGAAGAAATAAGTGCCATGACAGTAGAGGGGACGAGGCGTCAGCCTGGGCTAATCATCCGGCAGCGCCGTTAGAGCAGGTTATGCGGTCTCTGCAGCCATCTTCGTACGAATTGTAGATGGACACCCCACGATAGGAAAGAAATATTAGGTTCCAAGACGCCGAGTACAATAATTTTGTCAAAACAAGGGCTACCGCTTCCGTTGGTTTCTCCTACTGTCAGCTGTAATTCGAGGGCACACGCATAAGAATTCCGCCAAAGCACAACAGATAGAAAGGACATACCCTTCGTCTTCGCCTTCTTCGGCGCACCCTTGCCTCGCTTCTTCCGGTCCTCAATATCCTGCACCCTCTGCTCCTCATCCTCATCTATCAGCTCAAGCGCGGGATACTGACGCGCCAGCCGCGCAACATTGATGACCTCCGGGTAGTACTGGACCATCGAGGGTCCTCTAAGACGTGCGCGGAGGTACTTGGCTCCGGTGCGTATGCTCGTGGGGTTGTATGATGTTTCGAAGATGGAGCAACGCAGGCGGGTGAGCGCCTTGAGGCGCGAGGGGATTACGGCTGCCATGGCCTTGTGGTTGGGCTCGGTGCTGGGACCGGTGCCGGCGACGTCGTGGTCGTTGGTGAAGTTGACCTCTGGCAGGAGAACGTTGGAATGACACAGGGACAAACAACACCCGAAATTTTAAATTTATCCTTAACAGTGACACCCATGTGGGTATGCTGCCACTGACGCTCTCTGTATGTTCACAGTGCCGCCATGCTCTCTTAGGGACCAAGTCAGACTCATGGAGGACCCTTGCTAGCCTGTCTTTTAGGCGCCACCGCACAGGTTCAGATTCTGCCAAGAGCAAACGCTCTACCGGGAGCTGGGATAATATCACCGGAAACTCCAACCAAAGCACTAGAGCTTTCCAGGGACAATTCAGCGGAAATGGGTCGGGAGATTCTAGCAGCTCTTCCAGACCACCTCCTTTCCGTTACGGGGCACCGAAGAAGAAGGACTGGCACCTACAGCCCCGACCAACATTCCAGCTTTGGGAACATACGGGGTCCGCCCGTGACCCCGTCGCTTCACCCACCAAATCGACCCCGCGCGTCGACCCAACTAACATCCCCGCCGTCTTCGAGACCGGAGTCGAAAGCTGGTCCCGGCACCGCGGGCTCCAACGACGCCTCGAGTCGTTCGGCATCCCAGCAAACGAAGTAAAACCCCTGCTCGCCGCCTTCGTATGCGCCGTCCAGTCGGGGAGCCTCTCCACGCCCGAGGGGCACGAGCTCTACGCACTCTCTAGGTTCGTACAGGAGTCTGCTGACGGAAACTCCGGCCCACCCTCCCCCACGAACGCGGACATCATCTACTCCACCATCCTCTTCACCTGGGCCTCCCAACCTGCACATGCATCCCTCCTCCATGATTCCGGTCTCTTACCCACAACAGTGGAACGCATCCAGACTCTCGCCCGTGCCGCGGATAGGTCGTACCCCGCCGAGGAGTTTCCGGGAGCACGGAAGTTACATAGGAAGGTTATCATGCACGTGGGCCCGACGAATAGCGGGAAGACGCATAATGCACTTCGGGCTCTGGCTGCAGCGGGATCGGGGGTGTACGCTGGTCCGTTGCGGCTGCTCGCGCACGAGATCTGGGAGCGGTTGAACCTGGGTCAGATAGTGCCCTTGGGGATGGACCAGGACGCCGAGGTGGAAGTACCCGTAAGCTCAACGGAAGGGGTGGACTCGTCCTTGGATATTGGGGAGAAGGCGCCGGCGGTGCGAAAGCTGGGGAATCCCAAACACGCGCGGGTGTGTAACATGGTGACGGGGGAGGAACAGAAGATAGTGGCGGAGGGCGCACCGCTGCTGTCGTGTACGGTGGAGATGTTGGGTTTCCGCAAGATGTATGACGTGGCGGTGGTGGATGAGATCCAGATGATCGCGGATGAGGCTCGTGGCAGTGGGTGGACGAGGGCCGTGTTGGGGCTGTCTGCCAAGGAGTTGCACTTGTGTGGAGAGGAGACGGCGGTGCCGGTTATCAGGGAGCTGTTGAAGGATACTGGGGACGAGCTTATCGTGAACCGGTATGAGCGGCTGTCACCGCTTCAGGTGGAGGAGGAGAGCTTGGAGGGAGACTTCAGCCGCGTGCGGAAGGGTGATTGCATCGTGACCTTCAGCCGGAACAACATCTTTGCCATCAAGCGCAGGATTGAAAGCATGAGTTCGATGCGATGTGCAGTCGTCTATGGCATGCTTCCACCCGAAATTCGCAGCGAGCAGGCCGCTCTGTTCAATGATCCCGATAGTGGCTACGACATCCTCATCGGTAGTGACGCCATCGGTATGGGTCTGAACCTGTAAGTCACTCCAACTATTCTACCTCCCACTAGATACTAAGCCCCCATCCCCAACAGCAAAATCCGCCGCGTCATCTTCGAAGCAGTCCGTAAATTCGACGGCACAAGCGAACGCTATCTCTCCGTTTCACAAACCAAGCAAATCGCAGGGCGTGCCGGACGCTACGGCCTCCAAGCCGCCGGCTTCACCACCGCTCTCTTCCCTGCCGACGTCGACTTCATCCGCCGCACCCTCGACATCCCCGTCGCCCCCCTCAAATTCGCGCGTCTCGGACACACGAAGGAGAGTTTCAACGCCTTCGCCTTCGCTATGCCACCCGATTGTAGCATGCAAGCCGTCTTCGACGCGCATCTCTACATCTCAAAGTTACCGCCGATACTGCGGTACACGGAGGAGATAACAGAGAGGCAGAGGCAGACGTGTGAGCTTGTGGATAGAGTGGGGGCGAAGCTTCCGCTTGCGGACCGGCTGATGGTGGCTCAGGCGCCCATTGCGTGGAGGGATCCGGCGTGTATGGTGCTTGTGACGCGGTTCTTGGAGATGTTTGGGGAGGAGATGGAGGTGGATTTGTCTGCTGCCCTTGAGTGTACGGACCTGCTGGAGAATTTGGAGAGGATCGAGGAGAAGATGCGGGGGCAGGGGAAGGGGAGGCCGTCGTCGGAGATGTTGTTAGCGTTGGAGTCGTTCCATAAGGCGTTGGTGGTGTATGTGTGGATGAGCTTCAGACAGCCAGTGGTGTGGAGTTGTCATGAGGAGGTGACGGTGCTGAAGGGGAGGGTGGAGAGGGCGTTGGAGTGGACGTTGCAGGCGCTGACGAAGAACCAGCCCGCTGGGAAGAGTTGGAAGGAGCATTTGGTGGCGCAGAGGGAGAGGTCGAGGCGGATTCCTCATACTACTAGGAGGGAACTCCTGGAGCAGAAGGAGCACGCACAGGTGAAGGTGATAGGGGCATAAATTATTCGCAGTACGATATACACACTCCCATCTTACATACATCCTTACCAGCTACATAATGGAATCATGGCTTAGAAGATATCTTCGATATGCGCGGTGGGCGGGACGCCGAAGCGATCGTTGTTGCCCAGATTAGGATGACAGTGGCAACAAAGTTTGACGTCAGTCATTCTTGTTGCCTTCAACTTCGATCAGTCTAGGTCTATAAAACCAACCCACGCCTGCCTCTGTATTCATTCTTGTTTCTTCCCTCATCTCGACGTCCGCTGTGCAGGAAATATCATTCTCTCGCTGCTTCATACTTCGCGGCCGGCTTCCACGAATTTATTGGCAATCTCAAAACCTTCAACCTCGCTCGAACCCAACACTCATTTCATCGAAACAAACCAACCATGATGACCGCCTCTACACCCACCCTCTTCACCCTCCTCGCCCTTTTCCTATCCTTTGTCACCCTCGCCAGCGCCTTCCCAACCAGCGTCGAGTCTGCATCGACACGCGTTGTCGTCGCCAAGCCCGTCCCAGCGGTAGGGCCGCGCAGTCTCCTTGGTCGCTTCTATCTCCGCCATGACCTCGGCCTCGCTCCCACCCACAGCTCCAGAAGCGTGATCCTCCCCGCTGAATCTGACGAGTTCATTGGCCGCGCCGATCGTTTCCAGGCTCTTCAGCGTCGTCGCGCCGCCCGCTCACTGCAGGTGCAGGTGCAGGCACTTGCCCGCCGGGACGCGACGGTGAATGACTTGTTGCAGAATCATACGATCCCCATCGCCGCCCCTGCTGCGAAGTCGCCTGTTGTGTCCACGCAGGTGCAGGCGCCGCTTGCTGTTGCTACTCCGCGCGTCGCGCCAGCTCCACGTCCCGCCCCCGCGCGCGCCGGCAGTTTGAAGCACCATGGATTGAAAAAGTCTGCTGCTTCAAAACATGCGGGCTCGATATGACGGTCCTGACCCGAGGCTCTCAAGTTCATTTCCATCCTCATCTGTATTCCTTTCGTCCCTTTGCCGCTTCCTTCGTTCGACGGCTATATCGTTTCGCCTCTCCCGGATCCGAGTCGCCAGTCCGGCTTGCATTCGTTTCGCACACTACCTCTATCGACCTTGGCAACTGGATCCCCCGCCGCCGATGAAGATTCAGAAGCAGGCTTTCTTCGATGTGCCACACATACTACTCACTATGCACCTATCTTCATGGGCTTCGTCGAGTCACGAAGCACCATTCTTTTTCCATCCTTGGCCTAGCGCATCGAGGATGGCGGGTTTTTCTGTACTTACACCTATAACTATATGGTTCCATGCGCACATAAAAACTGCCCGGTGGGCAACGTATGTATTTTCTCGATTTGGGTAACTAGCGTTGAAGCAAATTGTGTAACAGTAGTGAGATTGAACTTGCATATACTACATTGTTTGTGATGCGTGTGCAGCATATTTTGTGCTATTCTATCTGTCCAGGAAAACCAAATGTATCATATCGCTAGTAGTCCCTCCTAGACAGACGCAATCAGTCGCTCCTCCGTTCGCGTCGCGTGCCTAGATGTGACTTATGACACCTTCTGTGACACCTCGTGTTCGTGACAGCTATCACGACTTGCCTCTCCACACAACATCGTTATCGTGGATTTCCGTAATTCTACACTGCCGTCTCTTGTTCTGAGGAGCTAAAGAAGCTGAAACACCGTTTGGAATCAAGCTCACAGCCTACAGGAAGGTCGGACCGATAGATGCTCCTTCTCAATGACATGGTGGCTATCGCAAGTTTCAACGATCCGATTCCGAACGCGTGTTTACACAGCAGAAGTCAGTCCTGTTTTCTGGCAGTGTTCGAATATACCTACACTGAATGTTCTAGGAGGTTCTTGTTCGCTCATGTGCAGGTCATGTGGACGTATACTAGCGAAAGATAGATCTTGCATTGGCTCCGTATCGGTGCGCTGGCTTGAAGGCGATGCACTATCCAGCCCACCAACCCCGAGATTAACATGATCTATCTCCACATTTCGAACCCATCTTCTTTGAGTAGCGAACTTTCTAGATCTCCTTGCGATATACAGCTGCCTACTGAAGATAGCAAAGCTGTATGTGACGCTTTCATCGATCTGTCGATGTCTAGACTAATCGAGCGACTCTCTGCTCTTAGAAAATCGCGTATCTTGTTGTGAGTCAGCGCGTAGCGCGCTTCTCTGCAGGAAGAGCGCGGATTTATTTCTCGCACGCACAAGCCAATTTTCTAGGAATCCTTCCACCAACGCCGTTCTGGTCCTGCTCTCGACTAGCAACTGGCGTTCTTCCAGCCAAAAGAAAACATATGCAGCCGGCTTAGAGATCGGCATTTGGATGGATAGTGCAGTCCCGTCTTGGTCACTAAATGGATCAATGACGAGGCTCTATTACTCGTCGCACACATCTGACCAGTCTTCCCGAGGCAGTGAGATGTATCACACCCGCCTCCGACGGTGGGGAATGTGGGGAACGGATACAGCCGCCATCGGAAACCCCAGATCTCGATGCTGTCGGTCATGATTGATTTCTGCCTTGTGACTTCGTCTTATCAGCTCTTCGTTCACAGGATGGCAGTGCCATACCACGTAGCATAGCGTGAACTTGACTGTGGGCTGCATCAGTCATGGTATCTGTCGGATTCCATAGCGCTCTCCCCATAGGAAATAAAAGATTCCTAAGGAAATGCTCGGTTGTCCCCAGAGGTCGTCACTTCCACGGAGCAGGTTGGTGTAAGGCGAGCTGCCGCTCTTTCGACCACCGGAACCCTGTCCCGCCACTCAAATCAAATATTTCCACTCTTTTCGTCAGAAACGCTACGAACGAGATAAGATGCACAAGCTTTGCGCAGCCTTCATATCGGTCCAACTAACTTTTCTATCATTCTCAAGGTACTACCGTGAACGAATCGATGTTCCCCTCCTTTTAATCCTCATATCAGTCCGGCAGTTTCCAGCCGCGCTAACGAGCTTCCACTTGCTCGTCCCAATTATCCTGGTTTGAGCTGAGTTCTCGAGATCACTCCTCGCGAATTCGGACTCCCCTAGAGGCTACCCAGGAGCAAATATGGCCCCACGGGCGCCCATAGGAACCCATAGGACCTTCGAGATTCTGTCATGAACAGCTTTCGACATACTGATACGCCCACCCTCTAGGCCCGATGCAGCAGCATTTCGGAGATCGGCAGCATCTACGAAGTTTGTGTGACCAGACACACCGTTTACTCCGAGAACTTCAAGGTCAGTGGACCATTTTTACCCCGTCTTACAGAGGAAGGTTCTCAGCTATCGGTTATCTCGTTGTCACGAGTACTGCGGAGCCCTTTTTCCTGCGGAACTCCAGAGCGCTATCATATTTTACGGAGCACGGGTCTTGAAAACGCCATCGATGACCTACGCCTCAACGATGCGAGGGGTATTTCCGTCCTACCGTTTCGTACGACTGAATCGAGATGCAAGTTTGTGCCCTCGAAATCTTGTATCGGCTGCGGGAATTTCGTGTGGTACAAGTCTAGGGCTTCGATGGATCTGGTGCTTGCGCGTCTGCCCTGGGGTCCATGGATTATCGATCCATACGCAGATGTGTAATAGTACTCGTACCTTTTCAATGAAAAATATTTTCTACTTCTCGCGTCTAAATTTCGAGTGTATATAAAGGCATGGGTCGTAAGATTGTTGGCTCATTAAGCTCTACATGATCATGAATATCTACGGGAAATGTTTTATCGCTCTTATCCTCGCCGTCATACTTATCAAGAAAACCTCACATCCATTTATCGGCAATATTCACCACCCACCCACATTCCATAATAACACCACCGCGGCCTACGGCACCACTCTTTCTACTCGCGCGCCACCGGCGCATTCCCGCCACTTATCCATCAGACAGCGTCTCGTCCACGCTGCCCAGCGGCTAGGTCACGCGATACAGCCAGCTTTGCCAGGCCGCAAAGCGATTTATGGCTTCGTTCGCGAAGCGGGATGCTCCATCCTCCACGCGATACTGTTAGGGATCGCTACTAGCTTCAGTCAAGGCTCGGACACCAAGTTCAACATCGAGAATATTATTCTCACCTCCATTTCAAGTTACATCTTCGTTACGACTTCTTTCACAACACCACCTTCCAACCCTCCTCCCTCAGCACCTCCCACCACTACTCTCGACCCAGAATTAATCCGGCACGACCTTCACGACGAATCTTTTAGTCTCGAGCTCGAGCCGGTTATCCGGCGACCAGAATGCACGTACATTCCTTTCCGGCGCATGTCAGCACCACTCCACCGCCCGCCCGACCTTGAACAAGGTCTCACCCCACCCCTCAGGCGCCAGTCAGGTCCCTGATGGCTTGACAAGGGACTGACCACCGCCGTTGACCGCCACTAGCGCGCCGGCGCGCGAGACTCGACAAGACAAGTTTAACAGAAAGAAATTCGAGAGAGAGAAAAGATGGGCTTCTATTTCGAGTAGCACATTTGTATCGATGTGAATAGCTGTACTGCGTACACTGGGTATCACAATCGATGTATTGCTGTGTTCACTGCCTCGTCTGAAGACACATGTTCAGCCTCATTCCATATTTAGACCATCATAGACGCTTCTTCATGACTCGGATGCTGCATGTCACAGACGCGGCCCGAGCCATGTCAGACAGTCCATCATCCTCGCGACCGAAGCAAAATCGACTCCATTGAAAAGGTGGATGTATTCGTTCTGATCAGGCGTTGCTGTGTGCCATCGTACGCAGCACAGAAATATACTACACAAAACTGAAAGGGAGTTGATGCTCTCATAGCGAAAGCGGTATATTCGCGGTCCCCAACTTTGAATCGGCCGTTGCTTCATGAGGCTTCAAGTTCATAAGCAGTGGATCTCGGTACATCGAAAAGCAATCGTGTCCTGCGAGTAACTAGAATTGTGGCACACTGTAACCGCGCAGGTTCGCATGGCGAATATGCTCGAAGACATTTCGTCTTCCAGATGTTTGTAAGAGCGAGACCATCTGCGACGAGGAAACCGCTACTAATGAACTTTCCGAAAGCGCCTGCAGGATCCACCAAAATCTTGCAAACGAAGAAAGTCCACAATGTCAAGGCTGCATATTTTTGAGGTTTCCTGGATGGGCGTATGGTCGTATCCCGCTATGCTGGTTGTGCGGAGACGCGCTCAGGATGCCTCCGCTCCCTCCTCCGCACAATATTAGACAGTGAGAAAGGACCACTCCGAGAGAGATCTGATAGGATTATAAGGCCGCTGAGCATTGCAGATCTGCGCACAAAGTGAACTCGTCCGTGGATGAAGAGGTTTCAAAGGTTACGCCAGAGTTTAGTGACAGTGAATTTCTCGTCTCGATTGTGTATGCCCCACACTATTTCGGCGCAAACCAGCAGTAGGTTGGAAATAGGATATAGTGTGCATTTGTACTGGAGCGCAAGGAAGAGAAAGCCCTTAGGAAACTTTGGTTGGTTCCGATGCCGACCAGCGGGGGAGATGGGTCCGTTGGACCACGCTGGACTCAGCATCGAAGGATCCCCTGCAAAGGTGTTCTGGGTATTCTACAGCTCTAATTTACATATTTTTGAGAGCCTTCTGGAGAGAAGCGATGAAAAATCAAGTTTGTATGCACGAACCTTCTCTAGTCGACCTGTCGTTATCAAGAGTCTATAGCTCGTCTCCACCTCCCTTGGTCCTGGCCTCCACCTTTTGCACATCAACTCTCGCAACTCCGTCGCCTTCTCTCAACTTCTCCAGCACATCATCGCGAACACTCTCCCAAACAGCTGTTGGAACGCTAAAGATCTGGATATCCTGCAGCTGGCCGACCTGGCCGACATGTGCGACGGCAGGATGAACTCTCGCAAGCTGCGAGGGCTCGCCGGAAAACAGCGATTCAGAAGATAGCGTAACAGCCAAGTATGTGTTCAGATCGTAGTTCAAGTTCAACGCCATGGCGGCTGAGAATAAAGACGGAAATTCTGATCAGGTAGGATCGGGTTCAGGCTGTGTCGAATTGAAGTCAAGATCAAACAACAGCAAGCAACTCTTCTCAACGTTGACGACCACATTGTACAGCTCAGCATTGACAGACACCAAGGCGAGTTAGCACTGCCGCATCAAGGTCATTATTAGCGGTGGCCTGCTATACCACGTCTGACAGGAAGGCCCAGGTCAGCCCTTCTTTATCGCTTTCGCCATCACCTACTTGTTGAACGACGCTGGACACACCATTGGACTCACATACTCGTCACACCTTCTTGCAATGTCAGGTTCCCTTCCTTTGAACGAGACTGCCTCTATAATCTCAATAATCCCGTCTGAAATCCTTGAGCATATCTTCGAAATATGCGCTCTTACGCCTTGTAGCCCAAGCGAACGCCCCAACCGAATGGCATTTTCTCAAACCTGTCGCCGTTGGCGCATGATATCAGTCAACTTTCCTCCACTCTGGCAGCGGATTGACCTAGCGAACCCCAAGATGGCGAAGGAATATCTGCTCCGTTCAGGCAACCGCGACCTCAGTATCATCACTGAGCCTTGCAATCCCAGGCTAAGGCTCCCGTGGCGCGACCTCACAACGTATGCATCGCGCATCGTATCAATCGACATCTCACTCCGCCGTGTTGACGAATGTAAAAAGTTATTCAGCCAGCTTGGAGCCGACCTTACGAGCTTGACAAGTTTGTCCCTTATGAATGTCGATGCACAACAGACGTTCATTCATGTGCCACCCGATGTACGCTTCAAGTTGAGGATGCTAAGACTCCATTGTGTCGCTGTGCCCTGGAGTGCAATCTCTGGCAACTTGACATTCCTGTCGTTATATGACATCCGAGGCCTGTCACTGCGACACTGTCCATCGCAGCAGGACATCCACGACATGATCCGATTGTCCCCACAGCTGGAATATATATCGTTGCGGAATATGTTTATACTCCCAACACACAATTCTTCCCGCATACCTGCTATCGCTCTTCCTTCTCTTCGTGAACTTTTCCTCGATGGGCTAGAGCTTAGCCGCTCCATGCTCCCCTTGATCTCTTTACCACCCGAGACTTACGTTCAATTCTGTTTTCGGGGGCTCTGTCCGCTGACAGAGGATTTGACGAGCCCGGAAGCGTGTACACTTGTGATGAAGAATACAAACACCTTATCCCTTCAATCAGGAGAAATACCGGACAAGATAGAGATGATATACCATCGAGCGGGAATCCTCTCATATCGAATGACCTTTCTCCTCGAACTACAGAAATTCTTCGACATCTCGCGTTTTAGTACCTTGGAACTCCGCCGTGACGTTTTCGACATCCTTTCACCAGAAGAAGTGGTTGAGCTCTTAACGCAACTTAGTAGCCTCGAGAATCTCAGGGTTGCATACAACGCGATTCATCCCAGACTACTCTCCACGCTACTAATAACCCCACCTTCAGTATTCTATCAAGATACAGGGGCCCGCGCACCACTTATCTGCCCATGCCTAAAAATCATCTCATTCGGTGAAGGGGACACCGAACCGCCGAGGATCTTTGAAATCGAAGAAGTGATATTGGATGACATTGTTGTCCTTGCGCGCGGGCGAAGCCAGGCATCGACCCCGCTTGCATTGCTCGAATTCCAGTTCGATATACCCCTTGCGATCGCAAATCAGCTCAGGGACTATGTTGCTGAGGTCAAAGTTATTGATGGAGAGTGCATGCAGTAAGAATGGTGGCTTTTTTCTGCTCCATCTACGCTTTACGACGCTTTATCAATGATATGGACGGTAACCGCTTATCATTTGATTTGAAGGCGACTCGAGTCCTATGAAAGAGTACATAGACCATGATAGAACCTTACTTCGTATTACAAATTACATGGAAGAGTAATTACAAAGGATGGGATCTCGAGCACCGTCAGGATGTCTAAGGCGGCGCTCTCGCAAGTTGGCCAAACGGGCCTGTCTCGATCCAGTCGATAAGATATAGGGCGTTGCAACGCCATCTCCATCCTTGCTGTCCGACCAAGCATGCACAGTCGCGATGGGTATACTGGGTACATCCATCGTTGTGAGCGTGGGCTCAACGGGCGCCATGCCGTGTCGGACACGAAGTGCCCAGCTTGTGCCATTCTCAAATATGACGGAACAAATTCTAACAAATTACGTTGCAACCACCTGAGAACTCGTCCTTATTGGAGGTACAAGGTTGCTCCTTGATTGAGGAAGCAGTCTGGTAAACCTGGTCCCAGTTGATTTTTGCGCGTGTAGCTCGTAATATGCCAATAGATGCCTGCGAGATAGAACTTGGACGACGATGATAAGATCTGGTGTGGTTTTGTAGTCGTACCATCGAGGTAAAGCGAATTATTACTATTAGTCTCGATGGATTGCAAGGAAGGCCCTTGTAATAAGAGGCTACCTCAGTGGTCTGAGGAAGTGGAAAGAAGGAAGGACGGGGGATCGATTGCATGAAATGATGAAATGTTCAGAAGATGTCCTAGGTACCGGCGCACACTATCTCCGCGGCCGTTCCACTTTCACGAGTACGACTACTACCTCCACCTCCTCGCAACGCCAAGAGGCCGCTGTTGAAGATGTGGACGTTGTCGATAAACCAGAAACCGTCGACTTGAATAACCAGTGAGCTCCAGCGCTATAAAGATCATGCGACAGTTATAGACGTACGAAGCTACACCTTCTTTGCGAATATCCAGCCCGTCGGCCATCGCAGCATTGATGACGGGGAGGCTCACGAGGGATATCAGAACGTGAACTGTACAATTGAGATAACCGTAAAACTCGGGGAACGAGCAGCAATAGGGGTCTGGTGGCCACAACATGACCATGCCGACGTCGAAAACACTGTTGATATTGAGAGCCAGAGTGAGACAGTACCTGCTAAATTGGCGCTATCATTACCCCGCCCAAGCTTCCAAGATGATCAAGGGTCCTCGAAAACAAGTCATCGAAATCTGCCTGCAGCCCAAGCCTCTGTAGCATGATCTCCACATCTTCATCCTCCTCCCATTCCTTCCGATTCTCCAGCCACTCCTCAAGACCGGCAGAGGCGCCCATAAGCAAGCTCCGTAGACGCGTGCGCTCTGTCTGGCTTACTGGCGATGACTTCAACCCGGCGGTCGCGTCTGCTGCATCAATATAAAGGTCGATGCCAGCGCGAGTCGATGGGTCCCACAATTGTGCTTGTAGAACGGCCAGCCAGGCTTGATCCAGGTCATCGAGCCAATCGAGCGCTTCCGGTAATGTCTGAGAGTTTGGCGCGTATCCCGGTATCGAAATCAAGGTGTCGTTGGTCAGGTGGAGGAGGTACGCTGTCCGTAGAGAAGTGGAGGGGTCTATGGGTGGGATCTGGAGTACCAGAGACAAAATGTGCCGGGATGCGGCGAGATATGCATGCAGTGTAGGCAGGTGTGTAGTAATTTCTGAGCTGCGATGTCGAGATATTGGAGTGGTTATATACACCGTGAACATTTATCACCAAGGCAAATCGGGAAGTTTGAAATCAACCAACCGCTTTTTGTAACCACGCGTGAGTTGCAGAAATTGTTCGTCGAGGTAATCCACCAATTTTCTCTCTTGACCAGAAGACAAAGGACGGATTTTGGTGTTCCGGCTCGTTGGTGAGACGGTGATATCCATTTCCATGGTACAAACTAAGGTGAATTCGAAGAGATAAGAGTAGATGGTGGTCGAGAGTCAAGAACAAAACTTCGATGCCCAACCCCCTCTCCCGACAGGTCTTGGAAATTCTGAATCTCACGTGACCTGCACATGATCAACGCGTCGCGTCTACTCTTAGTCTACCCCTCCAAGTAGAAGGATGGTCAAAGTACGGGGAAAAGAGGAATTAGATTTGGCTTCTCCGAGTCATTATGATGTTAAAAAACTACGGGCAACAACTTTGATGAGATATCTTGCTCTGCACATCAAGTTGCGATGAGGCGGCCGTGATCACATCCGATCGAGCTGCTTGTCAGTCAACGACGGCTCCCGCGAGGAGTTTTTTTTACAAATATATCATAGCAGACCCTTGACTTTGAGTGGCTGCGGGCGTTGGCAGTTGAACAAAGTACACAATGGTTGCATGACTCAGAATGATTGGCAGTTATCAACAAATTGTGTCTCGGAGAGGCCTCCATAGACTCGCCTATCTTTCTTATGAATGATCTATTTGGCTTGCTTCCCGGCACAGGCTTTATGCTACCCCATAAAATTCCCAAAATATCAAGACATAATTATGGGTCACTATGCTAAAAAGGCAGAATATTGCTTGACACAGAAGCGACGATGGTGGGTAAGGGGACGAGAAGGGTGCTGCCGTGTTAAACAGGCGAGTAAATTGGAGGGGCATAATGAGAATCATGAAGCTGACCCTCAAGGTCCCGTTGTTGGGCCTCCAATGCCACGATTCGCTGACTCAAATATTTCACCTGCCGCTGCACAGGGCTCTCAGGAGCCGTAGATGATCCAGCACCGCGTACTACAGGGGAAGTAGCGGAGCTATAATCAGAGAAGCGAGCTCTATCCTCCATTTCGATGCTCAATTGGGTGTATTGCCTCTGAGCCGCCGCTTTCTCGCCCGCTAAAGCGAAAGGAGCGTGACTGTGATAAGTGCCAATACCGAGTGGAAGGATAAATGCCACTCACTGCCCTTACTGGAAGGCCACGGTGTGTAGCCGTGTTCGTAAATCAGAGGAACGAGGGTTGATCCAGTTTTGCGTCCTTGTTGTCGTTTCCGCCAGTAGACAACGAAGACAAGAATCAACAGCACCAAGATGCCAAGGCCTCCCACCAGCCCTCCTACAATTTCTCCGACGGGAATCTTCTTATCTGGCAGTTGGGTTACCGTAGGTTGACTTTGAAGTGTCGAGGTGGGGAGGTTGTCCGTGGGTGAGCTGGAGATGGAGGACAGACCCGGACTAGCTACCAATGTGGTAGACGGCGTAGGACCAGCCGTTTCCCCTGGAGGAGAAGTCGAGATGCCAGGTATGAGAGTATCTGGCGTCGTTGCCTTCGAGAAATTAGTGATAGGCGTAGCCGTTGAGAATGTTGTTACAAAGGTGGATGGGTTCGTCGATCCTTCTGGAGTGGGAGTTTCTACATGGGTGGTTACCGGGTGTGATTCTGACGTCTTTCGCGCCGTCGTGAACGGAGGCGCTTCGGCAGCGCTTGTAGTCTGGAAAGACATACACGTTCACATGTACGAGATGAAGTGCAGTCGGCCACTTCAGATTATCGAGTCCAAAGCCTTCAAACACAGTAAGGCCTCTACAAGCGGGGTTGAGTGATCGCGCACCATGTCCTGAGCTCGAATTCACTTACAGAGATGTGGAGGATCCAAAATGCGTCGTGGTGGCGGTCTAATGTGATGACCCTATGAGAAGACTTATGCCAAAACATATAGCGGAGCGTGGTCACCTGGGGAAAGAGCGGAAATGAAGGAGGGAGACGTCATAATTGACAGAAGCGCGCTCATCCTTCATCATCCTGCCAATGACCACCGCATCTAAGTACAGATGTTTTTTGGTCACTGCCTTTTCGATCACAGCTCAACGAGCAGATCACTATCAGGCAGATCAGGATCCTCACGCCGTTCAACACCAATCCTATTTTTGTATCATCAAGGAGTTGGCATGGCGGTGTATTTTGGGGCTAGAAATAGAATAAAAGGTGAAGTCTGTATATCACTGCGCTCTAGACAAACATTTCAGTTGATCAGATGATGAAAGATGCTGATATTCGCAACTGACTGTGCTTTTGAGCCACTGTAGGCGTAACCAGCCACGTTAAAAGCGCCAGGGAGCAGATCTTCACATGGATCGAAGTCAGTCCGGGGTCTTAGATTGGTGATCATCTATATCTCTCTTCACAGTACTGTACGGTGCTCCACGTTGAACCTTGAAGATCGACATCGGGAAGTGCCTGAAGGCCATGCATATTAATCTTCCTTCGAGCTAGTGTTGCAAGCCGATACCCATATACCAAAGGATTTCACGAATACGCCAAGTGTCCATTCGGCGTCACAAAAGTAAGGGTGCTGATTCACTTTCGCGATGCGGATCTGTCGAAATCGTGAGTTGTGCTTTCAGTTCAGCCTATTCAACTTAAGGCAGCCACATTAGTCGAGTCATGTTACGAAAGGGACGGGAAGTGAGTACGGGCTAGATGGTGAAGGGCATGAATACCGCTATGAATCGCTCGTACAACCGTCCCATTCTATCGTACTCGCGAAGCTGGAACATGCTAAATGAGCCTGGGCACATGCAATTCTCTTTCCTACTCACCTCGATTTCCATATCGACGTATCTCTTGAGCAACGTATCTCTGAGCTGAATCGATCAAGTACAGAGGGTGATCCCCAGTCGAGGTGGGTGCATTATATTAGTACTTAGACGTCCGCTCCTTCTCCTTGCGGTACTTCTCGACGGAAATGAAGGTGATGAAGATCTCTTGTACTATGTGTTCTCCTTCCGGTTGGACATCGAGACAACCAGGTCTGGCGGGTCCAAGTATCCCGAGACTGCGGCGATGCGACTTCGCGACGGTCTTTTCTTCGCTATCATTGGTGACAAGCTGTGAAAATGAAGGCGTCGCCAGAGTCAGCCTAGGACCCATCATGTGCAAAACCGCACCGAGCCTAACACACCTCTGATTTCATAGACCGAAGAAGCCACGGACGACCCGAGGACATGGTGTTCAATTTCCGCGAGATGCGCGAGCCTATCGTGCATGTCCGGCTCGCCGTCCCCTCGAAGAACGTCGTCGGGCACGACTATGCTTATGGTCGAGACACGTGTGCCTGCGGCCATGGGTGTCTCGACTTTATAGAGGACCTGGCCGTCCTCATTAGCAAATGTGGAGTTTATGACAGAGCGTGACATAGGTAGAGATGCATCGTAAACCTTGGTGAGCAGGCGATGGTGAGCTGGCCATGGTTTCGGAGGAAGAGGGCGCTGGCGGCGGTGTGAGCTTGACAGGGTCTGGTGCAGTCGCTTATCAGCGTGGCAATGTTGATTAGATTGTAATAGATAGAGTATATGTACAACTGCGCGATGGCGCTGGTGACCTCGCAGTTGGCGCTGGTGACCCTCCTGGGCACGTAACCAATGTAATATCTGTTAGCGGGCGAAATGGCCACTATCTGGCCCCTAACCGGTTACATTATCTAATCTCGGCTAATTTAGACTTCTCCTCGAACATCTTGCGCTCGACTACCTCCTCATTGCTCAATCTCTCGTGTACAATACGCCTCACATCTAATACAACTACATTCACTCTAATCAAGCCGGACTTGACTGCTTCAAGGATCATATTCAGCACCCAAACCGCGAACACGAGCATTTGCAACGAGGATTCCAAGCGGCAAACTGGCCAACTGTCTCTGTGGCCAGCTCTGGAGTCATTGTCCGTTCGTCAAGCGCGCACAAGGAGACTTGATGAGTCCCTGTGGCCTTGCATAAGTAGCCTTTGGTGAGTCTTCAGGCCCTAATCTTCCGTTCCCTGTCTCATTCACAACCCAGCATGAGTTCCGGATCTCACACCCAATCGCCGTCGAAGCGTCGATTCGATGCACTCTCCAACCAGCCATCTTCTCCCTCAGCCAGAAAACGACACCGAGCAGTCTCCAGCGGTGAACCGAGTGCTCTGGGTATTCCACTACTTCATGAATTGTCCAATGTGCCGTACTACGCGTTTGACAACA
The DNA here is from genome assembly GCA_014905825.1 of Lyophyllum atratum. Classification (NCBI taxonomy): domain Eukaryota; kingdom Fungi; phylum Basidiomycota; class Agaricomycetes; order Agaricales; family Lyophyllaceae; genus Lyophyllum; species Lyophyllum atratum. Next base: position 331,900 of record JACGCN010000029.1, on the reverse strand, counting down.
CTGAAGACATCAACAACCTGGAGACTGACCAAGTACAGACACATCTGTATGTCCCGCAGCAAGAAGCCTTGCCTCCGGCCTCACTCCAACATCAAACCGATCGCCTACATCAACAAACCCACCAGAACCGGTTAGCGCTCCAGGAGGACATGACCTCTGGAAAGGGGACTGAAGAGGCTTACGCGCGACACCTGAAGGAATATCACGCGTTCTGGGCTGAAGATCAGGTCCGCCTATGCCGAGAAGATCCTTCCTGGGTCGCTATGGATGCACAACCCATAACAGTCATCAAAGCGGCGATTTTTCTTGAATACGAGACCACGCGATGGAAGGTAAGTCCCTAAATTCGATGAGCCGATTCTTTTTGCTTACTCGCATTGAAGAAAACCTCAGATGGTCGGCCTATTGTCGGTGAACTCGTTGGCCTCTCGTCTATCAAGCAAGCTGTCAACGCGCTCGAATCCTACCGCGTCAATCATTGCACCATGGAACCAAAGTACCTCGCCGATCCTCAGTCCCAGGTACCTCTCCGCAATGATATCCGGATCAGAACATACGAATCGAGTGTTCAGGCGAAGGAGCCGCAGCGGTTAGCTCAGGCTCAAGAGCTCAAAGCATTAGGAGCAGAAGAAGGTACAAGGTTTACTCATAGTCATCGTGGAGAGCAGGCTTTCTAACATACTGTTTCGTAGACACATACACCCAAGAAGAGCTCATTCGAGTATCATCCTCGTGCTTCGATTCCCAACACAAAACGAAATCACAAACTCATCTCGCCATGAGGGATCGATGCATGCTCCTAATATCCACATCTACTGCATTCCGAGGGGACAACATACGGCGGCTCCTACTCTCGGATGTATTTTCCCGTGATGTCGCCATGGTCGAAATGGGGCCGAGCACCAAGCTCATGGTACGTTCTATCATCTCACGCATCACACAAGCTTATACAGTCTTTCTCTTTCGCAGGCAATGGTCTTGATGTCTAATCAAGGAAAGACAAATACTACCGGTCGAATTGATAATCAAGGCGCCTTTCGTCATCGCGTTGTCGAGCTCTGTCCAATTGGGGCTGTAGGTCTCTATCTCTTCAGCAAATTTCACGTCAAATGTGATGACGTTCCCGACTTCACGCCAGACTTGGATAAACCAGATGGTGGTGCCATCGGATACCGCTCATGGTATGACATTCATTTATTTCCCGGGTCCAATGGCGGAACCTCGGAAATGACATATCAGAGTAAGCATTTCGATATGAGAGGCCTCGTTTGACAGCAGCTGATCTCTGACATCGATTCCGATTACCAGACCACCGAAATCGCGTCAACCTGATGCACGTCATCAACGACGTCTCCATACGAAAGGTTACACATGCTGGTCGACCGTTTGCTGCGAAAACTGCCCGAGAACACCGCGCTAGTGAATATGACACGAAAGCCCTCGGAAACTGGAGCCAGGGCGCGTTCCGGGACTGTTATGACACGACACTGCCGACAGATGCAATGATCACGGCAGCCTCATTCAATGCCCGGAGGCAGGACTCTTATTTTATTCCGCGCGATGAGCTTGGTACGGAATGTCATTTTTGATAGCAATTCTCCACTCACATGTCATAATCAGAACCTCCGAGGGAGCTCGTTTCGTTAATCTTTCCTTGGGTAGAGAACGAGCAGTCTGCTCTTCAAAGCCGTCAAGCCAGCGCCCATGGCAAGAACGGAGGGGATGTTGCGCTCACAAAGCTACTTCATTTCCTGTTGCTTCTTCGTCGCATTGTTCTGCAAGACGCCGCCGTTCTGTACACGAAGTTTCCGTCATGTCCCCTTTTCTCCTATGCTCCATTCAACACCCCGCCCTTCCGCACATTCGCTGCGATGTCATCAAGGATCATTGAAGAGGCAGAGGCTCGAGCGAGGCATCGCCTTTCCAGTATCCCGGAAAACATTGCCCAGTCGCTCTTTGGAATCATCACTTCGAATAACCTACAGCAAGAGCAGGCCAGGCGAGATATGCAGGACTACGGCGCCAATGTTACTAATCGGCTGCAAGACATGGAGGTGTTGATTCGGTGCCTCGGAGGATCCCACACCGCTCAACGACAGGCTACGGGATACATGATTGGTTAGTCCTTCCTTCCGATTTGATCATAGACGAGTGCTTACAGTGATGTGCTCTGCAGATCGTACTGGGTCAGAGCCGTCTTCTGCCACGCATCCAGCTCTGACCGAGCAGCCCAATCTCTCAGCTGCAGTTTCTCATGGCGTGCGCCCTTCCCAGGAAGCTGCTTCCCCCCCCACCCCATGCTCGCAGTCCTCAACCTTTGCATCCCTTTCCGGTCAAATATATCCCGCGACCACCTTTCCACTGTCAGCAGATGTACCACAACGTTCTAAGCAGATGGCTGCAATAGAGGTCCTCGAGAAGAAGTATGGGCCTGACCACCTTTGTCGCCATACGTTCGAGTGGAGGCGCGCCCGATCACAGAAGCAAGTTGATGAGTGGTTGCCTTTCTATTTGTACTGGAAGCCCGCCGGGAAGGACTCGGTGCCTTCTATCCAGGAGATATGGACGGAGTGGACCCTTGGGATGGATGGTCAGCTGTCCGTGCGAGATCTGAACGAAGGTTGGGATGCCCGCTGGAGACGAGACAACGGTGCTCTAAAGACTGAAGCTGGTCGTCGGAAGAAGATCATCACGCTCATCGAGAAGCTCTCTGAAAAAGCGAACTGGAATGTTACTAGAGCACTCAATTTCCTCAACGACAAGTATCCTATCCCTACTCCATCTATCCCTTATCTCCGGACAACTCGTGCATTCACGGACTACCTTCAGAGTACAAAACACAACGGCATGCAAGAGATCTTGGACGCTTCAAACTCTCATATTTAGCAATGTACTTTCTAACATCATACTTAATAATGAATTGCGACCGATTGCTAGATACCTTCAGCTGAGCTTTGGGGGACATAGCTTTGGGAGACATCCCGGACTTTCTATCTTACGCGCTGTCTCGCGAAACTCAAAAGTCGACGCGTTGTTTACAGTTGTTGTACCCATGTCCTCAGAACGAGATACTGAATTCCTCGAGCACTACAAGTGCTGTGCTTCAGATTTTTACATCCACAGCACCCTAATTGTATCTGGATTCGTTTGGTATAAAGCCTGGAGCTTAGTGGTTGACCCCCCACAAGTTATGGAGGCATCTTTGAGAAATGATCATGTGATGACTTCAAGGATACCATGTTGGAGACCGCCGAATTCCTGAAGCACTACAAGTGGGACGTACAAGATTTTGACATTCAGAGCAGCCTAACAGTACATGGATTCGATTGGCAAAAAAATTGGAGCTTAGTGGTTGACCCCCCGCAAGTTATTGAGGGATCTTTGAAAAATGATTATGTGCATCATGTCACACGACATACACCCTCCAGACATCGCGAGGGTCGAGAGATGACTCAGTAAGTAGAGCTATCTATAAATCATGTGTGAATGCAACATAGTGACTACCACGTCTATTCTTCTCCTCCCTCACTATCTTTCTCCGCCCAGTTCCTGAGAAACTCGATTAGTTTCACTTGCCCGAGAGGGTGCTCTCGGTGCTCCTCCAGTTCTGCTACTACCTCGTCGGCACATTCCTCGCCTCCTTCTCCATAATACAGAGCCAGCTCAAGACCGAGGCTAGCTTGGCTATACCACGTTTCCCGTAGACCGAGTGCTTCAAGTATACTCTTCTTCGTGATGATGTGATCCTGGAACGAGATAATGATCTGAGAAGAAGGCAGGTGATAGGACATTTTGACTCACTGATACGCCACTAGTTGTACCACGGTATGACTCAACAAACTGCACCGCGAAGTCCCAGAAGAAAAGGATTTCCGAGTTTTGGAGAACTCGGCCCTTCGACTCACGAAATGTCTTGAAACCTGGACGTGCTTGGGCCGCCTCCTTCAGCCATTCCACGTCGATTTCGCGAGAGACCGCCTGTTTCTTCTTTATTGTTTTCTTTGGCTTGCTACGACTACTCAGCATTTGAGAAGGGGAATGGTCGCGGGAATGGTCATTATCGACCTGGGCTAAGTCTGTCAGCAAAGGTGCGGCAAGTTTGTCGGCAGCCTGACTACAATCAATATTCGGTATTAATTCAGTCAGATGCGGCTCACCCAGTTCACGCATAGTGTAAGCTTCGAAGTCGCCGGGACGACGAGATACTCGGGTGAAGGCAAAGCCTCCAAAAGACCTGGGATTGCCGCCGTGATGAAGTACCTTATGAAGCGCGACTTTGGGTCATTGTGTTCCGGTACTCCAAGTTTAACAGGACCTGAAAGAGTGATAGGTCAGTAGAGGGCGAAAAACATATAATCAGCGACTCAACGACGAAGGAATTCATGTGCACCACCAATGGCACCGTGACTCTGCTGAAGCTTGCCAACAATCTCCTTCGCCGAGACCCGCCACGCCCCAGGACCACATCCGACGCGGTCCGCGATGGCAACAGTGATGATTTCCATAGTTTGTGTAGCGACTTCGGGAAAGCGGCGATCTTCGATATACAAGGTCAGATCCCTCGTCTGGGTGGTGATACAATTCGATTATTAGTGATATCGAGAGTAAAGTCGATTGTACCTTAGCTCCTTCATGTTCTGATGTTGCGGGAACATGTGCTCCGTTGTCTGGCTGGCGGAGTGTGGCTGCGAGGGGTGCGGATTCTGCGGTCCGACTGTTGAGAGTGACTAGTGTGTCTTCTACACCCATATCGTCCGATTCCGCATCCGTAGGCACCTCCTCGACGTTTCCGTTAGTAAATCCATATGCGGGATTGAGAAGGGCCTCCAATATCTCGTTCTTCTTAGCCTTCGTGGCATTGATACCTTTGCTTTTGCCTTTGCGCGGCCAACGCTCCGGTTGCTTCAGAACCAACGCCACGAGCTCAGGCTTGTTGAGTTTCCTAGAAATGCCGCTCAGCCGGCTAAAAAGAAGAAATAGAAGAAAGGAGACGTACTCGAGCTCTGAGCGCTCAAATGGTCGGCCAGGGCGGTGTTGGTGAATAAGAGAGGCGTCGGGTTCTTCTGCTGTGTGAGGCATTGTTGCGGTTAATGTTAAAGTTGAAGCCAAAAAGGGGAATCTCACCTCAAGTCTTGCAGAATGAAACATTGAAAGAGGAGGCGGGGTATCCTCGCAAACGAGGTGACCTCCATCGCGCAGATCGAGGAAGGATGATCAGCTCTATCCCCACCAACGACAGGTAGTTGTTCGCATGGGAAACGTGCGGGGGTCCTCGATCGCTTATGAGTCCCCATCCTGCCGAACGAGGATGGCGCGATCGCGCGTCGGGAATCCATGATATGTCTCGATCCCACCCAACGAGCATGCAATATGTCGGGGGGTCACGAACGCGGGTCCTTGATCGTTGCCGAGTCCCCATGCCGCCGAACGAATACGGCGCGATCGTGTCGTCGGCGGTCCCCCGATCGTGTTGCGTCTCGATCCCGCCGAACGAAGGTGGGCCTTCTTTCGTTTCTGAGTCCCCATCCTGCCGAACGAGGATGGCGCGATCGCGCGTCGGGAATCCATGATATGTCTCGATCCCACCCAACGAGCATACAATATGTCGGGGGGTCACGAACGCGGGTCCTTGATCGTTGCCGAGTCCCCATGCCGCCGAACGAATACGGCGCGATCGTGTCGCCGGCGGTCCCCCGATCGTGTTGCGTCTCGATCCCGCCGAACGAGGGCGAGGGTAGGTCGGGGGTCACGGTCGTGGGTCCTCGATCGTTGCTGAGTCCCAATCCCTCCGAACGAGTATAGCGCCATCGTGCGAGATATGCATTCCGCCGATCGAGTATAGCACCATCGTGCATGTATGCCAGGTGTTCGACCCTCAATCGGTCCTAGCGTGTAAACAGGTCAAAAATGTGAATTAAAATGGAAATCATGCTAAAATCGAATACCTTCTGCAATCATGCTAAAATCGAATACCTTCTGCTGGAACCAGGGCCAAGAGAGCAAAACCGAAAGGTCTGAACAAAAGCAAGCGGTGTCGCGCGTCTTACCTCAGAGGATAGGTCAGGGCAGAGCAGAGCGAATGAGAATCCAAACTTGATTCACACGATCGGGCGTCGATTTTGGCGATCGTGGGGGGCTCACATCTCGAACGAGGGGGGTCAGACAGCGAACGCGGGTGTATTGGTCTATATAGGGGGGTAGTACATGCGGCTCAACCGGCGGGGTCACCACAGACGGGTGCCCAAGGCCAAACGCCCACGGCGCACGTGACGAGCCCAGCCCACCAGGGCACCTGCGCAGTTGTCGTACATTGTAATCATTTCCAATGTTTTCTGGCCGTGACCGGTCCCGCTCAAAATCCGCGTCGACTCGAGAAAATGGCTCAACTTGCAATAGAGCTCGGCTGTATATCTCAACGTAAAGCTATATATGTGGACAATTACCTGCTAGGTCTCTCCTCCTGCCACCTACTGCGCTGTCATCGTGTGTTGGACTTTTCCCCCGAATGCTGGAAGGAAGGATGCATCCTCGGTGGAAAGGACGTTAGCGCGGATCCAAGCTTTACCTGGTGCGTTCATCTGCAAGGTATATCGGGCTCAATTAACCCGACATTGAAGCCTCTGCGTTGGTTCCGATGTTATGGCTACCATCTTCTATCTTGATTGAGCTATTGAGGGAACAACATGATCCTTGTCGTATTCGAATGGGCCTTCAGCGTACCCAACGAATATGTACATCTCACGGACTCCGGGCATCTATCTTCTCTTGAAGGCTGACGACCTTGTTTTCTGAAGACCGTCGGGATTCAAGTGCTCGCCGTATTTTCTACATTTGCACCTGACGTCTTCGCCTCACCTCGCAGACTTCCTCTACTGCTTGATAAATCTTTGTGGTACGCGCAGCTTATCACTCCGTTCTGGGCAACACAAGTTAACGACCACATGTGGATGCGTTGATGAACACTCAAATTTAGCCAACACAAACGGATGTCCATTTCGGGCGGGTCCGCTGGATGATGTTGGAGGGAATATCTTTTCGAAGACAGTGATCACCAAAACCGTTTACAAGGAGAGAAACATTGGAGCGATGCTATTAAACCTGGAGGAACGAGGATATCAACCATCGTTCTCAGCCAATTCTAGCTTCGTGTATTCAGGAGCTGTTCCCAAGTCCTGAGGGGCTAACCCGGGCACGTCATTCAGCATGTCCATCCCCAACGAAGTGATTACTGCGTTTTCCTTCCTTGGATTCATCTTATGCTGCATTCCTTTCTCCTGGCACCTGCAAGGTGATTAGATCTCAGAACATCCGCTTTTTATCTGGCGACTCATGTTCTTTCTTTAGCATGGAACACCGGGACATGTCTGTACATGGTTTGGGCTGGGCTGGGTTGCCTGAACCAGGGTATCAACTATGTCGTTTGGAACGGAAACGCCATCAATTGGGCCCCAGTATGGTGCGATATATGTGAATTGCGCTTTGCTGAACGTGATTAAGACTTTGACTTACCGTATGTCAGCTGCACGCGTCATCATTGGTGTTAACGTCGCGATCCCCGCCGCCTCTCTCTGTATCAACCGCCGCCTCTACCACATCGTCTCCGTGCGATCTGTCACTCTCACCAAGGCCCAGAACCGCCGCGCGGTCATGGTCGATCTGGCAATCGGTCTAGGTCTCCCTATCTTGGAGATGATTCTTCGTATGTAGCCCCTCCCCAGCTTTATACAAGCTTACGTTTTTTTCCTAGAATATATCCCTCAAGGTCATCGATTCAATATCTATGGTGATATCGGCTGCTTCCCCTTCACCCACAATACGCCTGTTGGTATCGCCATCGTCAATGGTCCCCCTATCCTCATCGGCTGCGTCTCTGCCGTCTACTCAGTCCTAAACATTCGCGCCTTCGTCAAAAGCCGCGCTCAATTGAAGGTGTTGCTATCAGGCCAAAGCCAACACGGCGCGAACCAATATCTTCTTCTCATGGTGCTTGCCGGCATCGAGATTCTTACCATCCCTCTCTGCATCTACGCCATCGTCCAGAACTGCACTATCGCTCCCGTTGCACCCTGGAAGGGATGGGCAGATACCCATTGGGGCTTCTCCCGTGTTGACCAGATTCCTTCCATCCTTTGGCGCTCCAACCCTGATTTGGAACGGGGCCTCGAGGCGACCAGGATCTTTACCATCATGTGTGCCTTCATCTTCTTCGGCTTCTTCGGTTTCGCGGTGGAGGCGCGTAAGAACTACCGTTCCGCCGTCCAGTGCGTTGCCAAGTTCGTTGGAGTTTCCGCCAGCTCTTTCAGCTTTGGTCTCTTAAGCTCTACCGGGTTAGTACCGCTACTTCATCGTCTGTATGCACCTCTCAAGCTCATATCTCAGATCGAAATCCAAGGGCACCAATATGTCTTCTACTGGCCGTGGTGCGACTCTCCCCATTCTCGTCGAGCGTCACCCTGTGCGCAAGCACAATCATCTCAACTCCTTCTCCGACATGTCCGCATCTTTCGCTGATGTCGGTGGCATGCTCGCCGAGAAGGCAGAGAAGCCTCAGACCTTGTACAGGCAGTTGTCTTGCGACGGCTTGGTTTTGAAAGGCGTCAGCGTCACCCCGGTGGACCATCATGATGGGCCATACTCCCCGACCACCTCCTCGGGTGTATCCTCCGCTTCCAATATTGCTGAGCTATCCCCTGCGACACCGGCAGCCGCTGTCACGCGGCCAGACTCCTCATGTATTGAGATCGCATCTGTTCGATACCTGCGGGGTGGGAAGCGCACTGAGGGCCTCATTATTCCTGAACTCGCACATGACCGCTCCTACCGCCATGCCTCTGACGTGTCGCCTGTTTGATGCTCACAACGCGATTACCCAGTTCCAGTTCTTGATCTCTATGCTTATGCTCGATGACTCATTCCTCTGTAGCTCTAGCTGTTTCAAGCCTCTACTCTATCACTGCTTACCATTGTATCGTTCCATCTGTTGTACTAGGACCATCGCTTCATTGTATCCATTTCGACCTATGCTGATCGTTTAACATAGGTTGACGCCCGCAACCAAAATCGACAATCCCCTTAACACCGGGGCACCTTCAACTTTTGCGTGAGTTGCGTTGCATTTTCCCAGAAAGCCCTTGACGTCTTGAGCTTTCCAGCTGTTGACTGGGCAACCATGACGCATCCTCCTGATCGCCGTTAATCGAGACACCGACGAAGCTGACATCCGCTCAAGCGATACCATCCTTTCGGACACCCTCAGGCTAGATCGCCCAGTCGCGGTCCAGCAGTCGGTCATACCAAGCTGCTGCATACGGTCATGCCTGTGAACAATGTTCGTGCCAGTGAACGCGCCTCCCGACCGATCATATTTCCTGTGATCATGAAACCCTTCACATACCCTTTATAAGATCGATGCCTATCTCCTCGTTTCCTGAATGCAACCGATAGTAAGCATCTACGTGCTAGAAATGGGCCTCGGACGTTTCCAAGCGGTCAGTCAAAGCTTAAGTGACTCAAGCCGAGACGGGCGCTGAAGTATGGTTACTTCCTGACTCTTATAGGAAGCATAGCACCCCACTCCCAGCGCTTCCCTCCTCAATATGAATCCGCAGTATGTCATCTGCTGCGAAACGAATCATGGAAAGGACCTGGCTGGCTGCTTTTGGCTTGCGGCGTTAAATGGCTTGTTGTTCTCTGGCGGTGCATGATTATGGCTGTAGGCGTCCTTGTGACATCTCAAGACTGCGGATATTACCTCTCTGTTGGTTCTATTGGCGCTCGTCCAATGCATATAAGACTTGCATCCATCATCATGTTAAGCTTTGTGACCCGTTATGAATACCATGAACGCATTACTCGCGTCCTCACTCCCCATTGCCCTATTGCTGGCATGGTATTCATCGCGTGTCCGATATCGCATCATACGAATACATCAGACTATCTCATCTATTCACCACGTCTTCAGTCCTCCCAATGCTTCTGCTCACGATCTTCTTGTTGCTCGTGCTGCGCCCAATGCACGCTTGATTCGAGCATTTTCTCTCACAAACACGTTCGTCAGCTCGTCTTCACTTGTTCATACAGCTTTTATTGGTCGTGCCACGTTGCTTCTCAAGGCCGCGTCCGAGCGCGGATGGCCACATTTCCAGCAGATTGCCATTGATGCAGTAGGTGCATCCCTAGTCGATGTTGATCGACTTGACTTCGACGTCTTTGTCCAAGAAGTGACGATGCGAGTCGCGCTCGCAGGCCTGCTTGGCGTAGATCTACCCGTCGACGAACTAGATGCTCGTGACATCAGTATTGTCGCCACAAACATCACGCTTCTGTGGTCGCTCTCGAAGAAACCCGAACCTATTCCTCCTCATTTACTCCCCCAGCTCAACCACCACTTACGCCGACTTATGTCTGACGAAGTGGCGTACCCAAACCCACTCGACTATCTCATCCCCGTATGGGAGACCCTGTGGCGCGTCGTCGCAACTACGGTCGCGTACGCACATCGCAATGCCTATGTTTCCAACGTGCTCGCAGGACTCTACGATCTGCCCACGATAGCGCAATTTCGCGCCTACGATGATCTAAAGCCATCAGCGGAATGGTGTGTGACCGAGGTCATGCGTCTCCACCCCCCGTCAAAACATATCACGAGAGCTTCTCCCATCCCTCCTATCACCTCATTGCTGCCGTGGCCGCTCCAGTTTCTCGCCAAAACAGTACTCGAACCCCTGGCTCATCATGAGTGCGCCGACATAGGAACTGTCTTGCGATCTGAGGATATTTGGGGAGAGGATGCCGACACATTCAACCCTTTTCGATACCAGCCAAATCGCGTAACACGCGAGCAGGAGAGAATCAAGTGGCTCGCATTTGGGCACGGCCGTTATAAATGCGTGGCGGCTGCGTGGGCGCCGATGGCTGCTGGGATCATTTCTTCAGCGATTGTGGATAGGTTGAAGGGCGATTCCGGTCGTCACCTTGTGGCAGGAAATTGCATTGGGACACGGGAAGGGTGGAAGGGTTGGGAGGTTTCCAGGTCTTCCGGTCTCTAGTCCTCGAGTCTTCTTGCTTGAAGTTTCTTGAGCGTCCTATACCCGGGGTAGGAGTGGCAGCTGTCGTCGATTGTGAGTCCCTCGAGGGGGTGGAGGGGTTAGGAGATTTCCAGGTCTTCCGGTTTCTAGTTATTGAGTCTTCTTGAGATTCTCGAGTGCCCCACACTCAGGTTAAAGTGGCGGCTTTCGTCTGTTGCGAGTCCCTCGAGGTCGACGTCTGCATAGAAGTCCTCTCCTCCCGCTCTCTGTCCATCGACCTCCTGCGTCACAGCTTACAGGATTGCACAACGAACCAGTGCCTCTCGATCGGTACAAAAAAATTATACCCAACGAGCTGTATCATAGTAATTATCGTAGTGTTCTGATCGTTTATATCAATGTTTTAACGCGCCTCTTGACCTGCATACCGCGGCGGAGATCCCTGTCCCTTCTTGTTTGGCCATAGATGACGCACGAGTGGTCCTGGATGAACATCAAGTCGCCCAGGGATCATTCCGAAAGAGAACGTATGGACTGTGAGCGTTTAAGAAGAAACGCCGTCTTCAAGCTATCTATCCTTCAATCAACCATGGATCCATGGGCGGTGCGAGACTAGCGCCATACTCTATGGAGCCATATACGAGATGGAGATGATAGATTGGCGCTGGTGAGCGCCTCGTGCCAGTGTGTGGGGAGGCGCTGCGGTGATATGGAAGAACGTGAAGGGATCAGCGCAGTACTGGCTAAGTATATGTGGCATGAATCGAAGGTGGAGCATCTGAATGAAATGATCAATTCAGTGGAGGACGTGACGGAGGTGTGATATACAACTCGGGGAATTGTGCATCGATCGAGATGACAGTGGCCAAGAGGCGATGATACTAGTATCGGGTCCGTTTGACGAGTCGCGTTGGTGATTGCGTCGTGATTTTCTAAACATTTTTCGCACTGTAGCACATTGTACCGTCAATTGCCTAGAAGTCATCGTGAGGAACAGAACCCACCTCACAATGCGTCATGGTAGTAAAAAATGAGAATATGAGTTGGAACATAATGGGAGTAAAGAAGTGAGGGTCGTGGCGTACGAAGTCCGACAATGGTCGCCAAATATGATCAATCTTGACTCCGAGGGGCTCAACGTTCAACGAATCAACGTCGACGCTCAACCCCGGACCTCGAGGGAGTCGTCCCGGAGATTCCACCGCCTTCTGGAATAAAGGATTCGTAAATGCTCTACGTTATGGCAATCGAATCCACACGTCCTACAATTTAACACTGGCCAAAATCGCACCACTCTTCGGACTCTGTGCTCTTCGAGACCGGTTATGAATATAAAAAAATGGGGAAAGGGGGGTGGAAAATGACAAGTAAACACTAAAGGGGACCCAAAGAAGATGAAAACATAAAACGAGTCGCGATGATGGTGTTTATCCTCACACGTCAGCCATCGGCCTCCAGCTGCCTGGTCAGGGCAGGGTCCGACAGCCCATCGTGCTACAGGTCGCTGGTCGATCCTCGAGTGTCATCCAATCCTCCCAACCCCAGAAGGGTAGTCAGAGAGGCCACCGTGGTTCATCGACGCTAACTCGGCCCCTCAAAAAAAAAGCCCAAAGGCATAGAGAAAAAAAAAGACCAAGGGAATCCAAGTCGCGTATCGGAATGATTCAGCCAGTAGTGGCAGGCAGCCTTGCCGCTGGGTCAGGGCGGAGACATGGCCCACCACATTGAAGGCTGACGCTGGTCGATTCTCCCGTGTGTTGTCCAATCCTCCCAACCCGTGAGGGCAGTCGGAAAGGCCACCGAAGTACTACGACGCTGACCTGGAATCCCGGAAATGAGACGCGCGTCTGCCCTTGATCACGGGAAGCCCCGCTCAAGCACCCGCAGGGCATGCAAAGCAACTATCTACGGAGGAGATCACACATCACGCGGGTCCAGGTCTTGACTCTTGCGACTTGGGGTACGTCGGTCGAGGGCTTGAGGCTTGAATCTTGTTGGGCGGGATGCTTGGGGATCGAATGTTGTTAGGCGGGATGCTTAGGGGTCGAATTTTGCTGGGCGGGATGCTTGGGAGCCGAATCTTGTTGGGCGGGATGCGGGAGGTTGCATCCTCTCAAGCGGGAGGACAGGTGTATCAGTAAAGGAAGGCGCAAGCGAGGGGGGTAGCTACTGACCAGGCCCAGCTTGACTATTGGAGGTGGCTGACAGACGCGACGATGACGCTGATAAGCTAGGGTTTCGATACGTGTTATAGCTGATGAAGGACTTACGACGTATGAGGGACGATAGCACGATCATAGATGTGGAAGGTGATGGCGAGATGGAAGTGGAAAGTGTATAAAAGATAGGAGATGATGGAAGTGAGAGGTAAAGAGTGCTGACGAAAGGTTGACGCAAGGTTGGCGGGTTTTATACCCTGCCAGGATGCGGCCAATGGATATCCGATATCCGATGCCCCGTTCCGCGACCGTTTCGCCATGTCAGCCGCTGCGAATGGTCTGGAAAGAATGCGCGCCTTGAGGCTCCGGTGATACAGGCTTACGTCGAAGGACTCCAATTCGTAGAATCAAATTAAGGATATATTGCGTCGGCTTGTCTAACGCGATACTATTAGGAAATGCTGTAGGTTGGGGCTTTGTATCAGAACGAATCACAAAAGACCACTGGAGTTGACTCCTCATTAATCATTGGGCGATCCCCTCGTCGCGTCGTCTAGCAATGCGGTCCACGTGAGGTCGCCGTATCCCATCGCGCAAGCCCAGCCGCTCCCTAACCTCCCGCATCGTGCCCTCCGACCGCTCTTTCGCCTTCTCCGCTCCCATCCTCGCCACCTCCGCCAAAAATGCTGCCTCCTGCCGTATCCTCTCGAATTCAGCTCTCGGTCCCTTGATCAGCTCTTCCACCGCTTCGGCAACATCAGGCTTGAGATCTCCATGTCCCTTCCCCTCGTACCTCCGCGCCACATCGTGGACGTCCTCGTCCGTGCATGCCGCGAGGATGGTGAGGAGGTTCGACACCCCAGGGCGCGAGACGGGGTCGTACGTGACCCCCCTAATAGAGTCGGTGACTGCTACGCGGATTTTGGACTTGATTTCTGCGTGGGTATCCGTTAGGAGGATGCGTGATTGCAGGTCTGGTGAGGATTTGGACATTTTGGAGGTTGGGTCTCGGAGGGAGAGGATGCGTCGGGATATTGCTGGACGGGCATGTGGTTAGACGAGTGTAAATGGGTGTGGGCGGCTTACTGTTGAGTTGGGAGGGAAGGTTGAACATGGGATCTTCGGGGGCGAAGGTGCGGTTGAAGATGTACGCTAGATCTCGGCAGAGTTCGAGGTGCTGTGTTTGATCTTCGCCAACGGGAACATGGGTTGCCCTGGGGCCATATTTAGTCAACCACAGTTGGAGAGATCATCGGACCTTACCTGTAAATCAAGATGTCGGCGGCTTGGAGGACGGGATAAGTGAAGAGGCCGGCGTTAAGCAAGGTCTCGTCAACCTCAGATTCGTCGTTTGCACCCCGCGACGCAGCCATGCGTGACTATTCCAGCAGTGAGTCTATGGTATCCTTCTACGAGTCACTACGTACCTTCCAGGTAGTCATCCGCCGCAGCTTGCCAATTGGTGTAATGCAACTCAAGATCCAAGCAAGTTCGGTGTGTGCTGGATTCTAGGGATGATGTTAGGCTCTAATACCATAAATTCCGGTCTCGTACTCACATGGTCCTGATGAAACAGTATTGAACGTTTTGGGTCAAGTCCGATCGCCAACAAAGTCGCCAGGAGATCCCTCCTCGAGGCCGCAAGAGTGTCAGGGTTCTGGGGTAGCGTTAACGCGTGCCATCCGACTATCGAGAACAACAGTTCGTCCTCTGGTGCAGCTGTCTTCTGCAGCTTAACCCAATTCGACAGTGCCCCCAGGTAATTGCCTAGCTGGCCAATTCTAGTCAGAAAATTCATACGTGACGAAACATGACCGCTCACATGAGGAACACCTGTCGGCTGTATTCCAGAGAATATAACACGCCCTACGGGTGCATTAGACGGAGCACTGAAGGCTCGTCGCGTTGTCCTCGAGAATTGGTTGAGCAAGACATGCTTGCCCAAAAAGAACATTTATTTTTGCACAGCCACAAATTCCAAATGCAGTTGTCCGGCACGCAACAAAGTCAAAAACGTTGTTGTACCCGTTGACATTGTACTGTGAATCCAGTTTCCGTCTTTGTGGCCTCGTGCCACTGCATGGCGCTCACCAGCAGCATGGACAACATGACCATCGATATCCTGGAGGAGGTGATGCCTGGAGCCGGGTTCAACTTCGAGGATGTTACAAAAGTCTTCCAGGACGCGGCGGCTGGTACGTGGTGACCATCTGGAGCGGTAGAATGCACCTTTATGGATCGTTTATGTTCAAGCTATGGAACCGGGGAGCTTTGTGTTTATGGATGATCTCACGTTGCACGATGCAATGGGGGCTTTTGAGGTGAGTTGAGCAGGGTTGATGTGCAGGCTAAACTAATACATCCGAGTCAAGATCGGCGAACCGCGACTTGACAGTGGTTTGATTTTGGAAGAGTACGAAAGGCTGCCGTTCGATCCGACGACACCTCTACTGCCACAAGAACTGTGTTGGATTCTGGATAGATCTTTTTCCTATGAGGTGAGTAGATCCTTGCTGGTCGCTACGAACCCTTGACTGACAATTTGTGTCAAGATGGAATGGCACTCTGGAAATCTCCTCTCGCATACCGTGTTTACGCTGCTCTATGTCCACTTATTGACAGAGATCGACCCCGAATACATGCCTCCCCAAACTATGGCGAAGTTTGATCCTTCGCGTCCCCCGCAATTGGTATTCCTTGTCTTAAGGGCGTGGATTATGGGGCTGCTCAAATGCTGCGACCTTTCCTGGCGAGAGCTATCGAAAGGATGTGTCCAAGATGTCAGTATCCTTTATCCATAGCCTTTGTGTGTCTGTTACTAAACTTATGTACAGGCAGAAGATTGGCAGGGCGAAAAATGCGATGTTTCGCTTCTTGAAGGTGTACCTGTCAAATTTGTGCTGTCCATACTGGAAGATGCCAGCATGTGGTTGCAACACACCAATACTTGTATGTCTGCGAAATCTCTCCGCTAAACGTCGTGTCACGTCTTGCAGTTCCAGTCCTATGGCGCAACGCTCTGCGAGCTAGAATAGGACTACGGAAGGTATGCCCTTCATTGCGAATCACCATCACCATCACTAACTGGAAGCACAAGACAATACTGCAGCTGATGCAATCCGACGTTTTCACTAACCCCTCGGAATACCAAAATCTCATAGACTCAGCCCGCGAACAACTATCTATCATTCGCTCTCACCCGTCACCCGGACCAGAGCTCACATCGCCTGCTCACTATGCGTTTGACCCCTCAATCGCAAGGCGTCTGAAAACATTTGTACCTCTCCGAGTCATACCTGTGCCGCCTCCCGAAGACACGTGGAAGGCAATTGAGGCTCTTCTTGACGGCTGGCAGGAGGTCAGCCTGCTTGCGCAGGCACATAGCTTGTCCACATGGGAGGTGAGCATCGGCTTTGACGTCATCGTCGTCCAGGCTCAACGGCCTTGCTAGATCGTTGGAAACCTCCGCGTGTGGCTGCCGAAACAGCCGCCGCCAATTCCATATCTACGCTCATATACGCAGGTAGGAACTCCCCGCACCCTTATCGATTGTGACTGAACAATGGTCTATAGTCTACCTTTTATGACGGCCTCCTCGTTCTTAACAGATACACCTTCACCTGGATGGTCGACCGCTTCTTCTACGAAACCCTAGGCGTCACTTACGACACTATCGCCCGCACGGTTAAACACTACTGGCCTTCAGAGACGCCCCCCCTCCCGCGTATAGAGCGCATCCTATACAAGGCACGTCTCGTTTCTTCCAGTGCACGAATGTTCATGGGGCTCATCCCTTTTTCTCCCCCTTCTTGTCTTCTGTCTATGTTCGCGTTTCGTTTTCTGCTCTCCTTATGTTGTCTTTTGTGTTACCATCCGACGTTCCATAGCTGATTACTCCGCACATCAGAGGGCTGTGGCTGAATCCTCCGCGACGAAGGCGGCACCTCGCGAAATCGTTGCTGGACTGGCATAACCTGTATGATCTATTAACGGATCTTACCAATGGACTCTATGGGACTGTTAGTCTTCTCCGATATTCTGGTACTTTTCATGCAGGCTGACGAAATGATTAGAGTCTCCCGAAGGACAGCATATTCATGTGCCTCCCGAAGGTGGCCCTTATTTGGAGGTTGTCCGCTATCCGAGAGGTGATATTCTCTGGATTTCAACTAGAGCTATTCTCCTCGGAGGAACGCCCTTTTGCGTACTGGTATGCCGCTCGTGTACTCGAAGAACATCTATCATGCTTGGATGACCTGCTGAATGTCGTACCAAAAGGTAGGCGAAGAGTTTGGCTTACTGTGTCGATGCTGACATGCTGCAGACTCTACGGCATACCAGGAGATGACTTTCCAGTACCAGCTACTCACGGCTCTTCAGGCCATGTCGACTGCAACTTTCGTCGTACGTCTATGCGCAGCCCCACCCGCTTTGTCCTCTCTGATGACCCCTGCTTATCCCAGGCTTCCATGTCCTTACTTAGCTTCGACTGGAATCGCATGCGCCCCGCCTTCTTCCGCCGCTACAAGTGGGCGTTTCGCCCCGAGTACGACGACATCACGACAACCGTGGGCCACCCAGAGCTGTACCGCATCATGCCAGTCTGCACGGACGTCTTGCAGGTGAGATCAACTTACAGCTTCGAATGTGGGTGTACGGGACTAATATCGATGTCCAGGACGAACTGTTTTCCCCTTCGGGTTCGATTGAATTGGCGCAGGGTATTTTGACAGGTCTCGTTCAGTCTGGGTCTACGGGTGGATGGGCTAGTTTGTGGGCGACTGATAGAATGCAGGTTAGCAGCTCCTCGTCTCCCTACAGCTGCCATCTTCGTTCTCTGACCTCTTACCTGTGTCTATAATAGTTCCTACGCGGTCTAATTGCCGCATGTGAAAGACTGCAAGGTCTCCCGACCTCCGTGCGGGACATCGAAGATTTCGATGTGAAGAGTCTGAAATGGGATGTGAACACGCATCCATGGTTTCCATTTATCGATCCACGGGAGACGTCGACTGAGGCAGTATGATATGCTCATCTATAATATATTTTTCACGATTTTTGGGGACATGGATAGAGGCTCGCGATTGCTGTTTTGTATTTAAGTTGTTTAATTTCTATATAATACGTAGACCGGAGGGAAGATGTTGCATCACGACTTCAAATTCGACTCTGAGGCTGGGCTATGTGAAGAGGAATACAGCGCCGGCCCTCCTGATGGTACTGGTAAGAGCTACTGCCTTGGCGCAAACGCGTAGCCAGACGCGGGGGCTGACAGCGGCTGACATGGCGAATCGGCGGAACGAGACCCCGGAACTCGGAGGTTAGCATCGTTGGGTATAAAATCTGTCAACCCTCCTCCAATGCTCCTTACTTCTTGCTTCCATCATTCTCTCTATTTCATTTGTCTTCCGCCTCCATCTCGTCTTCAGCTCCGACACCTACCCACATACATCGTAAGACTTTCAATTGCTATATCACTTATTGAAGACTCATTCACGGTAGCGTCGTCGCGTCTGTACGCCGCCTCCACATAGTCTAAACCTTGTAAGTAGTCCCCCTCTTCCACAGAGGCTAATCATCTTCCTTTCAGCACCCCGCCTAGTTGAAAATTCAAATAAGCGTGGTGCCTTGTCATCTTCTATCTCGTAGCCTGACATGCCTCCTTCCAGCATCCCGCCTAACAAGATTCGACCCCCAAGGCCTCGACCGTCGAAGTAAAAGTGTATTCCCGCAACGCCAAAGCGTGTAGGTCGGCCACACCATTTGCAGTGGCGGACATGTCGAAACGGCCTGATGTCACGGTGGTGGCTTCGGAAGTCGGATGACCGTATTGACCGCTGAGGTATAAAGACAGTCAACCCTTCGTCAGTACTCTTTACCTCTCATTCCCATCATCATCTCTGTTTTATCCACTGCAACTTCCATCTCGCCTTCGACATCGACCTCTACCATCGTTCTATTGTCCCTTGTACATCGTAAGTCCTTCACCAACTATGTCATATGTGGAAACCTAGCTAACCTCCGTCGGCGTCGTCGCGTCTTTCAGCCACCTCCAATAGTCAAGCCAACTGGCCTGGTGAGTGGCTCCTTTCGCTTGCGGCTTCCGCGACTGATATCCCTGTCCTCAGCGCCGGCGCGGTCAATAGGTTCTGAGCGTGGTGACTGGCCCCTCGTCCACATAGGCTGACCACCCTTCAAACCTTCTTCCAGCACCTCGCCTAGTGTGAAAGTCATATAAGCGTGGTGCGTTGTCATCTTCTACATCGTAGGCTGACGTACCTTTTTCCAGCATCCCGCTCTACAAGATTCAACCCCCTTCTAGCATCCCGCCCAACAAGCTTCAAGCCTCAAGCCCTCGACCAAGTCATCCCAAGTCGCAAGAGTCAAGATCAGTCAAGACCTGGACCTGCGTGATGTGTGATTGCCTCCGTAGATAGTTCTGGGGGTGCTTGAGCGGGGCTTCCTGTGATCAAGGGCAGACGCGCGTCTCATTTCCGGGAGTCCATGTTAGCGCTAGTACCTCGGTGGCTTTTCCGACTGCCCTTACGGGTTGGGAAGACTGGACGACACACGAGGGAATCGACCAGCGTCAGCCTCTGTAGGCCATGTCTGCGCCCTGACCCAGTAGTAAGGCTGGCTGACAGTAGGTGGCTTAATCCTTCTGATACGCGACTTGGATTCCCCTGGTCTTCTTTGTTTTTTTTTGCCTCCGGGCTTTTTTTTGAGGGGCTGAGTTAGTGTCGATGAACCACGGTGGCCTCTCTGACTGCCCTTCTGGGGTTGGGAGGATTGGATGATGCTTCGAGGAATCGACCGGCGACCGATAACACGATGAGCTGTCGGACCCTGCCCTGACCAGGCAGCTGGACGGTGGCGGACATTGTGAGGATAAACACCATAAAATCGCGATTCGTCTTGTGTCTCATCTTCTTTGGGTCCTCTTTAGTGTTTAGTATTTACTTGTCATTTCCACCCCCTTCCCCCTTTTTATTGATTCGTACCCGCGCGTTGTCATCGCGTGAATTTGAAGATCATAGTTTCGTTGGGCGCGTAGTATCCGATCTTTCCAGTGTACCAGTTTGAATAGACCATGCCCAAGTGTTTATCAAGTGCATAAATCGTGGAATTCCTTCGGAGCCAGCGTCGATGTCCGCTAAGAATGATGTTGGAGCGCAAGGATGGATCATATTTGGCGAAAGCCTGTTGGCCAAACTCTGACCAATTTGATTGGCCGCGGCGTTCCGCGAGTCCCTTCCAAGTATTCGTCGTCAGACGGATATCTGTTGCACAGGGAAGGTACGCCCAAGCATCGCTGGATGGCGTATGGAAGCCGTTGTAGGAGGGAAGGACTTCTTAACTCGATATGTCGGTCTAAATAACCTCGATACAGTCCGACACACGAATGTCAATCTTACTAGGTCTCAATTCCGGTGCTCTATCTACCAGTTTCCCAGCCACGTCAGTACGTGTCTACTACAATGTATTTTCTGTGTACATTTATCGCCGTCGATTTCTGAATGACAACGCAGCATAAATCATCTAACATATGTACAAGTAATCCCAGTTGAGAAGCGAGGAAGAAGAACGAATTAGAGTGTATGTCCTTGCCACTGCATAAATATGGAGCAAACTACCCATCATGCGAACCGACTCGCAACTCCACGCTCATATCCGCGTTGCTCGGCCAGCGAAAGCTGTTTCGCAAACTCCAGGTCACGCTCAAATGCAGCATCGTCTTCTGTCTCACTAGCCGGAGTCGCCGCCGTGGAAGACGTGGCGACGCTACGCGTAGAGTCAGTCCGATTCTCGGACGTAGAGCGCCCATTCTTCGCATCAGAGTATTCCTCAGAGGCACCGTTGGCTTTGCCCCTCTCCTCGGCATCTTCCTGCATGACCTTCTCGACGATCTCCTGATATCTCTTCTCCCGTTGTGCTTTGCCCCTCTGGGCGTCTTTGAACTTCCTGAAGATCTCGGCGCGTTGAGCGGCGCTGCTGTTCTTCACAGCCTCTCTTCCATCGCTGATACGCGTGTCACGAAATTGGTGCTCCTGTCGTTGACCGGTCGTTGTTTGTAGACTCCTCCAGGCGCCTTGGAAGGGGTGTGCCACAACTCCTACAATACCAGCAGCGGGGCGCATAGTGACGTTCACAACTGCAAGGGTGCCGTTCAGCAAAGAAATTGCTAGGTCAGGAAATACATACAGCTTCTCGCTGATCCTTTGATGGCACCCAAAAGACCCTGATAGGCACGCTTGATAAGTACGTGATGAAGCATAAACTACGAAAGCCTACCCCCTTCTTCGCGCCTTCCATAGGTTCGCGAACCAAGCCTGTGATACCGTCGTAGTAACCATAAAACAGGCCCTAGGACGTTTCTTCAGTCACAAGGTCATAATGCAGGATTAAAATAGGCTTTACCTTCCCCGCCTCTTTTACGCCACTTGCGAAATCTGTGACCTTCCCAGGCTTGCGAACATTGGATCCATATAACTTAGGCACGTTATACAGGCCCTCGTGAAGCGAGGCCACGATATCCATGACGCCTATTTATTTCATAACAAATGCTTGTTAACCCAGTAAAGGAAAACCAGAGACGTTGACCGTACCGCGAGGAATGGCAGTCGTCGTGTGGATGATGCCTTTGATCGGGGAGCTATCATGCCACATTATAAGTCGTGAACCACGGCCAAGGCCTTCAGCGCCTGACGTACTAAAAGATTTCTGCAATGCCGGCATAATAATGTGTGATTGTCCAGAAAATGGCACCTGCTCCACCACTGACAGGGTCGGAGACTTGCTTGCGGCTGTCGTAATCCTTAGTTCCTGTTATAACGAAAGTGAAATTAGCGGAATCTTATGGGGAAGGTATGAAGAGTTACTATGGGTATCGAGACTATCCATATCAAGCTGTTTTGCATCAGCTAGTGCCTGGGCAGCAAAAGCGCTAAGCTTCAAATACTATAAGGTTGAAAATCGTCAGGACGGCGTATGTGGCGAGTTCGAGATGGATAACGGACATGCTCAGTTGACCACCAAACGGCAAGCCTTGAGGGGTCCAGATCGCATCTCATGTTTAAAAGTGGCAGATGGCGGTAGAAACTTTCGACACCCTTTACTACGCCATCCTAGAACGAGACGTATATTCAACCACTGTGGAAAGGCCTTGATTAAAAGATGGCATACCTCGCTACGGATTTGCTCTGCCATCCGTCTCGCGGCCTGCTTCGCAGGAGGGCTGATGGCAAACTTGATAGCATCCCGAAGATTCTCCACATCGAGTTTCTTATGTGGAATAGGTTCTGGCCCGGCACCTGCCTTATGAATCATAGCACCTTCAAGAACGTCAACATCCTTCCTCGGCCTACCGAAAGCAACTCACCCCAAAATCCTTGGTCTCCAAAAAACGGAACTACTACCGTCGGGCGGCCCTTCGCGAGGCCGACAGCAGTGGTGCCTGCGCCACCATGATGTACGACGGCGGACACACGTTCATTATCGAAAAGCCAGTCATGTGGGACGTTTCCGAGAATAAAGATATGAGAAGGCACTGATACACCACCAAGGCCGCCCTGATCGAGTTAGATTGATGAAGAAAATCAGAGGCCGGACGAAAGGGCTCACCCAGCCAGCTGAAACCAGTGCACGAACACCAGCCTGAGCGGTGGCATCAAATATCGTCTCTTTGGGATATGTTTGTTACTGAGAAATCCAGCGAGACGGAGAAGACGTACTGGTCATTGCAGCTGCATCGGCGACGACAACTGAGCCGAATCTGTTTAACGATTACCAAGAGATGTTACGCGTAGGTCGAGATACGAATTCCAGATCCGTACCCTATGTAGATTGGGGGTTCCCCAGCAGCCAAGAAAGCGGCCAGATCGTCTTCTGGTTTGAAGTTGGTGGCAAGATCAAGGAAGTAGAACCCAACAACATCTGGGGTTCGAAGATCTCTAAGTGATAGTTACGGTTCTGAGGGCCGGGAAGCTTCATACCAATATGATTCTTCCAATCGTTAGGCTTGGGCACCAAGGCGGGGCTCATACAGTAAGTCCACGGGACCTTGAGTCTGTCCAGCAGCCCAGGCCCCGATCGTAGTGTAAGTGGAGTCAGACCGAGCGAGCGAGTTCTAAGAGTGTTCACAAGGTCGCCGATTCTGGAGCGGACGGTTCAGTGACAACGAAACAGAGATATGGGGAATGATTTACCCTTGCCAGGTGAGCAGATCCGCTATAGCATAGCTCAAGTAATTTGTAAGGTCGTGTTCTGCATTAGACTGCTTGATATTAACAAGCGGATGCGGAAATGCTGCTGTGGGGCTCCTATGTGTATGAGGTCAGATTAGGGAGTCCCATAGAGTATCGTTCATGATCATACCAGGGCATTGCTAGTATATGACATTGGTTAATATGGACCGGCCATAAAGTTACTGTCAAAGCTAGACTGACTGAAGCTCAATAATAGTGGTATCCCCAGAGCTTCTGCGCAATGAACATGTGCGAATGCTGGTGGGTTCGATATGATTGCATCGGCAGCGAAGGTATGTCCTGTCGTCGGGCATGGAGAATGGCACGCTTTCCAACAGCCTTCCATCATCTGTAAAGTGACATTGATGACGGAACGCAAAACCTGAATGGTACTTTGCGTACCTCGGCGAGCATCTTACGTTTCCGCCCAATATCTCCGTTCGTGAGCGAGGTGAAACCAGGCATTAGGCCGGGATCTGCAAGGCACTATAAGTCAAGATAGCGAAGATGAGAAATATGTCCAACTCTTGACCATGTAGCTCATGAGGTCCTGGGGGTTGCCTCCGATATCGAAGAATTCAAGCCCGGCTTCAGTCACGAAAGATCGAAACGTTTCGTGCGTCGCTATACGAATGCGATGTCCATCCTTGGCTAGGTGCTGACCTAACGCGACGTATGGTTGCACATCACCTGAATGGGAAATGGTGGGTAAGTAGCCGTGGAACCGCAAGCAAAACAGTACAGACGTACCCCGACTGCCCACAATCATGATCACGATGTTCATACTCGGGTATTGTTTCCATTCCGTTTTATCCACAGCAAACTCTTCAACATCTCTGGCATAATCCTTCGGGAGGTCCGGCAGTTTCTGCGCCAAGTCGAGAGAGATAACAATGCGACCATCTTCTGTAACGCGAGCGATCGAGTTCAAGCCTTTTCCCGTGGACTTCCATTCCGCGTAATCTAGATAATAAACGTGCAACTAGAAGCATTTTGTGAAAGTAAAATCAACTCACTGATCTTTGGGTCGGTCTGTATACTCCCTAGGTCGATGAACTTCGCGTTTTCAGGAACGTTATGAGGACGGTCGCCCGCTTCACTCTCGGGTAGAAGAGGAACATTGTCTGCGATTTCTTGCATGTGAAGTGGCCCCGCCATAGTGCTCGAAGGTATCGATCAAGTGGTATAGAGGGTTAGTGGTTATATAAGGGGGGAAGGGGTTAGGGAGGATGATGGGGAAGTCGGAGTAGGCTCGACGTCACCGCTTAGACTCCCAGGGGCATCGGAATGGGCGGCCCGGTGACAAGTCTCCCTTGTACATGAGGGCCTCCTGACTCAAGTTACTCAGTACTGTTACGAGTATATATTGGATAACGACCGACGGTGAGGGTGAGTAATGGATGAGTAATGTTCTAGGCAGCGCTTCGATGACCGGCTCCCTCTGTTGAGCCTCCAACTCCAGAATTCATTCACCCACAAGTTCAATCTGCCGCCTTACGTTGAAGCGGTCGAGGCTACCATAGCATTGCGGGAGTCAGATTAGCAGGAGCGGATACGTAGATCATTAAAGCCTGCGCTGGAGGTGCCTCATCGTACATGCAAAAAGTGTCGAACCTGCGATATTTTTCAAGGACGAAGCGGGCGCCCCACAGATCATGGAGTCATTCCAAAGGAACTCTGCGTATATTCGGTCTAAAGAACCACATATCTCGGCTCCTGCTGTCCATCCAGGACCTTGCGCATCTGCTCCAATATCTCCTCTCGCCGCCTCTCTCGCGCCTCCGGATCCATCTTAGTGATATCAGCGCTATCCGTCGCGCTCTTCCTCCCAAAGTCGTCCAAGCTATCCTGCCCCCACGGCGCGCCTCCTGGTTCCAAACCATCCACTGCTAGAGATGCAGAATCTGACTCTGAGTGGCTGGTGTATAGATGGTCGTGGCTCTCCCACTCATCGTCCGAGTACACTCTCGACAAGAGGGCTGGCGTTGCAGCGGCAAATGGATCGGTTTGGAATTCGTGTTGGATTTTGGCAGTCATCGGGTCTGGGCTCTGATACCCGTCTGTATAGTGGCCCAGAGCTGATTCGCCGGTAAGTTTCTGATTGCTGCCCGCCCGGGAGCGGGCCCTCTCGGATTGCTTCGCAGCCTCCGCCATTGCACCATCAACCCTCGCTGACCAATCTTGTGCAAATCAGTTTACCGATAGTTGCTTGTACGAAGGCAGAGAACATACCTTCCTTCTCCAGAAATATTGGCGTAGGCACTGGGGCCCCCGCGGTGACGCCGTGCAAGATGTCAAGGTGTCTTGCCCGCTGGAGTCGCCTGCGGCGTCGACGACAGAGAAGCAGAAGTACAATGACTAGTAATAGCGCCAGTATACCTCCTACTACCCCTCCGACTATTGCCCCAACTCGAGGTTTACTCGTGGCATTTGTTGCAGAGAATGTAGGTGCGGAGTCCGGTATGCTCGAAGTAGATGAGCTGAGGGGAGGAGGCGCACTCGTAGCCGAGGTAATCAATATATCGGTCGAGTCTGCGGGAGGAAATATTGACGTCGGAGTGGCTGATGTGGATGGGTCGGGAGTTCCCGTCTCTGATGTGCGCGTGCTCTCCACTGTGCTTTCCGGAGGGGTAGGAGTGGAACTAGGAGACGTTGGGATACTGAGATTTGTGAGTCACAAAATCACCTAAGACCGAAAGAAAAGAAGCGTACGAAGCGGGGTTATCGGAAGACGTGGGGCTGTCCGATGAAGAGGTCTCAACAGGGGGCTTTGGAAAATCCTTAGGATTAATTGTGATCGGACCACTTCTATCCAGCTCCAGACGTGTTCCCCTCCTGAAAATTTAGTTTATTTCGATGCATGCTGAACTGGACCGGCAAACTTACGAGTCTACAGCCTGAAGGATGCATGTGAACCTATACAATATCTCTATTAGGACGGCGGCGAGCTGAGGGAGTGCTTTTCACTCACGGAGGATTCGGACCACGGGGTAAGTCTCCAACTGTGTAAGCCAGTGGAGATGCCTTCGTATCAATGTTAGTGGCACCCGGCAGAGGTAAAAATCTTCCATTTCCGCATGCCACCGCAAAGTCGACCCGCGGAGGGTCTGTGGGGACAGTTGTCCAGGAAATCGCTATAGTGTCTCCGAGAGTGATGGTAGTATCAGGCGGGATCTGAAGCTCAAAGGCCCGGGCAGCTTGGAATAAAAGAGTAGGGATAGCGCTGGATAAGCTGAATGAGTGGCTACATCGTATGTCATGAATGAGAGTCGACGCACATCCATCTGAGGACACCCAAGCCAGGTCGTTGTGGCATTCTTGATGCAGTGCGAGGGCTATGTATAGTCCATATAAGAGGGCGACTGGCTGGGAAAGAAACGAAGATGTATGATGGAGATGGCCTGAAACTGGGAAATTGATCATCTCAATAACAACCGTTAACGCCGTGTGCGCAGGCCTAGCGCTCAGCGCTCAACGCGCATCATCGAGTTACCGTTTTAGCGAGCTTAACGGTTAGATGTGTCGGAAGGAGGCCATAATTTTCGTCACAATATTGTGAATGCTGCAGACATATAGAAGGAGGAAGAGTGGTGTCCACAAGTTGCACGCTCGATCTGGGAATCACCAGGTGGTCGTAAGTCGTGACGATGATGGCGGAGTGTAGTACTTAGCGCGTCGGAGTTCAAATATCAGATCAGTTTCAACGTTCGCCGATTATCAAGTCCTCTTCCTCCTCTTCCTCCAATAATACAAACTTGAATTTTGTCCAGACGACCAGCATCTGGCCACCGAAAAGACGTCTGTGCGTCTCTCACCTTCCTTGACTGAACAGAAATTGGAAATCTAGCTCATCTCCCACGTTTTTGCTTGTCAGATACCGGTGTATTAGGGTGTAAATCATGCAAAATGCGCTGAACATACGATATTGTCTAGAAGACGTTGTTTTACCACGAGCCGATAATATCTCCTCGGAGAAACTCTGGGCATAGTTGGTCTAAAGGACTAAAAATCTTGGCTCCTGCTGTTCATCTAGGACCTTGCGCATCTGTTGCAGAATCTCCTCTCGCCGCCTTTCCCGCGTATTTAAATCCATCTTGGTGACATCAGGGCTGTCGCCGGCAGTCTTCCGCTCCCACTCATCCAAGCTATTCGAGTGCCCCCAGGGCCCTCCTCCAGGCTCCAGGTCGATCGCGTCCCCGGATGCAGACTCTGATCCCGAGTAGCTAGTGGAGTGGCTAGTGTATAGATGTTCAGACCTCTCCCATTCGTCGTCTGGGTACGCTCTCGTCGATGGGTCTGGCACTGCGGCAACAAGGAGATCACGTTGGAACTCGTGTTGGAGTTTAGCATTCATCGTTTCTGGGCTCTGATACCCGTCCGTATAGTAGTGACCGAGGGCTGAGTGACCTGGACTTTTCTGATCGCTTTCCGTCCGCGAACGGGCCCTTTCGGAATTCTTGGCAGCCTCGGCCATTGCACCGTCAACCTTGACTAACCAATCTTAGTACAAATGAGCATACCGATGGTTGCATATACACAGGCGAAGAACATACCTTCCTTGTCCAGAAGTTTTCGGGCGGATATTGGGGCCGCCGGCTTCACACCACGCAAGATGTCAAGGTGTCTCGACAACTGGAGTCGCTTGCGATGTCGACGACAGACTAGCAGAAGTAAAATGACTAGCAATAGCGCCACTATACCTCCTACTGCGCCTCCGACTATTGCCCCAACTCGAGGTTTATTCGTGGTATTCGTTGCGAGAAATGTAGGTGCGGAGCTCGGTATGCTCGAAGTAGACGGGCTGAAGAGGTAAGTCGGACTTGTAGTTGATGAAGTCAAGATATTCGTTGAGTCTACGAGGGAAACTATTGGCTCGGCCGTTGTCGGTGTGGCTGATGCGGAGGCCCGGTCTGGAGTTCCTCTCTCCGATGTTCGTGCGCTCTGGGTTGTGCTTGTCGGTGGGATAGGAGTAGAACTAGTGGAAGTTGAAGTACTGAGATTTGTGAGTCGCAACATCATTCGCCAAAACGAAAGGAAACAAGCTTACGACGTGGGTATGGTGGAAGGCGTGGAGCTCTTCGATGACATGGGCTCATCATCGTCGGGCTTTGGATGGCTCTGAGGATTTATTGTGATCGGACCACTTCTATCCAGCTCCTGATGTGTTCCCATTCTGAAAGATAAGTTCATTTTCGATGCGCGGTGATCTGGAGTCGCAAACTTACGAGTCTGTAACCTTGAGGAAGCATGTGAATCTGTATCTCTATTAGTACGTCGGCGAGCTGAGGGAGTGCTTTTCACTCACTGGGAATTTAGACCATGGGGGGAGTCCCCGACGGCGTAAGGTGGTAGAGATTTCTTCGTACTATCAATGTGGGTTAAACCCGGCACCAGTGTGAATTTCCCATCTCCGCCGCACGCCGCAGAGAAGTCGATTAATGGAGGGTCTGTGGCGGCAGTTGTCCAGGAAATTGTTACAGCGTCTCCAAGAGAAATACTAATAGGCGAGATCTGGATTTTGAGAGCCCGGGCAGCTTGAAGAAACAGAGTAGGAGCAATGCTAGGTGGGCCGAGTGAGTGGCGATATTGCATATCACGAAGATGAGTTGACGCACAACCCTCTGAAGGGGCCCAAGCCATGATGTTGTGGCATTCTTGATGTAACTACAGGCAGAACCTGCCCAGACGAAGGCCATATAAAGGGGTACTAGCTGGGAATAGAACAAAGATGGATGATGCAGATGCCTCGAAACCAGGGAGTTCGCCATCCGAACAACGACCATTGACGCCATATTCACCATGTCTATCGCCGAGGTACTGGCCAGCCAAAAGCGTGAAACTGGTCATGATGTGCAGTATGGTATGAATGCTCCTGTACGCACATGCGACTGGGGTAGAATTCGAAAAACTGTATTGCGGCACAACCTCGGTGAAGAAACATGATGACAGGTGATGAAAATGAACGCACAGGCTACTGTATACATCATAGCAAAGTATCACGGCCTGATCACTGACTCGGATTCAGATATCTCAACTATAATTACTCTTAGATCAGACCTAGTAGTCAGATCATGATGATAACCTCTCGCTGCAACTAAGCAGCGGTGCCACACAGGCTGAACATCGTTTCGGACATCCGAGAATTCAACATGAAAGAAAATTAAGCCTACATACGAAGTCACGGTGGGTATAATGGGAGATATGAAACTCTTCGATGAGACGGGGTCGTGGGGGCTTTGGGTGACTTTTTGGATCCGGATAAACTCAGTAGATTGGTCCAGCTCCGGCGTTACCATTTAAAAGGCTTACTATGCATTTTCTACTACAAGGTACAGCTTTGACCCGCCAACTTACTACGGGTCTCTAGCCAGGAAGTCGCATAATTTGACGGTCGTCCGAGTCGATCAGCTCTTGATTTTGATCTGGCAAAAAAACTCGGAAAGCTTGCTTTTAAAATAACATACAAATGACAGGGGGACACATAGGTATACAGGGCTATGACACAGATATCACCAGGGAAAAAATTGTTAAGAGGTTGTACATCACCAACATTTATAATAAATGTGTTGTCAGTGTGCTGCACTTGTGTAATCTGGAGGTACTAGCGCCTCGGAGTACTCGAGCTCGCGTTGTTGGACCTCCAGCAGAAGAATACGCTGGCTCAAATGCTGCACCTGTTCCTGCACCGTTCTCGCCGAAGCCATCGAGCCCATTCCAGTGCGAAGGACGGGCGTTGCAGATGGAGGATCATCAAACGGATTGCTCCCCACCTCAATTCGCAGTTGGGCCCGTTGCGTTTGAGTCCTAGATTTCTCGCTGAGAACTTCGGCAAGTTTACCTGCACATCGGAACGATGATCCCGATAAGCGAGAATATCAACAAGGAGGTACCTACGTAAGCTCACCGTCTTTATTCAAAGGCTGTCTGTAACCTTGCTCGCAAACTAAAGGAGTGGCGATTAAGTGATTTCGGCGCCGGCGCCGTCGATGGAGGATGAAGACGAAGAATAGGCATGCTACGAAGGCAAAAGCTCCGATGATTGCACCCGCGATGGGTCCTGTCAAACTTTTCTTGCTGAACGAAGCTGGCGTCGTCGGCTGGCTTTGCTTTGTGGTAGTGGGGAGGGGCGCTTTGGATGTACTTGAGGAGAACGGCGAACTAGTAGTTAAATTACTTGTCGGTTCCGCTGTCGGTATCGCAGAAGAGGAAGTTGTGCGAGAGGAAGGCTTGTCGGTTTCTGTCGTTAACGTGATTTTAGTAGTCGAATCAGATGTCGTAGGTGTATCCGTAGTGGTGAATGTGACGATGGGCGGGGTAAAAACTGGGGTACTGAGCTATGTGAGTCACGTTATAGAAAGTTCGAAGTACTATGAAACGCATACCGACTCGTCGTCGACGTAAAGATCTTCGTCGTGCCGATGATGGTACCCTTCGGATATGCTTGGAAAACGTTGCTTTTAGCAAGTACCGTGGTGCCGTCCTCGCTATGCTTTTTTATTCATATTCGTTGCGTCGCACTTCAAAGGTGCCAACTCACGCGTCTACGGCTTGAAGGAAACATTTAACTCTATACGCCCTTTTAGTGAGATGTCAACTTGAGGGGTTGCCTTGAGCTTACGATTCACCCTCAACTACCTGAAACCAAATAACAGGCGGCACTTCAGGAAATTTTGGTGATGCACCAGAAGCAACACCAGCAATAAGTCGTGATGATGATGTTACAACGTCGCATTGTATGTCCAAGTCAAAGGATTGTGGGTCTCCGGGAGATAACGACCAAGAAGTTTCGAAGGTGTCTTTTTCAGATTTTGGAATAAAATCAGGCGGAGTGTCGAGTCTGATTGCTCTGGAAGCCTGGATGACCATACAGAAGACCCTTCCAGATAGTCAGATAAGAAGCTACAGTCTATGTCAATAGTGAGGATCACGTACAGCAATTTGCATAGGCACGATATCAAGCTGCGTCGAGGTGGCATCCTGATACGACTCGAGAAGGAAGATATGTCGAAGTTTATATACGAGTAGACGCTAACGGGGTTTACTCAGAGATGAACAAAGAAGGATGATGGAGATACCTTGTTGAAACCACGGTAGCATCCATCATCCACCCGGCCAACGGTTGGCTCTTCTTGACCTCGGCATTAGCGCTCGTGTAAGTAGCAATTTTCGCAAGTGGTTACAAGTAATTCTCTGTAGCGGTTATAAAGGTCAGATACGAGGCTTTATTACAGCGCACATCCGACTGACGGAGGGCCGAGAATCAAGATGACGGGGCACTGATACTTGGAAAAGGTATTTTCTCCGTTCAACGGATCGGATGACGATAGATCCGATCGTTCGGACCAGTCGCGATTGCGTTCGGTCCGACAGAACGTGATTTCATTATAGATCCCTCCGGTTGACCATACAAGGGTCAGGCTCCTCCGTAGTCTGAATTCAATGAGCGGGGGTCAAATGGCATAGGAGCGATCAGCGGCGTCGACCCGGCTGACAAGTGTCCAAGTCAGCATCTGATGGAAATGAGGAACCAGGATACAGAAAGCTCTACATATTTTTTAGAACGCCGGGTCCGAACTGATGTCATTGAGTGTGTAGATCCTCAGTGTCCAGGGATACGTGTCTGGAGATCACATTAATTGATACGAGAGATGTATGGCAGCCACACAACCATTCTTCCAGAAACGCGTCGATAATCCCTTACTGTCATCATGATGCAGATGTTGCTCGTACATCCATCAAGCGCAGGTCGAGAACGGCAACGTATTCCAGGGTGATACTCTAGTGATTCGCCCTTGGATGTCCGGATGAGCTATCATCCTTAAATTTACTTCGCAGAACCTGCGCGGTAGGACGGTGTAGAGCATGAACAGAATGATAGCGATGCGGCATGTCCACACGCGAGCTCCCCCTCGATGACCGTGACACTGTATGAGCTGCTCCGGATCAGGACAATGACAGATCATCAAGTCATACGTAAAAATACATACCTGCCCTGCAGTTTGACGACGTTCAGATAGTAAATGTCATGAGTGTTGCATTGACCAAATGGGGCCAGTACCAGTGAAGATACTGGTTCTGGCGGAGGGTCCTCCCAGATCGTGTTCCGATCTACGCTCGCAGGACTGGATGAGCTATTGAAGTTCGCGAGAAGCTCGGGGGAATAGTACTGAGGTGTTTCAACAGCTGCGTCGGAACATCGAAGGGTGGGGACAATTTCATGGTTGCCGGAAGAGGGAGAAACCAGTGGGAGGGCCGTTGCAATGTTGAAGTCCGCAAGGGAAGACGAAAAGGCGGTCTAGGAAAAGACTCTTGGGCTTGACATCAT
Organism: Lyophyllum atratum; assembly: GCA_014905825.1. NCBI lineage: Eukaryota > Fungi > Basidiomycota > Agaricomycetes > Agaricales > Lyophyllaceae > Lyophyllum > Lyophyllum atratum. Next base: position 299,145 of record JACGCN010000029.1, on the reverse strand, counting down.
GGTACATGACACCCATGGAGTGGATGTACTTGACGGCGTCCGCAAACTGGGCCATACAGTAGCGCGTGCATCCGAGGAATAGTGAGCCATAACTGGAGATGACGAGCACGTGGACAAAGTTATGAGAGGAATATTTAGTAATGGGCAAGACAGTCGTCAAGAATAGGACTCACAAACTCGCCATCCACCCAAGGAAGTCGGACGCGGCCCTGCTATGCCTGGATAGCGCCAAGCCCAAGCACCAGATGACCAGAGACCCCTGCTCCTCCAACGCACTCGGACATGTGGCTTAGTCGAGGATCTTTACCGTGTAAACTCAGACAGGCTTTTGCCACTAGTCCTAGTACCCATGCCGAGGATATCGCCAAGTTCGAAGTCCCCGGGGTGTTGAACGTGCGGCGGTGCCTAGCATGGTTTCTGGCAAGGGTGTGGGCGGTCAGGCGATGCAAATGGCGAGAGGAGTGCGCGTGGGACGTGCACGCCAACGACGAGAGGGTAGCCTGACAAGCCGTACAACTTTACGTAATAATGGGTTTTCTCCGAACTTCGAAGAACGGAGGAACGCCGACTGATTTTGTCTGTTTAGGAGAGACTAGGTTTTCTTTTGTCCGACCAGACCACTTTGGCCTCTCGAGTTTACTTGGGATTACTTATACTCGCTAAACCGATCGTATGTTCGCAAGGTCTATACAAGAAGCGTAAGATATTTAACCTAATAGCCAATAGCTGTAGCAGTAATGAGGGGGGGCATGTTATCTCATCGCAATGAATGCTGTTATATCTCGCATTCTGAGACCATTCCTCAGTCGGCGGGTCGGGAAGTCGTAAGTATTGGGGTGGGCGAAAGCGGATGGTATGTCGAATTCCTGCCCTCGCATGAGTACTCCGGCGGAGGTACCTGCTCGAATCCCTCTCCTGTTCCCCAAACTTGAGCCTCAGGCTCGTAGTGATCAGCTTTCAAAGTTTGGATACGCTCATTCATTCGTAGCATCAGTTGCCTTAAACATAGCTCTGCAGCCACTTCTTCTGAGGTGGGCGATGGGTGGGTCTCCGAGACATGATCCGCAGATGCGGGGCAAGCAATGTCAATGGTGGGTTCCAACGCTGAGATATGTTGCTGGTGCTGTTGTATCCTGATTGCTTCCTTTCCGTCAGATTTCTGCGAATCGAGGACAACGAGTACAATATGAGCGTCGAAGTCAGTAGCATACGAATCAAGCCTGCTTACCTGCAAATACCCTGCTTCAAAAGCGCGAGGAGCAAGTGTCGAGCGTCGCGAGCGTCGCTGTCGTCGCGGCCGAGATACCAAGAAAAAGGCAAAGAGCAGAGCTAGGAGTATTATAACAGCAGCCAAGCCTCCCGCAATGGCTCTGATTGGAACCTTCTTCGCCGGTGTTTGAGGAGCGGAGTCGTTGTAACGTCCTTGACCCGCACTAGATAGAGGAACAATTGAGGATTTTGTCAATTGCAAAATCGACTTGTTAAACCGTGAAGGTCAATAATGCATGACCCCTTACGAAACGTCCAGATCGAATCCGGCAGGCAAGACCACAAACACTCGACCGTCCGATGTAGTCACATCGAGCCGTGGTGTCGCTGGTGCACCGTTGCATTTCGCAAAGACAGAAAACGTCGCTGGGTCTCCGGATGAGGAAGTCCAGGTGACCTGCACCATTGCACCAAGTAAAACAGGAGGCGGGGGTGGGAAGACTGTAAGTGCCTGGCAAGCCTGGCGGCACAAGGGAAGGATTCTACGAAGATAGTGAGAAACAGACTATGCAAGCAGACTCACGGGCGTGGACCTACAAAAGGTGAAGGAGACCCCAGGCCAACAATGGTGGCATGTCGACGACGGACACTCCCCCAAAGATTTATTCTCGTGTCCTTAAGAAGCGGATTGGCGTGGGGAGAACAACTTCAGAAGCATCCGTTTCAACGGCCACTGCTCATGAAAGTTAAATAGGTGTCTTTAAAGTCCGGGCGGGTTTTTGATGGTAACATCTAAGTGGGCCGTTCTTTTCGCGCACCAGACTCCATCCAGCTGTGCGTATCGTTTATGGTATGCATCCAATCTCAGGACATCTATCTGACAGGATGAAGATGCTCAAGTCGCGCTGCAAGATTTGCGGCATGCCATTGACCAGAAATCAACGCTGCAGCCCTGAGACGGGTTTTAGTCAGTTCTGGTGTTACCGAAGAGAACCACGGGAGTACGTACTGATATGTGATTCAGAAATTTGGTTCTTGGAAGAAATGGCATCAGAACAAGTACGAGAAAGACATATGCAGCGTAGTATCATACATGTTCGTACGATAGGCTAGACCAAGTTGTTCGATGTTCAAGCTTTCAAGAGGTGTGTTTGTGCCATGTGGAACGTCGACGTTCGGAGGAAGCCTCGGTCGTCCGTTTCTGGCTATGGCCCCAGCATGAAACATGTGCAAATACAGGCAATCTAGATCTAATCTTAGATATCCAAAAGTTATCTCAACTTTGTCCACTCGGACCACTCCGAACTCTTCATGTCTGTGCGATCCGTGCTCACCATCGCGGGCTCCGACTCCTCGGCGGGAGCTGGCATTCAGGTAAGACTTTCTCTTCAAATGATTCGTTCGCCCTGAACTTCTAACTTCGAAGAAAGGCGGACCTGAAGACTATCGCGGCACATGGATGCTATGGAACCAGCGCCATAACGGCCCTGACCTCGCAGAACACCGTTGGAGTCCAGGCGGTGCACCCCACTCCCCCCGAATTTATCGTGAAGCAAGTCAGTGAGCACATCGATTCTCCTCATCCTGCGCGTTTTTTAATTGGGGGTCGACCAGATTCATTCCGTCCTCGATGACATCGAGACACACGCGCTGAAGACCGGCATGCTGTATGATGCGGATAACGTACGCGCGGTGGTTAAAGCACTTACAACTCACTACGCGGGGACCGTAATACCACACCTTGTCTGCGACCCTGTATGCGTGTCGACATCAGGGCATAGTCTCCTGGATCCGCAGGCGGTCGAAGTCCTCGTCGACGAATTGTTTCCTCTCGCAGAGCTAATCACCCCGAATAAATCTGAGGCAGAGCTCCTACTTTCGCACCGCGGCATGCCTTCGAAAATCTCAAGTCTTGGGGATATGGTGTCCGCTGCAAACAATCTACTCCGATATGGCTCACAGGCGGTCCTTCTGAAAGGTGGCCATGTCGTAGCGTCGATGAATGAGGTCCAGAGGGTCATGAGTAACTGTACCCAAATCGACGTTATTCGTTATGGTCTTCTCTCTGAGAACATGGAACTCCTATCCCTCGATTCAACGGAGACTCTCGTTTCTAAAGTCGTCGTGGATGTTCTCTGCCAACAAGGAATGAGCACGCTCTTCATTCGGCCGCACCTAGATTCCACCAGTACGCACGGGACGGGGTGTACTCTGAGCTCTGCCATAGCAAGTCGACTCGCTCTTGGCTCTGACTGTGCGTCTATCTGATGTTCGCCATCACAAGTTGCTTCTGAAATTACCTTGCTCTTTTACAGTGAAGGAAGCAGTCAAGCACGCCGTCGCGTATACTTATCTTGGAATCCAAACCGCCGACCCCATAGGACATGGACACGGACCACTGAACCATTTCCATGCCTTAATGCCGAGGACTGTCCCGCGGTATATACCCTTTTCCTCCGCGATTCGTAGTCACGACTTACCACCTGTCTACACTCGGTCGCAGAGCCACTCCACAGAACCGCCACCCGCTTACCCAGCTGCTCATTCAAGGCAACGCAGCAGAGTGGAAAGAATACGTAGAGCATGACTTCGTCAGGCTCCTCGGCCAAGGAACGTTACCTGTCAGCGCTTTCATCCATTTCATCATGTACGGCCAATACGGAACCTACTTCATAATAATGAAGCTAACCAGACTCGCTAACCCATAGACAGGATTACCATTACCTCAAATACTACGCCCGGGCATACGGGTGGGTTTTCATTCATCTGACTGACTTAAGCACCATTGAATAGAGCGGAGCAGGCTTCTCGCGGCCAAGTCGACTTCGTTCGAGGCTATAGGGAGTGCGACACAGACAATCATCAACATCATCAAGGAAATCGACACACACAGGACTTTCTGCGCCTCCTTCGGGATCACCAACGAAGACCTACTGAACACACCCGAAGCGCCTGCAACCACCGCATACGGCGCCTATCTCATTGACATAGGGCTCCAAGGTACACCGCACACTTATCTCGTGTGGCAGGCGGCTCACTCGTCCGACGCGCCAGGGGACACGACGAAGCTACTCATGGCGCTGCTTGCCTGCCTCCTCGGATACGGCGAAGTGGGCTTATGGCTGAAAAAAGAAGCGGCCCTCCCGGAGAGCTGGGTTGTCGTCGACGGAAACCCGTACGCGAAATGGATGGAAGACTATTCCGGAAAGACATATCAAAGCGCGGTCAAGCTTGGGCTGGGTGGGTTTTGCCGCTATTTCAGACTGGAATTTTGTTTTACTGAATGTGAATGGATTCGAAGAATTGATAGAGGCTCGGGCGGCCGCAGATCCTCCGTCGCCGGGACGATTTGCAGAGTGGAAAGAGGTATGGGAACGGTGCACGAGGTTGGAGAAAGGGTTTTGGGACGCTGCGATGGCGGCTGCTTATTAGGACATCGCTTGGACTGTGCAAGAACATGGTATCATTATAAACATATGTAGGATATATCAGTAGAGCAGCTGGCACTAACGGCCATCACCAAGCCTCCTCGAGTTTGACTTCAGCTTCGGTTTTGGCTGATGGGTCGGGTATAGTATAAAGCACAGGCTTCTCTTCCTCGCCCTCAAGCTCGATTTGAAGTTTTGGCGGAGAGTCGGAGGCGGTGGCTTTTGGGGTAAGAATGACACCCTTTCGTACCTTGGATGTGGAGACCTTCTGAGCGCTTGGGCAGAGACCAGCCGCACTTAGATCGCACATATCACATCGGGGGCTGGGTGAAGAGCAAATCGTCTGATGGAAGGAGCTTAGGAATTGCGACACGAGAGGGCGGGAGGGAAAAATACCTGACCAAAACCGACTAGCATATGGTTGATCTCGCGGTGATATTCCGTTGGGAGCCATGACTGCAGATTCAATCTGAGCAGGAGCTATCAGTAGTGATGCGGGTCGATGAGATTGAAATATACCTGGTTTCTTCCGGAGTTTTTGTGGGAGGCTTATGCCATCCCAATCGGTTCGTTATTCTGTGTACATGTACGTCGACGCCAATTCCTACGTTCCTGCAACCAAGATAAGAGAATGAAACAAGAAAAAGAGCGGCTCTTACAGGTTCCACGCAGCATGGAGGGTTAAGAAGGCCATTTTGGGTCCTACGCCCGCCAGTGAGCAAAGTTCATCTACGGTCTTTGGTACGTCAGAGTCAAAGTCATCACGAAGCCGCTGCGCAGCCTTCTTGATGTGCCTACAACAACATGAGCTCCCTTCGCTATAAAATTACCAGCGACATACTCCGTCTTTTTTCGCCAGAATCCGACTTTATTTATGGCTTCTGATATCGTCTTGTCGTCTGCCGCAATCAACGCGTCTACAGTTAGGCTGCCCCCAAGTGCCGCTCTCAGTTTCGAAACAGCCGCATCAGTAACTTCGTCTTTCGTCTGAGATGATAGCATCAACGATATCAATGTTGCGAACCGCATGTTCTATCAGTGCGATAATTTAGAATCTTCAGGGAGAGCATCGAAAAATTGATGGATAAGCGCACCTTAGGCTCAGTTTCTTTGAATTGTGCTTGCTGACAGCCCATGGTGTCAACAGGAGCTTCTATACGCGACCGCATCTCCTTGATCATATTGTACGTTTCCTGCCATTTCGGTGGTGCAGGGTGCGGTACCTCAAGTGCCTGTTGGATGGGTTTAGATTTTCGAGGTGACTTTGCCCCCGCTTTTCTGGGAGTCGAGGACGCAGACGCGGTGGTTTCGACCTTCACAGCTTTAACCTTCTTTACAACACTGTCGATAGTTCCTTCGACCTCTGGCTCTCGTTTGACACGTTTCGAACGTCGTGGTGATGCAGGGTCCGCGTCGAACTCGAACAGAGTCACCTCAGCATGATATGGGCTCGCACGCGCTGCGAGGGTCTTCGCACGCGTTGAAAGAGCCCTCTTGACTCCAGCCATCGTTGGACGTCGGGAAATGGAAGAAATAATGGTATGGGCAAGGTATAGGATGGTGGCGGGAATTGAAAGAAGTGCAAACCTGAGATAACCCAGTTTGGCTAGGCTCCCGAAGTGACGAAATTTATTTCGGCAAGTTGGCCTCATGTGGCCCTGGTCGCTCCTCCATCCTTCTTCCCTCCTTTCCTTTCTTTCTCCCATATTCGCCTCCCGGATTCTACGCCCAACAACTATACTGGCTGCTCGTTGCTGTTTACTCAGTTTTCAAGCTTTCCGTCCGGTGGACAGACATTTGACAGGAGGCCTTCTGCGTTCGTTCCTGGTGACAGCGGGTTACTTTTCTCAGCCGTCCAGCACTCGCCTATTTGTCGAAATTCAAAGCGCCCAATGCTTATCAACATATTACCCCCAGTGGAGGACGCAAATATAGCCGCCGTGGTTTTTGCAGTCATCTTCGAGGACTTGTCGGACGACCTCTCGTTTCCGCCGTCATGGCTGAACAAGCTGCAAAATTTACAACACGATGAACTCGAGCTTCCCAAGGTGATACATGCTTTGGACAAAGCAGCCAGCATCATATGTCTTTTGGAATCCGTTACTTTCGACCTTTCGACCAGGGTCATCTCGGCCCAATTTTTGGATGGCTCTGTAGACCAATGGCCGCTCGCGGCAGCATCTTGTGTGGCGACCTTGGAGAGGATAGTCTTTGATGTCAACGAATCGTCGCTCGCCATCGAACAGGAACAGGAGAGGGAAAAGGAAGAGCGGGAGAGGGAGAAAGAACGGAAGCGTCTTGAGTCGATTCCGCCCCCCTCATCTATGAAGGTCACACGACACAAGAAACAGAGGTCTTTACTCATGACCTTCGTTGCGTGCGTTACCCCCTCGTCCTGTATTCTTTATGCTGATGTTTCTTTGATAGGTCTATCATCCCGCTCTACAATCCTTCATCTCAATCACGTCTTCCAACACCCCCGCCTACTCTCATCAGTGAAAGGAAGCCCATCTCGACAGTGTCACCCCGTGATCGTCGAAGGCGAGCGCGTTCAGAATTGGTCGACGCTTTTCGCAGATACGCCCTAAGCGAGCTCTCTTCACGCTTTCCCCGTGGTGGCTACTATTCGTGGATAATCCAGAGTATGCTCCGGAAAACCACTGAGAGCATGGAATATCTCGTCAAGCAGGCGGGTGCTGGCGCAGGCTCAGACTCCATCTTCCATTACTCGCCTGAAGAGCCCGAGTTTTTTTCGATCACCGCCGCGTCCCTACCGCCAACGCCTTCAGTGTCTGATGATGATGGCGAGACCCTTGATACTGATACTGATGGGAGTTCCGTCCACACCCCTTCTTCGTCTCATTTCAATACCCTCCGATCCATCTCGCAAGCGCCCGACTACTTCCTTAACCGTCAAAATCATGCCTCCGGACCCCCTCGCCGCTTCCTCTCAGAAAGCGACCACGCTTTGTATACGAAGCAGGCGGCGTTGACGAGCCGTCTTCGCCGGCTTTTAATTGTCGATAACACTCGTCGAGAACAGGAGGCTGAGGATATTAAGCACCATTATACTGTGTTGGAGATCCGTAGTCGGCGGCGGGCATGGCTAAACAAAGCGTTGGTAGGAGGTGTCCGGAGTGAAACTTCTGACATGGGCATGGCCATGCCGTTCAGAAGTTCGCCGCTGGCATCGCGGTCATGGTCAAGCGAGGAATACGAGTATGCGCCAAACGAGCCTTTTCCTATTTGCGAGCGGTCTGAATACGACGACTACGACAAAGCGGAGCTGAGGATGAAACGGACGAGGCGGAGCACTGTCACTCGGCTCTTCCCCGTGAGCGAGGAGGAAGACGATGACGATGAGGACGAGGTGCTGAATGCGAGGGAATTGGAGCTTCAATTCGATGGGTTTGAGGTCGACCTGGAGGGTGGTGTCATCTGTGAGGATGATGGCACTGATGATCTCGATGACGGGCAGGGTATACGGGTCGCGTTCGAAATTGAAAGGCCCCAGATACGTCCGCGGACCCGCACGAGCAGCATGTACAAGCATCGCCACCATGTGCCGCCGCCCTCTGGACTTGGGGTCGCTGTGACGCCGGAGCAGCAGCTCCCGTCTTCATCGCTGCTGTACCAGCCGTTGTCTCTCGACACGAACGCGTCGCACCATGGAGTTGTGGACTGTTCTCAGCCTCCCGTTTACACGGAGGTTGACGTTAACCTGAACGTCGGCCAGATGGATCTTACTGGCTATGGGGGATTCAGCAAGTATTCGGAGGACGAGTTCACGCTATCGATGGACCTACCGTTCAGTGTGCGCAAACAGGATCGCGATGTTCTGGCGAATAGGCGGCGCTTCAGTGTCGGCTCGGACTACGGATGGTTCTTGTCGAGGCTGTCTGAACCACCAGGAAATCTCCGGGGTCGGTGATCAGGTCCCACCGCCTGCTTCAGCACCTCCTTATAATCTTCCTTTCCTCTTTCATCGGAACCCAGGGCTCAAACTATAATCACTACCAGCACGTACACCATACCCCAGCAATCTACGAAATGCTCTCATCATTTTGCCTTCTCAACAAGCAATCAATATATCAACATCAAGAACGAAACCAACTATCATCATCATCACCATAATTATTTGCTCCATCCTCGTCCGACTCAGCATTCCCTTCATTGCACAAAACATTTTGGATTTTTGACTTCTGTATTATATATATCACCGTCGCCACACAGCCCCCGTCACATCACAGGACCCTCACTCGCCATCTTGCTTCGCTTTGAACCAATTCTTCGCATTCGGAGATCTAGAAACTTTTGCTTGATTTCTTTTACACGATCATAGTTTCAGTCGCATTGCTTTGCAGATTATATTACTATCTACGATATCTTCGTCCCCCAACACATACCACTCTCTAAGTTATACCGGATAATATGTCCCATATCTACCCCACGCTCGTTTCAATCATTGCCCTTCCTTGTCCAATATGCAATTACCTCCTTTCAGGGGCTTTTCCGCTGTCTTATCTGATCACCTGAACGCGCCTAGCTACACGTTATGTTATGTTATAGTACACCCAGCGGTCCAATTCCTGAACAAGGGCGTTCCCGGAAGTATCCCGACGTACAAGCAAGCGGGTACGTCATCGTCCCGGATCCTATCAACTCCGTTCGCCGAGCTATTCGAAGTCCCAGAACGTCTGACTAAGGAGTCAAGTAGGACAAAAAGCAGAGTCAGTTATTACCACTACTGTGTATGAGCCAGTGTAAGGGGAGAGAAGGGACATAAGGTTTGTTCATGAAATACACTGATGTGACCTCGAACACGAATTCGGCCAGGAGATTAACTGTTTTTCTGCTAGCAAGGAGAGTCCTCAGATCTGCAGCTGCATTCTGAGGGAGACCCACACTGAATGTGGGAAGGTCCCGAGTGATCTTCTCCATGAAGGTTGTTCTGAGATCAACGAGAGGTTGATGATCAGAGCATACGAGAAGGGCGTGCTCGGGGGACTCGGTCTCCTTTTTACAGAATCGACACAGTCTCTGGCTGGGGTCAATTCGCGGCCGTCGAGAATCGAGCCATCGTAGTCTTTCCAAAGAAAAAACATGGTCAGACAGTAAAACTCTGGTGAGGGCTACACGGTGCTCTCTATGGGTAACACTGAGATAGTGTCAGAAGTACAGAGTTTGATGTCTTGGCCGCTTGTCTCCATCAGGCTCAACCCGATTTCGAAGCAGATACAGTTTTGGCGACGACTCAATTGCATTTTGGAGATGCTTTTCAGCCCCGGATTGTACCTCCTTGATGAGTGCTTCAATCTTCTTTGTAGAAATGGTTGCAAGATCAGGGAGATCAATGCGGAAAGGTAGGTTTGATAGGACATATAGCAGGTCCATAACCCATGAAGCATTTCCAGCCTCGGCGAGAGATAGTGAGTCTTGGAAAGCACGACGTGCGTACCTATCCGGGGGCAGAGTCACAAGATATCTCAGATACTTGAGGGCGAGAATGAGTCGACGAAATCTAAGTGGCAAGATAGCTGTCTCTGTGAAGAGAGGGGCGAGCATGCTTGATTGAGAGTTAAGTCCAAGGGCCCGTCGCAAAAAACTGTGTTGGATTGCTTCTAATTTCTTTCTGAGTACCTCATCGATGTCCAAACAGACTTCACAGCCATGAATGAGATGGGGATCGAGAAGCGCAGTATACAGTCTTCGAGCTTCCCAAGGTGGAATAGTGCCAACCTTGGATTCCAGGGCAAAGATCATTCTTCCGACCAGCTGTGCTTTGCTTGCTTTTTTGTTGTAGTGTTCAATAAAAATATTTCGAGCAGTTGAGCGAAGAGTGATGCCAACATATGTTTCCTGGGTCTCCTCCACATGAGGAACGAGTTGTGGAATCAAGCCAGAAGGACGGCCGTCGCACAACCATGAATTGACATGGATCTCAGAGGGAAGATGACTAATTGATCACGGGCTGCTGCGTTTTGAGAGGTTTTGAGGTGAGACTCAGGCGCGCGGTATTGTAGTCACAGATATTGTTCCCTTGTTAAGTCTGAGACAATGAAGCGGGCGGGCGCATCATGGTGGTCAGGACTGATGAAAAACCGCGGACGGCGAGCAGGGAGGATCGTTGGACGTCAGACAGTATACACGGCACATCTCATGGAGCACAAGCAAGGTCGCTCGATGCTCGAAAGTGGCCCGTGACGAGGATATCCCTGAGCTGTGCTTCGCGGAACAGTGTTGCTCCCGAAGACTGACTTGACATGGTGCTCGCAAAGTGCTTCGGGTGTACAAGAAAAGTTGGGTATTTGGGGTATACTTAAGGTGGCTCAAGTGAGGTGTTTCAAACAGATATTCACGCGCTCTCGATGCATTCTGCTATGCAGGGCAAGGTAGAGTTGGTTCGGAGTGTCACTTTTCACTTTTTGATTATGGTGGCCTGATACAGTAATTTCCTGAAGCAGACGACGCAGGTGGGCCCTACGAGCGGAGGACAGTGTAAGTGAAGGTTTCAAGAGATAGTCTCGCGCTCTCGAAGCGTTCTGCTAAGCAGGGCAACGTAGAGTGGGTTCGAAGTATCACTTTTCACTTTTTGATGATGGTGGTTGTATGTAATTTGTAAATTTGACAAGCGGGATATTTTCCCACACCTATATACCTTGCTTGGACTCATTGTCAAGCGCCACTGTGTAGATCTGGCTTTCTCGTCTTTTCCTTTTTCATCAAACAAACCAGCCCTCAACTTCTTCTTGGGGCATATGCCAAATCGCGGTAAAAATCGGGCCTCGAAGCCCAATCAAGCGACCGCCAACGGGGCGCATGCCGAGTCTTCAAGTTCTGGCAGCACGAATGGTGTTCCGTCCCGTGCTGCGATGGAGGAGGCTGTTTTGAGACGGGCTGAGAAGCGCAAGGCTCGGGCTGCTGAGAAGTCGGCTGACCTTGAAGCCGAGAAAAACGTGGTATGTTCGAATGGCTGCCCACGAACGACCCGATTTTTCAGTTCTACTACGTAGGGAAACGAGTTGTTCAAAGCCGGGAGATATGCGGAAGCTGTGAATGTTTACTACGAGGCACTCAATATGTTTGGCTCAAAGGCAGTACTGTACTCAAACCTTGCTGCTGCATATCTAAAACTTGAAGAGTACGTTTCGTATTTTAACAGATCCTCGCCTACATATTCTAATTCGAAGAATCCCAGCTATGACCAGGCTGAAGAAGCAGCTACGAAAGCGTTGATTTCTGACCCACTTATGCTGAAGGCTCGATACCGCCGTGGACTGGCTCGGAAGGGCATGTACTATCTCAAGGCAGCCATAGCAGGTGCGTCGTGAGCGGTGCTCCAATGTTGCCGAACTCACCTAGATGTCTACTGTAGATTTCGAGACTGTTCTTCGGCAGGATCCCACCCGGACAGAGGCCCGAGAGCAACTGAGAATTACTCAAGCACTTCATAATGAGATTGAAGACGGTGAAGACGATAGCGATGAAGATGACTTCGGCATGGCTTCTAAATCCGATAATTGGCCCGCCTACGATGCTGACCCCTTGACGGAAACCGAACCAGAATCTGATTCAAGTGACTGCCGGCATGTTGGTAACAACTTTCCTTGTCGTTTCTACAACCACGACGGTTGTTCGAAAAAGGATAATTGTCATTACTCCCATGCTCCTGATGAAAAGAGTGTGCGGGATAAGCTGTCAGTAACTGTCCTTATACTTTCGCTCAGCCGCTGACCGGCCTCCAGGGGAAGAAATGTTTGCACCCAGTTCCTCTTTGGGGTGTGTAAATTTGGTGCGGCGAAATGTGTATACTCGCATGACAAGACGTACTTGCCTCATGGGTGGTGGGACGACGAAGACGAGGTGGCGCGTATGAAGTTGTTACTTGCGCACATGCCAAGCGATACACCTGGGCCTTCAGACCGAAGGGAACACGTCGAATACACTGGATTTGCAACAGTGGTTGAAGAGACCAGCACGGGGCAGACCTCGCCTTCGACCGCGAAACAGCAAACTGCTGAGCCTTCAGACCGAAGGGAACACGTCCATTACACTGGATTTGCAACAGTGGTTGAAGAGACCAGCACGGGGCAGACCTCGCCTTCGACCGCGAAACAGCGAACCGCGACCTCAGACCCCTTCGACCGACCTTTTGTCCTGCTCATGGCCCTGGATGGCGATCCGAACGAGGACTACAAGCAGCCGACGCTTGCAGCACTTCAAGCAAAGATGGAGATGAAGAAGGCAGTTTCATCCAACGAGGCCTTGGCACACCTTGCTTCCCCGAACCTCGCTGGCGTTTTCGTAGCTGATGCAGCTCTCGCAACACGCAAACACTCACAGGTGCTCGTTAAGGTGGTCGAATACGCTAGAGGTGGGGGATCTGTAGTCTTGGGAGGGTCTTTCAGCTCGTTCATTCGTCCTACCGACATGGCCAGATTTTTTGCGGATTCGTGGGGCGTTGCATGGAAAAGCGGCGCCTATCATCGTACAACATTCTCATTAAACCCATCACATGAGCTCGCCAAGTCCCATCCGGCCTTGCCATCGTCGTATAGCATGAAGGCCCTTCATGTCCAGGGCATTACGCCCGGCGCCGCCATCTACGAGGAATCGGGCGCCAGTCCTACACAATCTCCTGCTGTCCAAATACGTTTCGGAAAAGGGCACATGGGCTACATTGGTGATGTCAACTGGGAAGCCGGTTCTATTAAGCTTCTTCTGGCTATGCTTCACTTGTGGATTTCTCCTCTATCGCCATCACCAGCGAAAACGCCAAGTAACGCTGCACCAGCTACGCCAGCCAAGACAACAAATCAGGGTGCCTCCCAGACCGTCGAAAAGAACAAGGCAGGCCCAAGTAACACCCAAGGGACAACTCAGAAACAAGGACCTGCAGCATCAAGTTCGTCGAGCCAACTTTTCGTTCTGCTGCTAGCTCTAGATGGGGACATTGTGGAGGCATACAAGCAGCCAACTCTTGCTGCTATTAAAGAGAAGACGCCTGTGAAGACGGCCACCTCGAACGCGGACGCACTTACACACCTCGCTTCTCCTAACCTTAGCGGTGTTTTCGTCATCGACGCAGGAATCACGAAACGTCAGTCCTCGCCGGTTGTCACCAAACTCGTCGAGTATGCCAAAACTGGTGGATCTGTCATCATCGGCGGGTCATTTAGCTCCTTCGTCAGACCGACAGACATGGCGACGTTTTTCGAGAAATCTTGGGGTGTTAAGTGGAAACCCGGCTCTTACCACCGCACGACGTTCTTCCTTAACCCCGTTCATGAAATGGCGAAGGCGAATCCATCGTTACTGGCCTCTTATAGCATGAAGGCTCTCCACGTCAAAGACACCCCTCCTGATGTTATGGTGTACATGCCCACCCAGCAATCTCGTCTGGAGAGCTTGGTATTCTCCCCTAACCCAGTGACTATCCTTAATGAATCGCCCGCCATTCGGGCGCCTATTGGCAAAGGTCGTCTGGGCTACATCGGAGATGTGAACTGGGAAGCAGGATCGGCGAAGCTCGTGCTCGCCATGTTAGGATTACTGGACCCCCCGGTTGTACCACCGCCTCAGGCAACTCCGTCCGCCAGCATTCCCCCATTCGTACCGCCTGCTCCAAAGACAACGAGTCAGACAGCCCCCGCGGCCTCCGTACCGACGTCGAAACCTGCCCCCAGCACACAGAAGCCCGTTCCAGCTGATTCGAAGCCGCCATCCGCAGCACCTAGGTCAACCTCCGCGAAATCGTTTGTGATGTTGCTATCTCTGGATAATGAGGACTGCTTTGCTACGAGCCACGCACACTGCCTTTCCGCTCTTTGCGACAAAGTGAATACCTACCAAGCTCTGACGGCCTCAGATGCCCTCTCAAAGCTACCTTTGGCCAATCTGGCTGGTGTCTTCGTCACAGACGCGGGTATAGTCAAGCCCGAGCATGCCCCGGTTCTATCGCGACTCGTCGAGTACGTCAGATCCGGCGGCTCCGTGGTGGTAGGCGGTTTGTTCAGCACGTTCGTGTTGGCCGAGGACATGAACGCGTTCTTCAAGAATACATGGGGCTTGCCCTGGAAAGGAGGCTCGTATCACTTCGCAAGGTTCTCCCTCAACGCGCTGCACGAGATCGCCACGAAAAACTCGTCATTAGCGGCATCATACAGCATGAAGGCCCTACATGTAGGAGGAATCACTGCCGGGGATGTGTTGTATTTCCCGGTGGACGATCTCCAGCTCCTGGCGAACACTTTTATGGACATCAATGACCACTCTGAATCTCCAGCTGTCCAGAGACAGATTGGCAGCGGATACTTTGGGTACATCGGTGATGTGAATGCTGAGCCGGAGACGACGGATGTGATATTGGCGATGTTGGGTTTGTTGGATGCTCCTGATGCCACCGAGAGTGCGAAGCCTGCGCACGTTGATGTACCCAAGTCACCAGCGAACACTGCAGTGCCGAAGGTAGCTGTATCAAAGCAGAAGTCGACCAAGGCCGCTGGGCCAACCTCGCGGCCGTTTGTGATGGTTCTGTCATTCGGGAACGAGAAATTCTTCGCTGGCGTGCAAGGCGACCTCCTAAACCTGCTGAGAAGCAAGCTCGAGGTGCTACATGGCCTCTCGAACGAACGCGTCATCGAGCTCATCGGATCCCCTGACCTAGTCGGGATCCTAGTCACCGAAGCCGCAGTCGCCGACTCCGAGAACGGATATCTCCTGGGTAAACTCGTTAACTTCGCGAAGGCTGGTGGGACAGTCGTCCTGGGCGGTTCGTTCGGGGCTAACATGAGGTTCGATAAGATGGGGCCCTTCTTCCGGGAGTCATGGGGCGTACCATGGGAGGCGGGGAGTTATACGGGTGCCGACATCACGGTCAATAGCAAGCATCACGTTGTGAAGATGAATCCCGGTATGCCTTCGGATTTCCGGATGAAGGCCCTCCATGTCATGGGTGTCACCCCCGAAACTGCGGTGTATCTGCCAGCTGCTGGGGAAGTGGAGGGATCGCAGGCGCCGGTCACACTGGCCCAGGTCGGAAAGGGGTACCTTGGCTACATTGGAGACGTCGGGTTGCAGGACGAGCACTCGAAGATTGTGCTTGCGATGTTCGGGTTGTTGAAATGATTTGTTGTGTTTGATTCAATTTATACCGGTATGTGTATTAAGGCTTCGTTGGAAATTGTGCTAATGGTATGTCTACAGACCGCTAATGCTACAATGCGGATAGTTTTACCTATAATTTAGTACTGTATCAAATTTACCCCGCTTGTGCATGCGAGGGCTTCGACGCTTGCACCAGGGCGTCGTCATATGGGGGAAGAGCTGCTGGGGTGGTGCGTCTTGGAGAGTGCCTGTTGCTATTTAATATGCCATGGACTAGTCATGTCTCTGGTTGTTTCCCTTCCGGACCGCCGTTTCTTGCGAGGTCTGTCGTCCAGGTCGTCGATAACCTACGATAAATTAGGAATTTAATGTTAATCAGGTAGAGCAAAAGAGACTTGTATGTACCTCCGCTGGCCGTTCGATTTGCAACGAGTCATCTGGGTCTTCAGTCCGTTTTGCTTGCCTTACTTGTTTCGCCAGGATCTTCAGTTTCGTGTTCAATATGTGTATCTGCGGGATATGAAGTTAATCTCGTGCCAAGCAATCAGGGTATCCAGGACGCTGACTTGTTTATCCTTCTGTTCAAGCGAGTTACGCGCCATCTCGAGTTCTTTCTCCTTGTTATCTCGAGCCCTCCGATATCTCTGTATAGTCTGATCCGACTGCGCCCTTTGGCGCTGTGCGCACAGCCCTATGTCTGCCGCCTCCTCCGCCGCAGCCAGCGCGGCTTCAAGGTTCGCATTGGCGTCATGTAACTGATTTCGAAGGTCGACGACTTCGGATCGCATCTCCCTCGTTTCTTCCAGCCTATCCTTCAGATAGTCCCGGTCTGCGAGGGCGGTGGCCTTTTCTTCCCTCTCGCACTCCAGCTCTGCTCTCAAAGGATAAAGTCGTTGTTCTAGCTCACGTGCAGCGTTCAGCAGGGACTTCTGATTTAATTATGTTATAGTTAGCGTTATAATCGACCTTCGAGTGCGAGCAGACCCACCATTGTACGATCGTCCGCGGTCTTTGCCTCCTGTCTGATCTTCTTAGCAGCTCGAAGAATACTGCCAGCAGGGGTTTCTACGTCAATCTGACGCAGGCCGTCTACGACGTTTACGGGCTTTGCAGCTTCAGGTTCCACAAACGTAATATAGATCCGTTGCGGCTCCTCGCCCACCTCCAATACACGGCGGCAAACACAACATTTGGCAATTTTGCGGGTCGCAGCTAGATGTTTGGCTAGGTTTTGCAGACAAGAATGGCAGAATCCGTGGCCTTATGCATTTATTCAGCAAACCACGCGTCGAAAACGCGTCGAAAGAGGTCGATGTACTAACCACAGACCATATAGAAGACCAAGTCCTCAATCTGGAACCCATCTTTGCAAATGCCGCACATACCCAGGGGCTCTGTCCGCATCTTGAGTTTGTATCTCCTTCAAGCGCGATTAAATGGGTTGGAGAAGGGTATAAGGAAGCATAGAGGTCTAGCGCGTAGCCTCCAAACTTGATTCAATGGTGGTGGTCGCGGTAGAACTGCAGTGGCACGTGCATTGTTCCAATACGCGTCAACGGCCCGCTCGCCGCTGCTTGCTCGTGTTATAAACACAAGGCAATACCCTCAGAAATTTGAATCTACCTTGACATCCGCTGCTCCGTTCAACAGCCCTAGCATCCATCCCAACCTACCCATGTCTTCCTCAGAATCCTCCTCCTCATCACCAGAACCCGAGATAGCGAAAGTAACCAAACAGATCAAGGAAAAAGGGAAGAAAAAAGCCGTTTCACGCGGCGGTGAACAGGGCAAGAATGAAGGCGTCGATCCGCACTGGGACTACAAGCCTCCAGCGGGCGCTACTCTTCTTCAAAACGTAGGGGATGCGGGAGAATTCGACTGGGATGCCCTCGCGAACGATGACGATCTCGAGTTGTGGCTGATTCGCGTGCCAGAAAGTGTGCGTGACATGTTGTATTGTACAGTCCCTTAGGGTATGTGCTAATTATCCTCGGTGTATCTATAGGTGAAACCGAAGTATTTGGAGAGTACGACGATAGAAGTTCCACCCGCCCCGAAGACGTCACGGACGGGCACGCTCAAACGCAAGCATGCGACGTTCGATATATGGTCCGTCGGCGATGACGATGAACACGGTATCGGCGGCGAGGAAATCAAAGGCCTCTCGTGTCTTCTGCCACGAAAAAGCAAGAAGGGGAAGCTATATCCCGGTACGTGCAGCGAGAACCTTCTACAAAGGACTGCTCTGACCGCTAATCCGTCCTACAGCACCGAAGCCAATTGCGCGACATATAGTCTTCTCTGCGCAGCCCGTAGCACCGACTCCCGATCCCTCATCAACGGGGCCTATAGAGCCCTATGCCAGAACGCCACGAGAAAACCATCCGAAAGAGGCGCTCACACACAGATTCCTGCCGTTCGGGTCTACGAATGGCGTCCAGGAAGCAGATACAAGCACCGACGTGCAAATGGCTGTCGATACCCCCGCGGCTCCTCCGTCACCGACACAGAAAAAAACCAAGCATACGAAAGCCGAGTCTCCAGAGGTAGACACGAAGAAAGCGAAAGGGAAGAAGAGGAAGGGTGATGGGGAGGCGCCACCGGAGAAGAAACAGAAAAAGGCAAAGACTTCATGATACCTGCCTATCACATTTTCTATACCTCTCTCTATCACGAGAATTACACTTCTTGACATTCCACCATCTATGAGTCCAGAAGAAAAACAACTCGATCAATAGAGAGCAGATCGGGTGAGTATGCAACGTACAAACTACAAAAACGTATGGAGAACAGGGACATGCACAATGAAGGAATAACGTTATTAAAAGAGGTGTCAAATGCGTAGAAGCCCATAGCAGATTTCGATGCATATGCCGATGAAACAATCACCCCACATCCATCTCATTGCCCTGCTCCCTCGCTTTCCCCTTACTCCCCTCAGTCCGTGGCGGAGGCGCGGGCTGCGACTCAAACTCCTCCAGATTCCCGTGACTGAGCATCTTCCGGACCTCTTCATCCACGCCCTGATACACACTCTCCAACGGGAACCCCCACACCCTCCCCGGCTGCTCCCTCTGCTTCTCCTCAAACACCCTTCCCACCTCATCCACCCACTGCCTCCGCGTATCCACAAGCTGCTTCAGCTGGTCCGTGATGCGCAGCTGCATCTCATCGTCCGTCTGTAAGCCCAGTGCGGCGGGGCAGGGCCCGGGGAGGACACCGGCGCCGGTAGAGGGGACACCGTTGGCTGCTTCGAGTGAAGGATCGGATTTGGTGTGTTTCTTCTTCTTGGAGAGCTTGGGCACATCTTTGCGCTGGAGCTTGGCGTAGGTGTTGGTGATGTTCTTGTCGATGGAGTCGCGTAGGTCGAGGTATTCTTGGTACCCGAGTCTGTCGCGCGCGATGGAGACGAGTCGTGCTCTTCGTGCTTTGTTGGTTGCTACGACTGTGCGGAGCTCGCGCTGCGCGTGGCGGAGGGCAGTCGCGATGGGGTCGTCCACCTTTTCCGAGTAGTCGGGCTACGCGCACATCTTCAGACAAAAAAACAAAATAGTAAGAAGGCAGGAAAAACCTACCACCCCGTCCAACAACCCATGATACCGCATCGTATCCCTAATCCGCACCTCCAAATCCGTAACATTCAGCCTCTCCCTCCTCGCCGCCGCCGCCCCACTCCCCCCGGGCCGCCCCTCCATCGCATCCTCCGCCGCCTTCACCCCCTTCCACACCGTCAAATCCGGCATCGGCAACAACGCACTGATCACCCGCTCCGTCAACGGCCCATGCCCCCTCTCCTCCGTCACCAGATCCGCCTCCATCAGCGTCGATGGATCCCACTTCGGCGTCGGCGCTGCAAAGTCCGACTGTCCCGCCCCCGCCCCCCCTGCCATGAGCACAGGGGGTATGGAGATGAGCCCGGCGTCCTGGTCTTCCCATACCTCGAGGTAGTGCCGCCCGAGCTTGGGCAAGATGTACGGCTCGACCTCGTCGTTGGTGTGTTCCAGGAACCCGACGTCTTCTTCGCGGATGGGCCGCATCCACGGCTCGATGCTGCTGTAGAATGTGTGTACGGTGATTTGGGAAGGTTGTTTGGATCGGCTGAAGTCTTCGGTTACTTCGGTCGGTTTGGAGGGTCCGGGTATCGGGGGTGGGGGTATTGGGGGGCGTGGGGGGAGGAGGGCGTAGGGTTGTGGGACGCTGAAGTCGGGCCCGCCTTGGGTCTGTGGATTCAGGGCGTTAGTTGGGGGGAGAGGGTTATGGTGATGACGCACCTTCAGATGGGATTGGGATGTTGAGGCGATGGATTTCTGGGCTTTGGGAGGTGGGTGGATTTGGACCTGAGGTGCGGGGGGTGTTGATTTCCGCGGTCGCTGTAAGTCTAGGTGTGGTGTTAGCTATGTCGGTTAGAAGGATGAGAGGGGGCATTACCGCGTTCGGCGTCGCTGTCTTCGAATTCACGTTTCCGTTTTTTCTTCTTCTTCTTGAGGTCTTCCGCAGCGCTGAATGGATTATCAGTCGCTTGTCACATGGATATAGCTTGCGACTTACGATCTACGGGGATCAAGTGACGACCGGCTCGACGCCGGTAACGAATGCACGGGATGCGAGGACAGGCGGGGCTTAGTTTTGTGTCCGTTGTACGGAGTCACTGACTTCACATCATCGACGTCCAGAGAGGGCGTGACTGAGGAGTTGGTGTGTCCCATGGACGAGCGTGTAGTGCCACATTTCGAATAGATATCAAGTATAGCATTTTAATTGGCATGCACATGAAGAGGCCGATTTCCAGTTCATAGGTGGGTAACAAAAACCCATGTGCATGGAAGAATGTCATGGTACGGAGGCAATTTGGAAATCGGGAACGGAGGTGGGACATATAGAATATCAGAAATTGAACGACGCGTATCAGCGGAATACACGTACAATCACGTTCGCGTTTGACTTTATCAATCGCCTTCGCCTTTCCCTTCTCCTTCTCCTTCATACGGCGCATAGACTCTTCGATAGCCTTCAGATCCTCGCCGGCCTTCTTCGACCGAGCGAGGCTCATCTTCCTGAGTTCTCTGAGCTCATCATGCAGCAGCTCAAGGTCATTCGTCGGAGGAATGGAGTCCGGGGCCTTTTTGAGGAGCGAAGATTGGATAGGAGTCGGTAGATAGTACGCTGTTAATTTGGACGCCATTTCTCGTGAAATTGGCCTTATTCCTCGTTGTACGAGGTCGGTCGCCGGCCCAGGGCGCAATATTAGGGCGCTGGATCCAGATTACTGGAAATTAGAGCAAGTTGTCCTGCGGGTTCTCGAGATTTCGAGCCCGCCGCGGTCGTGATTCAAGGTCGGGAACAAGGTGCGAACACTGGGTTTACATCACGGGTTCATTGCATAATACTTCGCACGGGCTTATCACATTGTAGAAAATAAATAATAAATAAACTATTCTAGGCAACCGCAACCCATGCGCGACTCCTGCTGCTGGATTCTCGCTGCACCAGCGTCGCCATGAACTCGCAATCACCAGGGAACGCGCAATTACCAGGGAACGGCTCTTTAGAAGATGATATAGAGATGATTGGTCTCGAGGATGTGGTTAAGAGGCCACACTCGCCGCTGCAGCAAAACGGCCATGGCACACGCTGGCAGGACCTAGACGACGAGGACGACGAGGACGACGGCGAAGACACCAGCCAGGCTCTCCTTGGTTCGCCACAACGCGCTCATGCTCGCGCGCAAGTTGTCAATTCTGTCGGAAAATTATGGCCGCAAATTGGCAATATCGTCATCGAGGTACGTGTCAAACGTATCTCCCATTCCCGCCACTGAATGTCTTTCAGAGCGCACCTACCCTTCTCTTCACGACCATAGGCCTCTTGTTTACCGGGGAGCTGTTGGATCAGGTTTCCGTAAGTTGTCTGTCACGAGAATATCTGCAATACCATGGACCCTCATACCCTCTTAGCGCTGGCAAGCCATGAAAGAGGTCCACCAGCTCATAATGATTATACCCGTGGTTTTGAACCTCAAGGGAAACTTAGAAATGAACTTATCCGCCCGCCTCGGTACCGCCGCTAATGTCGGCGACCTCGACGACCCAGCCCTTCGCAGGTCTCTTATTTTCGGCAACTTGTCCCTGCTGCAGGTGCAAGCTGCGGTCGTTTCGTTTATCGCGGCGTGCGTTGTATTGATACTCGGCCTCGCTCTCCCGCATGTCGCTCCGGGTGCTTCACTCGCTGCCCCATTAAATAATACCTCTCCAACGAATATGACGGCGCGTGCCATTGCTCATGTCCTGGAATCTGGTATCCTTGATTCCAGAAGACCCATCCCTCTCCCCAAGTCTGATGATTATGGTGCATTTACTTTCACACAGTGAGTCATTTCCGTTGCTCTTCTTCCCGTCGTCTAACTCCTTACCCAGCCTCGTCATGGTGGCTTCTACGGCTATGACTGCGGCGTGCATGTCTAGCATAGTTCTCGGATCTTTCATGTGCACGCTTATCGTACTCTGTAGACGCTACGGCCGGGATCCCGGTGAGCCCCACCACCAACTTGACCGCCTCCCGGACCCTCACACATATTTCTTGCAGATAACATCGCGCCCCCTGTTGCCTCCTGCCTAGGCGATCTCGTTACCCTTTGTTTCTTCGGCGGTACCTCCACTATATTAATTAGGGTCATCAACACCCCCATCCCCTTGTTTCTCGGCATCTTCATCGTCGTCTTCGCTGTCGCCTGCTTCGTGCTCACAATTCGGAACAAACACGTCCGGCCACTGCTTACCCAGGGCTGGACTCCACTCTTCGGCGCAATGGTCATCAGCACCGGGACGGGTATCGTGCTCGACAGATTTGTTAGCCGATACGAAGGCTTCGCTCTCCTCGCCGTCGTCATCAGTGGTATGTCGCCCCCCTTCTCTCCTCTATTGAAGACTGACTATATGCTCTGCCACATCCAGGCTTACCAGGAAGCGTTGGTTCGATCCTGGTATCCCGGCTATCCACATCTCTTCACGCCGCAGCGCTAGCCATATCACCCATCTCGACCCGCAGCGCGACCGGCAGGAACGCCCCGGAACCAAGCACAAAACTCGTCATGTTCACTCTCCTGTTCGTCACACTTCCCGTAGAAATCATATTCCTCGCCGTTCTCCGCGGCCTCGGCTGGCTGCACCTTCCCTTCATATTCGTTGCGTTCTCTATTGTATTCTTTTTCTTCGCCGTACGTCTTCTCCTCTCACTATCTGAAAGTTCCCGCGCACTGGCTGACATGTGGTCTCTGGTAATGACAGGTGTTGATCTCTCTGTATGTCGCCAAGTTTCTCACCAACTTCCTCTGGTCCAAGGGACGGGATCCCGATATGTACGCCCTCCCCATCCATTCGGCACTCATGGACCTCGTGGGCCAGATCCTCCTAGCAATCTGCTTCGAAATCGTACAGCTCTTCGCAAAGACTCCTCATATGCGGTCTTAGGTCCCCTCATCCTCATTCCCTGGGTCCGAGACTGCAAATATACCCCATAGAAATCGGACTTCCGCACGATCGCACTTGCATTGCCATGCATCAAAACATATTTATTGCTATGATAATAATATCGAATCACGCCCCTTTCTCGATCACGACCGCGACTCTACACACACAAAAACCACAGGATGGCGAAATCATATTCATGAATTGTGGGACATGGCAAAGTCCTTGAACCATACATATTGAGCCCGGGGCGTTGCGTAACGCTCATCATGGCCGCCGAAAAACGTGCTATCACGCGAAAGGGAGGTGTTAGAACAAGTTTGGAACAGGACGTTAGGGGGAAATGAGTTGCACACCTGAAAAAGAGACCAGTGAACCCGACTGGTGGATCTTCCTCCGCCGTCTCAATTGCGATTGCTCGTTGTGCGAGGGGCAAAGGCGAGGGAGGTGCAGTCGTTTGCTGGGAATACCCCGTCATCACGATGGTCGGACTTTCCATCTCGGTGGTGGGAGCAGCCTGGACGACCAACTCATGCTGGGCCTCGTACATCGGATTCATCGCAGCATACCCCCCATCCCCCTCATCCTGCCCTCCCGTCGGTATCGGCAGCGCAGCTTCCGTCTCCGGCCCCGGTCGAAGAAGGCCGCCCAACAGCGGCCCCAGCAGCCCGCCCAGCCCCGCGTCCTCCGTGGTCGTAGTGACGGGAGGACTGGACCGCGACGGGGCGCCCCGGTAATATACGTCGTTCCGTTCGAGGACGCGCTCCCCGTTGACGTCGAGCGTGAATGAGCCGTCTTGAAGCCCGGGCGTGTTGAGCGTCACGGTCTGTGTGACTGTCGTCCATGCCCCCCGTGCGAATGAGAAGCACCCGCGGCCGATGGAGAACCCATATGCGGCATCGCACGTCGACTGGGGGTCCCCGCAGAGACTCGCTGTTTGCATATCCTTTGGTGCATACTACCCCCACCAAAGCACAAAAGATCATCAGTTCCACGTATTATGAAGTCCCGTGGAGGGAAATAAGACAGAGAAACGCACGAGATATAACTCCCCCATCCCGCGCTTCCTCCACATCAACCTCGTGCTAAAACACCTCGTCGCCTCATTCCCGCCCGAACACCCCTCATGCCCGCCATACAAGCCCGGCAGCTTCCCCGCGCGCACCCACTCGAAATCCGCCGGGAAGAAGACGCTGTACGAGAGCGTCACATTGCGCGCGCCCGTGAGGTCGAGCGGGGCAGCGTAGAATTGGGCGCCACCGATGGGACGCTGGGCGGGGTTGATGGAGCCGGCGGGGTAGAGGAGTCTTAGCGCGGATTCGTCGGGGGGTGGGGGGGAGGAGGTGAGGAGGAGAGCGGGGTCCATGGCGTCTGGGGGGATGCTCTGGACGATCTCGAGGTTGTCCCGTCCGCCCCCGAATTTGGAGATTTTGAAGGCGGTGAGGTCGGCCATTTGGGCTGGGGCTCTCCATGTTGCACTCGGAGTGCTCGGCTCCTCCGAAGTTGTCGAGGTCTGTGAAGAAGAAGGGGGCGGTGGTGGGGGAGAGATGGGAGAGGGGGAGGCTGACACCGTGATGGTTAATGTTTCGGTGACGGTTAGTAGTTTGGTTATGGTGGAGAGCGGAGGTGGCGCTTGTGTTGAGGAAGGAGGGGGGGCACTTGGCCCTGACATGATTGGTATTACGGCCAGGGGGTGCGGAGGTGCGGGTGGGCTGACGGCAGAGAGGATTGGAGATTGTGTCGGGCTTGGAATGGTGTTCTGCACGGCGGCGATGCTGGAGACGGTTTCTGTTATCCAAAGGACAGGAACTATTGTTGGAGGGTGGGATGCTATTATGGAAGCGGCGCTCAGGAGGCCTGGCGTTGAGGCCGCGGCAAGGAGGGACACGGACATGCGGATGTGGTCTAAGAGGGAGAGGGCGCAATGGTGACTGAAATCTTTCATGGTGGCTGACTAGTGACTGCTGGTCGTGGAGAATCTACGATGTAAATTTCAAGCAGCGATATTCTGAGGCTCTTCCAAGGAACACTCGTTGTGCAATAGCTAAGGGCTGTCTACCCAGGCTGAGCTGGCCCCTGGGCTGAGCATCAGAAAACCTTTTCTACTAAGCCATACAAATTTGTAAGTCATCCAAGGCGTTATTTCTTTTAACCTACCAAGAAGTCATAAGCATGCATATGGCCTAGGTTTGAGAAACGATTAATCGCGTCTGTCTACGCCCGTGTCAGCACCATAAACCACAGTGGTTTCGCTAGGTTTCGCTGGCAATTCGCTGGGTTGAAATGCAGTGGTGCACGTGTCAGTGAAATACAGTCTGGCCCTGGCTGTCGTTTCTGTCTATCCTGTTCAACTCACTTGACAGTGACTCCAGAGTCTCTGGCATGCTCGACAGCGGTCGAGCAACACCGCCCAGCAATCTTCAGTGTCACTGACCCGCATCGGTCTTATCATTCGAGTTCAGTAGCCGGCACGCGACCACTCCGAATAAGATGCAGATCTTCGCCTATCTTCGCTTCGATCACGTACCTGATCCCGTGGTTCCTTGCGCTCCCTCGTACTAGTTGCCATTCTTATAACGCTTCCTAGATCACCAGCATGAAGGACTTCACAAATGTACATACTATACCTTGGAGACGCATGGATATGGTCGATGAACTAGTCAGCTTAACGGGCGTGAAATTAGTATCACAAGAGTAAGTGGATCACTCTCCAACGTCGTTTCGTAATTTATTTAATCAATGACACGAACTAGGCCCATTTGTGATGAGCTGTCAATCAGCCGCACAGCACTAGTTGCAAGAACGTTCGTCAAAATGCGCTCGTTTCCCCACTCGTTTGCAAACCAACATGCAATCTTCATATTCCGGCCTCCCAACCACACCATTTAGAATCATCGGCCATGCAGGCATGCGAACGACTAGTGACGGCTCCCTCATTATCAAACCCGCCTTCCCCACCGAACACCAGTTCTACGAAACCCTCAATCAAAGCCCACACCTCGCGCGCTTGCGACCGTTCATACCCAAGTTTCTGGGCACGCTGTCAGAATATCAGGGAGAGGGGCCCGCCCATGTTGGTGGCATTCCGATACCACCCGGCCGAACACAGTCCTTAGTTTTGGAGAACCTCTGCAACGCGTTCGTCAAGCCCAATACCTTGGATGTGAAGCTTGGCACGGTGTTTTACGACGAGTTCATGGAGTCGGACAAGGTACTACGGATGGAGAAGACGGCACGTGAGACGACGTCGCTGAGGACGGGGGTTCGATTGACTGAGTTCCAGGTACGACTCTTTCTTACCCGTGTCGCTTTATAGGGATCGACACGAAATTCTAATGGGGAAGATCTTCAGGTGTACAAAAACACGACGTCCGAAGCAATCTCCACACCGAAATCGTATGGGAAAGCCCTCAAAGTGTCGGAGCTCCCTGAAGGCATATCGCAGTTCTTCCCTGTCTCCTGCGAGTCGTCCAGGCGCACCGGATCGGCGACAGGTGGCCTCCCACGGAAGTACCTCATACCAATCCTGCGCGGCATACGAGAAACTGTGGGGAAGGTCCGCGAGGTCTACGCGTCGTTTGAGATACGGATGGTAGGGGGGAGCCTCTTGATCATGTATGAGGCCGATTGGAATCGAGCCGAGGCAGGAGTGAGGCAGCTATCACAAATCCCAGCAAGGGGCGAAGATCGCGCCGTCCCCGATAGACCTCCGTATGTCGTGAAGTTGGTGGACTTTGCACATACTCGTCTAGCCCCTGGTGAGGGCCCTGATGAAGGTGTTCTGCTGGGCTTGGATACGATGCTGAAGTTACTGGATGGGCGGATAGCACAGTTGACAGGAACCTCAGAGCCATGACCACTAACGAAGCATGTTTATAAGGCAAACAGTGATTCGGAGATTTCCTTTTCATTCCATGTTTGCCAAATGCCAAGGCCCAAGGGCCAAGGCGGTCGCCTCTATTCATCTCGCAGGCAAACACCTCTGATCAGAGAACTTCTTATGACTTGACTTTCTATGAACGATAGGATAATTCAGTGGAAAGTCGGAGCTATTGGCTTGTCGACACTTGAGTCAGGCTGCTGAAAAGGGAGGATCTGGCGCCGGTCTCTCTGGAAGTATTCGAACTATACACTTGAAAAATTTTGCAATTTCTCTTTGTCTCTCCAGTCACCTGGATGTTATTCCCGGGAAGTTCTACATGTTCCCTAATTCCTTGCTCAACGGTGCCGGAAAGAAGATCGGAACTTACCAGGAGTGAAGAAGGTAAAGCCGCGGCCAATCAAATCCCTCGAAGTTTGGCCAGCAGGCTTCCGCCAAATATGATCCATCTTGCCCTCGACCCCCAACCACTGGGAACCAGCACGAACCTCGACCTGCGCGTTCCATCACCTCAATGAATATCACGTATTTTATCAGGGATAAGGATTCGTAAATGCTCTATTTGACCTGTTACATCCTGGCAATATACACGCACTAGGAAACCAAAATCACACCACACTTCGGACTCTGCACCTATTCGAAATCTACGACGGCTTAACATGGCTGGCTACGAATAAAAAAGGGGGAAGCGGGTGGAAAATGACAAGTAAACAGTAAAGGGGACCCAGAGAAGACGAAACACAAAACGAGTCGCGATTTTATGATGTTTATCCTCACAATGTCCAGCACCGTCCAGCTGCCTGGTCAGGGCAGGGTCCGACAGCCCATCGTGTTATAGGTCGCTGGTCGATTCCTCGCGTGTCATCCAATCCTCCCAACCCCAAAAGGGCAGTCAGACAGGCCACCGTGATTCATCGACGCTAACTCGGCCCCTCAAAAAGAGCCCGGAGGCAAAAACAAAAAAAAAGAAGACCGAGGGAGTCCAAATCGCGTCTCGGAAAGATTCAGCCGCGTAGTGTCAGCCTTACCGCTGGGTCAGGGCGGATCTCGTGTGTCGTCGAGTCCTCCCGACCCGTGAGGGCAGTTGGAAAGGCCATCGAGGTACTACGACGCTGATCTGGACTCCCGGAAATGAGACGCGCGTCTGCCCTTGATCACGGGAAGCCCCGCTCAAGCACCCCCAGGACATGCAATACAACTATCTAAGGAGGCAATCACACATCACGCAGGTCCAGGTCTTGACTGATCTTGACTCTTGCGACTTGGGTTAGGTTGGTCGAGGGTTTGAGGCTTGAACCTTGTTGTGCGGCATGCTAGAAGGGGGTCAAATCTTGTTGAGCGGGATGCTGGAAGAAGGTACGTCAGCCTACGAGGTAGTAGATGACAACGCACCACGCTCATATGATTTTCAAACTAGGCGGGGTGCTGGAAGAAGGGATGAAGGGTGGTCAGCCTATGTGGAAGAGGGGCCAGTCACCATGCTCAGGACATACTGACCGCGGCGCTTTTGAGGACAGAGTTATCAGTCACGGAAATCGCAAGCGAGGGGAGCCACTCACCAGGCCAGGTGGCTTGACTATTGCTTCGCCGGTCGAGGCCTTGGGGGTCGAATCTTGTTAGGCGGGATGCTGGAAAGAGGTATGTCAGCCTACAAGATAGAAGATGACAATGCATCACGCTTATATGGATTTCCAACGAGGGGGGTGCTGAAAAGAGGGTGGTTAGCTTTTGTGGACGAGGGAGACCACTCACAAGGTTTGGACTATGTGAAGGCGGCGGACAGACGCGATGACGACGACCGTAAGCGAGTGTTCGACAAGTGATATGACAATTGAAGGTCTTACGTGTATGTGGGTAGAGGCCAGAGCTAAAGGCGAGATAGAGGTGGAAGACAAACGAAGTAGAGGAGATGATGGAAGCAAGAAGTAAAGAGTGTCGGCGAAGGGCTGACAGACTTTATACCTAAGGGTGCTGACCTCCGACTTCCGAGGTCTCGTTCCGCCGATTCGCTATGTCAGCCGCTGCGAGTGGCTACACATTGGCCCCAAGGCATTGATCCTTACTTCTAGGAGGGCCGGCGCTATACTCACCTCAGAGTCGGACTCGAAGTCATGATCACATATCTTCCCTCCCGTCTACCTGTTATGGAATCCCAACAACTTCCTACAAAACTGCGATCGCGAGCCTTACGCGGAGCGTATGCATTCGTAAATAGTCAAGAATGACTTAGAGTCCAACCTTTGTGACTCGGGAAATGATCTTTCACATCGACTTAGGCAGGGGGCGTGGATTAAAAATCCGATATTCATGGATCGTACAGATTGTTAGAAGTTCGTTGTGAAAATCCCGGTGACCTCCAAGGAAAGTATATTTGGTTGAGAATGGAAGGAGTGTTAGTTGCAAAGCAGTGGTGGTAGTGGATGACTTGCAGTTGAGCCGACTGTTGTCGCCCCAAACGGGCAGATGGCGGAACATGGCGGGCTTTGTTAGCACTGTATCACTTTCCGCGTTAGGTGAGCGCCCGAACAGCAGTTGCATGTCGACCGTCGCAGTGCATAGTCGCTCTCCTGCTCCGGACTAGTGCTGTCCTCTTGCCATATCCCTCGCGGACTTGGTTCGATAAATACTACCGATTTTTGCATGAGGTGCTTTTTAGTCTCCTAACTCATGTCTATCGAACGCGTATTGCTCTACCCGATATCCTCAATACCAGTTGTATTTAACTTTGACTTTACCATATCCCTCAGTCACCGAAGCAACCTTTCCTGGCACTGACTGAATCATGCTAAAATTCATTGAGAATGTACTATGAGTCAAAAGAATGCATGAACAGACCGAAGAGTTACAGCGCCAGTAGCATAAGTGTATATCCCTATCATAGGAATGAAACTCCACGAACCTGGGAAAGGAAACTCGGGATTGAGTCGTAATGCCAAGATTAGGGAAGTTACGGGCTTACCTTTGCCGCTTCTGATACTTGCATCTGTTCCATGGCATATCTACGTTCCTGGTATCTTGCACCATGAAATGCTGATAACAAGCCGTCCACCTGCTGCCATTCAGATTCAAAACGTGACGCACACGTGTAGACCTCTTCCAGTTCAGGAAATAGGTCTGTCAAGAACGATGCGACCATTGCCGGCTCTTCATTGAATACTACTGACTTCACTTCGAGGCTCATGAGAGAAGCACATACAGCACCCTCACCGGGCCTGCAGCAAGACGATGCTGTGGATCCAGGGTTGCAGGGGAGGCGGACGTAGGTGACATGAGGCCAATGCTTGGCGATCGATATAAGCCCATCCAGCGACATTGCACGATCCAACGGCATTGCACCATCACCGTCCCAGCTCGATTTAGACCCGTATGTAAATTGAGAAATCTTCGGCCAAGCCATGGTCATTTTCTTGAAAGAAATATCGTCTAGCTGGAATGCACAGTGAAGATCGATGTTGATATGTTCTAGGTTCCCGAATGCGAGAAGGGGTGCTATGGTGGTGGGGCTTATGACGTGTGCATCTGAAGCTCCAAGTAATGGAGGAGACGCATCACTCGTATTCTGCCTGATATCGAGTTTGTAAAGGTGTGAATGAACGCAGTGGGTTTCGAGAACCTTGAAGAAATGGAGAACGTCCGACCCGAGGGGGGGATGTGTGGTCAAGATGTCCAGTGTATGAAGATGACGAGGACGCATGCGATCGAATAGTTCAGCGCACCGGCCAAGGTCTTGGGTATTTAGTACCAAATATTTGAGCTGCTGAAACGCGAGCCGCCCTTCTGGAAGAGACGATACAATATCTTCGCCAATATTCCCAATTTTGAGGGTGTGTAACATTGAGGAAGCTGCGAGAGTTCGAAGTGCAGTGGGGGGCAAGATAAGTATGCTGCATTCTAGAACTTCAAGGCGTGCAAGCCCTTCAATTAGTCCTACGAATACTCGTCCAAGGTCAATGATGTTCCTGCCGTTCTTATCGAAGAGGCACAATCTCTTAAGATTAGGTGCCCTGGTCCTAAAGGAGTCCAGAACGGACGAAAGGACAAAATTCGGGTCTTCAGGGGGAAGCCAGAGCTCGACGTTCTGTAGGCTTGGTCCTAGAAAAAGGCCCATGTAAGGCAGGTGGTCTGCGCTTCCTGCAAAAGCCTGTAGATTCGGGAATGTAATCGCCTGGTTGAGAGAAAGGACTTGAAGAACACGATAGTCGACTTCGTAACCTCTTGTCACAACAGCGGGATGTAGGACTGCGGCTCCGTAAAAACGCGGGTAAAACCCCAAGTGTCGGACACGTCGAGCATATCGCTTGCAGGGAGCCCAATCTTCGGACGTGGTCGCTCGTCGGAGAGACTGACATACGCAGACGCGAGTGAGTTGTCAAGCCGTTACAGGGATGATTTTCCATTCTTACCACAGTTCGGTCGACCATCTGCCATGTATCTGCACTCATGCAACGAACAAGGGGAGCCAAGCTAGGCAATGTCTGCCAGAGGACATCACAAGCTGGCTCATAGAACGCCCGGCATGTAACTGCGAGTGCGGGCATGTCTCCTGGTCCGCGATACTCATCGTAAACAAAGGCAAAAACGAGGCGCAGAATCTCGACGATCTTCAGGCAAGGGTGCATCCTGTCGGTTGTTAGCTGACGGGTAAAAGGTAGTGAGAATAGTGAGATTGGTATAAGTACCTCTCAGTCGATGTCGAGATGGACGGATATATCAAGTCGGAGGCAGGAGTAACGACGCGTGCCGCGCAAAAGGCAAGATCACGAATCGTGATCTTGGCGATCGGTCCGGAGGGCATGTTCCGAAATCTCGTGTTTCCTACTCTAGCTCCATCGCCACCACTGCCCGACGGCCTCATCACTGCCACGTCGCGAGTTCTCTAATCTCATGGCGCATCATCGTAATGACTTTTTTGAATACACGTCAGGGCGCGGATGTAAGTGTCATGCATGTTATTTCATGGGGCATAAGTCTAACCGTAATCTAATGAGTATGTTCAGATTCAACGATGACCTTCGCCACGCAGAGCGCAGACTTAATTCTAAGATCGATGACCTAAGTCGACTTGCGACAGAGGGCGTCAATTGGAGTCCTGATGATGTCGTCCGCCTAGAAATACTACCCGAGAGTGGGTTCCTCATTGCCATGCGCTGTGGCTTCTGAATGGTGGCGCGTATTCCCATCCGGCCACAATGCCCAAGTACTTTGCGGTCACTGATGAAGTGGCTACTATGGCCTTGCTCGATTCCTTGGTGATGCCTATGCCTGAGGTATATGGACACTCACCTACATCGGACAACGTGGACTCAAGCGACAGTAGACGAAAGTGCCGAAGCAGCCATCGTAAGGAGGGGCGGAAAACGAGCTGGCTTATTTACGGCGGTTCGGTCGACCGCGCCTGCCGTTCCAGCACGCAAGGAGAGGAGGCTAAAATTACCAGAAGCAACCACCGTCAGATCGTATCAAGGACGTGGACCGCTATGTCGACATGGCGTCGTCACTCATCCCCCGAAACGCGGTCCTCAATCATTTCCGCATCGGCCATCCTGACCTCTTAGTCGAGCAGTATCATCGTTTCTAGGTCGCCCGACTCTAACTTGCACGTCGTCGGCGTGCTCGACTGGCAACACACCTCGATCCTACCCCTGTTCTCCTTACCGGTATACCCCAACAACTACAGAACTGGGATGACATTGGCTAAGGGCTTGCAATCTATGGCGCCGCCTTCGTTACCGGAGGAAATGGATGACTTGGACGAAGCCCAGGAAAACAAAAGAGCTCTACCGTCGCCGCCTCGTGCATTACCACTATCTTAGAAACACGGAGGAGTACAACAAGCTTCATTCCGCGGCATTGAAGTACCCCATGTGCGTGCTCCGCCATCGCCTCTTCCACCACGGCAGTGACCCGTGGGAGGGCGAAACTCTCGCGCTGAAGTTGGGCTGATACAAGCAACAAAGAACTGGAAGACGCTCACGGAAGGAAGCCCGTTCAATGCCACACCGTCATCCCATCTTGACCGATATCATCGGACACGAACTGGATGTGCCTACACGCGAACTTCGCAGTGTGATCTGCCATGTTTTGTTGCAGCGGTCCGAGGAGAAGTCTTCTACACGCTTATTCCGACATTTCACCCCGTCTTCGCCGACGTCTAAATGACATTCTCCTCGTCCACACAGCAGAATATCTATTTGTATTCGTCACACCTACAAGAATTCCGGATACGGTGGGCCGCTTGCTCCTGAGCTTCTTCAGATATGACGGCGTGGTTGTGGTAGTTCATCTGACCCACGAATTTTTCCGCTGTATCGTTGGACTCTGCTTTTTCTCCCGATAATACGCCTTCCTCTTGCATCTATGTTATTCGACCAATCCTTTATTTTTCTGTCCAGTTCTGGCGGCTGCCTCTCGACCAGGTGATTCAGAATTGGCGGGCCGTCGCCTAGATATATATACGCAAGACACCAGTCTGGTCGGCTCTTCACACCCTGCCAACATGGTCTTCACACGGAGTCTAGCTTTGTTCGTTCTCACCTTGTCCTTGAGTTCTGTCCTTGCGAACCCCATCCCTGATGAGGAAAAGGCACTCGAGAAACGCGGAGCGGTACTGAGTACCCAGTGGGCTACTGAATCAGAGGTTAGTTGGCCCTTGTACTCATTTAATACTTACATCGATCTAACTCGTGTAGGCCAATGGGTACCGTTATATCACTGCAGGATGTAATGAAATGTTCAACATCTTGCAGTCGCTTCACTCTTGAGAACAACCTCTGGGGCATGTCTGCTGCAACCAGCGGTACGTCCATAAGGCAATCGAAGAAGATCGACGTTGCTAAAATGTCATAGGCTCTCAAACTTCCCAAGCTACTTCCGTTAGCGGTAACACAGTTGCCTGGGTCACTACCTATTCTTGGACAGGAGGTACGATATCCATGACACATGACTTGTCGAGCATGCTAGTCTAACGAGCTATTCAAGGAAACTACAATGTCAAGAGTTGTAAGTAGCTTGTTTGTTAACAGCATAACAAACTGACGCCGTCTCATAGACGCCAATCTCGATCTGAGGGTCGGCTTAGGGAAAAAGATTTCCGCGATTGCATCGATCCCGACCACCTGGCACTGGACGTATTCCAGCGCGTCTTCGGGCCTAGTGGCAGACGTGTCTTATGACCTCTGGCTCTCGAACACTGCTGGCACAAGCGGTGCTTCATCGAGTTCTACGTATGAAATGTACGCCTCCTTGCTGTCCGCTCGGTATGGGGGAGTTGTACTGATGCCCTTTTTTCTAGCATGATCTGGCTTAGTACAAGAGGAGGGTAAGCATCCCGGGCTACCATAAGGGTAAATTCCTCACGTTAGAGGTTTTAATAGCGCTGGACCCGCTGGTTCTCAAATTGGCACTGCTAGGTGAATATTGTATCATGGCCTATTGTCGCAAGAACTCACATGTGAGGTACGAAATTTTAGCGTCAACGGCGTCACCTGGAAGCTGTACAAAGGCACTGTCTCTACCTGGACCGTCTTCTCGTATGTCGCGCCCAATGAACTCTCGGGGTTCGAACAAGACTTGAAGCCGTTCTTGAGTATGTGGCCCTGCTTACCTTTTACTCTGTCTCCATGACTGATACCCTTTGCCCCGCCTAGCTTACCTGACCACCAACCAGGGTGTTTCTTCATCTCAGTACTTGGTGCAAGCACAAGCCGGAACCGAACCATTCATCGGTAGGTCAATTTGTTGTGATCACTTTCTAGCCTTCTGACAGGCTATTTCACACCAAAGGAAGTGCGAAGCTCACCACGACCTCTTACACTCTATCGATCAATTGAGGATTTCATTCACTCACGATGTCTATGTTCTCGATACGGAATGATATGTGTTTGCCTGATTGGCGTTCCTGACTTTCGCGTCGTAAAGCCTACGCTCAGCACGCCTGTGGAGTCTGTGAGTATTTCCGAGAAATCCGAGAAGAAAATCCATACAACGACGTTCTAAAAATGGCTTCAATCATCCCGCGCCGTCTGCTTGCAGTACATCGTGACCCGCAAAATCTTGACCGGTAAGAGCATTCACTCATACTACCACCTATTTTTTACTCTATTCTCTCAGCAAAGCCTGCGGTCGACACTTATACTTCTCCCTCGTTGACTCCTCGGGTTTTCCGTCATATCCGACAAAGCCTAGCGAGCGACACCTGATTCATTCACCTTGTCCGGCGGCCCGTCTCATGCGCCATACATCGAACAAGTATAAATTTCAGATACCTTCAACAGATGAACTCATCCTCACACCCTCACACCTGAAAATCATGAAATCACTCACAGTACTGCTCGCGTTGGCCCTCGGTAGCGTCCTTGCCACACCCGTTGAAGAAAACCGGTCTTTGGAAAAGCGTGGCGCGGTGTTGACTGCCCAATTCGCGACTGAATCAGAGGTTCGTTGCTTCGCCCACATACCACGCGATTTTCGACTACTGACCACTATTCCAGGCTAATGGGTACGATTGATCTTCTCCCTGCGTTGTGCTTCCAGGGCTGAGACGAATATAGACGCTTCACACTTGAGAATAATTTATGGGGTCAATCTGCAGCCACCAGCGGTGGGTCCACGATCTGCACTGCTCTATCTATGCGATCTTACCATTCTCTTCAGGCTCCCAGAACTCGCAAGTGACGGCAACCAATGGCAACTCCGTCACTTGGCATACTACGTATAACTGGGCTGGAGGTATCCACTCCTTTCTCTAATATCCACTGACACCTTTACTAACCTACCCCAAAGGAAACTTTAACGTCAAAAGCTGTGCGTATAACATTTCTTCTCCACAAGTTCTAGAGTCTTGCTCACTACCGTTGACAGATGCTAACCTCGACCTACGGGTTGGCCTGGGCAAATCCATATCCTCGATCGGCTCTATTCCCACCAGCTGGTCATGGACTTACACCTCAGCGTCCTCTGGCCTCGTCGCCGACGTATCATATGATCTGTGGCTTTCAAACAATGCTGGCTCCAGTGGCGCGTCCTCGAGCTCAACGTTCGAGATGTAAGTGCCCTCTATTGGGGAAGGCGTATATATTAATGAAATCCTCGCAAAGCATGGTTTGGCTG
Organism: Lyophyllum atratum; assembly: GCA_014905825.1. Classification (NCBI taxonomy): domain Eukaryota; kingdom Fungi; phylum Basidiomycota; class Agaricomycetes; order Agaricales; family Lyophyllaceae; genus Lyophyllum; species Lyophyllum atratum. The sequence goes on along the minus strand of JACGCN010000029.1, from coordinate 262,951 downwards.
AGCTCAAGAGGAGGGTAAGCGTGATGACAATATCTGATTGCTCCACCGTCGTATTGACTCGCTCGCAGAGCTGGACCTGCTGGATCCCAAATCGGCACCGCAAGGTAAGCCCTGCATTTCGTCGTCACCTTTGGCTCTCAGATATTCAATGCCGTGGTGGTAGTGTCAATGGAGTAACATGGAAGCTCTTCAAGGGGACTGTCTCAACCTGGACCGTATTCTCGTTTGTAGCGCCGAGCGAGATCACCAATTTCAATTCCGACCTCAAGGCCTTCCTCAGTCAGTGTTTTCTCAGGGGTGGGATTTATCAGAATTAATCGCTGAATCACCCCGTCTTTCTAGACTTCCTCGTCTCGAACCAGGGTGTACCATCCTCTCAGTTCTTGGTCCAAGCTCAAGCAGGAACGGAGCCTTTTATTGGTGTGTTCTAGTTCCCAGTGAAATCATGGTGCTCTGTTCTTAATGGGATTTTAGGGGGCGCAACGTTGACGACTAACTCCTATTCGATCTCGATCAATTGAGGCCATGCTGTCCATACCGAATGTGTATAGCTTTTGCCTTCTGCCAATAATGCATGCCATTCGATTGTTGGAACTTTACTTCAACTTGCTCTTTTAGGCATCAAGTCAGCTCGTGTATATCGAGCCAATAATATCTGATGGCAAAAGAAACAAACGTGTGGGTGAGGGTTCGCTTACTCTCGCTTCAAAACGCCACGGGAACAAACGTCGTTATTCTACTCGACGGATGTAACGTGTCTACAGAGTCACTCGAGAGGCTGATATTGGATAGTGTCTATATGTCTACGTATGGCAGTGTTCATATTGAAAGAGATGTCCAGGTAAAATGCATGATAATGATACAGACGACGAAATAACTAAAGGACCGCAACGTTCCCAGTCTCGGCCCACTCCCCGAACAATAGGCTGATGCTCTCGCCATTGTGGGTCCTCCGGATGCTCTCAGCGATGGTGGGACTGATGTCTATCGTAACCAGCTTATTGCAGCCGGTAGCGTGCTGGTTTTGTGGAATCGTGTTGGTGACCTGTGACACGCGAGACGATGATGTGAGTAAGGGTGGATTGGCATGTGATTATCATCCGGTTACATACCACAAGCTCTTCGATGGGCAGTTGCTGGATCAGCGACATGTTCGTTTCTGACAGAAGCCCTGCGGAAAAGAAGTGATGCGTTTCGTCAATTTTGCCGAGCACATGTGAAGGGATCAAGCGTACCATGCGAGATTAGCGCGTGCACGGATTTTGCGCCTTTTTCGTTGAGCGTTCTAGCCGCCAGTGTGAGTGTTTTGCCCGTGTCGATCATGTCGTCCACGAGAATAGCAATCTAGACGATGACAGGTGAGCGTGGATATATGGGAAGGAACGATGTGGCTTGCCTTGCCCGAGACATCTCCGACTAGTATGTCCATCCTTTCCGGCGCGTTCTGCGCCTTTGACTCTCTTCCTCTATGTATGAGCGCGAATTCCACCCCGAGTTTATCGGCGATGGCTGTCACCCTATCCCGACACGTAAGAAACACACAAGCCACTGAAAGCAGCCAAAGACTCACCGTTTCGCACCGCCAGCGTCTGGGCTGACAACGATGCACTCCCGCCAGTTTGGAATAGCCCGCTTGATGTAGGAAATCATCAGCGGTTCGGAGAACAAATTGTCAACTGGAATGTCGAAGAATCCCTGGATCTGGCTGGCGTGCAGGTCCATGGTGATGACATGGTCGCAGCCAGCCACCGTGAGCATATTCGCCACGAGCTTCGCCGTAATCGGCGCCCGCGACTTGTCCTTCTTGTCCATGCGGGCGTAGGGGAAGCACGGGATGACCGCGGTGATCCTGCGGGCAGACGCGGTCTTGCACGCCGAGATGAGGATGAGGAGCTCCATAAAGTTGTCGTTGACGTCGCTGCATCCGGACTGGATGATGAACACGTCTTCGTCCCGGACAGACTCTGAGATTTTGACGTTGATTTCTCCGTTGGAGAACTTTTTAACGGTGACGGGGACGAGGGGTACGTTGAGCCTAGGATATGTGAACAAATCACTAGTCCATGGACTGTCTTTTTAGCTGCAACTCATGGAGAGGCAGCTCACCGCTCGGCCACGGCTTGGGCGAGCTCGGGGTGACTATTCCCTGTTGAACAAAGCACATTTAGGAGGGTCTGAGGGCTGCGAGAAAATCATACGAACCCGCGAGGATCCGGATAGAGTTATTGTGGTACATTCGGGAGATAATAGATGAGATTGTAAGTTATTGCATGAATTGAGGAGAGGCGTGGAGAGAGGAGGTTGTGGAGTTGTGACAGTGAAAGAAAAATTATCACATAAAATCTTGATTGTTTGGTCTAAATATTTTACACAGCCACCATACGCGATCGGGTAAAGCCTACCGACGGGTTTGACCCCTGATCGAGATGCAGGCCATTGGCTTGTCAAACGAACGTTCTTACGTGGTTTGAGGGTCTTTACGTACGAGTACATGCAGGGTGTTGAGGTGACCAGTATCATGAGGGAAGCACCCTGATGGAGATATTCTCCACCACGTATTCAGAGTCTGCATAGCCCAAAATCTGCGGCAAGTAGGAACTTCGAAAGTCTCAGCAAAACGCCAGCCAAGACCAGATGAGGGGGCTAACCTATTGAGTCCTTTGACCCTCAATATCTGCGCAGAATTGTAGTTAGCGAGGCCCCGCCCAACCTCCACTACATCAGCTTCCGCGTCCCGATCCACCAATACCACATCATCCTCTGATGGTATTGCTAGCTTAGACGCCATGTCCTCAGCAAGTGCACCAGACGATGAAGACCGCGTCAATGGCTCTAGCGAGGTCACCGACGACGACAGTGACGACACCGCATTAAGCGTGGGCGTCGTTGGTCGCGTGGTCTCCAGCCCATTTGTGTACGCTGCAGCTTTGACAGCTGTGTCAGCGTCCGCCGATGAAGATCCATCAGGCTGACGTCGGATCACGATCCGGACAGCTTGCCCAGAGGCGAACGCGCCGATTATTCCGACGACGCCAGCTGCGAGTAGACGCCCGCCTGATTCGCGACGCGAAAGAACGTGATGTGCTCCGGCATCGATGATGACACTGCCGGCTGGGAACAGGGTATGTGTTGTCCATGATTTCATATCTCGGATGGGCGTGGAGGATGCAGTGAACACCGTGTGCGGCGGCCGTATCAGAGGGGTGGGAGATGAGGTGCGGCTGGCGTTTGCACTTTCCGGTCGAGAGGCTCCCTCGTGTGCGGTGAACGGCGTTTTTGGGGATATCTGGTTGTAGTACTGGATTATTCCAAAGACATTTTCTGGCTTTTTGCTCGACAGTATGACGGTGGTGACACCAGCTGCAGTCGCAATCTCAGCCGCAATGATCTTCGTTTCCATCCCACCCGTCCCAAGACTCGAACCGAGCGTAGTTGTGCTTACTGGGAAAGATTTTCATGAGACCTCGGTAAGCTGATCAGTGACAAACTCACCTTCGGAACGGATGGCAGATATAGAATCTACGACTTCTATTTGTTTCGCAGTCGGATCTTTACGTGGGTTCGAGGTGTAAAGGCCATCCACGTCAGTCAGCAGGAACAGATAGTCGGCATGGATCATGGACGACGTGATAGCAGAAAGTGTATCATTATCGCCAAATTTGATTTCCTTCATTCACTCATGAGGGCACAAAACCTTCACGAAAGACGTAGATCCACTCACACTAACGGACACCGTGTCATTTTCATTCACGATCGGAACGACGCCCATCGAAAGGAGTTCCTTGAAGGTATTAACCGCGTTCAGATATCGCGTGCGCTGCCGTCGCGGAATGTTAGCGGTTTTCGAAAGATCACCACACGTCTTCGACACACATCCGATATGTCTCCACGCGTCAGCAGCACTTGCGCGATAGGTTGACCTAGCTGACCGAATAGATTGTCCCAAAGGGCAATCAGCCGGCCTTGCCCAATAGCTGCTAGGGCCTGAGTGAGTCATTGCTCAGTTGTCGCGATCCTATGTTGTATTGGAGACATTTAACGCACCTGTTTTCCAGACAAGCTCTTTGGCCGGCTTGCGATTTCCATGCGCTTCAACCCGACTCCAATAGCCCCGGAACTGACAAGGACTACCTTGTGCCCCTGCGATCGGAGGTGAATGACGGTTTCGACGACTGAGGAAAGTGTCGAGAGTAACGGCTGATGTGTAGTTTCATGGACGATGGAAGATGTTCCTATAATAAGAGAACGCTAGGAGCTTTAGTCGATCTCAGAGAAGGATAAGATCGCGTACCGAGCTTGATAACGATGGTGCAAGGAGGTCCATGGCGCCCGCGGCCGGCCATATTCCAAGGATCAGCTAGCGAAAAATGCAGCGTGAAGCTGGTGGTACTTAGAGACTACGGAGATGCAGCTTGGAAGGTTCGAGTCGAGTCGAGTCAGGGACAGGAACGTGGTCTTGTTTGCACATGTCCAAGCAAAAAATTGTATGTGGAATGGACTCCATGCCGCGTACCCGGATTGAACGAATGACCTTCTCATGAACTCGGAGAGTACAAGTGAGACGCGCTACCACTACGCCAACGCGGCAGTGCTTTTACTTTCACAATATGCTCATAACTCATAAGGAGGAGGAGTAGGAGGAGGAGTAGACACGAATAACTTCCGCTTGTCCTCCATTACCTGGGCTCCATTGAAACAGAGATATGCGAGAAGTAGTCCGGCATATGAACTTCTCAAAAAACATATTTATCGCCAGTCATATTATTCAAAAAATAGATGCTACGATTCTCCATGCATCCGACCTGCCTGGCTCGAACAGGCGACATCAAGATGAGGTATCCATTACAGTCTTGCGCTCTTCCAGCTGAGCTAAGGTCGGTTGTTATAATGACAAGTTTTAATAATTATAAGGTCTCAGAGGCAGGATCTAATACCACACGTCTCGGAAGGTTTATGGAGTCGTATGGCGTCAATCAGTTTCTGAGAAGCGGCGGCAGGTGGTACACAAGAGATAAAGTGCATTTGACCCTAGTACTAGAAGATAGAAAGCATAGCAGATACATTGGTGTTACATGCCTAACCAAACCTAAGGGAGCTGCGCTTCTGATAAATCCACAACACCTGATCAGGTTCACGCTCTGGGGGGCGCCCTAGCCGCCTCCTTCTCATTCTTGAGAATGTGTTCGATGTTAGCTCCGAGTTTGCGCCGATCCTCCGGAGAGAATGGCGGCGTTGTCGAGGAGTATCCTAGTTCTTTAATAACAGATGTTAAGTCGACGGTCAAAATTCGGTGTGTACAGGTGGCTTACTGAGGCTGGGGTATTGGAGAGGGAGGTCCTCGCTTCTGAGAGGCAGGGTATCGAGATCGAGTGGGAAGGAAGGCCCGATCCATGCATTGCGAATCGAATGATCACTATTCAACAACGGTTAAAAGTGGAATGTGCGAAAGAGGCACTGCAACGCACGCTCTCTGTGAAGATTTGGTCAGCGTGCGGCCTACAGACAGGAGATTGATTTCACACGTACCTGATGTCGAGTAAGAGGGTGGACCAGAATGCTACAAGCTGATCAGTAAATGTCATTCTAGGGACGATGGGGAAACTCACCTCAGGTCACCCCGATTCATACAAAGATAAGAGAACACCGAAGAAAACGTCTCAGAAGGCACCCAAATCTCATAAGATCCTGATCCAGCCGAGCATCACGTCAAACAGCATCCCTCTCCGCAGCGATATTTATCCACTAACCTACGGGATGTGGACCGATGGGCTCTGTGTTAACGCGGAAGAGCGGGACTGCTACAAACGCGCCATCGCGACGTAATCGCAGCACAGCATCGCGTAGTTCGAGCGCAGCATGATGTGAGGACGCGTTTCTTTGATGGAAATAGATGTCTAAAGCATATTTCAGATGATTGAGTCTGGGCCGGGGCTGGATGAAAGAATAGACGTACGGAAATGCCATTCCCTGAACATCCCAGCATCTTTTTAGCACGACTCGATTGCAAGCACCCTACGACACGCACTTTATCTCATCTTTGAGAACTGTCTCCAGATCCGTTGGTGGCTGAGTTGTGCCACTTGGACGCGTCTGGGAGGGTAATCCCGCATAGCTTGGTGCGTATCCCGCTCCTGAGGCACTGGAAGAAGGGAAGGCGGATGCGGAGGCACTTGCGACATATCCTGATGTTGATGCCGATGTAGATCCTTGTCCTGAGGGTGTCTCTATGATGCTGTTGGCTTGGGTCGAAGGGGCTCGCGATGCCTCTGAGACGGATTTTGAGGAGACTTCAGTGAATTGGGAGAACATGGTGAAACGATTGTTGATTGATGTCGAGATGTATAGAAAACTCGCAGGGATGTTCAGGTTGAAAACAGACGGTGGTCGCTCGAAGAGTGACACACGACCGGTCCGGATCCCGAGTTCTTGATTTCGGGACCTCTACGCTCAGGGCTGTCAAGGCCTCTGACTCAACCGCCCGTCTTGAGCTCGACTTGCACCATAACCACCATCTTCTTGGACATCTGTATGTCCCGACTATCGAGCATCTCCAGCGACTTTCCACTAACTCATTTTGCATTACTAGGCGGTAGGCAATCCCTGAAATTACTGCTAGCAACTTGAAATTACACCTTGATAGCTCAAAGTGCAAAGCCTTTCTTTTCTCTGTGCGTGCGATTGTTCATTGTCATTAACGTCAACACTAATAGCCGATACCTACGTACAAACCATGTCTATGGCGTCCAGCTACACGCTATCAAGGTAGGCATGTCTTCCTCCACCGTGACATATCTAAGCTCATCTTCTTCTATAGCTGCACTGACGACTTTCCCGACGTGCCCGCAGTTCCGCTCGAGCTGCTGGAGAAGATAATCGGCTTGGAGTTGGGTAGGCATATCCACGAATCGCTCTCCTTCATGGTCACCTCATGGTTTACAAACCTCGACACCTTCGGCCCCATACTTCTGATGTCCTTCTGGCCCCGGATTATTGATCTTGTGTCTGTATCATCAACCTTCCGCGCCATGGTTACGCGCCTGGTATGTATTGCCTTTAGTGTAGGTCCATCGAAGACACAAAGGTGCGCTGTGCTCAGTCTCCCCCCATTCGTCCTGCCTGACCTCGCCTTGCTTACTAGTCTTCCTCGCCAAATAAACGGCAAGTTACGCTCACTGTTCTATTTCAGCCGAGCCATTTTTCGCGGAGCTCGCATGGATCCACCACCGGGTTTAGATACACCCCTTACGAGGGCGTACTGCTACTTGGTCATGGCACAACGTCAGCTCCGGAGAGGCACCATCCCGGGCTACAGTGTGAACCGTCAGAGAGACGTCGTACGGAACCTTCTTAGCGTTGGTGACCTCCCCGACGGGACGGCAGAATACTTGCTTGATGATATTCAAGGCGTATTGGCTAAGATCATGATGGCAGAGGCGGATATAGTGAGATTTAGGTAAGGGCTAAGGTGATCTAGAATGCTGTACCAGAAGCAGCACCAACGCCGATTTTGTACTATCTTTCCCCATGCAACGAGGTTATGAATTCAAGCTCTGAGTTATGTATAATGTTTATGGTAATTTTGAATTGAAGTGGAGAGTTGAGTGAACGGGTCATCGGGCCGCTAGTGTCCATCTTTACTCTTGCCTCCCATGTCATCGGCTCGACCGTTGCGAGTTGCGTTCATCCATCCAGACCTTGGCATTGGTGCTTAGCCTACTTTGTCTTAGCATCTCTATACTCAATGGTAGCATTGCCCATTAGGTGGTGCTGAACGTCTGATTGTTGACGCCGCACTCGGTCTTCAAGCGCGTGGTCATTCGGTGGACATTTACACATCCCACCACGACCCGAACCACTGCTTCGAAGAAACGAAAGACGGTGTGTGCTCTCTATCGTTATTTGAATACGTGAATAATGGAAGATGTCGTCGACAGGAAGCCTTCGTGTCCACCATATCATCCCACCGTTCCCCCGGGCAATCAAGGGCAAATTCCACATCTTCTTCGCGCACGCAAGGCAACTACACCTCACAACCCATCTCTTACGACCTTCTGCGCCAAAGTACGATGTATACTTCGTAGACCAACTGTCGACATGTATCCCATTCCTTCGGTCGATGACGAACACTCGGATCGTCTTCTATTGCCACTTTCCCGACAAATTGCTGGCGAATGGAGCGTTTGTGGAAGGCACGAAAGCGAAGAGGCGGATGGGGTCAATGAAGCGGCTGTATCGATACCCTATGGATTGGCTGGAGGAGACGACGACGCGTACGTGGAGTTATGATCTCTGGTGGTGACACGTCTCATGTTTCCCACAGGACAAGCAGATGTTATCCTTGCAAATTCCAAGTTCAGTGCTCGTGTTACCAGGTCGCATCTCAAGTCTATTAGGCGGACGCCACGCGTGGTATACCCAGGAATCAACATCGCGGCATATGAGGCGACTGTGGACAGTAACGACCCGGACAACGTCGCAGTCACTTCGTCAGTCGTCCTCGCTAACGCGTCAAGCTTTAGTTCTGACGAGTGTTAATGCAGACACGACCCGACCCTCATCTCGCTGAATCGTTTCGAGGAAAAGAAGAATGTGGCCCTTGCCGTCAAATCATTCGCTGCCCTAAAAGCTAAGCAGACCTCTCCCGCAGATATCAAGCGATTGCGCCTTGTTCTGGCAGGTAAGACCAACACCAACCCCGGGCAATTACCAAGACTGACGACCACTCCTCCTAGGGGGCTATGATCCGCGTCTTGAGGACAACATGCTTACGCTGTACGGCCTCATCGACCTTATTACATCCCTATCCCTCACATACAACGTCATCACCCCCTCTTCCTCCAACACCCCCGTCAAAATTCCACCACTAGACATGACCCCCGACAACCCCGATGTCCTCATTCTCCTGAACTTCACAACCTCCCAGCGGACGGCTCTCCTTTCCAACCCCTCGACCCTCGCCCTGCTGTATACCCCTGCGAACGAACACTTCGGGATCGTGCCTGTGGAAGCGATGATGTGCGGTGTCCCCGTGTTAGCATGTGACAGCGGAGGACCGACCGAGAGCGTCCTTGACGGTCCTCCTGAAGATAGGACGGGCTGGCTCCGAAAGCCTGACGTGGACGCGTGGGCTGACGCGCTGCTCGAGATCGTGTCGATGAGCAAAGCAGAGCAGGACGCTCTGTCAAGTAGAGCTAAGGCTAGGGCACGGGCGTTGTTTGGCATGGACGCTATGGCGAGCGGGCTGGAGGAGGCGCTATATGAGGCTGTTGGGATGGGCGATGTGTCCCGCTTTGGGTTGAATGCGTGGTTGATGTTTTTCGGGTTTTTGGTGGCGTACTTGGTTGGCCCGTTGGTTCTTCCAGCCAAAACTGGGTGACGTATTATTGGAATGTTACTTATTGGCATGGACTATAGATTTTAGACTAATATTGTTGCGAAGCATGATATCTGCATGGAGGAATGCAAGGAAATGATGACGCGCTGCGTCTGACTGAGGAATCGTGACTCCCGGAGTCTTGACGTCTACCCTGTCATGAACAGTTCACTCCTGTCAACGGCGTGGATATACCCGATGGCTGTATCAAACACGCTCTATCCGTACATTATGGACTAAAGCTGAAGGACACGTTTAGATTCAGGCCCGATGCAGACCGCTGTCCTTCCTGCTGGGTAGGTTATTGCATAACCCATTTATTATCTGGCTAACGACTTATCTTATTCACAGGTGGGCGCGCCTTTTCCTTGTAAGTGTGGCTGACGCCATATAACTTGAAGAGCGAAATCGAGAATTCAAAATGGTCGGTCTGCAGTGGGCAGCGTGCCGCGTCTCGAAGGAGAGGTCATTCAATGACTCCCAGAGTGCTTGCCACCACGACCTCAATCTGGGCTTAAGTTATGCACAAAGAAAAAGAACTAGGAGTACTGATACATTGGACAGCTGATACGACTTGATAGGACAACAATTTATATATGACGCATACTGAACGGGATTTAGGAGTCTTTTTTGTAAAGGAATGAGTGTCCACCATATGACTCGAAACCCAGCCTGACTGCAAACGAGGACCCAGTAAGCAAGCAAATAGGGTGAACACTTCACAGGCGAAGACCCACCTGCCGCTCAATGCAAACCGCAAACCGACGAAGCAACCTGAGTCGCTTGCACGTCAACCCTTCCGATGAAAGAAGCACGCGGGCCCACAAGCGCCTCCATCGCAGCCAACGCAATATTATACCCCGGCTTAGACACGTCAATAGCGAGAATATTAATGCTCTTCGTGGTCCCCGACGTCACGTTCGCGTAGGTGAGCTGGTAGCAACTACCACAGTTGACCGAGTTATAGCCTTCGACGTTCACTGCGCCCCCGATGAAAGGGAACCCGGGCAAAGAGCCGAAGGTGGTGAAACCGCGGGTTATGAGGCCATGAGAGCCGTCGGAGCAGGAGACGGTGTTGAGGGAGGCTCCGGCGACGTCGTAGGCTCTGTCGAATGAGAGCGTGACGCCACGAGCTGAAGAGGCGAGGGCAAGGGCAACAGAGAGAGCGATTGTTATGAACTGCATAGTGGTTGTGGTGAGGGGTTAGAGAAAAAAAGGAGGGGGGGTCAAATGCCAGGAAGGTCTCCTTTTTATACCTGGACGTCCCCCCTAGAGTCCGCCAAGTTGAAGCTCGAGCGCGTCTGTGATTACCATGGCCCCTTCTTGGTTTGAGAATCACGGAAAAGTGGCAGCTGAGGAAACAGAAGCTGTTAATAAAAGGGACTTCTGGCCCGGAGCCAACCCAGAGTTGTAGCCTCGACCGTGATTTACTGGGGTATGTTATCCAGACAACAAGTAGAGGTGCAGAATAATATGCGTTATCCAAAAAGCAGATGAAGTTGAGCGCACACACAGAGCCGTGTCTACACCAATCGAAGTACAGCCACAGACTCAACATGCGCCGTCTGCGGGAACAAGTCGAACCCACGTATACTCTCCAAAACATACTTCCTTCCCACCTCCTCACCCTCCGTCGCCTTCAAGATCTTCCCCACATCCCTCGCCTGGGTGTGCACATTGCAACTGACATACACCACGGTCTTGCACCGGAAGTCGAGCAGCTGCCGGATGAAGTTATCGTCGCATCCCTTCCTCGGCGGATCAATGAGCAGCACGCTCCTATCTGGTGGGAACTCCCCGACGGTCGCGAAAATGTCGGCGGCATCCCCGGCGCGGAATGTGATTTTGTCGCTTGGGATGTTGTTGAGCTGTGCGTTGTGCGTGGCCGCCTTTATGGAGTCGCGCGACAACTCGATGCCCGCCACGGTCTGGAAGTGCGGGGAGAGTGTGATGGCGAAGAGGCCGGCGCCGCAGTAGGCGTCGACGAGGTGTGTGGGCTGGGAGGCATCTGAATCTGTGGTGATGAGGGAAGTGGGGAAGATGGCGTCGCGGACGTAGGTAGTTAGGGGGACGAGGACGGAGTTGTTGTTTTGGAAGAAGGATCCGGCGTTGTATTCAAAGATCCAGTCGCCGACCTTCTCACGAACGGTGGCCTTTGGGTCTGTTATGCAAACGCGCTTTTCGAGGGAGGCGGAAAGGGCGTCGACAGGATCGTCAGTTTCCGGAGGACTTGCGTCTGACGTGGGTCCTAGAGAATCACGGAGCAGCAGGGATACGCCTTTCTTGTACGTAAAGATGTTTCTGGAGTACCTTGTTAGTAAATTAAATTTCCATGACTTAAAGACTTACTTGATGATATTCTCCCGCATTGGGCGATAAGCCTCATTAATGACTGGCGTAGCAATTGGACATTCCTTGGCACAAAGGGCAATCATCAGTATCCGGCAGAAGCCTGCTAGCCTCCCAAGACCAAGCGCACCTCTATATCCATGGTTCTAGATGTTCCTATACGGTTAAAACCGATTTTAAGCCAATCAGGTTTCCCTTCTGTTTCAGCAGCTTGCTTGCGGGCAGACTTTGGAGGCGCTTCAAAATGAGGTGTTAACTTGGTGCGGTATCCGTACTCCAAGGGTGACCCGATGGTCGAGAGGATGGGTGGTATGGAAGTCTCTGGGAGGTCTGTGTGGCTGCGAATTAGTAAGTTCCCCTGTCGAAGAATGAGGACGACGTACCTGAGAAGTTCTTGTAGGCCTTGACCACGACATCTCGCTTAAGATCTAATTGAGTCTCGTAAGAGAGCATCTGGCAAGAAAGGTAAGCTTTGAGGAGAATAGGAAAAGGTTTGTCACCCACCTGGTACTGGCATCCAGCGCACGACCCAAAATACTGGCATTTCACGCGACTGTCGTCTCGAAGTTCTGGGTTTGGTGTGATGATCTTCAAAAGGTCGGCAAAGGAGTGGAGCCTCGCGTTACGATAGATGCGCGCTAGAACTTTCTCTCCTGGTAGCGCGAACGGAAGGATGACGGTCCACGGATGCTGATCGTCTGCAGAACGGGCGATGGCTTCACCTGTGGAGCAACGTTTGAGTCATAGATTCTAGCATGGGCAGAATGTGATGCCGAACTAGTCCAGAAAATCCATAAGGGCTATCGTGGTCCATGGCTTGGCATTTGGAAGACTGTATCTTGTAAAGATACACCATTCGAATGCGGGACTAGAAATGAAGAACGATGCACTTACCGCTAGAACATATACTCGAGATTTCCAGTTCCACTTCCTGATGGAATTCGAACGGAGAGTCGAATTCTGTCCCCTCTTCTAGAGCTTTATCGACCACATCTTGTCCGAGGACTGCGATGACGTCCCGCCACAGAACATCTTCGGTGGAGCAAAGTTCGGGAAGATCTGTCTTCTTCTCTCGGCGCATTCTGGCTCGTTTGCTCTCTTTTTTTGGCCCTTTTTTACCCACCAGCCTGGGCTTCTTTCCCAATGGCAATTCGAGCTCGGATTCGGGCAAGGTATGAATGTGTCCAGCTTTGGGAGAATCGGCCATTTTGTTTTTTAAGCCGAGGGTAAGGTAGCCAGGAATTATTAGGCGAGGTGGAGGGGTATGATATTGAGCGATATATGAAGTCGATCGTAGGAGCCGTCCCAGTCGACCCAGTCGTAGCATGTAAAATTGGAAAAAGTCAGAAGCTCTTGGCAAATACTGAGCAATAACGTCGATTACGTAACCGAGTCTGAAATGTCCGCGGACCGAACAATCACAAAACCTACTCCAACTCGTCCGGGTTCGACTCCCCCCCGTTGTCCCTCCTCTTCTCGACGATGAGGCACTCTATGCTCTTGCTCCTGGCACGAGCGGTGTTCGCGTCGCCGTTTTTGGCAGCTACTAAGGCTCATCGTAAAGTACCTGAACCAGGCTCACCTGAATTCTGGTACAAACTGGCCGTCAGCGCAGCATTGGTCCTCGCTGGTGGTGTTTTCGCGGGGTACGTCCTTGTATCAACTGATATGGTTTTGACTCTTAGTCGCGCTTGTCTAGCTTGACCCTTGGACTCATGGGACTTGACGAACTCCATCTTCGTGTCTTAGCCACATCTTCTTCGGACTTGGTGGAGAAAGAGAACGCTAGGAAAGGTATGGCGTTTCTACCTTAACGCGTCTGCCGTGAGCTGAGATCCTATCAGTATTGAACCTGATGCGGAAAGGACGTCATTGGATCCTTGTGGTGAGCAGTTAGCGTCGCGTCGTTTCGATCATTCCACCAACGCGTCCCTTAGGTCCTACTTCTGTGCAATGTGGTCAGTCCTTTCAGCGCAGGGTGTACTTGTCCAAATCAAATGACGTTCGACGTTTCAGGTCATCAATGAGAGTTTGCCGATCTTCCTGGACAGTGCTGTACGCTAGCCCTGACCACATGGGTGTCTTCTTGCTGAACGTACATTGCAGATCGGTGGAGGTGTTGCAGCTGTAGTCATTTCCACCACGGCGATCGGCGAGTCAGGTCCTGGTGTCTCCGCAAATAAAACCGCTGATGAGTTCAACAGTCATTTTTGGGTATGAATTCCTTTCTGCGGAAATGTGATTTGGGTTTGATGCTCCGTGTTTCCTTGTTTTAGCGAGTGAGTGTACTTCATTGCATGTCGAAGTCTCTTCTCATTATACCATGAACTTTCAGAATAATTCCGCAAGCGATATGTGTTCGTTATGGACTGGCAATTGGTGCAAAGTGTGCACCACTAGTCCTGGGGCTTATGTGGCTTCTTGGTGAGAGTGGCCTCCTCCTACGGGCCTTGAAGCAACGCGTTTCTGATGTCCAAGTAGCACCTATCGCGTGGCCCATCGCAAAACTTCTTGACTGGGCTCTTGGCGGAGCAGAGGATCACACCTACAAGAAAGCAGAATTGAAATCGTTCCTCCAGTTCCATCGTCACGGAGAGGAGCCCCTCCGTGACGACGAAATCGCCATTCTTAACGGTGTCCTGGAACTCAACACGAAAAAAGTCGAGACTATTATGACACCTATGAAGGTATGTATCACCTCGTGATATGTAGTCCGCGCTGTTGACTGGCCTGTTTTTAGGATACAGTCACCTTGAGCGCAGATACTATCCTCGATCACAGCAAGGTGGATTCAATGTAAGTTGCGCCTAGCTGAGGCTAGGCTTTCTGCTTAATTATTCTTCTCTCTAGCCTACTCAGTGGTTATTCGCGTTTCCCGGTTCATGCCGCAGGAAACCCAACTGCTTTTATCGGTCTTTTGCTTATCAAGAAGGTGAGCTTCCATACTTATTGCTCTGAATTGACAACCAATCATTCTCGTAGCTTTTGACCTACGATCCTTCGAAAGCGCTCCCCGTGTCCAGCTTCCAGCTCTCTATCCTCCCAGAAGCGCATCCTACCATTAACTGTTTCCAGGCCTTAGATTATTTGTACGTCCCTCTTGTATTTGATATGACTGTTGAGCTAATGTTACTTCTATAGCCAAACCGGCCGTGCGCATCTTTTACTGATTAGCCGCACGCCAGGGAGAGCTGGTGGTGCCCTTGGTGTAATCACACTCGAAGGTGAGGTCTTGGTCTTTCCCTAGTCGATGCCGCCCTAACCCTGTATAATGCCGATAGATATCATTGAGGTAACGATCGCCGACTAGTCAATCACTCTCCCCTTTGTCTAACTAGGCTTCCCTCAGGAAATTATTTCTGAAGAGATCGTGGATGAAACCGATCGATATGAAGACAACCAGAGTAAAAGACGCGCAAAACGCATGACAACAACGGCAATAATGCGAGGGTACGCCATCATATGTACATCTTGTTTACCAGGCGCTTATTGTTTCTTGTAGGATCGTGGAACGGGAGAGGAGAGCTGAATCTGTCCTATCACAGCGAGGAGATGAGACTCAGCCTCTTTTGGGGAGCAGTTCTCCCCGACCTTACGATTCTGCGACATACGTTCCCGCTTTGAGCGAGTCTCCCCGCGACTCATAGTCTTCACATCCCGAGGACAGAGACTTTTGTTTCTGGTCATGTCTCGCCCTCGGGGCTGCGAAGACGTTGATTGCCCGACGCATTGGACAGGGGCAGAGGTATCCCCAGGTATTCATACGGAGGTGGTGTTGTTAACCATGATTGTGTACATAACAGATTTTCTTGACTGTATTTAAGGATATATCTTATCTCGATGGACCACTTGATCAGCTTCGTGCAGGTAACTGCCTATGGAACACGCCTTGCAATGTACGCTGGTGCTTCAAGCTCGACTCCAAACAATCCTTCCATACGGGGTATTGCCGTCTCCTTCCTTCCCTCGAGCTTCGACCAAGAACGCCACTTCGTATATTTCTGTTCCCACTTCCTGGACAAATCCAGCCTCGGCCTCACTATCCGGAACCCTCAGAGTCAACCTGGGGCCGCCTTTCCCCCCTGAGGCGTGCAATTGCCAGGTAAATTCTTTCGCATCCGACGGGATGGGCGGTTCCCCGATCACTGAAGTTAGCTGATGCGAGATCGGGAGGAAGTCTTCGAGTACGGCGAGTATAAGGATATACAAAATACCTTGTGCTGTCGAGGAGTGCTGAGTATTTGAAGGAGGGTTCACAGGGACCTGTAAACATCGAAGGAGATGAGCACGAACTCGACCAACTTCAACGCAGTAAGCCCACCCTCCAATCTCGAGGCGTGACATCCCCACAGAAGAACGGCAGTGTCCCTCTATGGTCCCGGCCGGAGCAGATATCACCCACTCCAGCACCTTGCCATCCGGGCGTTCACGACCCGAGGCCACCTCGGGAGCGTATACGACGCCGCTGCCGTCTTTCTTCGAACGTTCATTGATGATGTCGGAGATGCGCGTGGTGAGGGAGCCGTTCCCGAGGAAGGCAAAGTCGATCCAGCCTGGGGCCTTCGCGGCCCATTGGTGTGCGTCGCGGGCCTGGCGCGCGGGGGACCCGGCGGGGTAGTGGGAGGAAGGATGCGTGAATGATAGTAGTTCGAGGTAGACCCCGTCTGTCAATATCTGGACGGGGGTGACATGGATATGTTCCAGTGAGCCTTGCATATTTAGGAACTCACCACAAGGGCGTTTGCTGTTAAGCCATCGGTGTGCATTCCGCCTGGGATGACACTACGTTACTTGGAATGAGCATAGTAGCACGAAAGCAAACGGCTTCCTGACGTGAATCCAAGTTTGCGAAACTGCTCGGATGTCTTTTCGACCGATCCTGGTGGTGTCAGATGGACGATATGATCGAGGATCTTGGTACTGGGGCTGCTGGCATCTGACATTGTTGAGGTTGAAGGGTGGGAGACTCAGAGAGAGAAGAAATGCTTTGTGCGAATTACAGATGCTAAAGAAGGTTGCGCCATATGCCGAGAAGAGGCGTCATGTGGACGCCATGAGTTCTTAATCTATGGTGTTTCCCCATTCATCGACGCGTTGTTTGGCTGCGGCTCACACTACAAAGTAAACCACGTGATTATCTGACCATGAACATCACGTCGATTCACGACCAGCCCCGGACCCCCGCAGCTCTCCCACCTCCACGATGAAGGCAATTAGCCTTCTACTTATCTCCTATCTCTCCGTTGCTGGGGCCAACCCAATCCAAGGTCATGATCAAGTCGTACTAGGGGGTGGCGAGGCCGTCAGAAGACCATTCGGACTTCCTAGCTTCCAATCTGAATTGTTGGCAACTTCAGAGTTTCTCAGCGATGCCAAGAAAGCCATTCTGAAGGGAAAGTACAACTTGGAGAAGTGGTTCCATGACGGGAGGGAATTTATCAAGCAGAACGGGCTGATGTGTGAGTGATTAATGACGATGGAATTGTGCCGGATAATTCTGAAGCTTTGATGTGCGATAGATGAATTGGTTTCTATGAAGCCGTTTGAGGAGTACCAGCTAAGGGTTACTGAGCCGACACTATGTGATTCTTCGGTCAAGCAGTATTCAGGGTATCTTGATGTTGCAGAAGATAAGCACCTCTTCTTCTGGTGAGTTCGTCGTCTATGGATGTAGACCTGAGAATTCCTACGCTGTTCCGAATCATACTATATGATGCCGTAGTCCGATTCAATGTGCTGATGCTGGTCATTCTAGGTTCTTCGAATCTCGTAATTCCCCCAAGGACGCTCCGCTCGTCCTGTGGCTGAACGGAGGCCCGGGCTGCAGTTCTTCCACAGGCCTTCTTTTCGAGCTCGGACCGTGCAGCATTGCCGATGGGGGAAAGAACACAACCCACAATCCCCACAGCTGGAACAGCCACGCAAACATCATTTTCCTCGACCAACCTGTCAACGTCGGCTTTTCTTACGCTGACGACGGGACCAAAGTCAGCACCAGTCCCGTTGCAGGCAAAGATGTCTACGCCTTCCTTGAACTTTTCTTAAACCGATTCCCGGAATACTCGAAACAACCATTCCATATCGCCGCCGAAAGCTATGGAGGAACCTACGCCCCGAATTTCGCGAATATCATCTACCAGGAGAACAAGAAGCTTCGCCTTGCACCCGTCCCCCAACTCAAGCATATCAACCTGGCATCGGTTGTCTTGGCCAACGGACTTACTGACCCATATGTTCAAATGGCTTCTATTCCAGATTACGTCTGCGATGGACCTTATGCCGTCTACGACGATCCTCAGGGACCAGAGTGCCAGTCTCTGAGGGCAAAGGTTCCAACCTGCCAACGCCTCGTCAAGTCATGCTATCAATTCAACTCGAGGTTCACCTGTTTCCCTGCCATGTTGTACTGCAACAACATGTTTTCTTCGTTGATGCGTTCGTACACTTTCCCAACTCATGGCTTTCGTTATTAACAAGATTATAGAACTTGGCCTCAACCCCTACGACGTTCGCCGGAAGTGCGACAAGTCGAAGGATGGCGACCTATGCTACAAGCAACTTTTATGGGTCGAAGATTGGATGAACGACCCCAAGAACAAAGCAGCACTTGGTGTCAATCCCGATCAGACCTTTGCGTCGTGCAACATGGAAGTAAATCAGGCTTTCGCCATGCAAGGCGATGGGATGCACAACAGTGCTCGCCTACTTCCAGAGCTCATTGACGACGGGATTAGGTTGTTAGTCTATGCTGGTAATGCTGGTACGTTGAGCACATCTTTTAGCTCGAACGCCACTAATTGTTCGGCACTAGATATGATGTGCAATTACATCGTGAGTTCCTTGATCTTGCTGCGCAGCACGCTACTTACATCGCGACCAGGGCAATGAGCGATGGGTCGAACAGCTCGAAACTAAGTTCCACAATGACTTTGCGAAGACTAAGCCAGTTCCTTGGATCGCGAACGATTCCGGTAAACTGGCTGGCGAGGTACGCAGCGCCGGTGGAGGAGGATTCACTGCAGGCAATGTCACCTTTGTAACTGTCTTCGAAGCAGGGTAAGCATCTTCTACTTTCCAATTATGATATTGCTCATCATTTGAAATCATGTGCTCGACGATAGGCATATGGTGCCTTATGATCAGCCAGAGGCTGCGCTGGTACGGCACCCCATATTTTTTTGATACACCCGTTCCTGACGATTTCACGTTTCAGGATCTGTTCACCAAGTGGATCACTGATACCCCTCTTACGTTGCGCGAGGCGCACTAAGTTGTCGACCTACAGGTGGACGAATTCCTCGGTCGAAGGATCCCGTACAGTCGCATATCGTATCTCGCCGTGCTTCTGGATACTAATCAATATTTTCAATGCGACATATTCAAATATAACTCTATATACTGGGATAATTCTGTGAACACTTCACGTCAAGGGATAAGATACAAGAAATACAAGGAATAGGTAAATAGCTACAGGGGGGAGAACATCCAGGGCCACCAGGCATTGTCCGCGAAGGGTATCACATCGTGCGTAATCGTACAAATCGCAAAGTGAGTTGGGATCAGTTAAATAATTCATAAAAAAAATCAAACATAATAATCATCAGAATGCGGCTGCTCGAAGATATCTGAATCGTTTATAGCGAGCGTAAACATCGCATCCTCAGGGTTTTGAATTGTGTTGTTAGGGTCGACAGCCTGTCCATAATCTTGCAAGGCGTATGGACTGTCGACCGGTGTGTCGTAAGCGTTCGCAGGTAAGAATAACACTCCCGAGTTATCCAAACTGTTGACTGCATCCATCGTAAGAGGATACGTGGGTGGTGCAGCCCAAGGGTCGCTGGACGAGAAGTCCACCAAGGCAGCATCCTGATGATTCGCGTACTCCGGATACGGGACTGAATGGGCGTCGAATTCCATGGCCGGCGATGCCCAAGACGCTGAGGAATCCATGCCCATCGTTTCTCCGTTCCACATCGACAACGCCGGTAACGCCTGCGTTAGAGGCGAAAGGTGGGCCGGGGTGCTCGAGGTCGAGAGGTGATCTGGGAAAGGGAACTCGCCCAACATGGCTGGGTGAACTGTGCGGAAGGACTCTTCCGGTGTGTAGTACCCCGGAGAAGGGCTCTGCGAAGGCGCTGTTAAATTTTTTATAAGCATGGACGAGACGCTAATACTCACCTGCAACAGCCTTGGATCGAAAGACGGCCCCACGTAAGGCGAAGCAGGGTTTGTCACAGGACGAGGGGCCGGCCGATTTGCCATCACAGACCTCGACCGCTTCATCTCCAACCTTGGGGCTTGAGATACCCACTGAGCTATAAAGGGGTATTGGCCTACTGGGAGCGAGGGGACCGATGCGGACCGACGACGATGGGCTTTTACGGCGGCCATGTCGGCAGGTGCGGGTGGCGGCGGAAGAGGAGGCGTTGGTGGAGGCGCGGCAGACTGGGGAGGATACCGCGGCGTAGGTGCTAGAACGCCAGCCTCTCTAGGGAGAGGCGCTGCTAGAGATATGGAATTTGATCTTGACACCGAAGTAGGCTTTTTCTTGACGATACCCTTCTCCCTCTTCTGGGGCCGGAAGATATAGCCTGGATACATCCTCGCGTGCTCTTCTTTCTCCTGTTCTGCGAGCTCCTTGTAGCGATTTTTTCCCTCTTCCGGGAGCAAGTGCCAGGCCTCAGCAGCTTTCTTCGACAAGGATTTCTCGACTTGAGACCCTGGTGGACGCCGCACCCGTTTCCCGTTGTCTTTCGAATGTAAGCGCGAATATTCACAGCGAAAAATAATGAAAGGATTTCGGGGGCGTGGAACCCATGATGGGTCGCCGCGACGAACAGGCTCAGAATATGGCTCTGATTGAAAGCCACCCTCAAGCGAGAGCGAGGAGTTGCTAGAGGCTGGTGAGGATACGGCTGGGGAGGACGGACGCGTCGCGGAGCTTTCTGTCGACCGAGATGTCTGGAAGTTGAAGAATCCCGGACGCGGAGGATCTGGTCGGTGTGGTATCTCGACGTACTCGTCGCCGTTGGTGGGGGCCCATCCAAAGACGCGCGACATGTGGGGCATGCTCATGAGCAAGGCGGTCACCTTTCTTTCATCAGGGGAATTTCTTATAAACCATTTCGTCAGCTCGATAAACGGGCACTTTTGCTTTGTTGACATGAATGGCATGGTGGCCTCCGCTTGGCGAGATCTACGATACACTTTTAAAGCGATCTCGATCATGATCGGCGTCCCCATTTGCTGGCAAAGTATAATTCTTCTTAAGAGGAATGAAATCGAGGGCGAGAATCGCCTGATATCGCTCAATGCGGCTCGAGACTCGAGATCATATCTCAAGGACAATGGCCAAACAATGGCATGTATGAACCGAGCAGGTGTATCCAGATGCAGATCCCATTCCTATGTTTGGATGCCGCCCTCAAGCCGCCCTTTCCAAGGAAGCCTTACCCCGTATTATGTCACTGTGGCTCGGAGCCCGTATCAGGGTCTGGTGGCGCGGTCGTTTCAACGGAAGAGTCTCCAGAATATCCAGGTTGGCACTCTAAAACAGCCCGGAATTTTGGGGTAAGTGCTGGCGGCCTTTGGTGAAAACTCCGAGGTGGTGGACGACGCATATGGCCCGTGGTCGACGGATTCGGCCACTAAATCAAATTCAAGCAAAGGATATCTTCACATAAATTGCATTCGGATCTTATTTATTTGGGCCCAGGATGACTATGCATGGACGCCTTAGGCTCGCATAAGCACCTCACGCGAAAAGGCGTGAGGATGAGACTAATGGACGCCTATACACTCAATGTAATCCTACTCGAGGGTCACGGAATGAGCTTTGAGAGCTTAATGAACGGCAGGGATCAAGAAGTGCCAATCTTTAAACTTTTAGCGGTGGTTTAGCGAAGCGTGATGACGGTCTAATCTTCCCCGATATCACATCTTTCTATTTTCGTGTGCTTCTGATCCTTTCAAGTTTCCTGTTTTTGCGTCAGAGATGTGATACAACATTTGCAACATATTACATCCCATCACTCGAAGAAAGACCAAGGCTCAGAATTAGGCATCATCATGATCTAAGGATATACATAAATAAGTTCTTCAACTAGTCGCCAGTTTGGTCCGCATGCAAATACAGTACTCCGACAGAAAATAAAATGTCCATCAATTCAAGAAAACTACCTCCACTGGTTCCAGTTAGACGACGATGCTTGAAAGCGAGGAGGGAAGGCGCCCTGCCACTGGTGAACTTGATTACCTTGCATGACTGTAGCGTCGAAATAATGTTGGTCCGGGAGCTGTGCGTTGTGTTGGGGCGCGTGTCTGTGCGTTCTAGCGGCCTGTGAATTACCATCGGTAGAATTCCAGGCCGTGTTGATGTTCTGATCTTGCATCGCATAGTGCGGTCGAATTTGCGGGGGCCGATAGACTTGCGCAATTGGTGCAACTGGCGCGAGCACTTGCGAGCGTGTGGAAAGCGCAGAATTTGGGATAGTCACCAATTTTTTATGGAGGACGCTAGTGCTCGCGTGTTGCATGCCTTGGATGCCATACTGCGGGTTGGACTGATTGCTGCGCGCACCAGACTGAAGTGGCATTGGCTCTGGTCGTGGTACCACCTGACGCTGAATCAAATTCTGATGGTGACTCGTTTGATGTGCCGCCGGCGCGTCCCCCGCGGTGTTTTCGTTATTTCCGGCATTATACCACCCGTCGGAAGAAACCACCCTAGTCGAAGCAGGGTCCGTATGATTGCTATGAGAGGCACTAGCAGAATATATGACGAGGTTTTCAGCCACGGATCTTGGGACATAGGACGATGACTGAGGTGCAGAACGAGCTTTGGGAGTCTGGTCGTTGTCGACTACCGATTCGGTTTGTCTAGACATTCCTGCAGTCGGGAATTGCTGTGTCTGCCGATTTTTCGCGGCCGCCAAAGGAATCACACTTTGCATGTGGACTGATGAGGAAGGCTGCTGAGCACGTGGAGGCGCTTTTGCTTTAGAAGCTGGACCCGAACTATTTAGCAGTTTTGTTAGTCCTTGATCTGACCCTCGTTTTAGGATTTGTACGGGGGGAAGAAGGGGCGGTGCAGGCGGGCCTGGGGATGGAAGTCTTGTTGATTGCAGCTGAGTATCGACCGGTTTCCGCACGGAAACGGTCGGGGGAATGCCAGATTCTTCGTACGCGCCCAGCGGTAATTCCACACATTGTAGCAGAATACACTGCAGCGTCTTCATCGACAGCAGAAAATTTTGGTGCACCGCGTCGTAGGATCCCGATCCTCGGTTGCTTCGAGATCTATGTGTAACAATAATCTCACGCGTCTAGCGAAGGAGATCAGAACGAGAAGAGCAAACGAAGGAGAGGAAGAATTACACTAGACGACAATCGAGCAAATTCCGGTCCAATCATGTCCACTCCAGGAAGAACCATGGCTTTATACAAACCATACTGCTTCCTTTTCTTATCTCGTTTCTGATAAACTACTTGAAATGGCTCCAAGGCTGAGAGCAGCCAGTCTTTGAGTTCGTCGCGAAAAATGAATATCCACCCATGTTTTCCTGGTTGTACGGAACTGAGCTCTGCGAAGCAGTCCGTATCCACGAACACCATCTCATGCAACGCTCGGGTAGTTGCAGTCTCCTACGTCGTGGCATAAGAATAATAATTGAACCACAAACTTCGCATCACGTACGGGGTTTGTCTTCTTGATTGGGGGCGGGAGGCTGCGGCACATATTTTTCAACGCGTCGCTACGCATTTGACTCATGCGATTCTGCAGGCCGTCAAGCATGGTCCGGGCTTGAGTTAGCTTGAAGGAGAGAACGTCATCCGAAGTCCAAAATGATGAGCAATCCACTCACTTTATCGCGCTCCTTAAGATCACTTGTTGTACCTTCACAGGACAGATCAGGGTACGCGATCTTCATTTGCAGCTGGTATACACCGATAATTTTGTTTTCGATTTCAGCTGCGATGATCTCAAGATCATCAGGCCTAGCATGTACAGGCTATATACATGATGATCAGATTCGGGCTTTCCATAAAGGATAATGGGATTCACCATGGCCTTAAAATTCTTGTAAACCACCTGGAATAGTTCTTCGACGTCTTTCAACGGATCGGTGGACATGTCTGATAATTGAGCGCTTGTGCCACTGACTGGAGGTGGGTGAATGAAGATGTGAGTGGTTAAGCAGATGAACGCGCTGTCTCTGCGCTAAATATCTATGCGCAGCTTTGACCTGGGCCAGGATGGCCACGAATCGAATTGCCATTGTCGGACAAAGCGACCCATGGCCAGAGTTGTAGATCACGGTAGTGGTGGCAATGTGGCATGAGGCCGAGCCTCGAGGCATGACCGCGACTTGAACCTCGAGGTCATAATCACAACACACAAGTACAATCACAAGTCTTCCAGATATGGGATATCCCACTCCCGGCGTGGCGCGCCCGTGTGCCCCTGCATGTGAGGCCTCCGAATATGATATAAAATCATCCTGGAACTCGAAATGTATGCTTTATTCAAGGACTTGAAAATAAAGATGAAGGAGACAGACATCGACTATGTCATAGCTTGAGGGTCCTCCAGGTGGCAGGTGTTCTAAATACTACCGTTCCACGTGAACCCGCAGTCCGCTCGTCGCTCGACTCGAATCGGGACAGAGTTAGCAAGCTAGCATTTCAAAAGTAGTTCGGTGGATATTTCATTTATCCATAAGAGACACAATTGGTGGACATGCACGCAACATTAGAGAAAGGGTCAAGATCCATGAAATTTGGATTAAGTTCATGACGGCTACTCCTGTGGAGGCGATCGCAGATAGAAAATTAGGGAGTACAAAAGCTGCACCCTGCTCGATCTATCTCTGTAGTATCATTTCGTTTTAGGATGCGCTTCCAGTATCATCGCATATTGTGGCGAAGTTCGGACACAGGCGAGTTGCTCGGCAGTGCAATGGGGCATGCAAGCAGGAATTGACCTGACAAGACGATCTACGGCCTGCGTGGGTATAGCGAGAGGATATAACAAAGGTCCGAGAGTAAAATCACGGGGAGCCTGTCACATGGAAGAGTGAAACAGAGGAAGGCAGACTGGCAGTGAAGATGGCGGGCGTTCAATGCGGTGCCTGACTAAAAAGATAGGGGAGCGCTGAGAGATAAATTTCGGTGAAGTGTATTGAGCGATCTGGAATCTTGTCCTAGGGGGAGTAAACGGTAAGAGGTCCTGTTGGCCATTGTCTTCCTCTTATATTCCCGAAAAGACTCAAGTCTCGTACGGGATACACGAGGAGAAAGACAAAAAGCCACAGAGAGAGTTTGAGCGGCGCGTTGAAATAAACAGGACAAAAAGGATGGTGAAATTTTAAAATTGGCCTTGTGATTTTGAGCAGTCAGATCGTCACCACAGCCTGATCAGGTGGAGTGCTATCAGCGACCTGTCGCCTTTCCGTAGCCTCCCAATGGAGGTAATCTTTGCGCCAGACAAAGGGATGGCAGCCCCCATACCTTCATCCGGTAGTCCTCTTCGTTCATGACCTTCACTGTCGCCATGAGCCCTCGCGTCGAAGACCCCTCGCAGGCCTGGACGTCAATAGATGACACTGATGGTTTAGTGGGTCTGTACCAAACGCAAGCGACACGGCATCACCAAACCCGGAGCAGCAGACGAATCAACAACTGACGCCCGCCCCAGTAGTGTATGAACATCGCCATGTCCTTTGTCAAGTTGCCGATATCCCCCAAGGAGATGCGATCAACGCGCGGAACGCGAGCATCGGTGAGCTCACAGCTCTCGACATACATATAGGGTAGATCTTGAGATCCATCCCACATTGGGCGGTGCTTAAGAACCTGGAGTACAGGCCAGCGACTGAGAATAACGTCCTGCAAAGCGAAGCAATCTTTGACATGAATGAGATTGACGAAGATTCAGATAGAGTGAACGGGTGGTCGCGCAGCAACGTTGGGGTAAAGGTGAAGAGAACGATGAATTCATTTTTCATGGTCGCCAGCGCAGAGAGAAAAGCCCCAGTTAGGGTAGTCCCAGGGCTCTCTGTCTCGTAGCAGAAATGAGGTTGTCGCGGAGTCCACCCAGATGTTTGCCATCGTCATCGCGACTTTCAGAGGCAGTTTTTCAGTGCGAAGTCTGAACCGCAGAAGTCGAGGGAGATTCGCAGGTGACCGCAGTACTGTTGATAACATGCATCGGAGACATGGAAAGTTTGTTACCCGCACGGCGATGTTCCTGCTCGTAAGCATCAACGAGAGAATAGACGTGGACGAGGGAATAGATGTTTGGGCCTCTGGAGTACGGACACAACCTGTCCTTGGTAAATACCGTATATCACGGCTGGCAGTCCAAGTTCAAGTTCTTTGATATTTTGTCGTGACGTCACAAAAGAATATGGCACGCGGACGGAAATATTTCCTAAAGCGATGAACCTGCTGTTCTGTCCCACCCACGGCCTTTTTCTGTGACGGATGCGGCTGCTGGCTCCTTCTTTTCTCCCGTTTCCTCACTGATATTTACGCAGTAACATCTCAATCGAGGTGAAGTACTGCCTTGGGTTTCCTGGGCCGTTCTCCACTATTCTTCGCGCCACCAGCGCCTCGTGGCCGATTCGAGGCACATCCGGTGGCCCCTATTAGATTTCACGACCAATTGCGGAATCTACAAAGCATTCGGGAAGATGCATCGCAGGACCGTAAACGAATGCGGAAGGGAACCCTCTCTGCAGATATTCGAAATGCATACGGCGACGAAGAGGGATAACACCCCACGAATCAGTGGTTCCTTGGGTGGTGGGTCACTGCAATACTGTTCATAACGTTCGGGATGCTGATGACGTACGTGAACAGGTTTCATTGCAATTATTATTTTCCTTTCCCTCGTCATCATTGCGTCTTGTATTGGTATCTTCTTCCTACTACGTGAACGAACAGCTTCCGACGAGGAACAAGCACGCCGAGGGAAAAGAAACCGTTATGCAAATCCATCCCGATCTACTGCCAACCGCAGACCACTGGCGCGCCTAGCTGCCATGTTCAGTCGCGCGGATCCCCAGGAACGCACGCGTCCCCAAAATATCAGTAGGGGTAATACGAAAGGCGGTGGCGCACATGGCTGGATACAAGCTGGTTCTACAGATGACTGGGAAGCAGATATGAGTGTGGGAGTAGCCGGGCCATCGGGCGTGCGAGACATCGGTTCATCTAGCCCCTCGTTATCAATGCGGACTACACATCCACCGTCGCCGCCTCCTGTTTCTCGGAGCACATCAGATTCTACAACGAGCGTCCGCTTTGACCTTCATGCGATTCGCGGCTTGCAATACCCAGAAAGACTTTCGTCCCAGTCGACTCTTCCTAATATTCACTCGCAACTATCATCACCGTCGTACTCACCTGCACCCTCCTTTGTTCCTCTCCGCACTCTATCGCCTGAACCTATATTAGAAGAGTCGTCATTAGACGGCGATAGTCGACAGTACACAACACCGTCTGGTGTTGTCATGCGGACGCTTCCAGGAGGTTCGAAGTTCATTGAGGCACTGTAATCTTATCTCATTTCCGTTTTCCTCGATTGTTGATTCTCTACCTCGACATTTCGCGTAGTGTGGTCACTGTACCTTTAGTTTGTGCTTTAGCTCCTCGACAGTCTTATTACCTACCTGTCTTCCGTTGGACTTCATCTGTGTATGTAACTTGTACCCATGTGTGTAAAATATGTAGTCCTACTTTCCTGACTGTATCGCGATTTTTGACCCTTACTGGCGCAGCATTTGTTGGGAATTTGCAGTCGTCATAAGTCCGAGTCAACAAGTCGATCTGGTGTTACGGATGGTATCAGCCTTCAAGAGATACTGTTTACATGACCATCATCATCATCACGTCCAACATTCTCTATCCGCACCGTGTCCACTGTCCTCCTGTGCGCCCATCGCCATTGGATCAAACATGATCCGTAAGTCAATACTTAACGCCCGGTTCCAGAGGCTGCACGAATGGGGAGCCGCTAATACGGTTATGCGTTTCCATCCAGTAGTCTCCAGAGGATCCCTGGGCGCTGTTTGCGAATTGAAGACACTTACTCCGAATCCATGTCGTCATCTTTCGCCCACCATACCTTGAGATGTTGCCACTCAGCCATGATCATTTGGATATCGGGGATGGTCCAACGTTCGAGGCGTTTCCGAAGTGAAGCAGGATGGTGGTAATGGTCTGCATCAATGTCAAAGCTCCGAACATCTTGCAGAGCGCGGAGTGCAGACAATAGGTTCTGGAACAACAATTGATGCAGGTTGGTCAAAGAAACATGCTTGATATTATGATAAGCATTGCAGCGCCCAGAATCGTGACCAGAGCGTTACAAGATTCCAGATATTTCGATGCTCCGTCAGAAGGTCGCCAGAAATCCGGACATTTGTAGAATTCTGGGCGAGAAATTCAGAAGAAGCTTGGCTCTTTCTGGATTCCGTTGCAGAATCCGAGCGACGGTGGTCGCACGCGCGGGGTCGAAGTCGAACGCGGGTGGATCGAAAAATAGGTCGACGACATGAGACCATGCTTTACAAACCAGGCCGTAAGAGAAGAGCTCAGTTCTCCAGCCTCGGTACCTCTTCCACACTGCGTAGCGAATGATGTCGTTCAACATGTCCTCGGGCAACCCATACGGCGATCTACGTGGGGTACGCATGGGAATGACATGAATGGTATAATTCATGGTGCCATCTATCGTGCGGCGCCCTAGAGCAAAGGTGATTTCAAGCCGAGACATTACCGATTTCGTGCTGGGGTTGATAGGGTAAGCGAAGTGTGCAGAGTAAGCAATGGTTCCTAGAGCAAAGGGATTTCAAGGCGAGACATTACCGATTTCGTGCTGGGGTGGATAGGGTAAGCGAAGTCGCGCAGAGTAAGCAATGGTTCCTTCTGTGGTGTATCACTTATTTGAGGCACCAAGTTGAGAGAAACGCCGAGACCAGAGGGCAGACAAGTTCCAGACTAATGTCGCAGAGAGGCGATGCATCCTTTCCTGGAAACAGTAGGTCCTGGCTTTGTTGTTGTGCTTGATTTTGATTCGCAGAGCCCGGCGCGGCAGCGAAACTCCTCTCCATCCTGCATTTTCCTCCGGTTGTGGATCCAGGTCGTAAAGTAGACTGTAGGGTTTAGCAGATTAGGAGCCAGTCTGCGTGATGAACAGAGACTCACATGTGTCGTCGAAGGTCCCTGGCTTCGATATGTAATGACTAGCCTGACACCACGGAGATGTTCGTGCGCTCCAGCATCAAGAAATACAGAAATCATAGCTGTGGTTCGTGCCATCGAGCCTGGGGGGTTCATGCGTGCTGTTCTCACCCAAAGCGCTGAAGGCTGTTCTTCCTCATTACTCCGACCAACCATAGGCATTTGCCTCTGCCTAGATGCGGTGGGTTCTTGGTTATGAACTTGTCCCTACAGGATCAAACGGATACTCACATGGCGAGATTAAGTCAATGAGAGCCCAGGGATCCAGAAGTTCTTCAGAAGTGTGAAGATCAGTGTTGAGGTTCAAGGAGCTTTCCAGAACTCTTCCTAGACGCCATATTCTATCCCTTGTCCTCGGAGGTGACCGTGGCGGTTGAAGGATAACTTGGGTAGATAAGATCATCTTCCTATGTTGAAGATAAGATAAAGAAGGCAAAAAACTCGATCTCCAATCACACCGGAAAGTTGGGAATTTAGTCTCAGCGCAAATGTATACCTGAAGGAATAGTTTGTGTCCAAATTTTGTAATGCTCAAAACTATCACTTTGGGTTCGCCTCAAATTTTGAACCAGCCAATCGGATCGCTTCCGTTCATAGTTTGAGGACAACACGAATTGATAGTTTCGGTTATTACAAAACTTGGATACAAGCTCGTAATTTGGGTACAGATTTGAGTTGACCCTAAATCCCCAACTTCGCGGTGTGAATGTGCTTTTCCACTTCTGCTCTATCACGGCATTACCCCACCGTGGGTGATTGGAATCGCTTTCTATAATGTCAGTCACAAGAGATTTCTACCCACTGGCTTGTGATGCATCATGAGACCGTTCCTGCTGCGCGATCATCGAGTCACTTAAAGAGACGGGCTCTGCGATTTCAACCTCTAAGCAGATTCCCACCTACCCATGGACGAAACACCCGCGTCTGAGGGTTTCATTACGATTCCTGCCGTTCAACCTCACACTGCTACGGTGATATTCACACATGTCAGTTGATACTTGTCTAGACAATACCCCACTTGCCTTTTTCGCTCGCATGACCACTAAACAGGCTTCGCAAAACCTAGGGCTACAATCAGTCAAACCTGACCTGGAAGACGCTGGTCGCCGAGCCTCTTGCACCAAGTCTTCTTCATGTACAATGGATCCTCCCACAGGCGTACGCAAGGATGTCCAATGTGATGACAAGTGTGCTCACTGAGTCTTGCATTCATAACACAGCTCGAAACATCTGACTACCTACCATCCTGAAGGACCCTGTCCCAGTTGGTTTGATATAGCAGAACTGCCGCCTCGCCCCGATGAATATGACGAAAGGGCAATTACCAAGTCGATCAACGCCATCGAAGTGCTCATTCAGTCAGAGGTGGACGCGGGCATGGACCCTCGACGTATTGTGCTGGTCGGATTCAGTCAAGGTGCTGCATTGAGCATGATGGTCGCGCTCACGACCGCACACCACCTGGGTGGGATAGTGAGCTTGTCAGGGTGGATACCCCCGCTCGCTAGACCGGTTTGTTAAGCTCTCTTGCGCTCCGGGGTGGATAACTCACTCCCGTTGACCCAGATGATGCAAATGACTCCCAACTTTCCTATTCTCTGGTGTCATGGCACAGCAGACCATGAAATACCCATACGCTTGGCAGAAGATGGCATTGCATTCCTCCGTGAGACGCTTGGGCACAGGGCTGAGGCCCAGCTCAGGCTCTCCGTGTACGACGGCCTGGGACACGATGTCAATGAAGCTGAGCTGAAGGATGTGGCAACATGGCTGCAAACGATAGTCCCTTAGGTTCTGTATTGTATGGGCCGGCGCATCCTGAATATCATCCGTACTGGTGTGATATCAATGGCAAGGCCACTCATCGCACCGTCGTCTCAATCCTATGCAACTCGAGTCTCCAGCCGAGTTGCCTACGACGGCAGTTCAGTTGTGAACCAGCTGAGAGCTCAGATCCAAAGTATAGCTCTAACCGAAGGTAAGTAGAGTCTCACTTTTCTTGTCTCCTTCAAGTTTGCGGACACATCGAAGTCGTGGCGGTCGGTCTCTATCATTTCTAAAGTCAACTCAAAGGTACGTTCCACAGATGTAGTGACGAGTGATTAACCAGCCGCTGAGCTGTTCTCGGAATTGACAATCGGGGAGTCGGAACTGGATCAGGATGTCCCTGAAAGAAGTCTCTGAGAAGCCCTCGCGAGTCGCATGGCCTAGGAAGAAGATAGAACGCGACCACGAGTCCTAAGTTATCATGACGCTTCCCGACACCTTCCGAAACAAGAATAAGATGAAAAGAGACATACTAGTAGCATCCCTGCAGATCAAAATGGACAGCGCTTATGAGCACACACTAAGAATGGTCACGGATGCCATGCCTGCGTTGACATTTTAATTTGACTCCGAGGGAAAGCGCTGCGGGTGTTGGCCCTTTTTCTACTGGTCGGGCGCGATAATAGGGAGGACAGTGTTGCTTGTCGTTTGCCGTATGCGTGTCCGTTCTTGAAGTTTGGCGCATAGGTGCATTGAAGTCGAGGCATAGAAAGGTGTGGCCCATCCTCGTAGCCCACCTAGACATGAATCCAACCATCAAATCATAATAATCATTAAGGACACATTACTGCATCCACGGGTATCAATCGTAAACTGTTGATACAAGTATTGCAGCCCAATGTTCCATGCCAAGCGAAAAGAAACCCTTGTGTGGAGAATCCATAAACCCACAAATGCAACTCAAGACGGACGAGAGAGAAGAGGAGGAAGGAAACAGCGGTATACATCAACAGACCCCAGGACCCATCACAGCGTTTGCACCACAATCGCCGTATCATCAATCCACGCCACATCCATGTCCAGAGTCAACACGCGCGAAACGCTATACCGGTCGTCGCCCCCCAGCGCGCGCCGTAGTAACCTCAGAGCCATATTATCCGGCCGGTCTTTTGCCCCCGCGCCACCCCCGGCACCACCCGCGAACGGCTGCGACACCATCGACTGCGCCCAGCTGGCGACGATGCGCTGCTGCCCCTCGCCCGTACACAGATCAGTGAACCCGTCAGATGATAGGATCAGGAATCGGGGGCTACTACATGAAGGGCTGTCGTCCAGCCGGCGGTGTGTAACCTCGGGCAGGGCCGTGATATACGGGGGCGTCTGGTTGCGCACGAGGAACTCCTCCCATGCGGAGGTATTGTGGAATCCTGGGAAGAGGTTGTACAGTATCCGCCGTGTGAATGCGGGCGGCTGCTTGAATGGTATATCTCCCAGGCCTGTAGTACGGTGTTCATTGGTTGGGTTATATCGAGGATGAAGTGTGGAAGAGGTAGGAAGGGATCGAGATCTGTCAGCGAAGATTGAATTTATTTATAGCATGTTCACGCACATCTGAAAGGAGCGAGGGCCCCGAGAACGCGTCTGTCGAGGACACACTCTGGTTCACCTGGGTGTGCCCGTCGAACGCGTTCAACCTCCGCATCGTTATCCCCGTTGTGGTCGGTAGTAAGACGTTCGACGATCCAATCATCCTCATCCGTTTTCTGCGACACCATCACTAGAAAGATACCCGTCGTTAGCATGAGCTGCTGACGCAGCACGTATGTATGGATAACGTGCATCAGTCTCAGGCTTAGTGAGATCACTCACTGGCTTGGCAGTCCCCCACGTTCGCAACCCAAAGATTCTGGTGGTCTGGGTCGATGAGGGCGACGAGTGCTGTCGTGCCATACATGCAAAGCCGTGCTTTCTTCCAGTTGGCACCCCCCTTGTGCTGATCGTTGATGATGTTCCGTATTTCGGCGTCAGAGAAGTTATCAAGGCCCTCAAGTCCCCCAAACAGCTCCAGGACGTCATTAGCAATCGCGTCATCAAACGCAACTATGGAGCGCGAGAAGAGGTCGGCGATGAGAGCCGGCGTCGAGAGAGCGTCGGGGTTGGTTGCCAGTGCATTACGCAGGAAGTCCCGTATAATAATGGGCAAATGATATGCGACATGTTCCACAGTGACATCTCCGAGATGACCTGAAATGAAGGCCGAATTGCGGGGTATGTCAGATGAATGTCAGAGGTGCGGTGTTGCGGACGTACCGTCAAATACCCCGGTCAAAGTCCACGAACGCCCCAGGATGTCCAGCTGCGTCACGATGTATCGGTCCTGGGTCTTCGTGGTGGGTGACGGCTGGAAATTTATGCTATCTGCTCTCCAACCCCTCTGGGCGTCGAGCTGGACTGTCTGTGGTTTCGCGAGGCCTCGTAACTCTCGCCAAACGTCCGACTCCGCAAGAACCTGGTATGAGCGTGGCCATGGCCCGTCCTCGGGCCCACACCTTGAGCCGGGTATATCCTCTGAGTAAGCCCAGCTATACGACGCGCGCTCGACGAGCATAGCCAGGAAGGCGCAAACACCAGATACGCAGTGAGCTAGACGAGTTGGAAGGAACAGCAACGACGTGGTTGGTAAATGAGTGGCAGCGTGGGGGCCAGATAAAAAAGAACGGACCAAATGGACAGCACAGTTAAAAGGACGCGAACATCGTCTGCAGACCCTCGGGCGTTTGTGATGAAGACGAAATTGGGTTTAGATCCATCGCCCACGTGATGGCAACTTGACAAAGTCTTCCCTGCCCTCCGTTCAACCTGTCCGCGAATCAATAAATCCATTTATCATCCTCCTTAGTCACATTGCCCGGCCCAATATCGTTCATCACGAATAATGGACAGGGTATCGCAAGCATAGTGGTCACCCGACCCCGTTGTACGTTACCACCGGCCCCGGCCCCCACATACCCGCAGCGCACGCGTACGAACGAAATGAATGCTTATAGTAAGGTATGAATGTGCGTTTACATGAGGAATGGATGCTATGTATGTGAATTAGTGTAATGCAATGACTCCGAGTCCGAGTGCCGATCGTAAATTGTCCATGATGCAGGATGAATGTATGTATGTATGTAAGTATGTACGGATGAAAGTCCGCGGGCCTCAAAGCCGGCGGAAGGGGTTGCGCGACGAACTGCCAGTGTCCGTCGGCTTTAGCCAATAAGCACCAGGGTTTGGTGGTGGAGACGCCGCAAGTGCCGGTCGTACCGAACGCGCGTACGCGTCAGCTTCGGTCGGAATCGCAGCAGGCACCCGATCACAATCAGGGTCCTGCGACCTGATCGACAGCGAGGAGCCCTGGGTGCTCGAGCTAGAGGACCACCGCGCCGACAGGAGGTCCTTCCGGATGGGCTGACGCGGCTCTGGCATGTGGCGTGGCTGACCCGTCACCTCCGAGAAGAGGGAGTGGCCAGAGAGCCTATTCGAGATACTGGGAGGCGGCTTGCGGTGTGTCTTAAAGGGCCGCTTGTTATCGAGTGGCGGCAGGCTCGAAGGAGTCTTGCTGTACCGTGACTCGGCTTTCGAATAGTCGTAGGCATTGATAAACTGGTCCAGATCTAGTTCCCGCGTATCCTCGGCTTCCCTCCTTTGTTGCAACTTTATTTCTTCGATGTCCCGGGTGTGTGTGGGAAGTTGGATGGGTTGTCTCGGACTATGCCCGAACAGTCTCTCACCGAAGCGCACCAACCGCCCCCGCCAGTTCAGCTTCCGATCAAGCTGTTTGGCAGAAGCAAACATGGCGGTGCGCTTGGCCCGTTGCTTGCGTGCACGCCGACGCCAGCAAACGATGAACAATAGAAAGATGAACGCGCATCCCAGCGCCATGAGGAGAATCTGCCACCATTCTAGGGGTCGGCGGGCACTGATGATCGTGGGATTCGCGATCCCCGTAATGGAGGGCAGCGCGGGTGTGCCGGTTCCGGTGGGGGTGGGGACCTGGACAAGCTCCGAGAGACAAACTCCGAGCCCGGGAATGACGTTCGACGAGCCTTGGCAGTTGGCAGACACGCAAGAGCCGGCACGGAGCACCTGCGTCGAGCTCGAACAGGCTAGACAGTTGCTTGGACCGGAACCGGAACAGCTGGAGCAGCTGGAGTCGCAGGTCTGGCACGAAGAGGAGATGGGGTCGAAGAATTGTGATCGACCGCACGTCGGGAGGCACCTTCCGTTAGACAGGACAGGACGATCCTGGGGACACCGCGAGCACTCGCTGAAGGACGGTCCTGTGCAGCTCGCACAGTCAGGGTGGCATTTCACGCACAATCCCGAAGCGCTAAAGGTGTTGGAAGGGCAGGTGCTGACGCACTGCCCGCTTGACGCTAGTTGATTGCCTGCACAAGTGAGGCAAAAGTTCGCAGCCCCGCTACAGGTGGCACAAGAGGAATCACACGCTAGAAGATTGGACTCCGGGTTAAGCTTTTGCGAAAGAATCAGTATGGAGCACTTACGTATGCAAGTCAAGTTATCTTGAGGTGATATGAAAGTGCCTGTTGGGCAACTCTCGACGCACTTCCCTTGGGAAAGGACGAAGCCTGGTAGACAGCCGGTGCATTGCAACTGGTTGACGGTCGATGCTCCGTTGAAACCTGGAATCTTACACGACGTGCATTTAGCGCCACACGCTGTCAAAACGACCGAATGTGAGCGATAGGGTCGTCGTAGACGGGTGCAGAACACTTACTGTCGCACTCATGCTTGACATTATCAGCGATCAAGTTCGAGCCCTGACAGACGCCATCGCTGTTCGTGCCAACGCAATTGCCGTTGAATGAATACTGCCCTGTTGCACAGATAACGCAATCATTGGAAGTCGGACCGGTACATGTCTTGCATGACGGTGAGCATAGGCTGCATGCGGTGCCATCACTGAAGCTGCCCTCAGGGCAAGGAACGCCAGCGCTGGTGGCTCCCTGGACGACGTTGCATTTAGTCTTGTCGTTCGCGTTTTGGGTAAAACCAGTCTTGCAAGCGATGCAAGTGCCTGTCGTGTCAGCGCATTGCGTACATCCAAGCTGGCAAACTGAATGATATGTGAGATAACGTCGAAAGGGATAGAAGCTCGTGGCGAACCTTGACAGTCGCCTGTGGACGTCAAGAAAAATCCAGGTGAACACTTCGCACACTCAGTGCCGTTATCCGACTTGGTCCAACCTGCGTTGCAAGTGCATTGTCCGTCCGTGCCACACTGGCCGTTGAGGCAATTGCACGTCGAGGGAGCATTTGGTACGATGGGTTTCAAACACCTTCCAGAACCAGAAATACCTTCGTCGCAGGATGCACAGTTAGATGGACACTGCTGGCACGATGGACCGAAGAAACCCGATGCGCACGACTCGCAGGCGGAACCCGCGAAGCCTTGAGGGCAGGTGCAAACACCAGCAGCCGAACACACGCCAGAGCCGGAGCATGCTGGAGAGCATGCCGAAGACTGCATGTCGAGGAGGTTCAGAGAGTTCAGTGTCCCTGCAGGGAGTTGTGCCATGTCGGGAATGGCGTCCCATAGTACAACCCGGTCATTCGTGCCAGAGCTTACGGCCACCCAAACGTTCGTGGAGATAGCAAGAGAGCTTGCGGTCAGTGGTGTTGACGAGTTGGCGGAAGGAGTTGTAGGGAGTTGGGAAAACCCAGCTTGGCCGGAGTATAGCTTTTGGGAGTAGATGGCGAGACCTGGCTCGAGGGAGAGATCTAGAGGTAGGGAAGTCGAAGATGTAGCATTTCCGAATCCAGCCGAAGGGGAGTAAGATGCTGATGAAGATGTAAGGAGATTGTGTAATAGTTGTGGATTCGTCGTCGAAGTGTATTGTCCTGGCAACAGTTGAATAGAAACGGGAGCACCAGGTGCGGCAAGCTTAGTGCCAACTGGGAGGGAAAAAAGTTGATGATCAGCGATATGGTAGGAAATTGAATGAAGGGTGACGTACTGGTGGTGTTCGTAAAGCCTTGTATACATTGACCTGCAACACAGACCACAGAAGGCGAAGATTGTGCGACTAGTCATCGAACGGAACTTGTCAGTCCGTGCCCTCGAGGATTGCGCACACGACTCACAAGCTGTAACGCCCAAAGCTAGGGGAATAGCAAGAAAGCTTGGAAACATAAGGGGTTTCGTCAACGAAAGAGAAAAGAAATGAAGAGAAAGTGGTGGTAGGTGAAGAAGCGACGATGATCGAATAGACGCTCTTCAGAACCCGTTAAGGCCTGCCACTCTATAACCCTAGTTTCCCTAACGCCCGCGGTCATTGTTCTCGTAGCGGTTAACTCTTTGTGGTGCAGAACAAAGGTCGGCAAGGAACAATAGAAAGTTGGGGATCACGTGGCCGCGATTTGGTGTAAGAATGAGGACCAAATAATAGCAAGTCGGTACAAATAACAATGCCCGAAGACGGAACATGGTGCTTGATCGGCTCCGTCATATCCAGCTCTGGACCCTTGGGCCGAATACCTTGTACTTTGCGCGGGAAGCACGCCTTCTGTCAGCAACGCAATCGGAGCGACCTTGTAGATTGGCAAATCGTATATAATGACCGCTAAGTTTTACTATGTGACTGTTCCTAACGATGCTATCCTTGACCCAGAAATTTTATCACATCTTCTACTCTCAAAGTGAGATTTCCAAGTGGAATAACATCTCATCCCTATGCTCAACCTCCCTCAAGAAGAAAAGCCTCTTCCAGTAACGAACACTACCCGCCGACAGCATGAGACCTCTCGTCCCAAGAAGGTGCCTCGCCATCACCTCGACAACAACGCAGAGTGCCCGATTACCTCCGTCGCATCCCTCTCGAACTTCTAGGAGAGATATTCCAATTTTACGTCGGTTTAGAGGGACCAGACGCGCCCTCAGCGAGCTCGGCGGTTCGAGAACCGTCCCTCACATCCAAACTCTCGTCTCCAGCCAGTCCGCTTATCCTCGGCCGCGTGTGTTGGACTTGGAGGAGGCTCTCGCTCGCAATGCCGAGCCTCTGGTCCTTCCTCGCAGTTTACAGACCAAGACTGTCACAATTGGAAGCAACCCAAATCTGGCTCGAACGTTCAGGAGACCGACCACTTTTCCTCGACATTTATCAGCCTCTAGCGGACTATGACGAGCAGAACGAAGCATTGGAAGACCTCCTGCTACTTTTGGTACACCACGGCCGTCAGTGGAAACACTTTTCTCTCAACCTTTGCGGCGCTCCTCCCCCCGAGGCGCTTTATCGCCTTCCATTCGACAGCTTCGCGATCTTGGATTCCGTAGACCTTCGCTTACAAGAAGACGCGAGTTTTATCCACGCCTGGCGACCATTTTACGCCGTCCCCACCCTCAGACGCGTCTCATGGGATTTTTCCTACGTCGAATGGGGGCTCCCCAAAATTGCTCCCTGGTCGCAGCTGACACATGTTCAGCTCCCATGCGTGAGGAATCCGAATATGTCCGTGGACGAGCTATTACAGGTTATCCTGTATTGCGTGGAGCTCGTCGACTTAGAGCTCGCCATGACGATGCCCTTGAAGGCTCCGTCGCTGCCCGCATCGAGACTAGCATATTCGAACCAGCTTGCTTTGGCCTCTTTGCGAGCACAGCGACGCGACCAAGCAGCAAAGGAGAGAGCAAGCGGCGCCGTGGGTCTGGGACCACTCATGATAGTGGAGTCCGATATCCAAACGGCCCTCTGTGCTCCCATTGATCTACCCAATCTCCGCTTCCTCAAAATTCACGCCCACGGTCGCGATGCCGCACCACTCCTGGACCGCCTCAAGCTCCCAGCATTAGTTTCATTGCACATCCTGCATTACATCACCTTTTCAGTGCCGCCATCGACGGGCTATATCACCGAGCTACTCCAACGCTCCGGAGTATACAAACTCGATACCCTATCCATCTACGACCCGGACTTGGCAGAGGGCGAAGTCCTCAAGCTTCTGGAATCTCCGCGATTACGGTTTCTCCGCCAGCTTGAGCTGCTGTCGAGCTCTGTTACCGACGACACAATTGAGTTGCTAACACAGACTCAGGGTATGCCGTGCCGTCTCCCCCACCTCAAAGATCTTATCCTACCAGACTGCGTTACGTCGGACGGACTCCTCTCGAAAATGGTCTTATCACGGCAGCCTATGCTGAGTACGATGAAGTTCAGTGTAGCAGGAGACACACCGCTGATCCGCGATGTGGCGAGTTTGCGGATGTTATCTAGGCAATCTACTTTCTGCCTCTCTGTTATTTAGTGTCACGGTAAGCGGTAGATATCAAGTAGTATCAACTTGTATTATCAAACGCACTGGCGTTATGATTAAGGCTCCAACCGTACCGTATCCGTATACGGCGGAGGGGGTAGATATACAGATACAGTTTTATAGTGTGTATTTACAGTATATATATGGTTATACGGTATGATGTAGACAGTTGTTATAGGGTCACATCGAGCCATGCTTTTTGAGCGGAACTGGTTGGGCTCGTTGACATGAAATAGTGACTAACGCAAAGACTAACGCCGACCGAATCCATATCTTCGACAACGGGAGCTTGACTGATTGTCTCCGCCTTGAAGGAGCTCCTGAGATCCGCAATGGGGGGAGGACGGAGGTAGATATTACAAAGCTACCTCAAATTTCTAAGCAATAAATTGTTATGCGGTGGACGACCGGTCTCCAATCAACCTGGACATATAAGTTGAGAATTGCTTGAATCTGAAAGGGACATATTCCTTGCGTGGTCCGGTGTCTGACCTGACAGTCCAAAAAGAAACATGAAGCTCTACTCACAAACAATGAGACTTGTCATTGAGATATGACATAAGGACGCGCAGAACGCGTTAACTTACAATTTTGGAGTAGCTCGCCGTGGACGATCTAAAAATAGGCCAAGCCCGATCCGAGAGGTGTTTTTGGTTACGCCATTGTCCAAAAACGCCCCTCATTCTCTCGTCATTCTCTGACACCTCCTCGATTGCGACCTATCACTGCGGCATCAACCTAGGCCACAGAAAAGCCACTGATTTCTGTAGGGAAAAAATTAACAGTATAATTATATACTATACTCAAGGGGGTCTCGGAGTTTAAATATCGCACCAAGGGTTGGTCGGTCGGTTCAAGGATTCAGTCACTAAATATTTTTTGGACCTACTACATTTTTGCATGGAAACTGAGCATTTGGCTGATTTACCGCCTCAAGATCAACTTGAAATGGCCAGAGGAATGATGTAGCTGCCTGAGGGGCAAATTTTGTCCAAGGGTGACAAAAATCACCCTGGATGCGTGACACAATGGGTAAGTTTGTTATCCATTCAATGGATCCAATATGTGTACTATGCTATCTAATGTATCTAGTGGCATTCAACCTGTGTGAAGCTTGAGTTTGCACTCAAGAAGTGGGTGTGTAAGACCTGCAAAGCGCCAGGACGAGAGGAAGGTGACAAAATTGGCGTATAAATGTCATCACTATTTTTATTAGCCGGTGAACGCGCGCTCTCGCCCGCAGAACCTGCTACTTTCGCTCTTTGTACTTTTTTACTACCTCTTTGTACTTCTTTACCACATAGTGAGTTGTCTCAGTTGTTTATCTACATCGAGTCTGCCGTCTCTTCCCATCAGCTTAGGTGACCATATGCTGACGAAATGACTGTCCAACTCTGTCTAGTAAGCTCGCGTTCGCGTACGTCTCTCGCTTTAATGCTCTGTTGTAATCAATATATGCCGACGTTCAAACTACATCCGACGACATTGAATACAATGTAAGTAAGTGACGTTTGCCATCCCAAGTTCCCTGAAGGAGGCTTTGCAAGCCGCCGCTAACCCGCTCGAGCAAGTTCCGGCAGTGCAAAAGGATTATCCACCTCTGCTACATATGTAACTAAGGATGATGGTAAGGTCCGCGTCGGTAGACCTATAGAACATGTTAGAAGTAGGACATGGTTCATGTGCGTAGCATCCGGAAGGTCGGAGGTGATAATTACAAGGTGGGTCGGAATTTGAGTTGGAGGCACTATTAACCCGCTGCAATGGCCATTTCCCGCTGC
The DNA here is from genome assembly GCA_014905825.1 of Lyophyllum atratum. Taxonomy (NCBI): domain Eukaryota; kingdom Fungi; phylum Basidiomycota; class Agaricomycetes; order Agaricales; family Lyophyllaceae; genus Lyophyllum; species Lyophyllum atratum. The sequence goes on along the minus strand of JACGCN010000029.1, from coordinate 222,118 downwards.
ACTACACACCACACACGGCCGGCTACGCAGATAGCATGAATGTGGCAGTCGGTCGCGATGCGTGAATGTGGCAGTCGGTGGCGATGTGAGTACAGCCAATTGGGAAGAATGCCGAATGGGATGTCCCATGTCGACTGTGCGAAAGCATGCAATACGATGCTGTGAGTTGAAGGTGAAGATCGAAGAAAGAGAGGCGAATTATGAGAGTGGGACGGTTCACAGCAGATTCCGTTACCGTAGTATACAGTACTGTGTACATATTTTTAGAATTGCGACTTACATAAAAACCAAAGAACGACAAACAATTGATGGCGAATGTGACCTATTTTCACGATAAAACCTACTACTAAAGTAGCAGGAATAAATAGAATGATGGCGTCCCGATTTGGTAAATAAATCACGTGTTTGCTTACGTTGGCCGGTCGGTTCAAGAAATCTGCCACTAAAAATAAATTCGACCCCAGGTCATTTTTTTAAATTCCGAGACCCCCTTGACTATACTGTATATCTACTGTATAGGACGATTTTTCGAACAGGCCCTATACATAGAGTATATGCCCGGGTACCAGCTGGCTCTGGTAACCTTGGTGGTGACCCCCGCGTAAGGAAAGAAGAGTTACCAGTTCAATACACGCTTGTTCGGTGGTGTACCACGGCTCAGTAACTGGGTTAGCTATTCTTGGGCAGCACTTCCCACACGCTTATCGATCACGAAAAAAGCCCAAATAGGGTACAACACCTCCGCCTCGTCAACGTCGCCATCGATATCGGCGGGGACGCCATTCTCCCTGGCATGTCTGCACTCCTACTTGGGACACGACTGAGCATGATCCTTCTTCAATGAATTCAGAAATCTCGCTTTGATTTTCAGTTTATGTATAGTCCAACGCCGTTTCTTTGCAGTTTCACCAAACATCGCGCTAGCTGCTCTTCACAATCAATCGACACTTATTACGCACGGAGCGGCGACCAAGTTTCAAATCTGTATTGCTGGCAATTTTTCGGAATTCTCAAGGCAATATTCCCCATTACAAGTGACAGCTGTTCCATCCAGTGCCATGGACCTCAACGTACTTGTGAGCTGAGTTGATCCTCTCCTCCTCCTCCTCAGCTAAGCCATTTGTTAGAATCTCTAATTCCCGACTTCTTTCCATTCTTTGCGAAGTCGAATCAACTAACCAGCTACCTACACATGTACGTTCATTGTCTCGGCCTTGAATGCAACTGATGTCTTCTGCTGCTGCCTGCATAGGTTTAATTCAGAACAATAATTCAACAGTTTATTGTAAGTTTCTCGTATTTTTGTTCTTGGGGCACCGCTAAGACCTATCGGGCGGCAGAATATCATCCAATGGAACAAGCTCTCCCAGAACGCGGTCCCCCGCTCTCACCTCTCGGGCGCAAGCGCCAACGCATCATTTCCAATCCGGACAACTCTTCATTCATACGGCACATTCCCCAGGAGGATAGCAACACTTTCTTAGCTCCGTTTCGCTTCGCCTCCCGATCCTCTGATGCCGTCGTGACGATACCAGGAACATCGGTTGCAAGTGACCCCTGCCAGCATTCACTTCGAATGCTTGAGCTGGATGCTCACCAGGTTCACCTCAGAGTTGCTGCCGAAGAACAGGATGACAAGGAGACGAAGCGCACATATGCGCGCCACGTCACGGCTTACAGGGATTGGTGGGATGAAAACCAACGTACCGTTGTTCAACAAGATCCCGTCCGTCAGGCGCTGCCTGCTTTGCCCATCACAGCTGATAAAGTTGTGATGTTCCTTGATTACGAGACCAAACGTCCGAAGGTACGCCACCTCTCAACTCTATTCTCTTTTGTTGCTGAGAATCAAACGTCCAATAGCGGAAACGTGGGAGCCGAGAATCGGTCGCCGGCACAACGGTCGGCTTGTCGCAAATCAAGCAGGTTATCACGGCATTAGAGTATGAGCGTTTCCACAGCCAACATCAATATTGAGACGATCCGGCGGCACAACGGCCCCTCCGATCTGATAATCAAGTCCGGCTTTTCGAGTCAGCCACTGCTCACAGTGCACCCCGCCGAGTCGAGAAATCACTGATCTTGAAAGCTGCGGGAACTTTAGCTGGTCTGTCCAATTATCTTTCACTCAGCTTACTACTCACACCTTCTCCTCCAGATACTTACACAACTGAAGAGCTTATCAAGTGCTCAATCTGGTGTCTGACCGATTTTCGTGGTCCTCGCCAGATTTCGATTGGCATTCGTGATCGCGCGATGCTACTCCTGTCTTCGACAATTGCTTTCCGCGGCGATAGCTCGCGTTCGATTCTATGGTCCGACCTGTTTTCGATGGATGTTCCAATGAATGACCTTCGACTTGGTGCAAAAGTCAAGGTTTGTAAATTATATTCTCTGCTCTGGTACACCCTAAATTTTTCTTCGTAGGCATTCACGGTCCTTGCTGACAATGCAAAACATAATCAGACTGGACGTACTGATGAATTTGGTGCCTTCCGCCACCGAGTCGTCGAGCTTTGCCCAATTGGGGCATTGGCCTTCCTGTTTTTTTCTCAGTTTCATATCCTCGACATCGCTGTACCTTCGTTCTCGCCCGATTTCTCTGATCCAAAGTACGGCGAGTGGGGGAAGCGTGAGTGGTATGAATTGTTTGTCTTCTCCACGAAGACGGTCAAAAATCCTATGACATATGAAAGTCGGTGAAACATCTGCTTTCCCTTGATCAATTAGCACTGATCCCTTCTATCCAGACCATCGCGAACGGGTTCATTTGATTCATCTCCGGAACAACATCAGTATCAGCAAAGTCACGCACGCTGGGAGACCGTACACTGCCAAGACATCTCGTGAGAATGGAGGTACGGTTGATGGCGTTAAAGCGCTGGGTGGTTGGAGCGACGGCGGCTCCTATCGCCACTGTTATGACAGAGCTCTCCCGGTCGACGCTTTACTCGGGGCCGCCATGTTCAACGGAAAGAAGCCAGAATCATACTTTATCGCACGCGAGCACCTTCGTGAGTACCTTCATCAATTCACTGATCCATACTCATCTTGTTGCAACATTCTAGAGCCACCAGCTGAGCTTCTTTCGCAAGTATTTCCCTGGATCGAGGAAGAGCTTACTGCTCTCGAGGCTCGACAAGCCAGTAACCGATTTGCTAAGGATTTCGCACTCGCCAACTTCTTGAAGCTGCTCTCGTGGCTTCGTCTTGTCCTTTTACAGGATGCCGCGATCCTCTTCGAGAAATATCCAAGCTGTGGAATGTTTCAGTATCCCCCATTCAATACTACAACTTTTCGATCTTTTGCGTCGTCTTCTTCCGTGAATGTCGAACTGGCGGAAGCCGAGGCTCGCCTGGCACTTCAAAACCTCCCTGAGCACTTAGTCAGCAGTGTACGAGGTGTATTAACAAGTGCCTCTCTCGAGCGCCAGAAAGAACGCGAGGAGAATCAAGCTCATCTGGAAGGGATGCATGCGAGGCTAGTTGATATGTCTGGATTGATTCACCAGCTCGCTGGCTCTCGGTCATCGCGAGCAAGACAGGCTTTGTGTGAGTACTTGCTCAGCTCAGCATCCAATTATTCTGATTATTATTTCCACTTCGCTAGCTCCATCCACCACTATTCTACCTCCACCTCCACAATCACAGATTCCTTCAGCAGTCCATCACATGCCACAGCAAATGGACATGTTCCACGAAACCCTTTCCTCTCCCTCACCACATTCTATGATTGTCTCGGCCATGCCTTCTTTCCAATCAACGTCGCCCAATGCCAGTATTGTGCCCGCGAACACAGCCACCTCCTCGGTCCCGAACACGATTCCCCCTTCCCTCCCATCGGCCTCACACAATACCAACATCACACCTATGAATGGTGACTCCGAGCCGGCTACTGCTGCACGAGGAGGTGGTACTGACGATCCGAAACTTACCTCTTGGGTGATGTTGGTCACGCGATTCGGTGACGAGAGGCTCCGTAAGCATAACTGGGAATGGAAAGGCGATAGCTGGCTTCCGTTCTATCGATTCCAACCAGTACCTAAGATTTCTGATATTTGGACGGAATACTCTGAGGGCCTCGGCGGCTTTTTGCCTGTTCGTGACTTGACGACCACTTGGGGTGCAAAGTGGAAACGGAATGTCGCTGGTCAGAAAACAGAAGCTGCCCGCCGTAACAAGGTCGTTGACCTGATTCAAACCCTATGCAAGAAGCCGCGGTGGGATGCACCCCTTGCGTTGAGATTTCTCCGTGAACGTTACGAACCACACTTCACCAGTCGTGCGTTCTGCGATCATCTTCAGCTCAAGGGGGGTAGGGGTCTTCATGAGGTTCTCGACGCAGCGAACTCTTATCCCTCGTAGGTTATATTTTACATAGAGCACATCTATCTTTTGCTACACGCTGTCTAGTAATAATTCTCTAGTCCCATCCCATCTAGAATGCATAATTAATTTGTCATTAATGTCATTAATTGCCTGATGTCGTATGTCTCAGAACACTGCCTCTCGCAGCTCTCAACTCTACCATTGCAGTAAGAATGGGCATCCGTGGATTATGGTCTGTGAGTTGCAACTTTTAGGCCATTCAAGCTGATTTCTGATGAGTCTCAATGGTCTTTAGATTCTCGAGGCCGCCCAGGAAAGCCGATCCCTTCTGGACTTTGCAGTGGCTGAAAGCTTTCAACCAAACTCGAGAAATCGCAGTCTTGTCATTGGTGTGGATATTAGGTATATTTGCCATGGTCAATGTATCGAGGGCACTTCAACTGACAGATACAAAGCATATGGCTCGATAGTTTCACTGCAGCCTTTCACCGCGGTCTTCACACTCAGCACGGCGAAAACCCGGAATTACGAGGACTCTTCTACAGACTCTGTGAATTCCTCAAGACACCTGTGACATTAGTTTTCGTTTTCGATGGTCCTTCACGTCCACAAATCAAGCGTAATCGACATGTCAAAACCAAACCGTTATGGATTGTACAGCGAGCAAAAGAGCTTATTGAAGCTTTTGGTTTCTATTGCCACGATGTGGGTCTCACCTCTTGCATGTTCAGATGTGGACTCCTGAGAAGCATTCAAAACCTAGGCTCCAGGAGAGGCTGAGGCAGAGTTGGCGAAATTAAATTCCTCGGGCTACCTCGACGCGATCATTACAAGTGATAGTGATGCTTTTGTCTTTGGGGCACAATGTGTCATCCGACTTGGGTACGCTGCATACACTAACATCAGAAGACTGCTCAAAATCATACCATAACATAGAAACACTTTCAAAGTTCGTGATGATGTCCGCATCTATATGTCGCATGCCATCGAGAATGTCGCAGAAGTTGCGCTCACACCCGGGGGCATGCTTCTCATGGCCTTGATGACTGGCGGTGATTATCATGACGGCATTCAAGGTTGCGGAATAACATCTGCCCACGCTCTTGCACGCTGCGGGTTTGGGGATTCCCTGCTCGATTCTGCTCGGAATCTCTCCCGCCCTCAATTCGTCATCTTTCTCGAGGGCTGGAGGCGTGCATTGCAGGACGAGCTTCTGAGTAACTCTCACGGCTACCTCACATGTTACGGATCTCGCCACCGCAAACTAGCAGGCGAGATTAACGATTACTTTCCTGATATGAGAGTCCTTGAACTCTATGTTCATCCTGAGACAACAGCCATCGTTCCGTCTGGGTCTCATCGTTATGGTTGGCTCCCACACGAGTCTTCTATCAAGAGGATCACGACATTCTGTGCAAACCGTTTTGGCTGGAGTGAAGTGGGTGATGGAAACAATGTGGAAGTTCTCACGAAGTTCCAGAGGATTCTTTGGGAAGGCATTGCTTTCCGAATGCTATGTTTCGTAAGCCTATTTCTTTACATTTTAAAGGCCAGGATGATTTAAAATTTTGCAGCCATTGGTGGTCTTTGATAGAGCCCGCAATCTTCTCGCCACTCCTACTACTCAAACTCATGTCGTCAAAATCTCGAAATCAAGGAAGTTAACACCGTCATCCAACACCCAGATCCGGCGGGTCACATTCACTACTGACAATTTTGTTAGCTTGACAGGTTGTCCAATTGGCGATAGCCAAAGTCTTCCCATGGTGCACGTCACCGTTCCCCAGGTCATCCTGGATACTGCGGGCGTTCACGCTCCCAGCAATTCTCAAGATGTATGTTCTCTAACCATGCTACGAGGCTCTACTCACCAAACACACCACCTATTCATCAGCGCCCCAAACCCACTCTCAAACACCTTGGCGTGATTGACTTAACGCGGCGCGAGACGCGGGGGCGGGCAGAAGATATGGCGGCGGCAGTCATCGATCTAACAAACGAGGACTAAGTAAAATTAACACGGCGCGAGACGCGGGGGCGCGCAGAAGATATGGTGGCAGCACCGCGGCAGTCATCGATCTAGCAAGCGAGGACTAAGTAAAATATGATCCCCGAGAGACTTGTACGGTCAGGAGAAAATGCGGTGAGTTACATAGATGCGAGAATAAAAAGATGACCTAGTTGCTACCAATTCGACGGCACGGCCATGGCAAACATTTTCCTCAGCAAAGCCAAAGAGGCTGGCGATGTCGAAGTATGGAAACTGGGAGACGGGTGTTGGGTGTACATGCGGAGACGTCCACGTCTGGGCAGGTTGTGGAGAAGCTGAAGGCGTCGTTTGCGGCTGCTGGTTACTGAAGTTAGGTATTGGACTTCAAGTGGTATCACCCAGAAACCACCTTTGAACTGTGAGAAGAAGGCAAGCGCACGTCAACGTTGGGATACGGTGTATTGAATATTCATGCTTACATACCTTGTGTTTTAACCTTTGGGGCGTAGGGCGTGGTGACGCTCGCTGTCACCAAATCCAGTAGGCTGGGGCTCCCAAAAGTCCTGCAAACGCAAGGAGTAGGAGACCGAGCTACTCATGATGGTGATGTGGAGGTTACGACGCCCTAAGTCGTAGTCGGAAGTTGCGTTGTGTGACACGTCGTTGAGAACGTCGGGGAGTGGGGCACTAACGTCGAGGAGCTTCAGCGGGGCACTAGGTACCAGAGATGTGGGCAGGCCAGAGTACCAGAGATGTGGGAGCCGTTTCGCCGAAGAACACGCCCGGGGTAGGAGGTTGGGAAAGAGAGTAGAGTCGCGTCGATGGCTTGTGGACGCGTTGTTGAATTCTGTCAAGTGGCAGCGGCCTCCGAAACAAACAAGGCCACCAGCCGCGAACGGCGAAACCTGAACTGGAAGCTGGGCCACACGACGTCATTGGAGCAGCTCAATTCACGCTACAGTCCCAGGCGGCCGCCCAAAAGAGCAGAGGATACCGGTTATGGGTGGTATACGCTCCACAGCTGTTATGGGCACCCGAGCCGCTTTCGAATAGATACCAGGCGCGGGAATATATTTCACGTGACGCTACCACGGGTCACCGCGGTGGCCACCAGACCTTTGGTACATATACGTAAACATATACGGTATCTACTGTATATATATGGTAAATAGATAGTACGGTTGGAGCCTTAGTTATGATTGCCTCTAAGTATTGGCACCTATCATGTATATTTTGTGTTCGAAATAACAAAAACGATTGGAAGTACCAGCAATATTGACCGAGACAGGGGTCGAACCTGCAATCTCCTGATTATGGTACGAGCACGACATGTATCGTAGTCAGACGCGATGCCATTTCGCCACACGGCCTCCGCAGTCCTGTCTGCACTAAGCTTCCACAACTGGAAGCACTGACAAGAGGCACTGATCTGACCTACGGAGACATTCATAGCATCTAGATTACGGGTTATGATTATCAGATTAGATAACGTGCAATCTGACTCAACCTTCTCCTCCTTCGATTATCTTCATCGCACGATCGTTCAATACCCTTTCTCTACTCAAGATCTTCTAACAGCTAGTATCCTAGCCATGCCTCCTAAAGGAGGAAACGCGAAGAAAGAGGGTGGGCGGGCCAAGAAGGCAGAGAACGAGGCGGGCAAGAAGGCCCAAGCAGCTGCCGAGAAGGTTCGTGGTCCATCGAGTTTCACTATGCATCAACAGCCATCTTACACCACACCCACAGGAGAAGAAGGAGGCAGACGAATGGAAAGACGGCGCCAAGGGATCCAAAGCCAGCAAGGAGGACAAAGAGGAGAAGAGGAAGGCCGATCTCGCACGCAAGGCTGAGAACGCGCGTTTGCTTGCCGAGGAAGAAGCTGCTGCGCCCCCCAAGGCCAAGCCAGCTCCCAAGGCTGGCGCTAAAGGCAAAGCACCATCCAAGCCCGCTGGGCCGGGTGCGATCGCCGCTGGTGGAGTCGCTATCGCAGGTGATGCCAAGGATGAGGTCCCGCTGGAGCAACGCGAAGTGGAGAGCTTCTCGGCGACGGGGATTGATAATGCGATTGATTTGCTGGAGGTGGTCACTGCGAAGATGGACAAGGCGAGCGTGGGGCAGCAGGCTGCTGGGATCGAAAGACATCCAGAGGTGCGTAACTCCTTACCCCTACCCCAATCCGTTCTCTCGGATTGGGCTATTTCAGAATCTGAGCTGACCCACCTTTGGTTTTTCAGCGACGCTTCAAGGTAAGAAACTCATGCACCGCCTTGGCTACGAAGGGTATTTTTATCACACCATTGTTCGTTACATAGGGTGCGCTTGAGGCGTATCAAGAACGCGAACTGCCAAAACTCAAAGAGGAGGTATGTTTCTCCTATATGCGTTAGTAGGGCCGCGTGTATCTGAAACTGTTTTGTAGCATCCGGGGCTACGACTACAGCAATATAAGGTCTGTCCAATATTCCAGTCTATCCAACATCTTGCAACCGCACATGTTGCTGATCCGGTATATTGGCCTTTTTACAGGATTTGCTGTATAAGCAGTTTCAGAAATCCCCGGACAATCCGTGAGTTTGTTTTGAAGACTTCCAAGAATCTACTTGCGACTAACATTTGACAAAAGCTACAATCAGACCATGGTGTCGTATGATGCATCGAAGGAGGAGAAGCTCAACGCTCTCAAGGAGAAGAAGGCCCAGGTGGAGGAACGACTGAAGGAGAAGAAGTAAAGATCATGGTGTATTCTAAAGATGTATATCTAGCAGCGACACAGCTGGACAATTTATGACCCAGCCTCCGAGTCTGACATGTCCAAGTCCGAGTTGGTCGTTCAGGCAATGGATAGATGTCGATGTCGTGAGCCCGACACCAGTCAGCACCAGTCGTACGATGATAGTCGGAGCTTAGACTGTCTGTATTACGAAGTGGCGTGCCCCGGTTCACCGCCCATGAAAATGTCAAAAAACTGCGCCGCGTGTGCGTAGAACACAGGTATGGCCATGACCAAGTTGATGTGCCGAGTCGGGGCATATGTTGGGAGCCTGACCAGGCGGCAGAGCCTTTCGGTGATCGTGATCGACTGCACAGCTTGAGCCACCCGCTTACATAATACTCCCAGAAAAGTTTTTATAAGACGAGGATGATGCGACTGCATTTCTTCACTGGTCTGTTGACTCCCACTCACTCCTATTACCACAATGGCTTCATTTTCCATCTCTCTGCCATCTTCAAGAAGGTCAACTCCTTCGCCCACGCAGTACACCCAACCGACAAATACAATCGCAGTGACTTCGGTGCCCAAACCATTTTTTCACCCAGTCGTTCTTGATGTCCTCCGAGACCACTTTGCTTCGTTTGGCGACATAAATCGATGGGTGCCGCTCCCTGGTTTTGGCCGGATAATCGTTGTCTATAGATCAGAGGACAGCGCGGAGCAGGCGAAACAGAACTGCGATCCCATTGTCATCCAACAGTCCCATGACGGGTACGCCACCGAATCGCTCATTTTCTGGAGAAACATCATTCTCATGATAATTGTTCACAGCTCAGAAGTCGTACTACGCGTTTATCGCGCCGATCCCAATCCGCTTATGACAGAGGACATGTACGGTAATCCGGTGCCTGAAGCCAACTATCTTCGCCCACCAGCGGTCGACAAGAATTTCTTGATCTCCCCGCCTGGTTCACCGCCAGTAGGTTGGGAGCAGATCAAGGAAGATCCTCCCAATCCCACACCACTTGCCGATGACCTCATCCAGGCGCTCCGGAAGCTCCAGGTGCACGAAAGGCGCTCTAGCTTGGAAGTGTTGCTGGATCCCACAGAGGGCTCTGGTGTTGGCGTGTACGTGGAGGATTGTGGCGATGACGGCGTCGACGACGACATCATGAAAGAGGATGACTGGGTCTATGGAGAGACCGCTCCTGCCAGATCCAAGTGGAGGCCAGTCGCCACGGCGTTGCCCCCGCATCGCGCTATTGCTGTATAAATTTGTATCAAGTGAGTTTCCTTTTCTTACCCCCATCGGTTGTTTCTTTTCGTTTTCTTTTGCCACTCCACGGATGATAACCTATCAGACCTGTTCCAAGCTCTTTCGAGGGACTGCGGACAAACCGATATTGCCTTTTAAATCTGATCCTTTACTTCCTTTTATTCTACCCCTTCGCATCGACCATTCACTAACCGACCCCTGTTTCGCAGTAAAGAAATCGTTTTCGCCACCACATCTATCTCTTGGACAGCCATGTTCTATTTGTATATCGTGAGTACCCTCATCTAAACCATCCATCGACTCTGGGTCCCGTCGTCATAAGATGAATAATTTCAGACCTGTTCTGATCCTTGTGGAGAAAAACCGAAATTGCCTTTTTTGCTGATACACCGACGCGGACCCATCCCATCCCTTCTCTTTCACTCGAGCTCTTGAACTATAAATTGACGCAATCTCCCCTAGATATTCTTATCCTACCCCTCACATCTCCTGTTATCATTGGTCCTTCGCCCTCGCATCCTACATTCCGCATTTATGCACCCAATGCTCGGACATTGTACTTTATTGTTTCTATAGCTTATCCCGGATCCATTGGACACTTCTGTATAGGGATCCCGTAATACCTTTCTTGCATCGCTTCACGACCACGTACCCCAACCCACCCCATCCCATATACATGTGTACTTACAATCAATCAAATCGGACCATACATAGCCAATCTGTACTCTAGCAGTGTATACTAGGCAATGCCCTCCTCGTGTTCTGCTTCGGGAACAGGATATACATTCTTTTCAGCCACGATGATGGATTGTAGTGCGGAATGATTGGCTTTTGAGCCTTGAGGGACGCGTAATTGATAGAGCGAGTGCAGGCTAGTGCGTGGTGAGCTCGAGGTGTGGAAGATCCGTCGGAGACCCATTTCATGGCGCCATAAGTAAGATGTCAGTCAACGTCGCTGCCGACCCTGCTAATCGTCTGTTTGCTTGTTCCTCCTCGCTTTAGAGGTTCCCACTCAGTCTGCACAGCCGGTGATCTTATCGCGGACACCATCGCGCGTCGTCAGTCCGCGTTGTTCTCGGAGTCCATTTATATCTCCCTTATATCACTTTCGTCGCAGCACAACACCCCTCACACTAGACATTCCTTTGCCCTCTCCATCGCCTCCCAGCTGCCATGGATCAAGTAGCGAAATGGGCAGCGGGCCTATCCTGTACGCACCCCCCCTTCTCCAAATGCAGATCTTACATGGCTGATGGGTTTAGAAATCGTTCAGACGGGCCTGTCCTTTCTCAAACGGATCTGTACCTCTTGCAGACCGACCTCGAGCTGCATCCGATTCTACAGGGGAAACACGCTACTTTTCACCTTGTTTTCAGTCTCCTCACAGGTGCGATCTTGCTCCCATCCCTCCATTTCCTTGGGGTGGTGATTTGGGTGTGGCATTGACGCTGAGCCTGGTTTCTGACTTTTACAGGGCAGACGAGTGGGTTCAACCAGGACTCCAGGGACCGTGATCTGTCGTTCACGGCGAAGGACGAGCCGGCGACGATGCCGCGCGTCTCGCAGCTCATTATCCTGACGGAGCATAGCCCGTGGTGCACGATCGTGAAGAATGAGCGGGGGGTCACGATGCATGATATCTGTACGCAGGTGTGGAAAGAGTACGTCCGCCCCTTCCCTCCATTTCCCTTCCTATATATGCATGAGGTGCTGAAGAGATATTGGGGACACAGCTATACAGAACACTTGGTCACGGATGCTGAGTTCGCGTCGATCCCGGCGCGGATACAGGAGCACATCAAGCGGGTTTCGTCACATAATACGGCCGGGGCTGCTGGGGGTAGCTGGGGGGCGTACTACTCGCCGATGTCGCAGAGCAGAAGTCTCAAGCGCGTCGGTGCGTTCCTTCTTTTGATATGTGACTGTTGTAGGGTTTGTTTGCTGATCGGATTTCAGATTGGCTTCGGGAGAGGGTATACTTTGAGACGATGAGGAGAAGTGATAGTTATTCGATCTCGAGGCTGGGGTTCAAGGCTCCGAATATCTTCATCATGGATTTGTCGAATTAGACACCGTGCGTGCTTGTTCCGATTTCCTTTATTTTCCTCTCTCTGCTCTTCCTCTGCGTTTGTTTTTCTTATGCGATATCGCGGGTTTGGATATACCTCGCTGTACCCATCACGTTGACAACATGACTTACCCCCACTCATTGAACTGGAATCGACCTGCTTCTACATGTTTTACTAGTACTTACGCCCCCCATCCATCTATGTATAAGTATGGTCTCTGCACAGATTACATCGCTCTGAACCTGGACCGCCTGCTGAACCCTGCGACAAATGAAGATCTATCAAAGTCCCTGGATGATTATGGGTCCACATGGGTCCCATGACAGGGACCGCATTCCAGTTGACTTTGAAGATCCGCATCTTCGACGGATGGGCGGGCACGAGTTTACCATGCTGGTCCCTGAAACCGCAACCCAAGGGCTATGTCTTGTCTTGTCTGCACTGAATTCCCGCACTGCCCGCGGAGGCAAATTGAAATTCAGCGGTGGACGTTCGAAGACGCGATCGAGATAAGCCGAGTAGAAGCAGTTGTTCTACCCTACAAAACAGCATTCTGCGATATGAATAGAGAGCCTAGATATATCGCGATCGTTCAGGAGAGTGACAGTATAAGAACCCAGAAAAAGACTCAAGAGACGACGGACCGGAAATGGAATTAGAAGAGGTCACGTGGACCGATCAGATTTCCCCATCGCCCTGAACGGCGAGCGCGACGGAGCGACTGCATACAAGGGCGAAGCGTTTTTGTTTTGGACTCCCATCGTTCCTTCCCCACAGCCTTCATCTTCACCGCTCCCTTCGACTGTACCTTCGACGCAGGGCGATTCCAGCCTCAATCATCGCATTTAACGGTCAGTCTCCTTCAGGCAGGTCTGAATGCAGGCCGCCATTGGGCCGCATTCTCAGTTGGATCTGACAAGTCATCTCTACAGCACCCCGCCCGGGAGGAATAATCCCACCTCCAAGATCGTGTCGGACTATCAAAGTATGCCAGATCTTGGAGTATATCACACCAGGTGTTGATTACTCTTGTCCAGCCAGCCTCGTTCCGACGTATTAGTCCTACACGCACGCGAAGCCGTACACGCGCAGGTCCCATTCAAGGACGTACCCCTGTCTTTCGCGCAGGGCGTTGTGAGCAAAGTCGAGTCAGACTTTCCCGATTGGTGAGTCCGAACATCATTCCAAGCTGCACCCTCTCGCTCATGTCACCGCGCACCCCGTAAAGGAAGCCAGTGGTGTGAACCAATAGCACACCGTCTCGGTATAAGTAATATAAGTACTCTATAAAGATGTCCGAGCATGTATCGCCTTTTATCCCCCCCTTGACGACCCCACGACAATCGCCAGGCGCGCCGCTCTCCGCTCCTGTAATTCCACATCCACCAGCAGGCGCACCGCCAGCGTGGGGTGCAGGTCCTCAGCAGCCCGGAGGCTACCCTGGCTATCCAGCCTCTCCTTATACAGGTCCAGGATACATCCCGAACATCCAGCCCATGACTCCAGGGGTACAAGCTGGTGCATACCTCACGCCTGCCGCCGCATATTATCCCCCGTTTGGCCCACCCACGCCAGGGCACCACATCCTACCGAACGGTCTCTCATCAGATTACACCGGATACCCTCCACACTTACAACCTCACACACCGCACACCGCGCCCCCAGGTATGCATCCTAACACGCCCTTCTACGGACCTGCATCCGCGCCGATACACCCCATGGGTGGCTGGGGTGGTCCTCCGCGGCAGCCTCCGCCACCGCCTCAATGGGGCGGCCAGCAGCCACATAGCGCAGGTCCGTACGGTGCCTTTCCCAACGCGTTCCCGCAGCAACCGCCTCCGATGTGGGGAGGCCAAACGCCCGCTGGACCTCCGATGATGAACTATGATCCTTGGGGAATGCAGACGCCCGCTGGTCCGCCGCCGGGTCCGCCGCCGGGGTGGGCGCAGCAGATGGGGATGGGGCCGATGGGGCAGCCGCAGGGGTGGGGGCAGCAGCAGCGGGAGCCGCAACATATCCCGGAGTACCTTCATACGGGGCGTTCGGACGCGCATGTGGGTGATCGGGTGGACCCGTTCATGGCGGGTGCAAACTGTACGTTCCAGCTCGCGCGAACTATGTGAATGAGCGTTGATGTCGTCTTGCAGATGGACCCGTGTTGGATCCCTTCCTCGTCCGCGTTGTAGGCGCGCAACCAAAGCTCAACCCCTTGCTGGAGCCATTACCGGATACAGGCGCCGACCGACCGCATCTGAAGTGGACCATGCTGTTCGAGTCGAACGACTGCCAGCGCTCCACCGACCCCAGCCACATCTCCTGGTCCGCAGGACGCGACGAGCCCGCGACGTACCCACGCGTCTCCTACCTCAACATCGTCTCTGAGACCTTCCCGTGGATGATCGAAGTGCTAGCCCATGACGCGAACGTCGGCGTCACATGCGGCGAGGTCATCGACACCCTCGCGTTCGACTTCCAGAAGCTCGCGTCCAAAGCCGATTTCGAGGCGCTCCCCCAGCACAAGAAGGTCGTCGTCGGGGAGGCGTACCGTCTCAACCGCTCGCGTGCGCCTGGGGTTCCCGGGGGGAGGCTGAAGGAGGGGATAAGGAGGCTGGATTATTTCGGGAGGGATACGGTGTTTGGCGGGATTTATCAGGATGAGAGGGTGGTGCATAGGATTATTGGGGCGGTGCCGCCGTGTACGTTTGTGTTGAAGTGCGTGAGGCGGTATGCGTTGACGGCGGAGGAGATTAGGGAGCATGATGCGAGGCAGAGGGAGAAGGAGGAGCAGAGGAGGAGGAGGGAGATGGAGGAGGAGGAGGATGCGAGGGATGCGGAGAGGGCGAGGGCGGCGAGGAGGGCGACGGTGGAGACGGTTACGACGACGAGTGATGAGGATGATTGAGTGTGACTCGTTCGTGGGCTGTTGGGTTTGTTTCTTGCCTTTGATATTTCCTTCGGTTCTTGTTCAATTATACTTCAGTGCCATGTATGTACGACCCCACACGACACTTCTCCATTCCTTTCTCTCCACCCCCTTCTGGCTCTCCGATTGTCCGTTCCCTCGCATTTGTAATACCCCATACATGTGATCACCAACCTAGGATTGTACTACTCTAGCCCACCTGCAATACCATCAATAATAAAATCGTCCTCTATCATCGGACATTCTATCCCATTCGCAGGCTACTGACGCGTCGAGCACTCGTCATGGTACTGTCTAGGAGCCCCAACACCATGATGATGGACGCGACTGCTGAATTGGCCGCGAGGCATGCTTACGTCATGATACGATGCAATCTTATCTGTTCGGGTAGCTATCCGTGCTGCGGTCCGGGCCTCACCAAAAGCTTGACTCAACAACTTGAACCTTGCAACAACCTCAACATAATATACCGCCGTCTATCTCCATACTGACTCGTTCCCTCATTCAAGTCTAAACGGTTATAAAAGGCCTTGGAGGTAAGGGAAGTGAGATAGACGCGTGTCTTGTTCCTCTTTTTGCTGTCCCTTCAAGACACTCTTCCTCCTCCTCTTCAACTGCTTGCGAGGGACATACCGCAAGTCTGTCTTGCTAATGGGGATCATTATCCAAATCCTAGGCTCCCTTTGCGTGGCTCTCATTGCCTTCGGAGTATACAGCGGCCTTAGGTTCATTTACGACGAGCTCACGTCGCCATTACGTGACCTCCCTGGCCCCAAGAACTCCAGCTTGATTTATGGGAATTACAAGGAGATTTGGGCCGAGGTGCGTACCATGTATGAGCTCTGGCTTTCTCTCCTGCTTATCTTCCCTTCTTTGTTATCTGTTAGGGAAATTCTCAGCCTCAGGAGAGATGGGTTCAGGAGTACGGTTCGACCCTCAGGTTCAGGGGGTTCTTTGGAGTGAGTTCTAGCTTGTTCGACGCGGTCCTGGAGGTCTAATTGATGATTTCGTGGCAGAGTACTCGGTTGTTTACGACGGACACGAAGGCGTTGAACCATATCCTCATGAAAACTGATATATATCAGAAGCCTGAAGCTGCGCGGTACAACTTGGGTCGTGTCGTTGGTCCTGGTACGTATACCCCTGATGAACCCCCCACCTTCATGTCTCTCAGCCTAGACGTCTGCAATTGACAGGTGTCCTTGTTGTTGAAGGAGATAAACACAAGCAGCAGGTGAATTGGATGCATCTTTCGAAGAACCGTGTCTGACTGCAAGCTCCCAGCGCAAAGTCATGGTCAGGCCCACGGTTTTCGTAAATGTTTTTGTTCATCCTGATGCTGCCCTCCCAAGAACCCGGCCTTTGGTCCATCTCAAATTAGGGAACTGACAGAGATTTTTGTCGCCAAATCACTTCAAGTATATCTACCTCATGTTTCGGTGTTATCAGAGCTTCATATCTACTCAACAGCTGCGGGATATTTGGGCTGCCGACAATGCTAATCATGGCGGAACTAGCCGCATCGATGTTCTGTCTTGGTTAAGCCGCACTACTCTCGACATCATCGGACTAGCAGGTCTGTGTTCATTCAAAATGAGATCATTGTAATGGAACACTCAACTGCCGATTTATAGGGTTCAACTATAGCTTCAATGCTCTGAATGAGGATCACAAAGAGAACGAGCTTAACGCTGCATTTTCCACCGTGTTCCATGCCGGTACGACAATGAGCCTCATCCCCATCCTCAGGGCGTGGTTCCCCATCTTCCGCTTTTTGGTCAGTGTTCCATGGTGTAATATCTCACTCTCATCATCGAACACATGCACAGCGGGCAGAAAAAGATGTCGAAATCAAGCAGTCCCAAGAAACCATGGCGCGTATCGGGAACGGGCTGTTGCGCGAGAGCAAAGCCTCGATTCGCGAGAAGAGCGCATGGAAATGCCGTGATCTGCTGTCTCTTCTGGTCAAGTCGAACATGGCTACTGATATCCCGGAGAATCAACGAATGTCTGATGAGGATGTGTTGGCCCGTGCGTTTCTTCACTTGCTTGATGATCAGGGGCTCACGCTATTTCTACGCTTTAGAGGTCCCTACCTTCCTGGTTGCTGGCCACGAAACAACAAGGTATCGTGTGACTCCAACTTCGCTATTTGATTGCCCATTCTAACACTCAACATGCAGCACGGGCACGACTTGGGCGCTTTTCGCAATCGCGCAGGATAAAGAGGTCCAGAGCAAACTACGCGAGGAGCTTCTCACCCTTGACACCGACACCCCAACAATGGACGAGCTGAACGCGCTCCCATACCTCGACAAGGTCGTCCGCGAGACTATGCGTCTGCACGCCCCAGTACAGTCCACCATCCGCAAGGCCGTGAAAGATGACATTTTGCCTCTTAACAAGCCCTTCACCGACCGCAAAGGAATCGTGCACGATTATATCAAGTTTGTCTTCACTCAAACAATGCTCCTTAACCCTTCACTGACGGCTGAGTCTGGTAGAGTACGGAAGGGCCAGACTTTGCAGATTCCTATCGCCGTCGTAAACCGCGACAGGTCGATCTGGGGCGAAGACGCTATGGAATTCAAGTATGTTTAATTTTTTTGTACATGGTATACACGCCAATATATACTTTGCGAACAGACCGGAGCGCTGGGAATCGATCCCACGAGGCGCGAGCAGCATTCCAGGCGTGTGGGGCAACATGCTCACTTTCCTCGGTGGGCCTCGTGCTTGCATCGGATATCGCTTCTCACTCGTCGAGTAAGCACCTGTCTTGCTCATCGCATCCCTCAGTACGCAGATGGACTAATTCGTTTGGTATTCATCTGTGTAGGATGAAAGCGCTCCTGTTCACCCTTGTACGGGCGTTCGAGTTCGAGCTTGCGGTTCCGGCGAAGGATATCATCAAGAAGTCGAACATCGTCGCGAGGCCGGTGGTGGCTAGTGACCCTAATGCGGGAAATCAGATGCCGATGTTGATTAGACCGTTTGTTCGCGCCTGAGGCTAAGGCTTTAGGGTGATTCATGTAAGCCTGCGAGTCCTTGAATATTTAACGGTCAAGTGACAAGAGGACACTTACAAGTCAGGAATGAAGTAATAGCATCGGGGCGCTTATCTACCTGCTTCTAATTACTTTTCAGTATTGTTTACGACATCTTGGGACATGCAGACACAAGCGTATCCCAATTGCTATATTCTCCAATCGCCTCACTATCACCCTGCATTTGTGACCTTCATTATCCGCATCATGACCATCAGCCCAGCACTGCTTATTGGCATTGATAAGCTTTACCTGCTGTTGCGGTCCTTTTCTTATGCCGTGCCGTGCTACTTATGGGCTACTGACTTTGATCGTGCCTTACAATGAGCGTACATTATCGCTGATGGGATCTCATCTATGTTGGCGACTCTTTATTTTCCTGCAGTATACGAGTTCTAGTGAGGTCCTGCCGTGCTTGCGCCACACGGCCTTGCGCAGAATTTCAATTGTCGGGATCGTCTCCAGCAATGTGGGATTGTCATTAGATATGGAGAATAGTCCTTTATTCTTGCATTGCGTCAAACGTTTCAATTGAAATTTCTTCAACGTATACGAATATCGATCAACCAACCGGCATTCTTATTTACCAACAAAGCTAACCGAATGAGTGTATAGCGGAACAGATACCCTTCAACAAGTAGGTTTAGAAAGATATCGTTGTGTTACGCTATACTGACCTGTGAAACCGCCGGACTGGTATATCGTATCATCAGATGACCGGCCAATGGCTAACATTGCCTGCGTTCATCCATTCCGTAATGCCATATGATTCGTACTCTTCTCCTGGAGCGCCACCTGTATATTTCGCGACCCAGCGATGGTAAATGCTGACGGAGGGATTCACCGCAATGTTGGTGGCGTGGAACGACACATTCTGGGAATTCGGCAGCACGAATGCCACGTCGAACGCAGTTGGCGCTACGACGCTGCTCTCCGTCACCTCGCCACTGGGCCTGATGACCGAGATATCGGTGGTGCGTTCACCAATAATGTTACACTGGCTCGTCAAGAACTCGCCCTTGTAGCTGAGATGTGCGCTGTTGATGTAGTTTGTTCCTGTGGTAGGCGTACCGCTGAACGTGACGAATGACCACGGGCCGACCTGTGCGATCAGCACGTACCACGACTTGACAAAGTCGTTCATGGCGTTGGGGCCCCAGTTGGAATCCTTGTATCCTGCACCCTGGAACTTGACTGGCTTGCCGCCGATGACCATGTCGACAGTCGAAGGTCCGGCTGTACAGCAAAGCTTGAGAAGTTAGTTGATTGGATAACCAGAGGCGGGACGTACCGGGGATGCTGATACGCCAGCCAGTCTTTTTGTAGAGAATAACTTCAGCGTCGGTCAAAGATCGGCCATCCGAGACCAGACCATCGAAGAACGGAGAATCTGTATCCTTTGTGCCTCCACAGCCCGTGCGGAATGAACTTTCGCTATTGATCACGACTGTCCCAGTCGCGTAAGCAGTGTTGAGCTTGATCGTGAATGTCTTTCGATCTTTGCTCGCGCTGAAGACTATTTCGTTATTACCCCACGTTCCGATAGAAACGCCGCTGGGAGTCGGGATTACTGAAGACGTATTAAACACGACAGTCTGGGCAAAACGAACGCCGTCAGTGTCGAAGCCGTTGATCTCCACGGGATAAAGGGGTGTGTTCGTAGGGCCGTATTGGAACGTGTTGCCTAGAAACTTGATGAGATGAGGCTGTGTTGAGCATTATATATTGTCTGACCGTGCTTGAGAACGATCTCAAGAGACGGTGGTATACCGTTAGGTGCAGCCGTCGGGCTAACGACCTGAGTATACCACCAATCGATAGCGCGGTTGTCTGCTAAGACGTCGATGTGCGACCCTTCCCAATTGGCCAGGTTAGCCGCCACAACCGAAAAAGGCACTTGAAAAGCAGTCATTGACAGGACAAATCAGCACCATCAATTGACTCACGCAAAGATCCGAGGCCCGCGGCGAGAGCAAAAGAGGTACGCATCTTCTGATGTAAGGATGGGTACCAACAATTGAGAGAGAAGTTGAATGAGAGATGCTGAGAAAGAATGATAGGACGACCAGCATCTTTATACAGATTCGGATGCGTCATCGGCGAGAAAGAGCGCCCGAAAACGGTGGGTGACGGACCCAGGGCGAAAGGGGTAGATCAGTCCAAGGACCAGGTTGCGATGCCGTTGAGATGCGAAATGTTGACTTTGAGCAGGGCATGGTGAACGACGGAATGTAACCATGCGAAAGCTCAAACTGAGTCATGCTGAAAATGCCGGATCTGAACGCAAATGGCCAGGGGACATCGAAAGTCGGTGAGTGTCGGAATGTGGCCCTGACTGTAGGCTAAGCACGGGTCCAAGTTAGGTGGGTGCTTGGGACACGAAGCTAGTTCTTGAACTGAGCTGTCGACGCGGGTGGGAAGATCAGATCCGTGCCGTTCCTATTTCAGAATCGGGAGGTTTGAAGACGCGACCGGCAGCTACCCTTCCGTAGTGTAAAAGCGCTTGCGCCTGGCATGGTTCTGGAGCCCACAAAAAGGTCTTCAGATGGAACGGACTTTGATCAGTGGCGCAACCTCGGAACTGATGGTTCCGATCATTATAGAAGACTGCCATTGCATAGCATATGCGACCTCGTCGAGTTGATTCATGTTGTTCCCGGTGACTTCATATGTTAGCAGAAATTGCGTGAGCTTGAGAAAAAGGTCTCGGATCTGATCATATCCTGTCAGGGTCCATGAACGGCCGAAAGCGCACTGTGTGGGCGACGAGATATCCATGTGGTGGCTAAGCAGGCCGTGTGTCGGCTATGATTTCCATGATCCCATCCAAAGCGCACCAAGATGAATTACCGGGCTTGGAAAAATACCAAGGGGGTTTCGAAGGGCTGCTAAACTGGAGCTGCAAGTAGATGGGATTCATTCAGCAAGAGCCAAAGTCTGTACGGTATAAAATGAGGAATATTTCGTCGGATGCTGGAAAGAAGGCCTTATGCTGGAAAACCTGTACGGACCACGGCTCTAACATACCTTGTAGAACTGCGATATACTAGCTCTAGAATGAGCTTCGGTACATTTATAGATAGTCCAAGTTGGAATGGTCCAAGTTGGAATGGCGAAGCGGATGAGTAGTACTCTAGGGGTAAACCTTGGGTAAGCCAACTTGGAGTACGGGGAATTGTTGTGCCCTTGGGAATAGCTTACTAGACTTGGCGAGATGAACTCTGCGACTAGTACTGCCGTGCTGCGCAGACTTACATGGTGGCAACGAGTAGGAGTATTTGCACAGGTTTTGCGGCACCATCCAGGCCGCTTACGTCAGGGGCAACGACTGAGGAACGTCATGTCGGCATGTCGGCCAAAGATATCAAGAACTTCGATCACTCCTGACAGACACCGCAGTGAATCATGAGAATCATATGCATGCAGCATACGTGTGTTCTCCTATAACCCATAGGTGCGCTAGTTTTAACCTGCATTGGATTGCTACCAGCTAGTAGTGACTTACCCCACTTTGATAGCAGTTGATCGTCGCGATGGCTGTTCTTCAACTCCTAGGGTCTCTAGCTGCAACACTAGGCGCCTATGGCCTATATCGAGGACTCAAGTTGATATACGAAGAGATGACATCTCCGTTGCGTGATCTTCCTGGGCCCAAGAGCGCAAGTTTCATTTACGGCAACTTCAAACAAATCTGGGATGCGGTACGCGGTTCATACCATTCCAGTTTCGACGTGTTATTTGACTTCAATCTAGGAAAACTCTGTCCTTCATGAGAAATGGGTTCAGGAGTATGGGTCTACGATACAATACTCCGGCTTATTTGGGGTAAGTTGTATTCGACGAAGTGCCTGCAGTCTGTTAATGCGAAGGCCATCGACAGATGAGGAGGCTTTATACCATGGATACGAAAGCCTTGAACCACGTTCTCATGAACAACAACGTCTATCAGAAGCCCGAGGCTGCACGATACCAACTGAGTCGTGTGCTTGGCACTGGTATGCACCTGTACCTGCGGCCCTTATGCTATCCTCACGTATGTTCAACCCGTAGGTGTCCTTGTGGTTGAAGGAGATAAGCATAAGCAGCAGGTAAAACACTTAATCATCCCGAAGGAACCCACTTCCTAACTAAGGTGCTCACAGCGCAAAGTTATGGTATGAGGATGTGATGTTCGGTCCGCGAAGTTGAGTAACACCGGCGGCCCTCTAGAATCCCGCATTCGGCCCATCGCAGGTTAGAGAACTCACAGAGATCTTCTTCAACAAGGCTATTCAAGTAAGTATCTGTGGCTTCATCCCATCTAATGATACCTTATACCCTCCAGCTGCGAGATATCTGGGCTGCAGACAACGCTAACCAAGGAGGGACTAGTCGGGTTGATGCCTTGTCTTGGTTAAGTAGGACTACCCTCGATATCATTGGCCTCGCAGGTACGCCCCTTTCGTTCCGATGAAGCTAGAAGGTAACAAGGCAAACGTAGGTTTCAATTACAAGTTCGACGCCCTCAGTGAGGATCCCAAACAGAACGAACTTAATGCCGCATTCGCCACCATCTTCAAAGCTGGGACAAAGCTGACCATCATCCCCATGCTCAGAGCATGGT
The DNA here is from genome assembly GCA_014905825.1 of Lyophyllum atratum. Lineage (NCBI taxonomy): Eukaryota > Fungi > Basidiomycota > Agaricomycetes > Agaricales > Lyophyllaceae > Lyophyllum > Lyophyllum atratum. The sequence goes on along the minus strand of JACGCN010000029.1, from coordinate 199,169 downwards.
TCCCTGTTCTTCGTTTCTTGGCACGTCTCGTTTCATCTGTGCCTCGTTCCAAGCACCTAATAATTTAAATATAGCGTACAGACCGGGATGCGGAGACTGACGAAGCTACGAAGACCATGTCACGTATCGGAAGTCAACTGGTCTGCGAGAGCAAGGCCTCTATCAACGAGAAAAGCGAATGGAAGACGCGAGATCTGCTCTCTGTCTTGGTGAAGTCGAATATGGCGACTGACATACCGGAGCATCAGCGCATGACTGATCAGGATGTTTTGGCCCGTACGGCGCTCTATACTCAACTTTCATGCACTCGGCTCACAGTTCATCATCATTAGAGGTTCCCACCTTCCTAGTTGCGGGCCACGAGACAACCAGGTGCGGTCTTATTAGCGCTAATCTACCCCTTATTTACACATAGCTACGTAGCACTGGCACGACCTGGGCCCTCTACGCACTCACGCAGGACAAAGCGGTGCAGGAAAAATTACGCCGGGAGCTGCTCGCAGTCGACACCGACAATCCAACAATGGACGAGCTGAATGCTTTGCCTTATCTGGACATGGTGGTCCGCGAGACGATGCGCATCCATGCACCCGTAGCGTCAACCATCCGCGCTGCAGTGACAGACGATATCTTGCCGCTCAATAAACCCTTTACCGACCGGAAAGGAGTCGTGCATGATACCATCAGGTACCGTTCCACTTTGTTGTCCACTTTCGTTGACGTCTCCTTACCAATCGCGACAGAGTGAGCAAAGGACAGACTCTCATGATACCCATCCTCGCCATGAATCGCGACAAGTCAATTTGGGGCGAAGATGCTATGGAGTTTAGGTATGTAGTTTCCTATCCCATGGATCAGGTCAGCATTGATATCCATGTTTTCCATAGGCCTGAACGCTGGGAAAAGGTTCCGGAAGCCGCAGCTGGAATCCCTGGCGTATGGGGGAATATGCTTACCTTCCTTGGCGGACCTCGGGCCTGTATTGGATACCGCTTCTCCCTCGTCGAGTAAGCCTTGAATCACGTAGTATGCAAGTGTCCGGTGTTGATATGCTTTTCTTGTTCTCCTAGGACGAAGGCCTTGTTGTTCACCCTTATTCGTGCATTCGAGTTTGAGCTCGCTGTGCCCGTAACGGATATCGTCAAGAAGTCCTCAATCGTGCAGCGGCCTGTGTTGGTCACTGATCCCGAGGGAGGCAACCAGATGCCTTTGCTCATTAGGCCTGTTGTGAGGGAGTGAAGAGCTATCTTATTTTTATGGGAACGCGTTCATCTGAACCTTGTAGGAATATTTATACTCGATATACTGGGCATTCTGGTGACATTGCACTTTTATTATATCTCTGGATACTATATAAACCATCTGTGGGTGTCTTACTTATTACACCCATCGTGAGGTCCTCATGAGGTACTGAAGATTGTGTTTGACACATTGACGCAGTTCCGATATTCTGTGATGAGGTGGAACACGGAGGTCCGGCAAGGTGCTGAGTGTCTTCCGAATTTCGTCCCACTCCACTGAAGAATTTCATGCTGACAGAGAGACGGAGAGATATGAGTGATTGACGTCAAGATTGTTCAGTGGCACTTACATAGACGTGCGAGCGCAGGCTACAAAGCTACTCCGATTCTCCCGCAGCCATGTGAACTTTCACTCTCACCGACTTCTAACCAAGTATAGAAGGATTGGCTTTTCCTGACTGGTTCGAAATAGATCATGAAGAGGTATAAAGAGCATACCTCTCGCCACCATGAGCTCAAGGAAGAAGAATCCACCATGTACTTCTCCACCCTCACGTACTTGCTCCCTCTCGCAGCCCTCGTTGCTGGACAGGACACGAGCCTCAAGACCGTGAGGCAGGCATTCAATGCAGCCGACGTGAGTTCAGAACATCCTCCTCTCGTCCTCCAGGGCGTGTGACCAACGCATCGTGAGGTTAGATCCCAGCTGACTTGAGCATTACCTTCAACCCTCGCTTCCTCCTCGAAGTCACCTTCCCACAAACCAGTGGTCGCGCCATAACCGTCCACGCAGGTATCCAGCTACCTCGTAACTGTTCGTTACTTACCTCCTAAACCATCATCGCAGAGAAAAGCTGATAACTCGCCTGCACTTTTTTAGCCACAGCCGGTCCCCCCACCTTCAGCGTCGTCGGTGACGCCGGGAGCGGTCCCTTCGTCGTCGCAGCCGTAGACCCCGACGCGCCGACGCCCCAGGCGCCCACCTCCGCACAGATCCGACATTTCTTAGGGCCTAATTTCGTCGCGCGTAACGCGGGCGCGGACACACATCCCTTGGTCAACGCAACTGCCGCAATATCGGCGTTCTTACAGCCCACGCCCCCTGCGGGCTCGGATGCACATCGGTATGTCCTCCCATGTCTTCTGTCATGCGACTCTGTTCTGATGGTGTCGGGTCCAGTTATGTATTCTTGCTGTTTAGGCAGCCTGCAGGATTCAATGGACAGACGCTTGTGACGCCCACGACGCCGATTAGTTTGTTCAATATCAGCGCGTTCGCCGCCGAGACGGGGCTTGGGGCGCCTATTGCGGGAACGTTCATGCTTGTAGCACCGGATCCACCTGCCGCTTGAGCGCGAGGATTTTATGTAGGTTGCTTGGAGATAGGTAGCAGTGGAGACTTTAAAAAAAGAATTTCGCATCAGCCAAAGAATTGTATGAGTAATGAAGCGAAGCGAATTCGAAGAAGCCTACTGGCCGATGTCATGCAAGGCATAGTGGGTTCCGTGAGACCGGTTGCATTGTAGTTAGTACGGTGTCTAGAAAGAATGCAGAGTACATTAAGCATCATAGTTATGTACATGGGACATCCAAGCAATAGAGGATAGCATCTGACGTGGACGCGGAAGGATAGCCATTCCGTCCAATCCATGGTATAAGCAAAAACACCAGGACAATCTAAATTCTTCTAGCACGCTACTGCTTCGGCGGGGACCCAGTAGTGGTGTTCCACGCCGGGCCGTCAGGGAGGGTCCAATTCCCATAGCAATCATAGGTCCAATCGGTCTCGGCGATGAGCGCCTTCTGGGCCGCGACGAATGTGTCGACGGGGCACATTCCGTCGCGCTGCTCGGGGCAGCCTTTGATCCCGGTGAGCGGGGTGACGCCGTCGTTTATGATGACGCGGATCTGCGGTCCGGGGACGGAGGTGCATTCCAAGACTGGTGGTATGTTAGGTGGTGAGTAGGTGAGGAGGCAGGGATGACGTACGTTGGAATTGTATATTAGTAGCGAAGGGCGCAAGCCTCGAGACTTGGAAGGAGCGATCGCGAGGGCTGTGAGTATATGGAAGAGGGCCAGACTTGGCGAAGTTGGTCAAGTTGAGGGCGGTAATGACTGTTTTAAATTATGTCAGGTTACAACTTGTGTTGAGATGGCTGTGTCAGCGCTACTCACTATTCAGCACTACGACTTCGTGAGTTGCGTCAACATAGAGGCTTTGTCCGAGGGGGAAGGTGATAGGATCGTCGTCGAGAGTCGAGTTTGTTGAGGAGTTGTGGTCCTTGATCGGCGTGTGCGTCAGCCGGGCGACAAGTTCTTTAATCCAGCCATAACCCTGCACACGAGCCATTGGGGAACCGAAAGCGGAGCCGTACCTTGCGTAACGTCGAGCTTGAGTGGCATTCTCATGAAAGCCAGTAACACAGGATACTCACCAGAAGCTGAGATCAAGTCTGATGCGATAACGCTTAAGTTGATAGCTCGTCGTATACACGTGAAGAAAGGCTTACGCATAGTTGAATCCTTCCCACTCCTCTTCCGTGAAAAGCTCACAGAATTTGGAATAGCCAACAGCGACGGTCTACGGCCAGATCAGCACAGGTTATTACATCAATGTTGTTCAACACACCTCATAAGCACACATCTGCTGCATGACATATACATCCTCGATCGTGAGCTCGTATCCCTTCAACTGCTTCCGGAGTCGCGCATGGGCGTCTTTCAGATATATCGCAGCCCACCGCTTCACGTACCAGACGCCGCGATCAGCTCTGCGAGCAACTCGAGCGTTGGGGCAGCTGGAACAAAACCAATACGTCAGCTTCGACGAAATCTTGAGAGAAACGGGAAGACATACGTATCGTACGGCGCCAATGTGTTATTGAACTATTCGTAGTGGATTCAGTGCAGCTCATTCACTCTAGATGGATACACATACTCCATCCGCCTCGATAGTGATGCTCTGTTGGTATTTGCCCTCCAAGGGGTAGCCAAAGAATCCCATCGCAAAGTTCAACGCGGAATAAAGCATACGATCCCTGTGCGCAAGATGTCAATCGGAGATCGGTAGGGCGAACAATGGACATACTGAGATTCAGTTCGGAACACAGGTATGGTGTTCGATTCCGTGAAGTTCTTGAATGTATGTTAGAACGGAAACCTTGAAGATGTTAAAGGTCGCACCTTCAGAAGGAATCCGTATTTCAATCGCATAGAAATGCCCAAGTCATCTAAAATTTGGTATGAGTCGGTAGTGTCAAGGTCGACAATGTGTTAGCCTGACATAGTTGTTGCCGTCCGAAAGGAGTGAGCACTAGAGAAATGTTCAGCGGCAAGTAGGTACTAAACAATGCCAAAAGTGACGCACATTCTTCCCCAAGCTTGTACGTCCTTGATCGGTCGTTAGCATTAGTACATCTCATGAAGCGTAGGAGCATACCAATCATTCAAGAAATCAAGTTCTCCCGACGCGTTCAAGTTAGGGGCCAAAACATTCAACCTTCTCGCGAAGTTTGCCGGTCCCCCATAGGCAGCTGGTATGGATCTTCAGTGTCTCGAACTCGGTCGCAAGCCAGCCTGGATCACTCACCCCAAGTAGTGGGATAACGCGCCCCGTGTCGATGCAAGAAATGCAGACCCGTCACACGACATGTCTCAGGTACCTCAGGTCCCGAGTCCAGCCCAAACGCCCCTCTCTCGTTGCTGTACCACGGGGACAGGTTGCCCCATTTCTTGAACATATCGAAATCTGAGTGTTTCGACCCCTTTCCTTTGCCGTTCTTGTCTCCCAAAGGAGAAGGCACGACGAGCTGGGCAGCCCCTGTGTGGAGGGGGTAGGCAGGTGCGGTGAGGATGACGCCGGGTTCGGCCCCTGTTGGCGTGCCGCCTGCGTAGCCTACGTTGGTGGGGAAGAGGATCGGGTTGGCATTGGTGGGGGAAGGAGGGGGGAAGCGGTGGACTTCGCTGGATCCAACGTAAGGCGGCGCGAGATTGATGTTAGCAGCGGCCGTTTGGCTCGTTCTGGAAGAAGAGAAACATCCGGGACCAAAGGCGACGAGCTGGGTTAAGCCACATGCAAAGGCGCCCACGAGGAAAGCAAGGAGGAGATGTAGAGCACCGAACTGTTTCTTCGTAGCGAACGTCGGCGAATGCTTCGGTGAAAGTGGTTCATGGTTCGTTTCCGACGTGGAAGGAAGCAAGGCTTCGCGCTCCTGGTCGACCTCGTCGTACGCGAATGCCTCTCCAGCCTCGACGTCTATCTTGCTGGCCATGATGGTGGTGTGAGGGCGAGATGGACCCGAAGATGATGCCAATTACAAGACGACTCTGACAGCCCCTTGCTTGATCGCAAGAACTCTCTACCGAACTATCACTACAAATTTACTTCTACAACGTTATCTCATTACGTTCGACCTCGGGTACACGTCAAAAGTGTTAAGCATTAGATTATTCTTGCCTTGCTTTCTAGAAGTCAGGATAAGAGAAGTCAGGATAAGAAAGACTACGACAATGACCTACGACAATAACCACAAAGCTGGGCCGACGTAGACTCCGAATCCAACCTGCTACGTAACAACTTCGCGCGGACTCTTTGTATTCATCCCATCCCTTGAAATAACCAGCCAATTCAGTACTTCCTCTTATCTCTAGCAGGATCTTGTATGATCTACCCTAGGAAGCTCCATAAGCACAGCCAACTAACCGAAGCGGCAAGTTAACCTTTGAAGCCGGTGCTGAATTAGAGGTTGTCGGCGTGGCAGAGGAAAGGAGCTGTGGTTGGATGAGTTGCACACCCTACCGTCGATTAGGGGCGAAGGTCATCATGAGTAGTCAACACCGGTTCGCGTCTGACCCAACAATCGACGTCTATCATTGAGGGGCCAGCGCTCTCCCAAGAAAAGGCTCTCCTGCTCCAGCGTAAGTGAAGGTCCGGGATTCCCAAGTGATGCCTGCTATGCCTTCAGCACAATCAGGTCCTGAAATGCCAGTCTGTCGCAGCTCAGCTGGTACATGTCGAAGAAGTAAGTCGCAAAAGGCCTTCCAGAGGCTATACTCGGTAAGACTTCCTTCAACGCCATTGAGTCCTAGGGGTTCTATCCTCCAATCGAACGGATCCTGTCCGGTAGCACTGAAGTGGAAATGTATCTCGTGCGAAATGGGATGGTTGCTCGCAAAGAAGGTCATGCAATGTACTTTTACGTGGGACTGGGATTGCGAGCGTTTGGCAGCGTTGTCCATGAGTCGCGGCTAATTTCGGGAACGATCTATGCTGAGTTAATCTTTGGACATTGGGCCAAACGGATGTCCTGGTCTGGTCCTGGTATAGCAGAGAGACCACTGGTGCGAAATGTACAACTTGTGCTCAATGATGGGTGGACAGCCCGGAGCTACTGATTCTGATCCGACCAGCGCAACTAGATGAGTTCCTCATGGGCGAGATTGACATAAATATGCTCACCTATTCCTATGCTGAGTACCGTGTTATACTAGACTTGCGAGGCAGCACAGAGTACGGAAGTAGGCGTGACGAAGTCATGAGTTAGTGTGATGGCACGCGATTGAAACTCCGACACCTGCACTCCAGCCTTCGTTCACTCACGGCTGACTCACGATGAGCAGCGAAGAGGAGACAACAAAAAGGCCCTATTCTCGTTGACCTCCAACTTCTCCTCTCAATTACCTACCCTGTCGAAGGAAGGAAGAGTTGGGAATGTAATTGGATATGGATACACCAGTCTTATCGCAGGCGAATTCCTCTGATTACTACGACGACGATGATTCCATGTTTCTTGAGGCTCTCACAACGGCCGTTCTTCCGGGGGACATCATCCAAGAAGACGCAATCCAAGACGATGCGGATGCCAGCCCGGACGAAAGCCAAGAGCTCGAACCCCCACCGGCCACACAGCCCTCTCTGAAACGCACACGGCTAGAAGCCTACGAAGAGAGACGATTGGCTCAAGTCGACAAAGCCCAGGACGACGATACATATGGCCCGTCGCATTTTGGTGATTTTGGGGAATACATGCGGCGGAAGCGGGCAAAACTACAAATTCAGAATGCCGATATTGAGGGAGTAGATGGAGATGGGAGCAGGATCTTTCAAGGCCTAGCTATCTACGTGAGTTGACAACCATCGAAATAATTGAAAAACTCTTAACAAGTTACACAGATCAACGGGTATACCCAGCCGTCCGTTCAAGATCTCCGGAAACTAATAGTTAGACATGGTGGTGTCTTCCGTCCCTACATCGACAAGAAGTCCATAGTGTGAGTCTCATACTCGAACTGGCTGCTTTAACCCGTGCTCAAAGGCCACCGCAGTACGCATATCCTCACGTGCTCCCTCACAGCAGCCAAAATGCGAGAATTCAAGCACATGAAAGTTGTTCGACCAGAATGGCTCACTGAGAGTGCCGACAAGGGCGTCCTACTTCCCTGGAAGGATTTCATATTCACTCAGAATGAACGCTCCGAGATTACGCAGGGTTTGAAAGTCACAGAACCCAATCTGCTCGGCGCATCAATGTCCTCATCGGCTATTCCTGCACGGAACGTTACACCAGGCTCAATCCCACTGCCCACGACACCCGTGAAGCAAATTGGACATGTGTACACCAAATCCGCTGTTACTCCCGTCACTAAGAATCCACCCCCGCTATACCAACAGCCAAGAAAAGATGGTCTTAAGAAGGTAGTGCCCATATTCAAGCCACCCTCTAAACAGGGAGCCCAGAATGCTGCGCCGAATAAAGCATCGCCCTCGAAGGCAACGCTGATGCAGCAAACCACCGAGCCGAAACTAGAACTCCCGAACTACGCTGCTCAGATCTCCAACCCGATCGCTACACGCGTCATGGCCAACCCCGAGTGGCGAAAAGCCCACACTTCGGCCGCACCAGACTTCGTTGAGGGTTACTACAAGAACTCCCGCCTGCACCATCTAGCCAGCTGGAAGGCGGAGCTGAAAACCCTCGTGCAGGAGGCGCAAGAACGTGCCGAGGCCAACGGGGGTGGGGAGCTTTTGGGCCGGGTTGAGTCTGAGGCGATTGGGGAGTCGACTGGGGTTAGCATGAGGGGTGCTGAGCTGGTCATGAAATCACCTGGGAAGGGCAAGGGGAAGGGCAAGGAAAAGGCGGTGGATGATCGAGTGATCATGCATTGCGATTTCGATTGTTTCTTTGCGTCGGCGGGACTGCTGAGCCGGCCGCAGTTGAAGGGCAAACCTGTGGTGGTGTGTCATTCGCAAGGAGGCCAGGGTGGTGCATCAAGTACGAGTGAGATTGCGAGTGCGAGCTATGAAGCAAGGAGCTTTGGAATTAAGAACGGGATGAGGTACGAGACTTTTTACGTCTATTCCCGCAACCTGGTCCTCACTATCAAACCTATGCAGTCTTCAACAAGCCAGAGAGTTATGCCCGGGCGTCATCACTATCCCTTACGAGTTCGAAACGCGAGTAATTATGTGCTTCCTCTTGTGCTTTCTACTAACATCGCCACAGATACAAGCAGCTCTCACTCAAGTTCTATACCATCTTAATGAGTCACGCGGACGACCTCCAAGCCGTCTCAGTCGACGAGGCGCTAATAGATGTCACGAACGTCGTCACGCAACTTCGATCTCGAAGCTCGCAGGATCCTGGAGCCCTCGATCCAGCGAAAGATTTTGCGGAGACTATACGCGCACAAGTCAGGAAAGCCACTGGATGTGAAGGTATGCGCAAACAACTCCGCTATGTCTGTTCGTTATCAAACGTTTCTAGTGAGCATTGGCGTCTCGCACAACACCCTCCTTGCCCGCCTTGCTACTCGGCACGCGAAGCCCGCGGGCTCGTACCATCTTGTCATAGACGATGTCCAAGCATTCCTGGCTCCGCTCAGCATAAGCGATCTGCACGGCTTCGGCTCATCGACGAAGCAGAAAGTCCAGGAGAAATTCGGCGTCACGACCCTTGGAGAACTCATGGATAAGAGTAAATCTGTGTTATGCGACCTATTGGGGAAGTTGACGGGTGAAAAGCTGTACAACGCCCTGCGGGGGATCGATGGAAAAAAGCTGGAGTCGGACAAACCGAGAAAATCGGTCTCGTGCGAGATCAATGTTAGTGTCTTCCTGTGTGATTCTGGCTTTCGATTATATGCTGATGCTGGGACAGTATGGCATTCGGTTTGAAAACGGGGAACAGGCAGAAACGTTCATTTATCAGATGTCGGCGGAGGTTGCGAAACGACTGGACGATATTGGGATGGCTGGGAGGTCTATCACCCTTAAGATTATGAAGCGCAATCCGGCGGCCCCTATTGAGCCTCCCAAGGTGGGTTTTCTCTCTCATCTCTTTGCCCGGTCAAACTGACACCTAGTCATCCCCGCTAGTTCCTCGGACATGGCGAATGCGATCTGTACAACAAACAGATCTCATTGATTGGACCTGCTGGTCGAGCAACAAGCGATGAGAAGGTCATCGGTGAACATGCATACCGCATCTTGAGGTCGTTCAACTTCGATCCCAAGGAACTTCGCGGACTCGGAATCCAGATCCAAAAGCTCGAGAAACCGACGTCGGGCGGCATGGTGCAGCAGGAAATGCTGCCTTTCCGACGCGTCCCCAGCCCAAAGAAACCGGCGCCTCTGCCTGAGATATATGTTCATCCTCCATCCGATGGCATTCCGGAGCCTATCAAGCAGGAGTCCCCCACCAAGGCGACAGCACTGGAACTTCCATCGTTCTCGCAAGTGGATATGGAGGTGTTCAACGCTCTTCCAGAGGATGTCCGCAAGGAACTGGAGGGCGAGTACAAGCGCCGCTCAACTTCTCCTGCCATCGGAGGACCACCTCCCGTCCCACCTGTCGCTGCTAGGTTGGCTGCTCCCGCACGAAAGGACATATTCCCCAGGAAGATCATGGTGAAGGGGCCGAACTACCAACGCATCGTCCGACAACAACGTCCCAAAAGTCGACCCATCATCTCCGCAGTCCATAACTTTCTGAACAAGAAGAAGGCGCGCGCGGGTGCTGTCAAGATGACTGATGAGGCCTTGCGGAAGCTCGATATCGATCCGGAGGTCTTCCGGGGCCTGCCTCCTAACCTCCAACACGAGCAGCTTACCATGCTCCGCCTTATCAAGGAGCGCGGGAAGCTGCCCTCGCCGCCCTCGCAACGCAAGATCCTCAAGCCGCACAAACGCAAGCCGATCCCGCCGCATCTGCTCTGGCGTGCGCCGCCCCCGCGAGCACGCTTCGTCGCCCCGCCTATCCTGCGACAGCAGGGGGTGCAGAAGAGAGAGAAGTTCTTGTATACGGAGACGGGCGATATCCAGGACGCGATCGAGGGGTGGGTGAATACGTACCGCCGGTGGGTGCCCAAGGAGAAGGATATAGCGTTCTTTACGAAGTATTTGGTGGCGTCGGTGGATGGGAAGAAGCATTCGGATGTGGGTGTGGAGCGGGCGGTGGCGATTTTGAAATGGTGGTTGGTGCTTCTGAGGCGGCATTGGGGAGGGTCGGAGTATGTCGATGATGAAGACCATAGGGATGTGGATGAGGAGGATCCTGTTGGACAGGCGTGGTGGAAGACTTTTCGAGAGGTCAAGGAGAAGATGGACGTCGTTGCGAGGGAGAAATTTGGTGGCAAGCTGTCCCTCAGGTGACGCAAAAGCTCCACGTTCGATCTCGACTTGGTGTCACGGTTGAAAAGTCAACTGCTTCCACTACCTGGGCCCACAACACGGTCACCAATAGGCAGGTTGACCAGGCCACAGATCCAGCTCCGGCTACGAGCTTATCGAACAGCCTTGCTAGGTCTCGACCTATTGCGCTCTTTGCCGATCGCGGAGAATACCAAGAAGCTGAAACAGCTTCTCTCGCGCTTGTCAAGCTTTGGTCAGCAATACATAGTCGCACCGGCAGATGGCATAGCTCAGAGTCACTGGTAGCCTAGGCTCACATAAGCACCTCCCGCTAAAATGCGTGGACGTTCTTGGTACGAGACTAACCTACCAGTGAAGGATAGCAGAGGATAGCTGTACAGTGGTATTGTTACATCGTTTAATCCTACATCTGTGTTCCTACATATGATCTATACCACTGGCTTTATACCTTTCGCAAGGAAAAGCTTTGCGTCGTTCTTGGCTGTAAGCCCATCTTCGAAGCTAAAGGACTCGAGACCGGCGCTCTCAAACGCTTTCCGCATGTCTGCTTCGTCTAAGCCACCTCGATGGGGCACGAGATGATGGAACTCCTGAGGAATAGAGTGATTGTGCGTGTGATCATGACCATGTTCATGAGTGCCATGCACCGCATCTGTATGTCCACCCTCCTGCTTCGCAAGGTCGACTACGAGGAGGGCGCCCCCTGGTTTCAGGAAGTATGCCAGAATACGAGTTACGTCCTCAATTGAAGTGAAGTGGTGGTACGCAGAGGCGCACTTCGGATACATCATCAGCGCTTGCATCACAGGTCGATGAAGCCGGTCCACACTCACCACGATCACGTCGAACTTCTCGTCCCCAAGCTCCCCTGGTACTCCCTTCAGCTCAACACAGAGAGCCTGCATCTCTTCGGAAGCAATCCCTTGGTTACTGACGCGTAGATTGAATTGGTCAACCATTCCCTGGCTGATATCGACGCCGACGATTCGTTTGGCGTAAGGCGCCAGTTCTCTAGACACCAAGCCTGCCAACTCAGCCATCAACTTGGGGTTTGCGGGCGAGAAGACGCAACGAACCTGTACCACAGGCATATTCCATAACAGTAGTGGCATCCTCGTCGAAGGTATAGGACTCTCTCATTCTTGCGGCCGTCCTTATGTTCTGGTTCAATCATCTTGAAAAACGATAAATCGCATAATTTACATACCTGCGAGCCCGTTCAAGAGCATGGGGTATGTCGTCATACTCATGGGCGGTGGCGTTGAAATGGGTCTTGTTGGCCTCGGAAAATCCATCAGCCGTCGCCTGCGTCGCCATCGGGGGGCAAATGCTGCAGATGGAAGCAATTCGATGACTTCGAGCCTTTTATAAATGAGATCACTTGAGTGATCGAGATGTTGATTCGATCGAGTCGGATCAAGGACTGCCACTTTGGGAACCCTCGCAGTCACTGAGGCGGTCAGTCTGCACGAGCTGCGTATGATGAGGTGCGTGTTATCAGAACGTAGCCTTGGAAAGTGGCAGGCATGATCCGGCAACATAGCCTGTCGCAAAACAAGCGGTTGCTAATCAATGCCCCTGGGTATTATACTATTATTAATATTATTCAACATCCAGCAAACCGAGTTTGAATCAAGCAAGTTCCAAGCAACCCATCCTAAACGACCTGCGTAACGCTGCTGCCTGCAAGACCACCGCTCGGCAAAGGGAAGACAATCGTCTTCTTCCGATCGCCTCTCCATCCACATGGCTGTTCACCCTGCCCCAAGGTCAATGTGACCTGGACATTGGCTCGTGTTTGAGAAGGGTCCGAGACGGTAACGACTCCTTCCTGTGTCTTATAGATGACAGCCGCATTTCCATTGACTGCGATAGTGATGGGTGCACCTCCCTGCGTAGGGTTGAACGTGACAGAACCCCCAGCAGCATCCCAGAACACAGCCATGAACGTACATTTCGCCTCGTCGAAGATGGCGGAGATATGGGCGTCACTCTGGACAGGATGCAGCTTGAAGTCGTAGCTCTTTTGGGCGAATGAATTGGCGGTCGTACCTGGGAAAACGGCGTAGGACACCGACGATGCATCGGAGCCTTGGTGCTGGATCCACGCCGCGAATAGATCGACACTTGCATCTGGCTGCGTGGAAATCCCAATCTTCGACCAGCTGCCGGTCCTGTTTCCGACGTTGATGGCTAGCGCGGCGCCTGTGTCAGCGAACTTGTAGCCAACACCTCCGTGCCATAACGAGCGCGCAGCGGTGTATTTGGGAGCATTGCTGTTCGATCCGTCAACGATGATGGGCCCGTCGTGGCGACGCTGGTCCAGCACGGAGATCGCAGGCGTATTGGGGCTCGCACCGGATAGGCCAGAGACCATGACAAACTGAACATCGTCCTCGAGGTAGAACCATGCCTTTTCCCACTTGAGTTGTTTCGTCACGGGGTTCGTATACCGCATCGCTGCAACACCTATGCGTCCGTCAGACGCACCGCCGACGAAGACCTCGAGGCCGAGGAGTTTAGTGGTGTTGCAGTTCAGTGGTGTGGCGCCGTAGTCGGTGGTGATGCCGGGGATGATGTTCCAGTCCCAGGCTGCAGCGATATCCTCGTATTCGTCGCCCTGAACGTGGGTATAGGTTACGCCATCCGAGAGATGGAAGCCCAGGGGCTATATTTAGGTTATCAGAATAATCGCAATTGAAATGTAGGGCATTGAATGTACATTTTGGTTGTTGACGCACTCCGTGTTTCTTGATCGTGAAGACCACATTTTGAGTGTCGAAACGTAGTTCCTACCACGGTGAACCTAATCAAGAAATAGTGCCGTGAGTGGCTGGAGTTCAAACAGAGGATGGAGACCGCGCGCACCATGTAGTCGTTGGTGTAGAACATACGATTTCCAGTGAGACCTCCTGCATTGACATTAGAAGGTGCGGATAAGCTGTCCGCGAAGTGCGTCAGCTGCTTCGAGTTCCAGAGTCGTCCAAGTTCTCCGACGGCAGACACATTCATTCTAATGTCGCTCGTAGCTCTACAGATATTCCGTCAACGACAGTTCGACTTTAGGGTAACCGTACTCACTGTAGATCGGCTACAGGGAAGCTAATCATCCGACCGAGCGAGGACTGATACATTATTTGTCAGACGGTTCCTGCGACGTAGGAGATGGGTGAACTCACGAAGTCCCAATGCAATACGCCTGTGATGGTGTTACGGATGATCATCCAGCTATTCCCTTCGAAGAGTGTTCCGAAGGCAGCTTGAGAGGCTGGGGAGGCAGCAAAGGAGCTTCCAGCGGCTTGGATCTCAGCGCCGAGAATAGCGTTGGAGCTAAGCAAAATATCAGTAAATATCTATATGGGCGGCTACATGGCGCAAAGACGCAACTAGTCCTTTCCTAGAATGTTTAACATCGGTTCCGCGATTCAACATGGATATATGAAACTTACCATAGTTTCCATTATACAACATCCCATCGTGTTGACCTGGATGACAAAAGTCAAAAGGGAAGAAGAAAAACCTCATTTCACTAGACGCCTTACCGAATGCACCATCAGCACGGATTCCGTCCGCCTTGACGCCGTTGAAGATCTGGAGTTCTTCATGAGATCGCCTGTACGCGTCGGCCAACAAGTCGATGTTATTGGTGATCAACGCCTGATCCATGCCGATCCTGGAAACGTCGAGGGTGTTGGCTCCAGTCAGGCCGGAGACATTGTATTGGTAGGATCGCGTCGCCATTCGGTTCATACCTTCTAGCTGCGATGCAGATAGAGTGTCTCCCAGAAGAAGCGAAGCGGACGTGACAAATTTTGGGATGAGGATTACCTGCAAAGACGTTGTAAGTGGCAAATAGCGGTATAAAGAGGGTAAGGAGAACATTGGAGTACCAGTTCGTGTTCCTGAGGAATGGATCGTTAATGGATACTTGGGGCTCAGATTATGATCGATGACATACCAGAGCCAATTTTGCGGGTTCTCGCAGGTACAACTCGAACCAGCCTTGCCGCCGGAGTCCAAACACGCAAGATCAGTAAAATCGCGGCCGAGCCAATAGTCCATAGCAAGGGAAGTAGCAGTCCTCAGGTTTTCGTCCCCAGAAAACTGTTCAGCGGCTGTAAGACCACCATGCCAAGCGGCAGCCATGACCACTGTGAATAGATTTTAGTGATTTTCGAGCTTGAAAAAACGAGAAGACGATGTACCGATACGACGCCAATGTTCTTGAGCAGGCCAGTTCGCACGACGAGCAGGGCATCCTGTCGTATAATCAACCTCTGTGTCGGGCCATTTGCCATTCGCGTCAAGGGTCCCAAGCCTGGATGATCCTTTAATACATGCAAAATAGTGCAAATTCGACACATACATACCAGGCTGCGATATCTTGATCACCTGTGATGCCGCTGATAATGTCGGTTATACGGCGGTCGCGTATGGTGGTGAGGGAGTCTGCTCTAGCTTGAACCATCTTAGAGTGACTTCGAGGGTATAAAATGGCGCGACGGGAGGCTCCCCGTCCAGAGGCTACGTCGGAGGTTGACCCGGATGGCGGAGCTCGTGCCTGGATAGGAAGTCCGTTCATCCTGTGTATGTTTTTGGCAGCATGTTGGTTCCCATGTGACGAGGCTAGGGTCCCGGTCACGAACGAAAAAGAAAGAAAGAGAGTGTGAGTGTAGCAAAAGAGTGTCAGAAGTGAACTTTTCCTCATGTCCACTAGGCGGTTGAAAACTGGGGATTCTGGAAACACGAAACGCTAGCTCGGCCGGGTAAGTACATGTATGCTTATAAGAAACGGAACCGAGGAGGCTGGCATGTGGCTGACTTGGCATTAATGCTAGTTCGGAAAATTGACAGGCTGGCAGGAAGAACGAGCCTGAAGCTAATAATAACAGCACTTCAACGTTTCAACAGTCAACTCCTACTTCGACATGCCTGGTGATCAGCTGCCTTGGACAAGGTAAAGTTCGTCGACCGTAGGAAGACTTCAATCCCATCTATTCTGCCATCCCCGGTGCCGCTGCATCGGCGCCCATTGTTCATAATGATGTCGGCAGTTCTTGCACAAGTTCGATCCAGGATTGGATAACTTGGGACGACAAAACGGAGCTTCAGCCTTCCTTCGTAGTTTGTATGAATGGCGAGGAGGCCGCAATATCCCCCACTGGGGTTCACAAGCAATCATGGCAGAGAGACGAGAGACGAGACAACAAGGAGAATTATGGATGAGAGTCATCCACTGGCGTTATTGAACTTGTCAACTATGATGACTTACGGTCCGGTTTCTCCGCCACATGACTTCAAACATAACCTCATCATAATTTCCACTCAACCTGCACAAGTTTAATGGCGTTACCTGACTGCTCAATTATGCCTCCAGAAGTATCGACGCCTTTGCTGTAAATGGTAGATACCCATCTGCATAGATTGGTATCGATCGTACACGAGCCGATAACGACACTTGACTGGTGATGGCAACATCCTTGGTTCTTCATATTAAATAAATCCGCGATGCACGGCCGCAGGACATCCCCCCGTTACACGTTCTTCCAGCATGGATTCGAGTACCACCCAGGGTGCATCTCCCACCGATCGCTTGAAACGCCCTGGTTTTGGGTTGCCTTTGAACTATACCCCTCGCGTGGAGAAAGGCGACGGCCGAGATCTGTTCAGGAATGCGCTGGATGGCAAGTACCTGACAGATGGAATTGCCCAGTGCGTACTAGAATGGCTTTTGAAGAGAGGACAGCTCTTGAAACATCAGAAGGTTGCCGCTCACGCCGTTGCGTGAGTTCACAATGATGCGGGTCATGGACCACCTCACGGACAAGCCCGCCTGGCATGTGAAGGCGAGCTTTGATGACCTTCTTGAGGCCCAGACCATCATGATACATGTCTATTAGGTGTTCGACGAAACCATTACATCAAAGTGGAAGGCGGAGGGGCTCGCCGAAGATCACGATGATGACACGGATATGACAGAGAAAATGTTCGACTGGTGTATCGCCGAACTCCAATACAAGGCCAAGGTCTACGAGAAGGCGGGCACCGTCACCGTTTATAACGGTGACGTGGTGAAGTCTGACATTGCTATTCCCAATACCCTGAAGGAAGCCTTGAATGAGGCCGTTGCCCCGCTTGAACAGGTCCCTGCGCGCGACAAGGATTGGCATCCCGAATCTGACGACCAAGTGCTTGATCTCGTCCATCCGTCGCTCTTTCCTTTAATCTACGGCCTCAGTCGAATTCTTCCTGACAGCGTAGTTGGACTCAACGACTGTGTCGGGCGGAGTGGCGAAGGAGTGATCATTCCTGTGCCACCCGACATCGAAACTGATGGCCAACCGACGAACCGTTGGCATCGCAAGACGTTTACTACTCCCTTCAGTCAATACTTTCAGTGGTTGCCCTGCGAAGTGGATATTTCAGGAGGGAACGGTCATGTCAAGTGGGTGCCACGTTTTCGAGTAACTCTGTCCTGATGTTCCCATCAGGATTACGAGCTACATCAATAATCTGCATCCCAAGGAGCACCCTAATCTATATACTGTCTTGGAGGAGATCATCTCTCGTACAATCCCCTTGTGGAACGCGACCCTCACTCCGCTGAAAGATCAATCCTCAGTATACCAGCGCATCAAATACACTGAGTGTGAATACGATCCAGATCCAGAATCATGGGATGAAACCGAGATTTTGCAACAAGGGGATAATGAGGACGAAGATGACTACAATGACCGGCTGAGGGACTGGTACGAGGAAATTCGCGTCGTGATTCAACCCGAACCTGGCCCTTTCGAACCTCCACCCATCAATGATGACCCGGCAAAATCAGTGGACATCTGGAGAGATTACGCCAACCAAGGTCTTCAGGTGATCGTCAAGCTGTCAAATATCCACCTCACGCCTGAGCAACCTGAGTACGAAGGCGGCTCTTGGCATGTTGAAGGGCAGCTGGTAGGTGTCAACCTTTGGCCATATAGCGTTCATCTTATGTGCTAACTGTTTCATCGAACATTCAGAACGAACACATCTGCGCTTCGGCGATATACTACTATGACAGTGAAAACATTACTACCAGTAGATTATTGTTTCGCCAACAGTCCAGGACGCTGCATCTAGGTGTGTCGTACATGCAGGACCACCACGATTGGCTAGAGGAGGTATACGGGTGCCAGCAAGATCATCCAGGCGTTCAATACGTCGGAAGCATCTGCACCCCCGAAGGCCGTCTCCTCACCTGGCCCAACATATTACAGCATCAGGTCCAGCCGTTCAAACTGGCAGACCCCACGAAGCCCGGTCATCGAAAGATACTAGCCCTCTTCCTTGTCGACCCCAACATCCGCATCATATCGACAGCTAACGTGCCATGCCAGCGACGAGACTGGTGGAGCGGTGTCGTCCGGCAGGGTGATAGCGCTATCTCCGCGCTTCCAGTCGAGCTCCAGGATCATGTCTTTGGGGACGTGGAGGACTTCCCGATTAGTTTGGAGGACGCGAAAGAGCTGCGGCTTAACCTCATGGAAGAACGCAGGAAGTTTGTGTATATGCACGATCAGGCGTTCAAGCAGCACGAATTTGCGCTGTGTGAGCATTAAGGATAGCAGTGTAGTCCAAGACCGACTACATAGCTTCGGTTTTCCTTCTCGCTTTTTCGTCTGTGGTTCTTATTGGTGCTAAATCAATGATTGTGTAGGCAAGATATCATTCCTCAGAAGTACATGGACTGAGTAACAGTGGAAGGAGTAAAAGGTGGCAGAAAAATGATCGGGGACTCGGACGAAACCCTGTGGCCACAGTGACCCTGATTTTCAATTCAGATATCCGGCGATGGTTCACCGTGCTTGTCTCTCTGTGCACACCTGTGAGACGTCGCGCTTACACACGTCGAACTCTGCTCTTTATCATCTGGCGTGTGTAGCGGTCTATCCTAGGAAGGTGCTTATCTTCCAGTCTGGCCCTGTCAGAATCCGATCGGACTCCTAGGACTCCTAGGATTCCTATCGGATTATAATGCTACGTGACTACCCTGCACAGCTGTCTTGAGATTTTGCTCTTTTGCTAACGAGGTTGGGGTCAAAGTGCGGCCAAGGAACGCATGTATGTTGGACATATCCTTATGCACATGCCCGCGAAGCAGCATATAAAGGTGAGCTCTTTTGACACCGAGCTTCACCAGGAAAATCCTGATCCACAGAGCTACCAAGCCTACTTTCAACCATACCTAACATGCAGTTCCGCGCCACCTTCGCACAAATCGCCGCTCTCATCCTGCTCCCGGCCGCTCTTGCTGCACCATCGACGGCCAGCACCCAGCTCAGCTGCCAAGTCGGCGGCATCTGGGGTGCGTCAGACGCCCTTTGCTCTGCCAGCTGTATTGCTCAAGGACAGGGCTACCATGGTGGCTACTGCAATGCACGTACGTACCTTGTGCCGACGTTTCCGGGCGATACCTGATATTCGTTCATTCACAGAGCAAGTGTGTGTCTGCAACTATGGGGGTACCAGTGCCGGCACCACATCGTCTAGGGCTACCAGTACCGCTCTCACCACATCGCCTACGGCTACCAATTGGCAATAGCAACTGAGTGAACGCTCAGAACGTAACATGCGACACAAAGATGTCAATTGGGCACTCAACTAATTTGTCATACTTTGAGAAGTTCTGCAGCGTCGGTTGGTCCGTTTCTAATGTACTACTATGTCCATATGTAAACTCGCGCTCGACAATCATATACTGTTTCTCTAGGTGGATTTCCGTGCTCGAAAAGTTTTCATACGCAGACTGACCGGCTCCTACGCAATGCAGCACGGCCAATGTTCATTCTGAAAGCCGAGTAGCTGATCCTTCGGTGATCTCGACATGACCGTTACGCATCTGGCACACTAATGGGGTATAACGACACGCACCATGGTCAGGCCTTTCGCTGCAGACCTTTGGATTCGAGGACATTGCGTCCTCCTTGAACGCCTACTCGGCAGTTGTACAAAACAGCAGCCAGGTACTAGAATAGATCGCATTCAGCGTTCATGAACTGTACGTTACTTATACAAAAGGAGCACTCTGTGGCAGTAGGTAATTCAATTCGCTCTACAACATGTAAGTACATTGTCCAAGACGCAGTTCAAAAGCACAGTTCATTAAATCAAACGAAAGCGACCAGCTTTCCAATTCCAATAGTAGCCAACGTCACCAGGAGTGCACCGGGTGATATTGACAACGCCCCGGAATGCGAGCCGGGGACGGGCAAGAAGTGAGAGGCGTCGAGTTTCTGCTCCTCCGCAGATTGCTAAGGCAGCGAGAATGTGAGAGGCGCAAAAGACCGCGTAGACAGAGGTGCTGACGTACCTTGAATGCTACGAGACCGACGATCACGCCCAGGGCGAAGAAGATAAAGGCCTGGATGAGCCAAATTACACCCCAAACTAAAATGGAACGACGAATACCAGGTTGAGGTCAAGAACTGGAAGAATGTGAATTCAGCATGCGCACCTTGGGACGGGAAGCAGCCGCAGATGTGTGCGAACGCAGAAGCGTCTGATTCGTTGACTTTCCGGGCTATCGTATCATCTGATAGAAGCGAATTAGGGAAGGAGGCGGCAATGATAGGGGGGTACGGACCGATAACGTCCCATAGGACATACATGCAGGACATTACGCCAATGAACAGTACCTGACATTTATGAACATGCATAGGTAGAGGGGACTTTAGGGAGGACTTACAAAATACCGAAGAGCGACACCGCCTCCCACAAACCAGAATAGAACAACGAGACCCGACATCCCAAAGATGAGAGCCCATGTCCTGCGGCATAACATCATAAGGAAGCCCAGAAAGAGACGAGCAGACGCTTGGCTTACAGTAAGTTGCGCCGTGCCCACCACAGGGTAAATAAGAAAAAGACGGCGAGCACAATCGACGCGATTTTGCTGGCGTTAGTGTTGAATCCGCATGCAATCAAGCATGCACCAATTAGCGAAGAGCCGAGGTAGCCCGCTGGTAGAGTAAGCCATTGAACGCCGCCGGACATCCTCGTAGACCCTCCTTCATCCGCTGGCCACGATCATGGATAAGGTTTTGGCGAGAAGGGGGATGAGGAAGAAGATACATACGGTCGAGTTCGATAGAGTGTATCCGTGCACATGTAAGCACGCCCATAATCGCGTGGCTCATCTGCAAGAAACGATCCCCCTAAGTTTCGGGGTCGCTCCGCAGTTGAACGGGTACCTACTTCATGAAACCCAACAGTCAGAAGCCTGCTCTGCATAAGATACGCGTAAAATCATTATAAAGTGATGCTCCTCACTTGAATGGGTATACTGGAGACTCAAGGCCTCAGCCGCTGCGCATCTTGTTTCCTAATGCCACTTGTAACACTCACTAATCAACCTGAGGTATGGAACATGCCTACGCATCCCCTCAAATAAGCTTCCCGGAAGTCTATCGGAGTGTCCTGTAACATACCATAGTATCCCAATAACTAAGATATAAACACCAGCCACGATGAGGGTAATCTTCTGGGTATCGTTCGGAGTCACTCTGGTCTTGAAGTCCCGTGCATAGTACAATTGAGGGGAAGTCGCGAGAGATGCATCGAGGTTGGGCATTTCAGGATCGTTGGGAGGTCGTGATGGATGGAACAAGGGAAGGGGGGATGGACGGAAGGAACGCGAACAGCATGAATCTTGAGCCAACTTCGCAGGTCGCCTATTTCGGCTGTGGCTGTGTCCCATGTTCAAGTTTCCGATCTCTCGGGTCATGACGTCCTCCGGTCCTTCTTATGGGCATGAACGCTCTAGTCGCGCATCGTCGAGTCGCGAGCGATATCGCTAAGTAGAAGGACTCTGATTGTTATTGGAGAAAATGCTTACATTCATTCCTCTGAACATGGGCTCCAAAATTCGCGTCACGGTCGGAAGGTGCCAAGGAATCATGCTCTGATTGAATCAACACTTCAAGACACTTTACCTACACGTAGACCTCATGTCATTCAAGGCATCATGTATATACATGATAACGAAGAGAACCTCCATGTAGACATCGAAGTGTGGGTGTTCTGTTTAAGAAACTCTTTAAATTTAGTAGTGCACCAGTACTCGTCCGAACCGCAGATCGAAATCTACCGTTCTTGAGGGCTCTGATCGCGGAAAAACGACTCGATTTTCTTCCAAACCTTCGGACAATGGTCAAAATCATTGTGATTATAAGGAATTTGGAGGGGCTGGCCATGTCATAGACTACATCGCGTGTCCTTCGGAGAGAGAAGATAAAGACAGACTCCCATCGAGATTGGTCGAAAACAGAGTCTCAAGGGTCTCAACAACTCATGACGGCTGAGAATCAACCTTGGAAGTTAAGTCCTCCGCCGCATGGGCCCACCCCTCCAACATTGCCATTACCCTGTGTACCATGAAACGCGATATACTGTCCATGGCCGGTCGGGCATTGAGCATTTGCATTCGGTCCGACGACGTTGTGGCCGTTGTAGCATCCGCTCCCCCTAAAGTAGAACCAGAGACCACAATCGGATCCCCAGCACCTCTGGCAGCACGATTCTGCATCCGGGTCGGGGAAGAAGTTCAAGCTTCCTCCGTCACTACCAGTGACACCACCACCATCCAGCGGCTGCGAACTGGCACAAGCGGTAGCAACTGCGTTCACTGTGGTGGTAGTAGTGGTAGTTGTAGTGGTAGTGGTAGTGGCGGTCTCCGTTGCAGGCACTTCGATAATCGTCGTGACAGTCGAGGTATCAGTCACCGTCTTGGGACCGACTGTGACCGTCGTCCTCTTGGTTGAAGTGGCGGTGAGAGTTGCCGTCGCCGTCTTAGTTATAGATACGACTTTGGTCTTGGGCGTGACGATATGACTGCATGCTGACGAGACCTTTTGCTCTGCAAATGGCAACCATTTCGGCAAGTGACCGTGACCGTCACCTCCCCTTTTCGCAAGATTCTGGACGGAAGCTGTGTGAAGGTAGGTGGTAGTTACAGTCGTCGTAATGGTCCTATTATGGAATGAGAACAGGAGAATCAAGGGCAACATGATTGCTTACAGTGATGCAGTGTCTGTCTTCGTGGTTGTAGCTGTGACGGAATGGGTCAATAATGCCTCCCAGAGAATTTAGAAGAACGACTGACCAGTGACAGTAGCGACAGTAGATGTAGTAGTTCCAGTGCTGGTAGTCGTCGTGCTCACAGTAGTGGTTCCAAGGTCGGTGGTCGACGTCGCGGTCGTTGTAGCAGTGGCTAGAGTTTTAGACGTGGTCCGAGTGCTGGTCTTCGTCGTGGTGGCACCATACGGGACGATATGAAGCCATTCGGAACAAAATTGCTGCGCTTGATTTTTGAGCAGTGCTTCGATGACTGAATCGCCGTGATTCTGGTCATGATGCCACGGGTCATTATGACCACCTCGACCATGACCGTTATCCCATGAGCGGATGTCGCCCTTGTCCCTATGCCGGTCTTTGTCGTGACGCTTCGCTTGAGTTCCAGGGATTAGCAGTCGCTTAGCACAGAAGAGGCTATGACGCCCTCACCGTTAGAAGGTGTTTCCTTCTCATAATGAATCCCAGTCTCGTCAATGTAGACGAGCTTCCAGGGCCCAGTAGCAGGTTTTGACGCAACAAATATCGCGCATGCCAGAAGGCAAACAGGGAGGAGGAGTCGGGCTATGATCGACATGGATTGTGAACGGGGGGAGATCCAGAGGAAGCTGGCGAGGCCAAAAGTTTTTTCTATAATCATTTCTTACTCTTGCGGAGCCAGACATCACACCAGGCACCGATTTTCAATCCGATCTCCGTTGAGCCTCGAGGTAGTACATAGGTACAACATGCGTCGGTACGACGTCGAGCCAACAAGCTAGGTCCCATACTTTTGAATGTCGCAATAAGGGTGACCCCTTTCCTCGAGGGTAACTTGACGTAGCCGCAGAGCTCAACGACCTAAGTTCTCAGTTAGCCACGGCCCAGCGCACCAGCGATCGAGCTACAAAGGGCAGAGAACATAAGACGTAAGAGCTTCAACGTTCAACATTCAACAAGGAACGGTCAACTCAGGCTCGAGGAAGGCACAAGGTCAATCATCTTGCCTGAATTATGTAATCCATATCGGAATATTCCGTCAACGAGCTTTGCAAGTTGCCCTCCACACCAACCATGAACGTACGCCCCCCACGTATTCTTGCCACCTATATTCTGACTTTGGAATGAAGATATCTTTGGTTCAAGGCAGATACTGTAATTTCAATATCGCAAACGCCTTGTGAAGAACAGAACGGCCTTCTGAACGTTCAGGCACACATCCCCTGGGTCGGAGGCATGAACTTGCCGAGATTCATTCACCCTCAGATATCGACGAAGATGTCTCCCTATAGCCACCTTTAGAAGGTCTATTAGCTCCTTCTCGAGTATGCGACCCGAAGCGGTTTTTCTATGGCTAGTCCCCGGTCCACTCAAGGCTCGCACTGATGCAACCCGGCTACTTACGCATACGAACGAGGCCGGCAGGGTTGGCGACCTGCGTACATAATGGTAGGAGGTCTGAACTCATCTATTATCGGAGGCGGTGGTCCTCAAGTCAACCACTGGCCATTACCTTGGTGTCGTTAAGGATATTTGGGCCTACTGTCGACGTTGAATTAATTTCAAAGCCGCTATCCTGGATATTCTTTCCAGGCAATCGCTCTGAATCGATGGGCCAGCCTATATCGATTTGGCCGTCCTGTCCGAGGCGAGGAAAGCAGCTATGCTCTGGACGGCTTCGAGCTCCAGAGAGAAGTAGTATCTGTAACATCCGCCGTTCACATGTATGTAATCTCTTTTTCTACTTCTGGATGCGCCGTCTGACCCTCTTCACTGGCCTGGTGAGCACTTAGCGTCGATGTGATAGCCAAGTAAGGTTCGTTTCTCTCCCAAACTTCTAGCGCCAAGTTGACATGCCTTCGTTACAGTGTTTCATTCGGTGTTCATCTACTTCTGGTCATACCGGGCTTTCTTTCCCATCGAACTCCCTCAGTCGTCGCAACCTACAGTCACCTCTCATGGCTCAGGACAGCCAAGGGCCATTCGTCATATTCAATCCCCCATGTGGTCTGGGCGTGCCCGCCTGCCCCTCCTTTCCGATGCGGAGCGGGAGCAGGGGCATAACCACGCCAAACCCATTTTTGGCGAGCCAATGGAAGAATTGGTCGCCAGTGATACTCGTCAAGGATTTCAGCGAGCTACATGAACCAGCTTCGTTCAATTCGCTCTCAGATGACTCCTGGACGGAAATGTGGCGCGGATTTACAGCGATTTCATATTCGGCACTAGGCACGCAGATAATGATACCAATCCAGTTAGATAGACAAGGACGCGTAGATTAAAAAGTATATAGTTGTACATAGCGAACCCACCATAGGGCAAGGCCCCAACGGGTTAATGAATAAAAAAAAAAAAAAAAAAAAAAAAAAATGATAAGTCGCCAGCCAGAGGGAGAGCCTGGAGAAAGTGCAACATTACTATATCCGGCGGATGCTGGGTATCCAGGCACGGTCCATGCGGGCGGTGCTCTTCTCTGAGACTGGCTTGCTGCCCATCAGGTATCGGCGGATAATACTGGCGCTGAAGTATCTGCTCCACGTTGTCACTCTCCCTCTTGACCGCCTGGTCGTCAGGGCAATGAGGGAATCCTATCAATTAGCACTGCAGGGACATGCGTCATGGTTCACGGACTTGAGGATCGTACTTGCGAACCTGCCTGTCCCGGTCATCTGGTTCCTGCCGGACGGTGGGCTTATGCAGCGGGAAGTGGAAGAACTGGTACTTAAAGTCCAGTGTTCTGCTGATGAATGGATTGACGGTGTCATACTGTCCTCCGACAAAACACGGGACCTCTTGACAGGGCGCTTGGAGATGGAGGGTGACAAGCTGGTCAAGAAGGTAATGTCATTCCGTCACTACTTACGGGTGAAGACTCCTAAGCACAGGAAGGCCTTGACACGTCTCGTACTGTCGTGCCATGACCTGGCCATGGAGCGCCTACGGTGGGGTGAGCGGCGCCGAGATCCGGTTGCTAAACAGTTTCGCATCTGTAGGTTTTGTAAGGACGGCCTGGAAGATGCGGTACATGCCATGATTACTTGCCCGCATGGCCCTCTGGTCACTCTCCGCGATGACTTCTGGCGCAAAGTCGACATTTCTCTGCCCGGCTTCCGTGCCAAGCACCACGACCCCGGTGCCCTGTTGCGTGACCTGCTTGCGCAAAGGGGTACTATTTCTCTGCTTGCTATGCTTGCATATGACATTCTCGAGGTTTTTTACGCTGAGCCAATATATTTATACCGGGGGGAGGATGCCCCCCCCGCGTAGCTGAAGTATCTCTATATCTGCATCTAAATATCTGCATGCGTATTCTTGGGAAGAGAAGACAATGCGTAGTGCTTGACGTCCTGGATCGCGGGGAGTTATGTCTGACACGTGGGGAACCGCGGTCAGACTCCCACAGGGTTTTACCCGTGCTATCCTGCCGAATTGGCCAGGGATTCTGCATCTCTTTCGTGGTTGTTTTCACACTCTCTGGTGGGTACGTGTGTACTGCGGGTTTGTGAAGTAGTTATCGCGTCAAACTTTGGTACATAACTTACATAAGTAGCAACCGTGGTGAACTGGTTGTTCCGACTGGGGACCTTGCCAGTATAATATACTCCTCCTCCTCCTCCAATCTCTTCATCGATTATCCTCGCCCGGTCTTTGACGTCTCTACGTGCTTCAATTTCTTGCTCCCGGGATGTTCCTGACACTGATTCGGAAAACGTGCTCAAACGTCGAGCCCGGCCGGGAGTTTAAGGTATAGAGACTGCCAGAGCCTTGCCTCGACATGCTTGTCTTGCAGATACATAACGGCGCCCTACTTGAAGAAGTCTTAGCCGGATCAAGGGTATGCTAGCTACGGTGCCTCTGATCTGTAGTAAAACTAAAGCGATGGGTAGAACCAGCGTGGAAGTAGTACAACTTGTCGATGAACATTGAGTTATGTTAAGGTTTGCCCGACCAATTCTGTCGTCTTTGCTAGTATATCGGTTAGTACACGCGCTTGTCATGCGAGTGACCACACTTCGTGCAGTCGCGCGAAAGCTGGGTTCGACTCCCAGGCAGAGAGTTTTTTCTTTTTCTTTTGGCACCGCCATGCTATTACCTACCCTAGGGCCTAGATACTTTGTGCAGCATGGGACAACCAAGCCATAGTCCTACTTTCCAGCGGCGACTATTAAGTGACATCTGACCCTCGGAGCCTCTGGGCACGCGCCCCGATTCCAAGCTAAAACAACCAGTAAACAAACACCTGGTTGAAAGGCGCTCGCATTCCAGGAGGAAGTAACAAATGCATACGACTCCGATATGTGTGGCCACTGGCCATTGGCAGGCCTCTGATGATAATGATCATTTCATTTATACAGATATGAGTCTCAGGGGTCAAACATAAGATGGACTACAGTACGTGTTCCTCGGAGTGTACATACTGTGGTCACCACAATTGTCAGGCCAGTGTAAGAAACAGTGCAATCACGATCTTTTTTGAGAGAAGCCAGATCAAGGGTATGCTAGCTATGTTGCCTTCCATCTATAGTAAAATCAAAGCGTAGGGTAGGACCAGCGTGGAAGTAAGTAGTACAACTTGTCGATGCACATTAGGTTATGTTATTGTTTGCCTGATCTATTCTGTCGTCTTTGCTAGTATATCGGTTAGTACACGCGCTTGTCATATCTAAGCGTGTAATGAATTGATCGCGCGAAAGCTGGGTTCGACTCCCAGGCAGAGAGTTTTTTCTTGTTCTTTTGGCACCGCCATGCTATCCCCTACCCTAGACATATTGTGCAGCCGGGGACAACCAAGCCATATTCCTACTTTCCCGTGAGTATTAAGTGACATCTGACCCCCGGAGCCTGTGGGCACGCCAGAGTCTACCCCTGTTCCAAGCTAGAACAACCAGCAAGCGCCTGGCTGGATTAACCCTTGACTCCATCAGATACATGGAGGCACTGCGAGGCAAGGATTGGTCCAATCGATATATTTCAGTCTGTTTATTATATTCAGAAGATCTACAAGATAAGGCATGGTATAACTCGTCAAGATGGTATCAAAAAAGCAGCAGCATAGCATATAAACAAGTCAAGAAAACCGCCACCATCCAAAACGGCCTACCACCCTGACACGTCTCTTTAATCCTGCGTAACCCACCCATCAAGATCCCTCATCACCCCATTGATCCCCACCACCTCCAACCTCGAACACCTTTTGAAAATGGCGCTTATATACGCCAGCCTCTCCCCAGGCTCCGTCGGCCCGTCCTGTGACGGCGAGCGCATCACCACCTCTTTCAGGGCGGGGAACAGCCCCATCCACCTCGGAAGGCGCGCAACAACCTCGGCTGGGAGGCGATACTGCGTGATGTGCAGATCGAGCCGCGAGATGTACTGCATGAGCGCGATGAGGCGGGTATCGGGCGCGACATCGAGCAGCATCCAGTCGTCGGAGCTGGATTCGAAAGAGAGCTCGAGAGTGAGCTCGACGCGCGCGGGTCCGGGCCCGCCGAGGAGCCGGGGGACGATGGGCAGGAGGGTGTTATTCATGATCCCGAAATCGAAATGGCGTCCGTGGTGGACACGTGCGATTATGGAGAGGGTTTTGAGTGCCGGGAGGGAGCTATCCAGTGCGAGGAGGTGGTTTAGGTAGACTGGAGCGGCTGAGAGGTGTGTTGCGCTACAGAGGAAGTCGCTCGGTGGCAAAGCTTCTGACGGAGGCTCACGAAGGCTGCGACCGAGGTAAAGGCGCTGAACGTGGGGGTGCCGCTGCAGAAAGTCAGTAAGTTCGGGGTATCGTATGGAGCACAAGTCGATAGACAGGGCGGAGAGGAGGGGTAGGGCAATAGATGGCAGGATGATGGCCCACGCCTCCGGGTGTATATCGAGGTTTCTCAAGGATAGTGTGGAAATACTTGATGTATTGAGCGTTCGTATGGTCCACGTGCAGAGCTCGGCCTGCAATAGCATGGCTGAGTGAAGGTTGAAGGTCTCAAGGAGCCCGGCCATACGAGGCCTCGTCGTTGCTTCCTTTCCCTTCCCCAAGAGATTCCGGATTCCACTGGCCAGGCAGTCCATCACGGAATTCTTGCGAAAACACCAAGAAAAGCGCCCCGCACTCGGTATAAAGGATGCCAACTCTTCCGGGCACGAGAATGTGCCCCATCCCGAGAGGCACACAGTCAAAGTCCTACACCCTTTCGCAAGAATCGCATCAAGGAGCACCTGGAACTCCATCGCCCAGTCCACATCCACCCCCTCCATCTCCGCGTCCCCCATAGCTTCGGACACCCGCTCCCTCCAATCAGCATCTACCGCTATACGGTCCCGATTTCCAAAACGGCGTAGATTCGTGAAGTCCAGATGCGCCTCGTGCAGCACCCCCAAGCGCTCCACCAACCGTACGAGGCCGCGCACGTACTTGAGGACCGGGCGCTCAAAATTGAAGGTGCACCATACGCATTTAAGCGTGGGACGGAAGAGAGCGATCGAGAGGGCTTGCAGCACGTCTTCGGAGCGCTCGTCGAAAAGCACGAGCTCGCCTGTGAATGGACTCATGCCCTTGCGCGCAAGGTAGATCGGGAGGGCGAGGTGGTGGAGACGCCTCGAGAGCTGCGCGAGTGTGTAAAGGTCATCTTCTATATGCTCGAATATGGAGAGGAGGATTTCGTTTGGGAGGTCCAGGAGCCCAAGGGGTACAGTGCGACAAACTGGCTTGAATTCAGTGCTCGAGGGCTCCTTGGACTCAACCACCCAGAGTATAGCTAAAAGCTCATCTATGAAGTTTCTGTCGACCGTGACAACGGGCTTGGTGGTAGCTAGGTCGCGGTGGTGTACATCCTGAGTAGTTCGTTACCACGAGCATGTTTGGGAAAACTTGAGACTTACCATGATACCCTGATTGTCAGTATAACTAGGCGCTCCTGTAAAAAGGAAGCAGACCTCGAGTCCACCCCATAATCACCGTAACACCAATTAAGACGTCAATGAAGCCGAAGAGGCGCTTCAAGTTGTTGACTGTGCTTTGGGGTCCCCGGAAGGCTGTGCCTCAGCGCCAACACACCCCAGCAGCCATCTCATCACGTTAACCAAGTTGGGGCGTTAGAATGGTATATATACAGCCAAATGTGTATGGTTCCGAATCGAAGTATGAACAAAAAAAGGATATTACAGTATGTAGAGAGTGAGGAGGAGAGGAAGAACGTGATGTATACCTACATACACCCCAAGACATGTCCCGCAGATGCGCTGCGACTTGGAAAACCCGCAACATCGCCTCTTAGCCTACAACTCCAAGTGCTTAGCAGCACTTGCCTCCTTGGTTGGCGTTCGAATCCACGCTATGTCCCACGCTGATGCTCTCCTTGGGCGGCTCGATGTTTGTGGTCGAAGATTCCAGCGATTTGCTGGATACGATGCGGTAGATATCTGGTAAATCAGGCTTAGCAAAGATCGCAGATAGAGATAAAGACCGTGAACATACCGGTGAGAATGGTCTGGAAAGCTCCTTCGACATTAGAGGCGTCCAGCGCCGATGTCTCAATGAATGAAAGCCCGTTCTCAGCTACAATAACGCCATCTGATCAGAATCGCCTTGTGGACCAAAAAGAATCTGAAACGCACTCGAAAACGCCTTTGCCTCCTCAGTTGGCACAGCCCGCAGGTGCTTCAAATCGCTCTTGTTGCCGACGAGCATGATGACGATGTTCGAGTCGGCGTGGTCCCTCAGCTCTTTCAACCACCGTGTGACGTTGACATAGGTTGCGTGTTTCGCAATGTCGTATACAAGCAGTGCGCCGACTGCACCCCGGTAATATCTAAACACAATCCGACAGTCAATAACGCTCCCAGTATAGTCGGTCCCAAGGGTGTACTGACGCTGATGTGATGGCGCGGTACCGCTCCTGACCGGCTGAAAAGAGGATAATGTCAGTAAAATTAAGCTAGACAAGGGCGAGCCCTGGAGCCTATAACGGCTTACCTGTGTCCCAAATCTGCGCCTTTACTGTCTTCCCGTCAACGTTGATCGACCTTGTCGCAAATTCGACGCCAATTGTCGACTTGGACTCGAGGTTGAATTCATTACGTGTGAATCGCGAGAGCACTGCAGCAGGTCAGCGAACACGCCCTGGGCCGAATAGCGCTAGTACTCACGATTGCTAAAAGGAAATCAGGTCAGCCGGCTTATCTTGAATCAACGAGGATGAAAACGCACGATTTTCCGACGCCAGAGTCACCAATAAGAACAACCTGTATGGCCTCATATTAATCCCGCCCTTCTGCCATTAGCAACAGCTGGCATACCTTGAAGAGATAATCGTAGTTGCTGCCTTCAGTCATGTTTGCTCGTGGATTGGGTGGTTTGTATCGGGGATGGCGAGGGATGTATTGAGAGTTGCGATGTTTCGTCTCAAACCTCTGATGAACCGAGGTCTGGTGCGGAGTTTGAAATTCCTTGGTGGTCCGCCGGTTATACATTGATTGCTCCTCCTCCCCCTCCTCAAACACGCCCTTTAAACACGAATCTCTAACGGCATCGCAGTAATCCTCCTGTTATGCTGTGTATACGGCAACCACCTTTTCTATCCTGCCTTGGAGCTGCAGCCCACCCCACCTGACCAGGCCTTGGCGACTGCCATTTATCGGGTCATGTCATAGGCTCACACCGCATCTTGTGCCAATTTTCTCCACCACCTTACTGCGGTTGCGGATCATTCTAGGTGTTCTGGCGCGTCAATCAGTCCTCGTTTCTCAACGGACCCCGTCGCGTTGTGCTTCTTCACCATGGGACCATCAGCGGGCCTTTCGGGCCGCTGCCTTTTAATCCTCTGAGTCTGAGGTGCTGTTTGAACTCGAACACCCAGGTCTTTCGAGCTGTGAACTCGCCCACGACGACAGAATCATTTCCATTCCAATGTCCAAGCGTGTCTGTCAAATAATCAAAGTCCGTTGTCATTTTATCGATGTCGGCTATCCGTCACATCTGACAGCTCTCCCCAGCTCAAGCCCGCCGCGGAGGCAGCCTACAAAGAGATCCATGCCGCAGTATGGCCGGCCGTCCTTGCTGCACTGGAGCGTGCGCACATCATCGATTATTCGATTCACCACTATCCACCTCTCCAGCTTCTGATCGCGACGTTCAAATATGTCGGAGACGACTACGAAGGAGATATGAAGAAAGTCGCGGAGGATCCCGAGACGCAAAGGTGGTGGAAGGTGACCGAGGGGATGCAGGAGAGCTTCGAAAAGGGTGCCGAAGGAAGCGGGAAGGATACGCCTTGGTGGACGGTACGCATGCAATACGGTATCGCAGGAAGCTATGTCTGATCCTTGGTCTACAGGAACTGGAAGAGGTATTCAGGTTCGAAGGGAAAGCCTAGTTTACCGTCCAATCGTTTCGTGTTGTGTGGATAAGCTATTTTCCAGAAAGAACGACCATTTAAAACCCTTTTCTTGGGTTCACACTCGCTACCTTATCCACCAGGCTACATTACCTGGCCCTCCCGGTGTATTTTCAGCTCCACGGCTTTCCATACCGCATCTGGAGAGTTGCTACTCGACGCCAAGGCTCTGGAAGCCCTTCCAGGCCTGCAAATCAGCCTCTTCCTGGGCACGTTTCGATGTCTTACTTGCACATTCCCGACAGCCGAAGACGCCTTTCTGAAGAGTATAACAAGGCTACGCGCAGCGTTAACGCGCTTCGCGTATTTGGAAGAGGTCATACTCAAATTTTACCCAATTGAAGTCAAAGACTGCACCAAAGAGCTGAACCCATTATCATGGAGCCAGCCTCCGCAAAGTCTATGGCTCAGATAGAGAGTAGTAGCTGCAACTCGGTGATACTCCGGGGCTCACTAACATCTCAAGCGTGGCTTCAATCTTACATTCCACCAACACCACCTTCTCCGTCGCTTCCCTCGATGCTCATTTTTCAAGATGCGAAGCAGTGCGACTATCGCCAACAGGCTGCGGAGGCTTAGCAGGAAATACCCATGCCCTCCTCGTCCCTGCGACTCAAAACCACTATCTCTGCGCAAACACCATCTCTCATCTGCGTAATATATGTACTGCATAACTAGTCTCATATCTTACAGATCTGGATTAGCTCAAGAAAATCCGAAGTAATAGAGCAACTATCACAGGTGTGGTATGTATGTTGTCCAATCTACATTGGTATGTACCGCCTCTGGCATGGAACGAAGACAAGTGAATGCCTCGACGATGAGCGTTAAGCGAGCTGTAACATATGCCAGCCCCAGGAAGATCATGAGGATGGCAGCAACAGCATCCCTCCACTCCCTCAACCCAATTTTCATGTTGCGGTATCCCTGACCGTAGTAGGATGATTCTGGGCTTGCGAATATGCCAGCTATAGGCCAGAGGGCATGCTTAAAGGAATGCTCGTTTAAGCCATGGTAGAGGTAGGTGCCAACGGGCGGTATAAAGGTGATACAGAGGCTGCTGATGCGCCAGAGGAGTCGTTCCGTAGTGGTGGGAAAGTGGATGGACCATGCCAAGCAGTGCAAGCCGCCGAAGACGGCGCCGAAGAGGGAGAGTGTGGTTCTGATCCAAACGTCGAAATTATCGACCCAAAACCTTTGAGTACGTAGGTCATGCTCGTCAGTGGTGTATTTGAGCATCTCGTTCGCCTGAGCCTGAGTGATATATATGTAGACATGGGTTTTTACATCCATGGGTTTGTTCCACCAGAATAAGTAGCAAGTCATGCATACAATGACAAATGAGGCCGTGGTGACCTCCAGCTCTGTGATCGGTAAACGCCTCTGGACCCGAGCTGCACATTTGATGAGAAACCAGAAGACCTGTGTGCAAGCAACGGCCTTGGAAAGGGCGTCAGCCTTGCTGCGGTCATCGATAGCATGCTCCAACTCAGTCAACGAGACGATGTTCCTCTGAGCAAGGAAGAGAATATTGGCTGGTGTGTAAATGATGTCGTGGGTAGGATCGATGCCTGGACGTTTAGGGATTCGAGGTTGCCCATCCACGGAGGCTCTGAATCCAGACATATGGTGAAACATTGAGTGGGTCATAGTCCATTCGTCCGCGAACTTAAAATCATCAGCGTTGTGTGGGGCCTTCTCTGCAAAATCCTCTGTATCAGGCTCTCGAGAAGTAGCGTATCAAAAGAACGACGAACCACGACACTTCTTAGTCCACCTCCTGATCATACGCAATGATTCCCTTGCCTCGTACCAGTCCATAAACGCCATTGACAGCATTATTTCCGGAACTAATACGGCGGCAAAGGAGTAGAACAATTTCTCCATCATGTTCTTAACGTGTCGGTCGGGCGGCTTGATCCCCACATGGATCGTGACCCAGGTGCAGATATAAAGGGTAAGCAAGCAGCTTTGAACAATGTCATAAGTGCTGCGATCGCCCCCCACGAACGACGCCATTCTGCTGTGGCTGCGGAAGCGACGCAACCGTTGAAGGCACTCTACTCGGGCTAGAAGATTCCCTAGAAGATCAAAGTTGGGACCGAAGACAAAGACGCAGGCAAGGTTCGCAAATTTGTAGCTTTCATTGCTGTGGAGGCTGGGAAATTGATGCAAGCTGTGTAACGAGGTATGCATCAGCAATATTTGAACAACCGCGATGAATTTGGAGGAGCGTACTGCATCCACCGCCAATCTGTCGTAAATTGTGATGGGCTGTCAATCTTCGAAGGGCTCTCTACAGCACCTATAACGTGGCTTTATCTCGCGCCTATCTGTCCTGGGATAGCCAACCGACATGCGATGTGAGCCCAACTTTGACGTCCGTTCGGAAGGCGCCAGGCCGTAAACTCTCCCTATGGCTCGAACAGTCTAAGGGACAGATCCGCGAGCTCATGAGCAATAGAGTCTCCCAAAGATTTGGCATGTGCCATGTGACGCAGCGTCAGCGGCTGCACACAGAAATGATACCAATGAGTTCGCCAAGTCGAACCAGATCATGAACAGGGGAATCTCGCCCAGCAGCTCGTGGGGAGCTTCTCAAACTGATTCTGTGCAACCCTATTTAGCTTCTCTACCGCTAGTTGGTCCTTGGGACCTGATTTCCCAGCCTTGATATCTCCCCATATGCTCTCTGCGGGCTTAAGGCGTTATAGGCCTTGTGAGCCATCTTCAAAGACGCGTCGAGCCTGTCGGCCAACATAATAGGCGTGCAGAGCGGGCAGGGACCTCCCACTTATCCTGAGCGGGTCGAAGATAGACCTGGCGTCGCGCACTTATTCGAGTAAAGACGGAGACTAGCTTCCGCATCCAGAGACCCTGATAGACGGAAGAACGATAGTCATAAATGATGTATTGCTCGCCACCAGGTGGCTATTTCAGTGCCTACGCGCAATCTAGTACGCGGAGATTACTTAGCAACTTCAACATAGCGGGGTATAGTGAGTTGCTTACCACCGTAAAGGAGAGGTGCTTCGCCTGCGCGTCTTGTGTTGTAGCTAGATACCCCCTGCGCGAGCGGAGCTTTTCATGCCGTTGCGACGAAGATGGGAGTACTGACCTGGCCTACGGTGGCTGTACTGGCAGTTTGGCAGAGCCATGAAAATGCCGAAGATGCCGGCTGCCTATCCTCCGAGTCGATAATTGCCATTCCCTGCTCGAACTTCAATCAGTTCATAACGACTTGGACTAGCATGGGCTCAAGCAGCCATTCGCCTATACTAAACAGAAATTTGCCAAAATTCGTGTGTTGAAGAGGCGCCCATGGAAATGAATTCCAGAAAGTTCGACTGCCTGTCATACTTAGCCGCCTTCGAACTTGCGAAGGTATTATTTGATCTCTACATAGTTGCCTTCTCTCTTTCAATTCAACACCTCTTCCTCAGTACACGTGGACAACATGCCATTGAACTACAGCAAGTGGGACCAGCTAGAGGTACAGTCCTAATCAGGACCATCTCGTGCTGATTAGACTAACGCCTGCCCGACCTCCAGCTTTCAGACGATTCCGACATCGAGGGTCACCCCAATGTCGATAAAAAATCGCTCATTCGGTACGTATCCGTATGCTGTCTTGTGTCCTTCTAACTCATGCGCGATCCTCATCGCAGTTGGAAACAACGCGACATCCACGAGAAGCGTGAGATGCGCAAGCACCAGATTGCGAAGCTGCGCGCCCAGATCGCCTGCAACAACGTCCTCCTTCCACGTATCACAGAAATCGCCAATACCCTCGCTAATCCCGCTCCATCCACCCCACCTACTGCGTACTTCAACTCGCTCGTTGAGCAGCTAGAGAAGAATCCATCGCGCGACTGCCCACCAACGAATGACCCCACCAAGTTGGAGCAGACATATGACGGCATGCTGCTGTCCCTACTCAAGCAAGTAGGCGAAGAGGCACGCCACAAAGTCAAGGAAGCCGGCACGCCTGAGGCGGAGCGCGAGGAAAAGATTGCAAAGTTCCTTGCGAGCGGAATGGCGGATCATGTTAAACGGTTGAAGGAGACAATTGATAGAGACACCAGGGAGCTTGAGAAAGAAGAGGCGGAGCAAAGGAAACATATCACGACGGACGATATCCATGAAGGGTTTTCAAGTAAGGTATGTCTTTCCGATGACCAATATCGCCCAGTTTATTTTAGTATTAATCAAGTTCTTGTATAGTACGTCCCCCCACCCCCGGAACCCAAGCCCGTGCCGAACGCCAAGATCGGTAAAGGGAATGAGACGAAGAAGACGGAGTACGAGGTCCTCAACCCTAAAGCCGCAGCTGCAAGCTCCTCCTCTAAACCCGAGACAACTTCCACGTCTGATGACGAGTCTGAGGAGGAGGAAGCCCTGCCCGAGCTGACACCCTCGTTGAAGGCTTTCTCTGAGATCCCGGTGCGAGCGTATGAGAAAGCTTTCGAGTTTATCCAGTCCCACCGCGACGTCGTAGTGCCTGGAGCCTCTGACGCACTCCTCGTTGCTGCCTTCCGCGCCCAGAGCGCAGGCAATGCGAAATACGCCAAACAATGCGTCCACCAGAGCCTTCTGTTGCAGTACTGTGAAAAGCTCGGGAAAGATGGTGTCCGCGTGTTTTTCCAGAAGTATGCCCTTTCCTATAACTATCGTGCTTCGATGTCAATTACTAAACTCGATTGTTCACCTCAGGATGATCTCGGGCGATCCACGAGCCGAGAGCGTGTTTGTGAACGACATGGAAGGGACCTACCAGCACCTAGCCGAACGTGTCAATATCTCTCTCAAAGAGGAAGCCGAGTCCTCTGGAAAAGAGCAGATCCAGCTCGTCCCCGAGAACCCGGACCAGACCATCTCATTCAACGTGCCTGACGGGCCACCGCCGGAGGAGTTGGTGCTGGAGGGCCCCGAGACTGAGGGCCTCGATATCGAGGAGGTGCGGAAGGCGTTGCAGTTCCGGTGGGACGTGTTCGAGGCGTTCCCGGAGGACTTCCAGGAGGCTCTGAAGAAGGGCGAATTGGACGCCGTGAACAAGGTGTTAGGAGAGATGGACGTGTACACGGCAGAGTCGGTGGTGCAGCAGCTGGATATGGCTGGCATTTTGAGCTTTGCGCAGGGAGGGATCAGGGACGAGACTAATAAGACGCAGGATGCGAATGCTGGAGATGTTCCACCATGACGGGCTGCTGTGAAGATCCCGCTCTGACGTGAAGTCGTATATGTAAATCTGTATGTAATCCTGGCGCACTCGAAATGTTTTCATCCTACATGCATGCTCCTGATCCTACTTCGACATGTATTAGCGGAGTATATGGCTTCTCTCTTTGAGGGTATAGCATTTCCTATTCCTCTTACGCTAATTGTCTATTTTAGTTACTACAGAGGATCGCACGTACCCATAGTAACCTGTCATTCGTGTGGACGCAGATGCACATGGAGCCAGCATGGGGCCATTGTTTGCCAGGCCCTTTGTTTAGCAAACAAGCTGCGGTGGCTGTGCTGCATCTTTAGCATTATCCCTGCAGGAGTGATCACCCGGCAAAGTTTCCAGGGTTATCGCGGTGTGGCTCAAAGAAGTTGCCAACGGATAGACGTAAAGTCAATTTCGATATACTTACGCAGCACCCCAATTTTATTGAGTTCAAGAGTTGCCCCGTCCCTTTTGTGAATTTGCGATATAATTTCGTTTAGATCTAGAACGGCAAATCTTATCTAATCAGTTTTCCTCTGTGTTGTTTTGATTTACGCTGCGGGCAAAAAGCGATAACAACACTGAGCTCCCACTCTTCAATTTCTCGGAAGAAAATAGCAACTAGAGGGCTGCGGTAAGGTATCCTGACCTCAACCGCAGCCGATTGGATTTTTTGAATGAATTTTTACAGCACCGTTGAACGTCTGAGTAATCTCGGCTTCCCGGCATGAACCTCTAACTCGACGTCACCCGTGAATTCTTCCGGGTGCTTTCCCCACCACCACCCCACAACAAGCTTCCTCACGCTCCCGTATGGCTACTACTGCGGAGCTCCAACGCCGGAACCTATCATCATTTGGAATCTCTTGGTGACCATTATGCTACTTCCTGTGCTAATTCAAGGAACATGGTCTGCGGAAAAGAAAAAAAAACATCCGTAGAAAATTGAGGAGGAAAAAAAAGCATGCCGATGTGAAATTTTACAGGAAATTTGGACCGTCCTATGGATTCTCGGTCATCCGAAGCGGCTCTTCCACTGGGATAGCGCCCATTTGTGGGCGGGATGAATGGTCACAATCCGGCCTCTATCATGATCGTGGTTCAACAATGATGGATCTAAGATCGACGCGTGCCAAGGCCACCTGGAGGTACCGCCGAAATTTTCGCTTCCATCATTTGTTCTCTCCTTGGTTTGCCCCGTATATAAGCCCCCCATCTTTCATTCCTTGTCCCTCGTTCTATCCGCCCAGTCGGTCGTTTTCCTTCCCGTTGTCCAAGTCTTTCTTTCCAGGCTTCCCAACGACTTTCTTTCACGCACCCGTTCTATTCTTTCACCATGTACGCACAGAAGACCCTCCTTTTCCTCCTTGCCGCCATCCTCTTCGCCAACGCGATGCCTCACGGTCGTCGCGCTTGCCGCCCTCATTCCTCCATCGCTGTGCCCACAGCCGTACCCACCGCCGTTCCTTCTGCTCATGAATCGCACCATGGTGGCAACAAGACCTCTGTTGTCAAGGGCGATGATGATACTTCCACTAGCACCGGCAAGGGTGAGCACACCAGCACCGTCAAGGGTGAGCACACCACCTCGGCGAAGCCGACCAAGTCTTCTGCTTCACCGCCTCCCGCGAAGACTCTGGCCGCTAACGGTGCTCTCGGTGCACTCTTCCCCGTCTCTGGCTTCTCCAAGTCATGGTCCACCTCCTCCATCGCCCCCAACCCCCTTCCTTTGTCTGACGCCACCCTGCAACCCACCAAGCTCCTCTCCGCCCTTTCTCACGACTACGTTAACGTCAACGGCAAGAAGGCTATGCGGGCACACTACCCGAAGGGCTCGTACACCTTCACGCACAAGCCCCAGGGTGGTCTGTCTTTCTATGCTCCCGGTCCTAGCTCCGTTGACCTGAGCACGGCCAAGGAGGCCACCTTCGGCTACTCCGTATTCTTCGAGGATGGGTTCGGTTGGCAGAAGGGTGGCAAGCTGCCTGGTATCTGTAAGTCTTGACAGTGATCTTGATAGCGCGGTCTATTTATAACTCATTCATCAACAGATGGAGGAGACAGCGATGAGGTCGCCGTTAGCTGCTCTGGAGGACGCCGATCTGCTGCCTGCTTCTCGGCCCGTCTCATGTGGCGTGCGGGTGGTGCTGGAGAGTTCTACACCTACCTCCCGCCTTACACCGATTCGAAGTTCGCCGCCAACAAGAAGCAGTGCAACGTCGCTCCCATGTCCGAGTGCAACCCCACTTACGGTGCCTCCGTCGGCCGTGGTTCGTTCCACTTCGCCGCCGGCCAGTGGACCACCGTCAGCGAGCGGGTTCGTCTCAACGATGTCGGCCAGGCTAACGGCGAGCTCGAACTGTTCGTCAACGGCAAGAGCGTCGTCAAGGTCGACGGCCTCATCCTGAGGGACAACGCTTCGGGCAGGATGCGTGGTATCCAGATGCAGACCTTCTTCGGTGGTACGTTCATTTTCCTCGTTTCTAATTTGTTCCATATACTCACGAACTCTGCGTACAGGCTCTTCGACCGACTTCGCATCCCCCAAGGACCAGAACGCGTACTTCTCCGACTTCTCCGTCGCCATCACCGAAACCCTCTAAACGACCCACTGCACCCTTACTCACGCCGACCCCGCACACTAACCTATACTCACCATGAACCTCATCCGTCATCGGCGTACTTGAAGCGCGCCGATG
Source organism: Lyophyllum atratum (assembly GCA_014905825.1). NCBI lineage: Eukaryota > Fungi > Basidiomycota > Agaricomycetes > Agaricales > Lyophyllaceae > Lyophyllum > Lyophyllum atratum. Next base: position 158,901 of record JACGCN010000029.1, on the reverse strand, counting down.
GTGACATTCATTCACCACGCCACATCCTACCCACACACTGCACACACGCATGGTCACTGTATCATATCGCATCCTCCCTCCGCTTTCCACTTCTTTTACTTTCTCTCTTCTCCTACTTTCTCGCTCTCGGGACCGGCACCGGTTCCTGTCCCGCGGCCTTGACCAACATCGACCACTAATCACGCAGTATTTACGTCGCCGGCATGTTTGGTCTTCGTACATCCCACTCGCTAGATCCATATAGGTGGAGCTGGAGCTTGGTGGGTCTTGACGACCTGCTTTGCTGTTTCCGCATGGGTTGTACGCTGGCTATATAGAATAAAATCCTAGCAGATTATTTTCTTTTACTTAGTTAATACAAAATGCCTTTACTGGACCTCATAACTGTCTTGGAGTTGATTCGTTTCGAGGAGCCTCTTTCTCCCCTTGCTCTCTAAGCTCTCTTCTTTGCTCATTCGTTGTTTCTCGTGTACCGTCATCCAGACTCGTGTTTCGTACTTCCTCCTGTGACTTATTGCAGCGGCTAAAACAATCGGAGGCGGAGACGTGACCTTGGTCTTGACTCTTGCCCCTCTTAACTCCATCATAAAGTACCCTTGCCTCGGCATGGTTGGCAGTTCACCGATCTTCTACAAAAACACCGTCACGGCTGCGACGTAGCTTCGCCTGCCCCAAGTGTTGGTAGTGATAGAACATCATGATATATAAATGCTTTCTCGCGACGCACCGAAAGCAAAATACATCAAACACTCGCCTGGACTTTCCCCCGGCCGATTCGAACGACCAACCCGCCTATGACCAATGAAATACAGTAGTAGTGGCGGGCTCCACCACTGAGCTGGGAGGGGACTATCAGAGATGGCATGGACATGTACAAAGTGCTTACCCATCCATCGGCGTCATCCTGACTTCCTAGTGCCGATGTACTCCTCAGATTTGGATAACAAACAGGGCTGGGTGTAGGATAATGGATTTGCTCCGGTCGTCTCATTCCAATTTCCAGATCATCACGAAAAAAACGTACGTTCGAGGCATATTCCCTCTAGCCGACTTGAACGACTGACCTCGTCATAAAGCAAGTGAACAATATACTAGTGACGCGCTCTACCACTGAGCTAAGAGGGATCCCACAACCTCCAACCCCACTTCCCCCTTCTCTTGGGATGGCAATCCCCATCCCAAAATGCGATGAGGAAAGGTGAAGATGGAAAAAAGGCGAAATCGCGTCTATTTCCCTCTAGCCGACTTGAACGACTGACCTCGTCATATACACATTCGGAATCCCGCAGTATAATATACTAGTGACGCGCTCTACCACTGAGCTAAGAGGGAATACACCCTCTATCCGCACTCCCACGCCTTCCCGAATCCCTTGGTAAGCCCCAAGTTCCAACCCAAAGGATACACTGAGGAAAGGCGACTCGCGAGGGTGGAAAAAAGATGACGAAAGAATTTTAGTTCCCTCTAGCCGACTTGAACGACTGACCTCGTCATAGACTGTGAAGTATTTGTTGCAGAATACTAGTGACGCGCTCTACCACTGAGCTAAGAGGGACTATGGAGGGTGGGATCTCTTTGCCCCGGAATTTGATGGGCCGTGCTGGAGTGGGGTTATGAGAGGGGAGAGCGGGGTGGGCGGTGGACGGTGGACGGTGATGCTTGCGCGTCGTGCGGTGTTACGCGTTCAAGTCGGAGGCGCGTCCGTGTCCATGGGCTGGACGGACGGGAACGGGACGATATACGAGTTAAGATTTATATCACGGTGTTTTGTTGTGACAGAACCGTAGATCTTGCCTTCGTTTTTCGGGATCGTCGAGGATACGATAGGAGAGATGTGGGGGGAATGTCCGCGGCGTCGCGTGCTGGGGGGTGTTGGAATCAAGTGGTAAGCCTTGTATTCAACGATGCGGGGCGGGGCGGAGAGGGTTCGTTGTGGTTTGAGGTGCTGTGTATATGCGTAGGGGAGGGATAAGGGGACGGAGGCGGAAATTAAGTGTGCCCATAATGATAGAAGATCATGAATTCACGTCTCGGGTGCATGGCCGATGAGACATAAGCCCGACTGAAGGACACCGATGAATGGATATCCCGCCGACCAATGGACGTTCGAGGGTCCCCATCACGGGGACGGGGACGGGCTCGGGATGGACGCGACGTAGCGTTTACGTAGCGATGGGGGTACTCCGTGCCGGTAGATGGAGGGAATGTGAGGGGGTCGGGGTGGGACGCGGTTGATGGGCTTTATCTGCTGCCAGCGACTGTGACGAGAATGGAGGAAGACGAGAGGGGCGTACGATGTGGCCGAAGACCGTTAGCGATGTTGGGTTCGTAGGTCTCTGATCCCTCGAATTGCGGACGCGTCTCGAGAACACGGTGTACTGCTCACGCGCGTAGGTGTGACATGCGGGGGAGATTGAGAGCCAGGGTCGCGCTGGGGTAGCCTAGGCCAAGCCCCCAAGCGTGTCAGGCCCGCGGGGCAGGTCGCGTTCGCAATTATTGCGGCCCCGGTTGTGTGAATGGGTGACTTCGGTGAGACAAATCAGATGAACGCGGCCGCTATAAGCCGCTATATGTTTGGATTAGAGACGACGCAATGGGACCGTCATTGGGAGCGTCATTGCGGTATTTTTGCGTGTTTAGAGGAATACGATTACCGGGTACTTGTGATCTGTGTCGCGACGAGAAGGACTAGGTCCGAGAACCCGGGGTGGTCGGAGGTGAGAGTTTCGGGGAATTTTGACGTCGAGAGCAAGGGTGGATGTGTGAGTTATGCGACGGGGTAACTCTATCATCGGAGAATAGGGACATCTGGATTTAGGGGTGGACATAGGTCACATACGCATAATGCTAGAGCCTGAGGTATCGCCGTGCATGCATGGAATGGTCGTGAGAAGAATGTTTGATGAGTGCGAGGTCATTCTTGTGTATTCTTGTGTCATCGGTCTCGTCATTGCATCTACTCTATTTCTATTTAGTTGATATGTTTCTATAATCCGGACATAATAGGGTTTCAGCATAACCCCGGGACGTCTGTATCCACGCTACCAATCGCCTAATCCAAGGTATCGACTCTTTCCCTCCTGCTAAGTCCGCACCCCTCCTCCGCGGACTGGTTTTGTGACAAGGCGAGCATTTATATCATATCCTGACATCTTTCTGAGACTCGCCTTGCGTGTAGCCCCCCATGATCGCTACCATAACTGCCCACCGCATGTCGCCCCCTATGGACCCCCTATTCGCCCGTAACATGAATTCCGCAGGCGCACCCCTCCCTCTCATCCCCCGCCGCCTCTCTTCCCGTCCCCGCAGCGCCCCATCCTCCCCGCCGGACATGCCACCCATCAAGGTCGTCGTCCAACACTCCACCCCCGAGTCCGATTCCTCCAGCTCCTCCTCCTCCCTCCGCACAAAACGCCTACGCGGCATCCGCCCCCCGGAGCACTCCACCCCCACCCCGGCAGTACACGACGCCCGCCTCGAGCGATCCCGCGAACCCGCCGACGACAACGCCACCCCGCGCCGCCCCTCCCTCATCTACACCCCCGGCATCTCCCTCCACCTCCTCAAAAAACCCCGCCCCTCCCCCTCCCCCGAGTCCCTTTCCCACCTCCGCGCGCACACCGCCCCGCCCGCCCTCCTCTCCTTCCCCGCCTCCTCCTCCGCCGTCCTCCCAGCCTCCCAGTCCCAGCCCCGCCTGATCCGCAAAAAGTCGGGGCAGCTGGTCAAGTCCTCCTTAAAGTCGAGCAAGTCCCTATCGGTGGTGACCACCCGCCCGCTCTCCAGCAAAAGCGAGCCGAACACCCCCACGCACGCCAAAGCCGTGCACTTCGACGCGCAGCTCGAGCACGTCAAGCTCTTCCTCGCCGAGCAGAAGCCCCTCGCCGTCTCGCGCGACGGGTCGCCCACGGAGGACACGAGCGGGACGGATACGGACTTTCCTTCGTTCATCTTTGGCTCTGGTTCTGGTGGGGCGGACGACGCGGGGAAGGGGCTCGCCATTTCGATGTATACGCCGAATATGCCGCGGCGCGGTGAGGGGGGGAGGGGAAGGGGAGATAAGGACGTGGAGTTGGAGGAGCTAAATCTCGCGCGCGACTCCCTAAGCATCCTCGGCGTCGTCCGCGTGCGCAACCTCGCCTACGCCAAAACCGTCGTCGCGCGCTTCACCTTCGACGCCTGGCAAACCACCTCCGAAGTCTCCGCGCGCTACATCTCCTCCCCTACACCCGACTTCGATGTCTTCGTCTTCAGTATCCGCCTCAACGATCTGCTGGCGAGGATAGAGGGGAAGAGGATGTGGCTTGCGGTGAGGTATGGGTGGGGGGTGGGGGAGAGGGAGGTGTGGGATAATAATGCGGGGAGGGATTATTTGGCTGAGTTTTATGTTGAGAAAGGGAAGGCACCGGAGAGGGGGAGGGAGAGGGAGAGGGGGAGGGGACGGGGGAGCGACGACGACGACTCCTCCCGTTCGAGCTCGAGTGCGGCGGAAAGCGATATTGCGGATCTGAGGAGTACACTTGAAAAGGTGGTCTTGCAGCCCGCGCGCCCGACCAGCACTTTACGGTACGACTTCAAGACGTCCCTCACGCAGCCCTGGACGCCCCCCTCCCACCCCAACCCCAACACACACTCCAACTCCAACACCCCGCGCCCCCCCACGCACACCCGCACCCAATCCTTCCCCGCCACCCACCGCCTCCCACCACCCCCACCTCCTCCCACGCACATGAATTCAATCCCGTGGCCCGAGAAAGGGGGGAGGCACGTGGTGAGCCCGCCCCTGGGGTCGCCGAGGGATATAGGGGAGGAGGCGGAGGCGCTGTTTGCTGCGCATAGACGGTTTGAGGGGGATGAGGGGGTGCCGTTTGCTGTGCCTGTTCCTGTTCTTAGTATGGGTGACTTTGCGCGGGAGGGGAGGGGGAGGGAAGACGCGCCGATGCAGGGGAGGTGTTATTCCTTCCCCCCCGTCGATCCAGCCGGGTACGGGCTCGGGTTCAACGCAGCAGCGTACGGGCATGGGCACGGGGGCGAGTCGAGCACGAGCGAGAGTAGTGCCTTGTCGACGCCTTCGTTGGGGAGCTCGAGGGAGACGTCGCCTAGTCCGACGGGGGTGTATGGGGATGGGGAGGGGGAGAGTGAGTGTTATAGAGAGTTTTTGAGCAAGTGCGTTTTTTTGCCCTTTTTGTTTTTTTTGTGGGTGGGATGGGGCTGACTTGAGGGGTGTAGGTTCTGTTTCTTCACTGGACAGCAGCAGCTCCCCCGGGACTCTGATCAGCATCCTGGCAACAACGCACATACGCGCGCACATACGCACCCGCATGTGAAGAGGAAGACCTTTATAGACGTGCCTCAGCCTGTCCCCCTCGCGCTCGATATGGAGGAAGTGGGGATTGAGGATCCGGGGTATGGCATCATTGTTGGGGGGTGTGAGATGGAGATGGAGGGGGGGATGGAGGGGGGGATGGAGTCAAAGAGTGGGGAGGCGACGCCGCAGCCTGTGTCGCCGCCTGGGGGGGTGGGTGTGGGGATGGGTGTGGGGGTGGGTGGGATTGGGGCGAGGGGGGTGGGTGTGGTTGTTTGAGCCGCCGGTGGGAGTTCGATCTCTGAGTATCTGTTCCGGTCTTCTTTTTTTTCTCTTATTTTTATTTCTTGTGATGGTTCTGGTTTCGAGGTTCGAGGGTTGTATTTTAGATATAATGTGGGGCGGGGGGTGGGAGAACTGTCGCCCTGCCCCGCCCTGCCCTTCCCTCTCTCTCTCTCTCTATGTCTGTGTCCAGATTGGACCTACTACGCACATACGCATACATATACACGACAGTACATTCTACATTACGCCCCCCGCCCCACCCACACATACGCACACCACACTATTACGCACTACGCCTACGCCGCCATGGACTAGATCGCGATCGCGAGTTTTATATCGACATCGCCTGCCACGCCGCCCTTGTACTACTTTGGCCTTCTTATGATTCGTTCAATTCTTGTTTTGTACTCTTTTTTTCTTTTTGTATTTCTGGGTTGTTAGAGAGTGTACTTGTATGATAGAGAGAGGTGTATATGGGGGGTTAGATTGCCTCAGTAGGGTGGGCTATTACTAGTATTTATTGTGATTGATTTGTATCCAATATCGATTTTCTTTTCGACGGTTATTGTAATAAATGGGGTGTACGAGCATTGAGTAGTAGGGTGGGTGGGTGTTGGTGCTTGCTCGTATCAAGGGATTGGCTAGTGTCTGTTGTAACGTCAGCTGGAGATTAAAGTGTTGCGTCTTATGCAACATCCTTGGAATCAGAGAGAGAAGGGTGTCTTCGAACTGGTATTACATGTCAGTAGATGTATTAATATCGACCGCCACCACCACCACCACCCCTACGCGGTCCCCACCGGCCTTGCCGACTGCTCCCTCCCCCTCCGCGACCCCAGTCTTCCCCGCCCCCGCCCCCACCACCACCACCGCCTCCTCCTCCTCCGCCACGGCTCCAATCCTCCGGACCAGTGCCGTACATGTCCTCCTGAGAGGGCAACGGCCCGCTCTGCCGCGCTGCAACGCTGGTGTCTTGTGACGCACCGAACCCAGGGATAAAGTCGTCCGCGGATATCGCGTCGCCGTAGCTGTACCCGCCCCCACCCCCGCCGCCTCTTCTTCCACTTTCGTAACCCGGTCCCCCTCTCATTTCTCCGCCGCCGTCCTCGTCCTTGCCCCACCACGTCCCACCACCGCCATCATCGCCACGGCCACCCACGCCTGCGCCCAAGGCCCCACCAGCAAACCCAAACCCAGGCACCATCGCATCCTCCTCCTCCTCCCCCCCCTCCGCATCCCCCACCTCCGGCGGCTTCTCCCCCCCGCCCGAAAACATGCTCGACGCGTCCCCCGGCCTCTCGCGGCTCCAGAACCTCGTCGTGTGGTCGTTGGACGCGCTCACCAGGAGGTGGCCCAGCGGGTGGAACGCGAGGGACCAGACGTTGGAGTCGTGCGCCTGGGAAAGGGTGGCGCGCGGGGGGGAGACGGGTTGGGTGAAGGTGGGCTCGGGCGTGGCGAGGTCCCAGTGGAGGATGGCGCCTTCGGAGCCGCCGGAGACGAGGAGGGGGTGCGTGGGGTGCCATGTTACCGCTGTGTGGGGGGGCAGGCATGGGTGTTAGGAGGGGTGGGGAGGGGAGGGGGGCACGTACAGCAGACTTCTTTTTTGTGCCCTTTGAGGACGCGGTATTCTTTCATGGCGCGGATGTCGAAGACGCGGACGGTTTGGTCGCGCGAGGCGCTGGCGACCATGTTGCCGTTGGGAGACCAGGAGAGGGCTTGGATGGTGTTTTTGTGTTGGTGTCTGTGATTTTAGTTTGAGTATTCGGGACTGGAGAAGGGAGGATGATATGGAAAGGCGTACAGTGTGGAGAGGACTGTTCCGGTGCGAGGATCCCAGAATTTGATTTGGTTGTCTTTACTGCCGGACACGAGGAGGCCTTTTGTAGGATGCCATTCTACGCATTTCACGTCCCAGCCGTGTCCTGCGATGTGTTGGCCTAGCCTCACGTTGAAAGATATGAGTACTCACCGGTAAGCGTGCTCTCCACTCTGCTCTCCTGGAAAGACCATATCCGCACGCTGGAGTCATCACTAGCCGTCGCGAACCTCTGGTCGTCGGGGCTAAAGCTCAGCCCTCGAATCGCTTCCCGAGACGTAGAACCCTGCCATGCGGTCAGATTGTTCATGTTGGGTTCGAAGTATTTGATGATGCCGGTTTTGTCGGCTGAGGCGAGGTATGCTCCGGAGTGGGTGAATTGGAATGCGCAGATGGCGGTATCGTGGGCTTGGAGAATCGTTTCGAAGTTGAAGGTGAGGCCGTTCCAGAGGGTGAATTCTCCGCTCGTCGAGCCTGTGAGCACCCGTCGGCCTTCTGGTGTCCACTACGTTCCGAGTGCGATTTTAGTCGTTGGTACTGAGATGAGAGGAGATTGCGGACTGACTGTGACCACATTCACTGGACACCTGATCTTGTTCGTCGACGTGTGCACGAATTTCGTGCACAGTGAAGTTGAGGAATTATCGGGATAGGCCTTCGGCGGTAACAGCTGAGAATTAAAGGTTCAGTCAAATAGATTGTATTGCTTAATAGCTGAGTGTTCATACATCAACGATATACGGTGGAGCAGGCCGCATGTACGGTACGTGTCGGGGGTTGGGTCGTAACTTTCGTAGCTGCAATTGGGCGGGAGGTATAACTTTCAGGTAACAAATGGGATACTGTGCGACATACCAGTGCCCACCTCCCCATTCCCCCATTGTAATCCACAGTCCGCCGCGGTCGCGTCTTCTTGATGAGTTTCCCGTCCATCATCTGGCGAGCACTGGCCAGCTCTAGCTCTTGGATTTTTCCGTCGTCTTGGGGTGGTGGTTGAGGCGCGGTGAGGTACTTTTGCGGTTTCCATTCTAAGTGAGAGGTAACAGGCTCCCTGGGAGTTGCTCCTCCCGGAAGAAGCACAGGTAGAGCGGTGGCCATAATTCAGCTTGAGCACAACTTGCTTGGCCTTCAAGTTGGTGCCGTGGTTTGGCAGCAGAAGTTCGGTCGTTTGCGCAGTGATAGAATATATTGCTGCGATACGCTGAATCTGAAGCTTTTGAGGTTATACGGCGGTATTGTGTTGAGGACGGTGCTGGACGTATGCCAAAAGGGTCTGTGGACACCAAACAAACGGGCAGTCCCACCCGAGTCCCACCTCGATCATGATCAACATCGCCTCCAATCTTCATACTTATCCTGTCCGCCTGCAAACGCAACGCGTCGCATAGTGACATGTATCACTAGCCAGTGTGCCCTCTGATTTTCAAATATAGACTGAGGAGTTGCGACCGACCAAACCCAAGCCCCAGGGACTTGGTAGCTCTCGTCTTCATCGCTTACCCCATGTCTTCCAGTGCTGGCGAGCCAGATCCGTTCAAGCTACCTGGCTTTGGATTGCCTTTCAATTTCATTCCTCGAAAGTACAATGGTGACGCTTGCGATCTCTTCAGAAATGCCCTGCATGGCCAAGATTTGAGAGATGGGGCTGCTACGTGCGTGTAACTGGATAATTCGAGGGGCTCTACATTTACCGACTCCCTAAGCAGGTTGCCACTCACTACACTCCGTGAATTTACAATGTTGAGGCTCATGAACAAATTTACGGACAAGCCTAATTGGAACCAGGAGGTGAGCGTAACTATCTTTCCTAAAGAGAGCCGCCGTGGAACTAAGGAATAGGTCTTCGATGAAACGATCATGTCGAGCTGGAAGGCAGATGCCCTTCTCTGGAACAATGGAACCGATGTCTCGGAGCAGATGGTCGACTGGTGCATCGCCGAGCTGCGGTACAAGGCCAAGATCTTCGACAAGACGGATGTCATTAATGTTTACAACGGCGGCGTTGTGAAATCTGACACTGCCGTTTCTGATTCACTAAAAGAGGCTTTGAAGGCGGCGGCTGCCCCTCTTGAACAGGTCCCTGCACGAGACCTGGACTGGCACCCTGGATCCGACGGCGTAGTCCTCAACCTTGTTGATCCGTCTTTTTTCCCCCTGATTTATGGACGCACTCGAGTTCTTCCAGACAGCGTGACTGGCCTTGACGACTGTATCAAGAGGAGCGGTGAAGGAGTGATCATTCCCGTACCTCCAGAAGACCACACTGTTGCAGAGCCAAAGGGTGGATGGTGGGGTCCATTCAACCCTGCACCCCCCTTCAGTAGACAATTCCAGTGGTTACCCTGTGATGTCGATCTTCCAGGTGGTGAGGATAAAGTCAAGTAGGTGGCGACTATTGCCGATCCTCACTTCAGCCTCATCTGCGTCCTAGAATAAAGAGCTATATCAACAATCTTCATCCAACCCATCATGAAGATTTATACAGGGTTGTAGAGGACATCATCTCCCGCACGATCCCATTGTGGAACATGGCTCTGACAATCATAGAAGATACGGGCTTCCACCATCACCGTTTCCCACACGTTCTTTGCAAATATCACCCAGATCTTGACGACTCGCCTATCCTCGAGGAGCAGCAGCTGGCGTACAATGCGACCGATGGCGCTGTCTTGGAGGGAAGGTACGCTGGCCGCGCCGTCGTCCAACCTGAACCCGGTCGTTATACGCCTCCCATCATTGATATCAGCAACGGCATGAGTGTCGTAAAGAGTCGTCTGCGCTCGATGCCAGAGAAATTGGTAGACCTTGAAAGAGATTACGCCAATCGGGGCCTTCAAGTAATAGTCAAGCTTATAAACATCCATCTAACGCCCGAGAAGCCGAAGTATGAAGGCGAGTCGTGGCATGTTGAAGGTCAGCTGGTAGGTCAAAAAAAATCATCATCGAACGATTCTTTTTGTGGGGAGCTGAAGAACTATCCCAGAACGAGCACATATGTGCGTCGGCGATGTATTACTACGGCAATGAAAACATCACAACCAGCCATCATGCATTTCGTCAGCAGTCTTCAACCGGTCTCTCACAGTTCCAGCTTCCAGCGACGAGCGAAATGGAGGACAATGAGGAGTGGTTGATCAAGGTTTTCGGGTGTGATTTTGATGACTCAGGTATTCAGGAAGTTGGGACCGTTGATACGCTGGAGGGCCGTCTCGTTGTCTGGCCTAACATACTGCAGCATCGAGCCGAACCGTTTCAGCTGGCGGACCTGACGAAGCCTGGCCATCAAAAAATACTTGCGCTCTACCTCGTCGACCCCAATATTCGCGTCATCTCTACTGCAAACGTGCCGTGTCAACGGCGAGACTGGTGGAGTGACCTCATACGGCAGGGCGACAGTGCCATCACCACACTTCCTGTTGAAATCCAGGACCTCATTTTCCGCGAAGCCGAAGATTTTCCGATTGGCTTGGAGGAAGCAAAGGACTTGCGAATCAAACTTTTGGAGGAGCGAACGTCGTTTGAGGGTAGGCATGATGAAGCGTTCAATCACGGTGAATTTTTTTGTCTGAATTGAACGTGATGATATGTACTCGAGTATCGGTAATCGGAGGCTATCTTTGGCGTTGAATTCCTCACCAACTCCTTGCCAGTGCGGGTCTGCACTCAGTGATCAGTCTTCTCCATCCTTGTGCCCTTGTTACTCGGAATCCCCAAAGATCTCGAAGTGCAGTAATAGGGACTGAGGGCTGTTTTAAGAAGCCAGCCTTCGTGTACGCGCACAACCAGACCGTAAGCAGGTTCAATGGCCAGGGAATATTGAAGTTAGACGCACAGCATAGGCCCATAGTATGACTCCAGGAATCAAACAACCATCACAACACTTCAAGGCCCATCGGCATGTCATGTCATCTACACCTCCACGTTTTGATCTCGGAAGCTGAAGACCCTAGATTCCTACTCGTATGCTTGTTTAATATATGACTCTCCAAAGCTTTTGTTCCTTCCCACTGACCTTTCTACTATGTCTTTAGGCGCTGCCAAGTCGGATGCTTCACCATCTGATACAATCAAGCTGCCTGGTTTCGGATTACCTTTCAACTTCATTCCTCGAAAAAGCAACGGCGACGGGCGCGATCTCTTCAGGAGTGCCCTTCATAGCGTGGAACTGAGGGATGGGACTGTGGAGTACGTGATATCAAGGTTTCGACGGATGGAGAGGGCGACTGACGGGCTGCCACCTAGGTTTCCAATCACGACGCTACGCGAATTCACGATGCTACAATTCATGAACCACCTTACCGATAAGCCGAATTGGCACCAAAAGGCTAGTGCCGCCAAATTTTCGACCGGAAACTGCAGGGATAATATGTACACCAGGTGTTCGATGAGACGATCACATCGAAATGGAAGGCGGAGGCCCTTGCCAACGACAATGGACATGACATCACGGAGAAGATGGTCGACTGGTGTATTGCGGAGCTTCGGTATAAGGCAACGATCTTCGAGAAGACCGGCGCAGTCAGCGTTTACAATGGCGATGTCGTGAAATCTGACACTGCCATTCCCGAGTTGCTTAAGGAGGCTTTGAAGGCCGCCATCGCCCCGCTCGAAAACGTCCCTGCACGAGACATGGACTGGCACCCTGGGTCCGATGGCAAAGTTCTTGATGTCGTACATCCGTCACTCTTTCCTTTGACTTACGGGCGTACGCGGATCCTTCCAGACTGCCTAGTTGGTCTTGATGACTGTGTCAAATGGAGTGGAGAAGGGGTGGTCATCCCCATACCTCCGGAGGACGAGACTGTTGTGCCTGATAAACCTTTGTATGATTGGTCAGATCCACACATCTCTGCACCCCCCTTCAGCAGACAATTTCAATGGTTACCCTGCGACGTCGATATTTCCGGTGGTGAAGGCCATGTGAAGTAAGGTTACAATATCTTCCGGGTCCTCGCTGTTCTCACTCTCCCTACAGGATTATGAGCTACATCAATAATCTTCACCCTGGCAAACACAAGAAGCTATACGGTGTCATCGAAGAGATCATCTCTCATACGATTCCTTTGTGGAACATGACTCTCACACCTTTGGAACATGCAGACCATCGATACAACCGCTTCCCAGACGTCCCCTGGGAATATGACCCCGATCTTGAAAATTGGCCTGATTCGACTGTGGGACCACAGCCGGAGGAGGGCGAGGACGAGGACGATCTTTATAGTCGGAGAGAAGACTGGTGGTACGACAATCGCATCGTCGTTAAACCCGAGCCTGGAGCTTTTGTGCCTTCGAATTCCAGTTACTGTCTAGATTTCGTGGAGAGTTCCCAAAATGCCGCACAGGATGGGCATGTGAACATCTGGAAAGATTACGCAGATCGAGGCCTTCAGATAATCGTCAAGCTTGCGAATATCCATCTAACGCCCGAAAAGCCCAGATACGACGGGGGCTCTTGGCATGTTGAAGGCCAGCTAGTGAGTTGTAAAATCGCTTTTGATCTATCTAAATAGTCTGACCAAATGCATAGAATGAACACATTTGTGCTTCAGCGATATATTACTACGACAGCGAAAATATCACTGCCAGCCAACTTGCATTTCGCCAACAATCAGACACATATCTGGCTGGCACATCGCAGGATACGGTCTGGCTACAAGAGGTATATGGATGCGAAAGAAGTGGTCCAGGTGTTCAATACGTCGGAGCTGTCTCCACGCCCGAAGGCCGCCTCCTTACGTGGCCCAATGTACTCCAGCATCAAGTCCAACCATTTCAACTGGTAGACCATACGAAGCCTGGTCATCGAAAAATACTCGCTCTCTTCCTTGTCGACCCAAACATAAGCATCATATCTACCGCCAATGTGCCATGTCAGCAAAGAGATTGGTGGAGTGCTGCTGTCAGAGAGAGGAATAGCGCACTCGATGCACTCCCGGTCGAAATACAGGAACATATATTTGGTGACGTCGAAGAGTTCCCAATCGGTTTGGAGGAGGCTAAGGAGTTGCGGCTCAAACTGATGGAAGAGCGGAAGGTATTCGTGGTTATGCACGGCGAGGCGTTCAAGCAGCATACGTTTTCGCTATGTGAACATTAGAGGTATTTTTCTTGTCCAACTCTGAATCCTACATTCAGAATCGTCACAAATGTTTTCAAATAGTTTATATCATCATGACGAAACACACAGATCTGCTAAAGTTGAGCATACCCTCACGACAAGCTGAGGATTGATTTGACGCAGAATTCGAACGAGTACATCACATCGTCAGATTCATGCCCAGAGCCGCATTTCTCGCCTCGAGACTTGGGCGAGCGTCCTTGCCTGACTGTAGGAAGGGTGAAATTGCGCAACGTGGATAGCCCTGTTCGGAATGTCGATAACCCAGAGCAGCTGCAGGTCATTTTAGGACCTCATGCTACACTATTTGCTGGTGATCATTCCGACTCTCCGAGCAGGTTCATGTTTGCAGAGAGGACTTGCTGTACTGCGTACGCCTTGTAGCAGTGTAGCAGTAATTCGACTGTCCCATGTTATAGCGTGGTCAATCTCGATCCATTTGAAAATCAGAACATCCAGTCTGAGTTAGCGTCAAAAAGTAAATAGCGGAGGGAGCCATTATTTGAAGTTGCTGACAAACAATCGTCAATAAGACGAAAGCAACGCAAACATCCACGCTTGCTCCTGCCAACAATCACAACTTCATAACCCCACACTTTCTCGAATCATTGGCTGGCTCTAATGGCAGACGAATACCCCAATCCGTTCCGTAAGTTCGGTGTAGCCATTGTCCCGTGTTTGCCGAACTGAACTGAAATTTGTGCGCAGGTTCGGAACCGATGAGCCTGGTGCAGCTTTTTGTACCGACTGAAGTTGCTCATGATACTGTCGCTGAGCTCGGTGAACTTGGCAATGTCCAATTCAAAGATGTAAACTATCTGATACCACTAGTCTTATATTATTGACTGACGAGTATTACGCGTCGCAGTTGAACCCCAGCGTCAATCCATTTCAACGCTCTTTCGTCGGGGAGATTCGGCGTATCGACGAGATGGCTCGTCGGGTCCGTTTCTTCGCTAGCCAGATCGAGAACGAGAAGGACGTCGTCCCCGTTCGCCCCTTGTACGACTCGGCCCCGTTAATTACCGTGGGCCCCCGTGCTGCGCAAACCATCGACGAACTTGACGTCACCCTAGCTGAGCATGAGTCTAGACTCGTCAAGATGAACGACAGTTACCGGACGCTTAGTGAGAGGATGAAGGAGCTTATTGAGGCTAAGCATGTCTTACGAGAGACCGCTGTGTTTTTCGACAAGGTCCGTGCCTCGCTCTCTGTTGCGATGTTGCGGGATTGACAAACCTTCACAGGCCCAAGACGACCACATCAACATCAGGTCGTCTTTCGACGACAGTTCTGCTCCTCTTCTCCAACATGATGAGCGTGAGCATCAGTACTCATCCTCCAATGTTCAATTCGATCTTGAGTAAGTTATAGCGTGTATGATTTTTGGTCTTTAATTTGACTATTTCTCGCGAAGGTTCGTTGCAGGCACTATCGACCGTGCCCGCGTTCCTACCTTCGAAAGAGTCCTCTGGCGTGTCCTTCGTGGTAACCTTTACATGAACCACACCGACATAGAGGAGCCCTTCGTCGACCCTGTGACTGGGGAGGAGACTCGCAAGAATGTTTTCATCATCTTCGCCCACGGTGACGCCCTCCTTGCCAAGATTCGCAAGGTCGCTGAATCCATGGGCGCAACTCTGTACCCTATCGACGCAAACGCTGACAAACGCTCCGAATCGCTTCGCGAGGTGACGGAGCGTTTGGAGGATCTTCAAACTGTCCTTTACAGCACTGGGTCGAATCGGCGTATAGAACTCCTCAAGCTGGGAGAGAAGTTGCGCAGCTGGCAGGACGTCGTCAGGAAGGAGAAGCTGATATACGAGACCCTCAACCTCTTCAACTACGATGTTAGGAGGAAGACTCTCATTGCTGAAGGATGGGTGCCGACTATAGATATTACGAACATCCAGCTAGCGTTGAGGCATGCCACAGTGAGTTTCAGGTCGATTGCCATCGTGACCTGATCTCACGAAATCGCTGTAGGAGGAATCTGGCACCAGCGTTCCGCCCATCTTGCACGAGCTCCGCACCAACAAGACCCCTCCCACCTTCATTCGCACCAACAAGTTTACTGAAGGCTTCCAGACTATCATGGACAGCTACGGAACCGCAGCATATCAAGAAGTCAATCCTGGTCTTTTTGCCATCACCACCTTCCCTTTCCTGTTCGCAGTCATGTTCGGTGACATAGGCCATGGATTTTTGATCTTTTGCGCAGCCCTTTATATGATTCTGCGTGAAAGGAGACTCGCAAAACAGGACCTTGGCGAGGTAAGTCTCAGCCGCCATACGTCTTCAGCGACGCTATGCTGATAAGTACACCCTTAGATTATGGGGCAATTCTTCTTGTGAGTCATGTTTTTCATCCATAGCATTCACCTTTCATAACCGCTATCGATCTGACAGCGGCCGATACATCATCCTTTTGATGGGCTTGTTTTCGATGTACACGGGTCTCATTTACAACGACCTTTTCTCGAAGTCACTCCATTTGTGGCATTCTGGGTGGAGATTTCCGGACGACAATGCGACTATCATCGTGGCTGAGCCCACTGGGCACGTTTATCCCTTCGGTCTGGATCCTGCATGGCACGAGGCTGACAACGGGCTTGTGTTCACCAATTCGTACAAGATGAAAATGTCGATTGTACTTGGAGTGATTCACGTAAGGTTTTTCAAGGATGCATACGGGTCCGGTTCTGACATGACGTGCATGCCCACAGATGACGTTTGCGCTTTGTCTTCAGATCCCAAATCACCTCCGGTTCAAACGCCCAGTCGATATTTACGCCAATTTCATTCCGCAGATGCTTTTCCTGCAATCCATCTTCGGCTACCTCACCGTGTGCATTCTTTACAAGTGGTCCGTTGATTGGACTCAGTCCTCCCTAGAGCCGCCTTCGCTTCTTAACATGCTCATCGCCATGTTTTTGGAACCTGGCACGATAAAGCCGGAGTTGCGGTTGTACCCAGGACAAGGAATCGTGCAGTCAGTTCTGTTATTGTTGGCAGCGTTGTGCGTGCCTTGGTTGTTGATCACCAAGCCGTACCTCACTTGGAGAGAGATGAAACGCACCGAACATCAAGGATATAGAGGATTGGGCGATGCTCCTAGGGACGAGCCGGACGATGTCCTCGAGGCTGAAGAAGAGGGTAATGGAAGGGCCATTGCCGAAGATGCGGATGAGGAACATGTAAGTACCCCATTTTTGTTGTTGCGTTGTTGTCACATCCTGACCACGTTTTATTGCAGGAAGACCACGACTTCGGGGAGGTTGTGATTCATCAAGTAATTCACACAATCGAGTTTTGCTTGGGGTGTATCTCGCACACGGCGTCCTACCTGCGGCTGTGGGCGCTCTCGCTTGCGCATGCCCAACTCTCCGAGGTGCTATGGTCCATGACCATAGGGCCGTTTATCTTGCCAGCGTCCCTGCTCGACTGGTTCGCTTTGATCCTGATTGGGATCTTCTGGTTCCTCGCAACGATATTCATTCTGTGCATCATGGAGGTATAGCGTCTTTGTTTGCATCTATTGGTCTGCCTTGTGCTGATATTGTTGTCAGGGCCTGTCGGCGTTTTTGCATGCGCTTCGGCTGCATTGGGTAGAAGCAAACAGCAAACACTTCCAAGGCGGTGGACATGTGAGCATCTTTGGCATCTTCTTATCTGTTCGATGTGATGGCTGATCCCTCCCTCGTCACTTTCTAGGCTTTCACACCTCTAACATTCGTCGATAACGAGGTGAAGGAATAGATTTTCCCCTTCTGTAGTAGCTAGATCTCGTATACCAGCACCTTCTGCATATTCAGGGTCATTGCCAGGTCCAAGCTACCCCGCATTCCTGATGCCACCGCGCGTCACGGGATGAGCAAATTGCTCCGTTCGGACTGAATGTTTGCAATTTTTTCGAACTCCGCTCAGGGATTAAAAATCTGCTAATCGGAAATTATCACTCTCTTTTCCCTACCTTCACCTCTTTCTTTCTCTCCCCCGCTTAGAGGTAAATCACATCGCCCTCGCCTCGTTGAAACCAGCCGTACTGATAACCGAGCCTGCAGGCATTTTTGCCCCCCTAGATATAGAGCGTACTTTGTTTCTTGCCAGCCTTCGTCTGCCAGTAACGACCTAGAGATCTACTACAGCCCTCAAAGGTGCGCTTGCCCTCCTTTTCCTCGTGTCTTGCGCTAAACTCCCTCCCTCTTCAGATACCAGACATGCCTGCTGTTACCGCTTCATCCACCGCAACTCCTTCCCCTGCCTCGCTGAAGGCTGCCGCCAATATGGACGGCCAAATCGACGTTTCAGCTCTTTTCGTCGCTGATAAATCTGCCCGCGAATCCGCAGCCCAGTCTCTGGCTGCCGTCGCCCAAAAAGAAGGCCCCTCGGCTCTCCAATCTGTCGGATTTGCCGATGCCGTTATCAAGGCACTCGCTGACAAAAAATCACCCGCTGCCCGCGAGGGCGCTGCTGATGCCATCTCCCTCATCGTGAAGTCTGGCTCCGTCAAGGCACTCGAGCCCACTTTTATCGACTCTGGCATCTACAATGCTCTCCTCGAAGCCTTTGCCGACAAGATGCCCGCTGTCAGGACAGCTGCCGTCGAAGCGGTTCGGGAATACGTTGCTGCTATGAACCCATGGGCTACCGCACTCATCCTCCCCGCCATTCTTCATGAAATCAAAACCGCCGGGAAATGGCAAATCAAAACGGGATCGCTTATCATCCTCAACCAGCTCGTTGTGAGCGCCCCCGTCCAGATGGCCAAACTCATGCCTGAGATCGTCCCGGTCCTTGCTGAAGCCATTTGGGATACCAAGGCTGACGTGAAGAAGGCTGCCCGCGACTCGCTTACGAAGGCCACCGCACTGGTGTCAAACAAGGACATAGAACGCTTTATTCCGGCTCTTATCAAGGCTCTCATTAATCCCGTCGAGGAGGTGCCTGGTACCATCGCCCTCCTCTCGGCCACCACATTCGTTTCCGAAGTAGACTCGCCCACCCTATCCCTTATGGTTCCCCTACTGTCTCGTGGTCTCTCCGAGAAGTTGACCGCCACCAAGCGTAAGGTCGCAGTGTAAGTTTTTTTTTTACTCTAAGATGTGTCAGCATGGAAACTGACTGTATTTTTAGTATCGTCGACAACATGGCCAAGCTCGTCGACTCCCCCGTTACCGTCCGCCCCTTCCTGCCAAAGCTTCTCCCAGGCCTCATCAAGGTGGAGCAGACCATTGGTGACCCAGAAGCCCGCGGTGTTGTCAACAAGGCTATCGCCACCCTCCGTCAAGTCGGTGAGGTCCCCAACGGTGATGGTTCCGATCTTGCACCCCTCAAGCAAGCCGAGGGTGGTGCTTTGGCCCACTCCCTGGTCGCCATCTACAAGAAGCTTGGCTCCGAGATCTCCGTTGCACACGTCTCGACCATCTACACTTCCCACCTCGCCGCGAACCTCGTCAACGCCAAGAATTTCGAAGTTCCTCAATGGGATGATCTCGCACCCTTCCTTGCCTTCGTCTCTGCCACCCCCGATCCCGTCACTGTTACTCGCGAATGGGTTGTCCGCTCTGCGACTGAAGGTCTCGAGGAAGAGGAGGTGCTCGAGGATGAGGAGGAAGGCGAAGACCTTTGCAACTGCCAATTCTCCCTGGCTTATGGTGCCAAGATCCTGCTCAACACCGCTACCCTCCGTCTCAAGCGTGGCCACCGCTACGGTCTGTGCGGTAAGAACGGTACCGGAAAGTCGACCCTCATGAGGGCTATCACCAACGGGTATGTCATCATGCATCTCATGCTTACACCAGCTTGCTCACTTTCTCGCCTACAGCCAAGTCGAGGGCTTCCCCTCTCCCGATGAAGTCCGCACCTTCTACGTCGAGCACGATATCGATGGTAGCGAGGAAGACACTTCCGTCCTCGAATTTATTGTTTCGGACACCCGCATCCAAGCCGGCCGCGAGGAGATCATCGAAACCCTCGCTTCCGTCGGCTTCTCCGATGAGCGTCAAGCTCAGGCCATCGGTAGCTTGTCTGGTGGTTGGAAGATGAAGCTTGCCCTTGCTCGTGCCATGCTCTTCAAGGCTGACATCCTGCTCCTCGACGAGCCGACTAACCATCTTGACGTCGTCAACGTTGCATGGTTGGAGGGCTACCTCACCAACCTCAAGACTTGCACTTCCAGTATGTTCTTAGATCATCCATATTGCCTAAGTTACTAATCTAAACTTACAGTCATCGTCTCGCACGACTCCGGCTTCTTGAACAACACCATCACCGACGTTCTGCATCTCAACCGTTTCAAGCTCCGCAGATATCGCGGTAACCTCGAGAAGTTCGTCGCCCAGGTCCCTGAGGCCAAGTCGTACTACACTCTCGAGGCGGCTGAGGACTACAGGTTCAAGCTCCCCGACCCTCCTCTGCTTGAGGGTGTTAAGACCAAGGAGAAGAGTTTGCTCAAGATGTGCGTTGCCTCGTGCCTTCTTCGTTACAAGTGACTTACTCTATTTTTTCGTCTTCAGGCGCAAAGTCGGCTTCCAATACCCGACCCAGCCCGTCCAGCAGCTCTGGGACATCACGCTCCAAGTCTCTCTGTCTTCCCGTGTTGCCGTTCTCGGGCCTAACGGTTCCGGCAAGTCGACCCTCGTCAAGCTCCTCATCGGCGACATGGAGCCCAACAAGGGTGGAGAGACCTGGAAGCACCCTAACTTGGTCATCGGCTACGTTGCTCAGCACGCCTTCCACCATATCGATAACCATCTCGACAAGACGCCCCTCGAGTACATGCTGTGGCGTTACCAGACTGGTGAGGATTTGGAGGAGATGATGAAGGCCAATCGCCAGATCTCCGAGGAGGAGGCACAGAAGATGAAGGATGGCTCCATCGTCATCGTCGAGGGCGCGAAGAGGATCATCGACGAGATCGTTGCCCGCAAGAAGCTGAAGCAGTCCTACGAGTACGAAGTCTCGTTCAAGGCCCTTTCCTCGTCTGAGAATGTCTGGCTGCCCCGTGATGATCTCATCAAGCGTGGCTACGAGAAGGTTCGTCTCCTCGTCCATCGTCAACTCACTGTCTTGATATTGATTTTTTCCTGTTTACAGAAAGTTCTCGAGGTCGACACCCGTGAGGCCCAGCGTCTCGGTCTTCTCCGTCCCCTCGTTCGTCGGGAGATTGAGAAGCACTTCGCTGACTTCGGTCTCGAGCCCGAGTTCGTCTCGCACAACACCATGCGTGGTCTCTCTGGTGGTCAGAAGGTCAAGATCGTCCTCGGCGCTGCTACATGGCGTCGTCCCCACATCATCTGCTTGGATGAGCCTACCAGTGCGTTTTTTGCTTTCCAAAGTTAGATCTCTCAGCTGACTTTGATATTCAGACTACCTCGATCGTGAGTCGCTCGCTGCGCTCATCGAGGCCCTCAAGGTCTTCGAGGGTGGTGTGCTCGTCATCACCCACAACCGTGACTTCTCCGAGTCGCTGTGCAAAGAGTACGTCCTCATCGTGTCTTTCCTTGATCATTGACTCATTCCATTGTTCAGAGTTTGGGCCATGCGCGATGGTCGCTTGGAGGCCTCCGGCCACAACTGGGTCGAGGGACAGGGTTCCGGCCCCCGTATTGACAAGAACGAGGGTGAAGAAGATGTAATGTACGATGCTATGGGCAACAAGATCGACAACAAGAAGCAGAAGAAGCTCACAGCGTCGGAAGCACGGAAGGTTCGTCATCCGCTTATTCATATATATGTCTTTCGATACTTACATGGATTTCTTCTTCCCACAGCTCAAGAAGGAGCGTATGGCACGGAAGAAGCGTGGTGAGGAGATCACCGACGACGAGCTTTAGAGTCTCCGTCCCAACCTCTTCTCTTCTCCCCTTCCCTTTCTTGCATCATACCTACACCCTGTTCATATGGTTACGTTCTGTCTTGTGTCAATGTGCCACCACTCGAGTTCCCTCATCCGTTGTTGTCTGTACTCTCGTATAATCCTCTCTGTTGTTACTTTATACTACGCCATCAATTCACGATTCTACTCCATGATTCCTATGGGCCGGCGTGATTTGAATGACTTCGAGCGATGCGGAAAATTATCAATGACAGATATAGGGCTATTCTCATCAACGCTGGAGATGAATCTAATCTTATCTTCTTGTGCCAGCTTTTGCAGCAATCAACAGATATGTCAAGGCCTGCCTGGCCAAGGACAAATAACGACCACCAGGATCGAGTATTTCCCTTCTACAAGCCCGTTCCTGCGCGGCGGTTCGTGGCCAGGTCTCCATTGATAGTATGATTGCTCCTCATCCGCTCTAACCGTCTGAGCTCAATCGTTGACAGTGTACGAGGACCATGGGGCGCCTGACGACACAAATGCTCCGAACCTCTCGACCACCAAACCGCTGATATTCAAGAAGACAGTATACTGGCCTCCTAGTGTAGGCCTTCCTGCAAGCCGTTTTGCACGTCGCTACGGTATACATGCGATCCGCGCGTACGAGTACGACGAGCACTTCCCGGGGTCGGATGACGAGGTGGAGGACGAATTGCCGCCAGATTCGAAAGGGCCATCGCAGTTTAATCTTAATTATTCTAGTCACGGTGAGCCAGACAGAGTTGGTACCGGATCTAATCGTGGCTGATGCGCGCCTACAGCCATCCTCGATGCGCCTCCCCCTCGAATTGTTCTCCTCGACCTGCCGATGGAGATACTCGAGCTTATCGCGGCCTCCTTACGCGCTCAGGTTCCGGTGTTAGAGGCCGCAAGTCGCTATATCGATGATCGATACTCGGACTTCTCACACGCGCGCTTCGCCCTCAGTGCATTCTCCAAAGTGTGCTCGACACTGAGGGGGCTGGTTGAGCGTATTCTGTATCGAGATGTGCAGCTAGATTTTACCGGCTGGAAGGGGCGAAAGCATACGAAATGGCCTGCAGCAAGCCTGCGCCTCCTCCTAAGGACACTTGGAACGCGTCCCGAGCTAGGGCAGTTTATACATGGTGCAGCCTTGGATTATCACCTATCGAGCGAGTCGAAAGTGCTGGAGGAAGGTCTGGAGAAGTTTCTCCACCTCACTCCAAATCTCAAAACATTATTCCTCGGCCAGTGTCCGCTTGCATTGTGGGACCTTCCACTTCATAGAGCCACAACATTTGCCACGACATTCGCCCCAGGGATCATACCTTCTATTCTTGGTCACTTCCCGGACTTGCAGAATCTATACCTTCGCGATTGTCACGTCATGAACTTCTCACTGGACCTACCCCCTCATGATTTGAAAACCATCCGGTTCGACAGCAACCACGAGCATGCTGCAGCCCATATATCCCGCGCCTTGATGGTTTGTTCGGACACCGCTCATCATCTAGATATCCGATTCATTGGTGGGCTTCTCCACCAGTCCCCAAATTTTACCCCTCGGCTTCCGTATATGGGGCCAGCCCCAACGGCGAGCCTTCGCAGTCTGCGCCTCGATAACATTAGCGTCTTCAGCCACCTCGACAGCGCGTACATCCAGGTCTTGCAGAGTTTGCCTGCGTTGGAGCACTTGCACGTCTCTAACCACAGCTGCTTCTCGCCGAATGCGTTCTCCGTTTTACCACGATCCCTTCGTAGGCTGACAACATCCGAATTTTATGGCTATTGGGAGCGGTGGTCCCTGGACGTCAACCCGCAGGACAGAAACGAAAATTTCATGTTGGCTTTGGCAAATTGTATCGCGACGTCTACGCGTAAAATATCCCACGTCATTGCATTTGGGGGCAGCGAATCCGATCAGTCCCTCCACCTGGTATCCGGCGCTTGCACCTTCGAGAAGATCCGGTACACCGAAGCCAGAGGGGTTGAAGCGTTCATAGAGGTCAACTGTAAGTAGCCATAGTTCCGCCTGCAACTTTTCTCCATGTTGAACCTTCCATAGTCTCAGAAGCTTAAGAGACGCCGTCATTCTTTTCTTAGTCGACAAAGGATTACAGGTAGATTGTCTTTTACAGTGAGTTATATGGTGATTGTATTGTTGTTTGTGTTATACGATCTAAAAACCGGCAGGGAATTCCAACATCTAGTAAAATACCTCTTCAAGTGAGTCCTTCACTCAGATCCAAGCGAGCCTATTAACTAATTTCATTGATCCTTAGGTTTAGTTAGTGTGAATTGCGAATCATGAGGATTCACCGGCCCATATACTTAACTACCAGGAACTCGTGCCGAGATGCGTGTCACGAGCTCTTTTTGATGCCATTCATGTAATGACGCCCCTCTCACGAATCAACACCATATGAGCTGCAGGTCATCTGGTTCCCTGCGTGAAATTTCCTTTGAAGTCTGGCCAATCTCGTAGTATCCATTGAAGACCGAGGGTCGTACTTCTCATGGTCGGACAAGTGCCCACGTTCTATGACAGATATGATACCTTTCATTGCACAGCTTCGCCAACGGCGAACACCAACGTATCACTCCTAACCACCGCAAAACTAGGTCGAGGTGATTTGATCGGACCGTGCTGACCGGGTTACCTGATGGACGTTGAACGGGTGCACCCCTATAATTCGGTGATCTCGACGCTTGTCGATATATAAGTACCAGGCTAAAAAAAAGTGAATGTCACAGCTAGTTGCTCCCTGCTTTCCATTATGGCGGCTGCTCTTGGTGAAGTGATTTCTGCGGGTGATGCACCTAATACGTTGCTCATATTTTGGCCTCGCAGCTCTCATTTTAACGCCTTTCCTTTACCTCTCCTGCGTAACTGGAACTATCATCCAATCATACAACCTCGCCCCCATATATCCTGAATCGGGATACTTCTCTCTCCAGGCTAATGGTCAAAATGTGCCTGTCCACGGTAAGTCGAACTTGAATCCAATCCATCCTTCAGCTTCTGAAATCGTGCACTTAGCTTTCGACGGCTACGCCTACGCGCACTTCTCTTTTGGGAATGGCCCGGTCACCTTGAACATTACCTCAAAGCAACAGACGTCCATCACTTCATTCACCACCAGCCCAGCCCGCTTTGGCTTCGACAAAACTGCCGTTGTTTCTGGAAATACCATATCCCTCAAGCTCGCAACACCCGAGTATATCATCGTCCATTCTGCTGGAGTTGAGGAGCTCATCGTAGCTGCGGACCCATTGGAAGTAAACACCCCGCCTAGTTCTGGGGTTGGAATATACAACGTCGTCTCCCAGTACGGTGCGGATGCATCTGGAAGTACGTTGAGCACCACAGCGTTCCGAAATGCAATCCAGGCGGCCGGTGCCCGGGGTAAGGGCAGCATCGTCTACGTTCCTCCAGGAGTGTACCCCGTTGGTAACCTGATCCTACCCTCCGACATCTCGTTATACCTCTCGCCTAGCTCTGCGTTACGCTTCACAGCGAACAGCTCGGACTATACCACCGACTGGAAGAAAACATCGCAAAACCTCAATGGGACTGAATGGATCCGCACAGCATATGGGTCCCGGAATATTAAGATCTTTGGACGCGGGACAATTGACGGCAATGGCGCGTATGCACAGCGGACGGGCAAGTTCATTTCGCATGCGGTCGTTCCAATCAATACGACGAATTTCGTGTTCGACGGGCCTGTCATCCGGGACGGAGGATCGTGGACACTCGTGCCTACCAGGTCAAGCTACGTGACCATCGACCATGCCAAGGTCTTCAATAGGATGAATCTTGGAGAGGTATTCTTTTCATGAATCATTACACGCGCTAAAAAGCTTACACGGTCGTCACAGAACGATGCGGTCGATGTTCAGGAGTCTCAACAGTAAGTCTAGGGACTATGCCATGTCATCACGACACTCACTGTGTGTTTCAAAATGTAGCGTTGTCGTGAAGAACACAGTCGCCATTTCGCTCGATGATTCGTTCAGTACCAAGACATGGGACGGCGCCACCGACATCGCCATATCATACCCAGGCGTGCCCCAGCAAAATTACGACGTCAGATTCACCAATTGCCTGGCGTGGACACATTGCTACGGCTTCAAGGTCGGCCAAGGGACTGTGCAGCAGCAGCATAAAATCCGGTTCGAGGGAAGCACCGTGTATGACGCAGCTGTGGGCCTGGGGGTGCACCACAAAGTGAGCACCCGCACGGCTTTTACAGCAACCCATCGCAGTTACTGATCAACCATGGTAGTGGGGTTACGCTCCGGCGCAAGACATCCAGTTTGTAGATATGGCGGTCGAGCACCTGCATGGGAATAATGACCAGCATCAGACATGGATGGCGGTCTTTGTGCAGGAAGGCCACCCCGGGGAGATTGGCCCGATATCCGATATCAGTCTTGAGAATGTCGCGGTGCTAACCCGGGGAACAACCGCCGCGCTAGCGAAGGGGGTGGAGGGCGCACTCGTATCAAACGTGGAGTTAAGCAAGGTGTGGTTCCAGGATCTCGGGCGCACTGCGAAAACGTTGGCGGAGATGAGCATTACGGAAACAAATTTCTCCTCCAATGTTGCCGTGAAAGGCTAGTAGCTTAAAGCTTTTATTCCTACAATTGTACGATGTTCATATGGTAATGGAGAATCCATAGGGTAAATGTACTCATAAATTTGCTCGACCAACATATAGTCAATGAGACGCTCTGTCAACCGGCGGGGACCATAGAATATCAACAAGCTCCCAGCTCGTATGCTGCAGCTCCCCATCAACAAGCTTGACGACGCCGTCCTCCTGGAGCTTCTTCAGGTGCAGGTCAACGCTGTGAGCGGCGGGCAGCCACAACGACTCCGGGTACGCAGCGTACAGGGTAGTAACGATCGTCCACGTTGTCCAACGGGTGGGCGAATCGTCGAGGGAATCTGGATTGGGCGGGGGAGGGGTCTTGAGCATTTTGAGAATCTGGGCCTCACGCTCTAGACGGTGCTGGATGTAGCCGCTGATCATCTCTTTGCCGTTTGGGACTATGGGACCGTGCCCAGGATAGAGGGAGGTATAACCATCCCCTTCGTTGAAGTTCAGCATCTTGTTCAAGCTCCGTAGGTAGGCGGAGAGGTCCTCAAATATTGCGGTGCCTTGGCCGAGCACTGTGTCTGCGGTGTAGAGTGCTCGGTCTTGAGGGACATAGAGGCAGATAGAGTCTGAGGTGTGGCCGGGCGTGTGAAGAACGCGCAAGCCAGAAGTTCGGAAGGTCTGAGAGTCGCGAAGATCATGGAATGGGATCCCGGACGAAGTAGGGCTGAATGCATCGGGGGGCAGGGAAGCGATCAGAGACGGTAAGGCATTGGAAGCTGCGTGACCCTTGAGCGGATCGTTTGGTTTGTGTGGAAATTTGTGGAGACGTGGGGGTCTGAATGGGATAGAAGGGTTCCGTTCGACCCACAATCGGCGTAGGAGGGAAAGCACGGATGGGAGTCCTCCGACGTGATCTTGGTGCCAATGTGATATAATGATGTCAGAGACATCGGGCTCATCAGGCTTGCAGGGTTTGGCGGTCTCGCGCAATGCGGATTCAAGGACTGGGATATAATCATCGCGACCTTCACCTGTATCAACTAGTGTGTACGGGTTTTCTTTGCCGATGATATAGGTGTTGGTGCCTAAAGTGGGGGAAGGGAGTATTTAGGCAATTTGATCGTAATTGAGGTAATAAAAGGCATACCTTGCAGCGTAAACTTCCCCGGATTCTACGGAATCGGTTAGACGGTACAATCCAAAGACCATACTACGACATACCTGACCAAGGACCCTCACAACATGGTCGCTCAACTGGACCGAAATTGAGTCCAAGAATCCGCCGAGGCACACAAGCACTCACCCGAGAAACCGATGGTAGCACTTCGAGCTGGTCCATGATAACGCTACTTACAACCGATGTCGTAGCTGGAGCTGTACTGGTGATAGACGTTTGAGGCGTACTATTGCGAATGGTTGGGGTACAAGGCGCAACACTGCTCATGTGATTACGGAGGTTTCGAGCCCACGACCCGATCTGAGCAGGTAAAAATCTAAGCATCTCGTCGCTTCATAGGCAGGGTTTCTCCACTGAAGGGTTGGATCTCAATCCATATTATATTTTGCGGGACGGCTGAAGGAGTGTGTGGAGAGCAGTATAGGATCTCCTGCCATGAAATAAATTGCCATCGAAGAAAGCCCGAATGCAGCCAAACAAACACAAGCACCTTCCTCAACTGTTCCAACAGCGAACTCATACCTTCAACATGTCGGCTGCGGTGATGTCCTCTCCAATGGATACCAGCGGTGCTCAGCACAAAAGAAAAAGGTTTGCTTGAAACTTCTATGCTCTAGACAGTCTCTGACCCCGCAACAGGTCTCGCTCTCCGTCACCCAAGGACCGAGATGGAGCACCGCCTTCCAGTCGTAGGAGGTCCCATTCACCCCCTTCGAAGGGGCTCGTCGAGCGACCAAAAGTCAACGATGTTGACCCCATCCGCCGAGCAGAACGAGAACGCCAACTCGCGGCGCGCGTCGCAGCAATGGAGCTTGAAAAAACCGACAAGCCAAGGGACAAGGAGTTCGATGCCCAAGCCGAGTTTGCCAAGCTAATGGGGTCGAGGTCCGGTGGTGTTTACATGCCACCCGCACGCTTGCGCGCTCTTCAGCAAGCTGCTTCGAGCGACAAGACGAGTCCAGAATACCAACGACTTTCGTGGGACGCTCTTCGGAAATCAATCACTGGTATTGTCAATCGTGTCAACATTGTCAACATCAAGCAGGTCGTCCCGGAGCTCTTCGCTGAGAATCTCATCCGCGGCCGAGGCTTGTTCGCAAGGAGCGTCATGAAGGCGCAGTCATCCAGTTTACCCTTTACCCCGGTGTTCGCTGCACTAGTGTCCATTATCAACACAAAACTACCCCAAGTCGGTGAACTGGTGCTGACGCGGCTCATTAGTCAGTTCCGGCGGTCGTTCAAGCGAAATGACAAGGTACGTTACACATCCATCTTCGAGTCCTAGCCCTGACTATCATGTGTAGATCGTGTGTCACTCTACGACTACATTCATTGCCCATCTCGTCAATCAAGCCGTCGCTCATGAAATCGTTGCCCTGCAAATCCTGATGCTCCTGCTCGAACACCCCACGGACGACTCCATCGAAATTGCGGTTGGCTTCATGCGTGAAGTCGGTGCTTTCCTTACCGAAAACTCTCCGAAGGCCAACACGATCGTTTTCGAGCGTTTCCGGGCTGTGCTCAACGAAGCCACCATCAGCCATCGTGTGCAATATATGGTTGAAGTTTTGATGCAAGTGCGGAAAGACAAGTTCAAGGACAACCCAATCTTACCTGAAGGCCTCGACTTGGTTGACGAGGATGAGCAAATCACACATCAGATTCAACTCGAGGAAGAGTTGCAGGTACAGGAGGGATTAAGTGCGTGTTGCATTACATTTAATGATTTGTAATACTAATATTTTCACTTGATGATTAGACATCTTCAAGGTTGACCCTGATTACCTGCAAAACGAGGAAAAGTACAAGACCATCAAGGCCGAGATTCTTGGTGAAGACTCTGATGAGGAATCCGGGTCTGAGGAGGAATCTAGTGACGATGACGAGGATGTTGGTGCGTAGCTATTTCTCGTGATAATGATCTCTATCTGACCTCTGTCACAGTCGCGGAAACTAAAGAGGGTATCGAAGACCGGACGGAGACGAATCTGGTCAACCTGCGTCGTGTGATCTATCTCACAATCATGAACGCCCTCAACTACGAAGAAGCTGTCCATAAGCTGCTTAAGGTCCAGATCCAGGAGGGACAGGAGGTGCGCACACACTTGTTTCTTTTCCCACTATCTCGATACTGAATGTTTCATAGATTGAATTGGTGAACATGATCATAGAATGTTGCTCCCAAGAGCGATCATATTCCACTTTCTACGGTCTGATCGGAGAACGTTTCAGCAAGCTCAACCGGGTTTGGACGGACTCCTTGGAGGCTGCATTCGGAAACTACTATACCACCATCCATCGCTACGAGACAAATCGCTTGCGCAATATCGCGCGCTTCTTCGGCCATCTTTTCGCTACCGATTCCATATCATGGATGGTGTTCGAGTGTGTGAAAGTAAACGAGGACGATACGACGTCTAGCAGCCGTATTTTCATCAAGATTCTCATGAATGAGATGATGGAAAGTATGGGATTGAAGACGCTAGCGGAGCGGTTCAAAGATCCGGAGGTCAGACGAGGCTGTGAGGGCATGTTCCCAACGGACGTTCCCAAGAATACCAGGTTCGCCATCAACTACTTCACGAGTATCGGTCTGGGTATCATCACGGAAGATATGAGAGAATACCTGAAGGTGCGTCTCCATCACCTTCCACAGGGAAAGCTTACGTGCTGAATCTCTACTTTCCAGAATGCCCCGAGACTTATCATGGAACAGAGAAGAGCCATGCTCGAGGCCGAGTCCTCGTCTTCGTCAGACTCTTCGGATTCAGACACTTCATCAGACAGCAGCTCGGAATCAGACTCGGAGTCCGAATCGGAACCCGACGTTTCCAGCCGCCACCGACGTCGCCGCTCCTCCACCCCACCTCGTCGTCGAGGCCGCGATGACTCCAGATCTCCACCCCCACGCGCCAGAGTAGACGACCTCAAGCGCCGACCATCGCCGCCTCCCCGTAGTCGCCACTCACCGTCGCCCGCTCGTTCCAGACGCGAACCTGACGTCAGCAGGGACCGCAAGCCGGACATCTCGTCTCGCCGCGACTCACCCGCACCCCCGCGTCGCGTAAATGGAGGTGCCCATCCGCCCCGAGACGCGTCCCTTGATCGTCGGGATCGCCGTGCGCCACCTGCGTCGGCGCGGCACCCTGGACGTTCACGGGAAAGGTCGCCGCCGCCGCATCTGGATAGGAATGGGCGTCGCTCGAGGACGCCGCCGCCGAGGCGGGGCGATGAGAAGCGGGGTGATTCGAGGGAGCGGGGTGGTGGATACAGGGAAAGGGAAAGAGAGAGGGACAGGCCTAGGGACAGGGATGGGGAGAGGGAGAGGGAGAGAAAAAGGTCGCCGCCTCCACCCCGAAGGGATGACAGGGACAGAAAGGATCTGGATAGGGAAAGGGATAGGGATAGGGGATATGAACGCCGACGATGATCGGTTAGTGTTATGGCATCTTTACTAACGTGTCTGGTGCCTTTGCGCTCAATCATGCTTGTACTAACTCATGTATCTTCAAAAGATGGTGTATGGATAATACCTGTTCATAGGATGACTGACATCGGCCGTGTAAGCATGCGGTACGACAGAGCCTTGTGTACCGAACTCAAGTTGAACTTGTCAGTTGTCCAGTACTCACGACATGGGCGGCCGGGACCAATTGCCGGGCGTCGAAATTCGCTAATGACAATGATTGAAATGCTGTCGAATGGTCAGCGGTGTTTGCTCAGGCCCGTTGAATTCCTCCGTCCCCATCACCCGCAGCGCGCGTCTCCTGTTCCTGTGTAAATGTTCGACGACACGATTTTCCCCCCACCCTACCTACCTACATGGAACATCACAATACTGTAGGCGGTGTGTGTGTCGGCTAGGGTGGGGCACCATGCAGATGGTGTAGTCGGCAAGTAACTGGTAAACAATTCACTGCGAAGCCGTTATCGGGTATCCCATTGATAGTACCAGAAAGCAAGCTTATACAATCCTTCGATCCTCTGAAATTTACGCAGCTTTGATATCTTATGAATCTTACGCCATAACCATGGCAAGTATTTTTTAACAATCAACAGCAAGTCCAGGCTGCCCAGACAGCTAGAAGTGGGATGGATCACCTGTGTCGCAGCTGACATTGCCTGCTACAACGAAGCCAAACGTAGCCTGAGATTATGATGTATCTGCAATTTGGGTCCGTAGGGAAGTTATTGTCGGAGGTATCCGCCTCAGAGGCCGCGCCACTTTTCTTTTCCCTCATAAAATCAGTCCTCCCTAACGGCAACATTTTTGCCGGGCGTTAAAACAGGAGGATACGCCAGAATTCCACTTGGACTCGCCTGCTTGAGAATGAAAATTATGTAAAAGACAAAGGAGCTGTAGGCGTGAGTGACTGTACCTGTATCGCGTGTCGCAATGTCACGACTAGGGCCTACGGGGACTTTTTGTTGGCTAACCCCGCCGACCACGCGTCACCGTCCCCTCTCGTTTCCAGGACGGCTAACATCGTACTCATTGCACAAGTCAGACTCAGTGATGGCTTCAATGGTGCCGCAACCTAAGTCCTTGCACCTTTATTATTTACACATTACACTGGAGATCCAGCAGACCAACTCTGCTACTTTACACCTCCGAAGAGGCTCCCGGCAACAAAAGGAGTCTTGATGATACGCGATAGCTGGGAGGCTGTAAATATTAAGTTACGACCCGCTATTCGCGAGCCCTCAAATATATTGCACCTGGGAATTTTCATATGTAAGTTTCTGAGGCTACTTTCTCAGTTCCTCCTCTTTCCCGTGACCCATCCTCCTCCTCCGATGTTGTCTCTCGGACAGTCTATGGATACCATGAGCGTGAGAAATTCTATCTCTACCGTTCGTGCTTCAAGTTCACTCATTATGCTCCCAGCTGTGCAACCCACCCTCCCACCTCCCCCCCAATACCGACAACCCGGCGATTCCAGATCAAATTGTTCCTCCAGTCCCCAGGCGTCCACAAGAGTTTAAAAATCATCGCGTATTCTACGGCTTCACGGTTTCCCGAGACTGGCTCATCACCTACTGCGAGCAGAACAGCCATCGCGTCAGGAACTACCAACCCGACAACACGAACTTCACTAAAATCTATCTCGCTAGGAAGCTGTTGGCCTCATCGTCAGGAATAAAGGGTCTTCGAATTGAGCGGGTCCTGCCTAAAGATTACACCGAGCGCGGTGGCGACGACTTGGACTCGAACGCCTGTTGGCCAGTGCTCGTGTCGGTGTGCAGCTCGATGAGGAGTTCATTTGTGAACAGGCCGAGCAAGTCGCAGTTGGAGAAACTGAAGAGCATTATGGGTGGAAGGGAACCAGATTGGTATGTTGATGCCCATCTGCCGGAGCACTACAGCGAAGACTAGGAGTGCGACGTGCCACTCTTCTTGTGTGAGTTCGTTTGTTTTACCCTCAGGTTCGCAGGCCACTGAGACTTTACGTGCGATAGATCCTCATTCCACACGTAATCGTCTCGTTGCTATCGCTCATTATTACCTCGCTTTGCTATATCGAATACGCTGCACTTTATACGATCCATGCATACCAGACTTTCAATCCATGACCCGTTCCTAATCCGAGGCGAAATATCATTTGCAGAAACGCACTGAGTCCCATGTCTTGGTACTGAACGAGTCATCGAGCGAAATGGCGACCGTATTTTTCACGACGACGCTACATCGGAAACATACAGTGAGTGTCGCGACGACATGGCATAGTCCCTTGACTTACTGTTGAGACTCCTGAACATCGACCGCATCGTTCTGTGATGACCGTGTAAGCTTTTTAGCGATTGTACTTCGATGAGAAGGATACCTCTCCGAGATTCATTCTATTAAAGACCTTGGCATGGTCGATGGTCACGTAGCTTGACCTGGTAGGCACGAGCGTCCATGTACTTTTGAGGGAAAGCTAGGAGGCTCTAGTCGAAGAAGAACACGTCCCCGACAATCATATGGGGAGTGCGCGCTAGCGAGCCATCCCCTCCGCCGATCGCTACGCGAACAATTCCGTTTGACAACATGACAGACTCAGAGTCAGGGTGCAGCCCGACGCCGAAGTTACACAGTGCAGGGGTGGGAGTTATCTATGAATCTGATGCGTGCGGGGACGGATCTTGCTTGGACGGATCGGCGGTAGATCTCCACCCTGACTATATCCCGACGCGCCTGGTGAATTAAATAGCGCTCACAATAGGTTGCCGAGTATCCCGACCTCGGAATAACTCTTGCTATCTTGGTCTTGTTCTTGTGTATCTTATTTTAGCACAAAAAGGAACATGCATTGCAAGTTCCTTGCACATTCCTCGTGTTTCTGAAATCCCAACGCAGTTCTGACTCGATGATAACCGTTTGCAGCGCGTGAGGAACGAAGGGGTATCATCATTCCATTATAAATATGGCTGTTACATATATGATACATGGGTAGTGGTAGCTATGTCTAGTAAGAACGGAAACAAATGATCTGCTATTGATACAGTAGAAAGCATGATAGACGTTAGAAACGATGATCAGGGCGCCGATGAGACTAGGGGTCGGATTATCCACGGGCTAATTCGACTTTCAAGGCAAGGTCACCTGTACGCATGAAACGTCATCAGTCAATGGTGAACTCCTGGTTTCAAAAACGTGTCATGCGTACCAGACAAAGGAGAATATTGCCCAAATGTATGCAGAGCATTGGCAAGAACGTCCAAGCCACTACAACAGACGCTGACAATATTGCTCACGTCTCCAGGGAAAGTATCCACCTTGGCGCTGGCCACGGCGCACATGAACATCTCTGCAACAGACAACCAGCACACCTGGGGGGACAATTAGTCGCTTGAACCATGGTTCACATGAGCTCGGATGTAACGTACACTGACTATCGGATCCAGATACTGCCAGTCGGCGTCGCTCAATTGGCAAATGAGCCTGACAATTGAGTTCCCAGCCTTGAGCGCTCTCCCATCAAACAGCACGTGGCGCTGGAGATGGACAAAAGAAGTGTAGATCATCGTCTGCACCATGAAGTAATCGCGATCAAACGGTAGCGAGGGAATCGTGGAGGAGAAACGCTGCACAGCAGCTTCTGCGAAACAGTACCCCCAATCGTGCGGATCGGAACCTGGAACAAACCATCAGCATCGCTGCATTGACGCTTACTGCCAATCAGACATACCATTCTTCGATCGAGATGTCAGTTCGTAGAGTGCGGCGGCTTTGGCTTTCAGGGCCGGCATGAATTGTTCGAGTGTGCCCAAGTGATCTATGCCATCGAGAAACGACTGCACGGTTTGGACGGGCGGCTGATACCCATTATCATGCTGCTTACCCCGTCAGGAAGGGTGTATGGCTGAAGTAGAAGTATGCACTCACCCAGTTGGGGACTTCTAGGCCGGTCGGCCACGGAGTAAGAATGCGGCACTGCGCGGTGTTCTTGTCTGGTAGCGCGAGCGGTAGGCCGTTGGCGACCGACCAGCAACGGTCGATCATAAAGATTTGCCAGAAGGCAGAGACACGGTCGTCGAGTTCTTGATTGTCCCGTGGGAGCGCGATAGGTATGAGCGGTGCTTGTTGGGGGCACATGCCTGACATCGCGGTCGCAGGACTAATTTGGTGCAACCCGAGTCCGATGGCTAGCCGTACGGCTGAGAAGGTATGTCGGTAACCTTCCATGACGCGATTGTTCATGTAAAGGTAGATGGCGAGGAGCGACGAAGCCTGGACAATGTCGGCGAGACGATCAGAGCTGTCCAGCGCCGCGTTGATTTCGTGTTGGGCCTGGATGAAGAAGGCGGGCTCCATGTCCGAATAAAACGGGGTGTGTGCGAAATGGCAGGCCAGGAGGTACATCGCGTTGATAAGGGCAGGATGTGGCTCGCGTTGATCGAGCGAGCAATCAAGAAATCTATCCATACTGGCGTAAAACCAACACTGGTGCCTGTGGGCCACAAAAACGTCCAACCTTTTCGTACAGATAGGGTCAGTTAATGATGTGAAAGATTGTGCTGAGGCTCTCACAGGTACTGTTTTGCACGGGGAGGGAGGGAAATCCTAGGGTCCAATATGGTGGGCGCCCCCAGGATAGAGTTTGAATTCGATCTAGGGGCACTGTCCATTGGTGACAATCGATAATTCTCAGCAGGGTGGAAGAGCATCGACGGGTTGGCGGACCCCGATTCTGAAGGCGATGGTGAAGGTGTGCCAGAGGATGAGGCGAGGTTGACCAGGGGACGTTTCAAGGATGAAGCTATGTGACCATCATCAAATGCTTCGAGCCCATAGGATTCGAACTCGAATTGGAAAGGGGGTGATGGAGGTGCAGCTAAGAAAATAATGAACGGAATGAAAAAACTCAATAAGGATATAAGCAACTGAGGACGCACGGGAAGTCGAACTCGGGTTCGACTCAAGTTCACGTAGGCGATGTTCCAACTGGGAGAGTTGCTCTTTCAGAAGTTGAGTCCGGCTCTTCTGTTGCTTATCATCGTACTCGCACGAGTGTGCTCGATTCATCTTCGTGCACTGACGGCAGACTGGTCGTATACCATCGCATTTCTAGATAGGAGATCGATGGCATTAGATGACGCGATAATGAATAACTTGAATGATTATTACCAATTTTCTCTTTCTGTTAATACCGCGACGGTGATCAGAGAAAGGGAGATGCTGGATGTTCAGTCAATGCTCACCGGCAGGATAAACAGGCTGTGCCTCTTCGTAGCGTAGAATCAGTTTTATGGGGAGGCATGGGGTCTTGTCTTGGTTGAAAAACGTGCGTTAACGGCTCTGCTAACGGCCTCCGCTTTATATGGACCCCATATCAAGAAGAACACGGCATTCAGACCCACCCGACGATCTGGATCAGCCAAGGCCTGGGGATGCAGGTCAGGGTCTTCGCTTAAGAAAGATCGACAAAAGCATTACAAATCACCGACCGGTTTCCCTTACGCGTCTAGGTTTTGTCCGTGA
The DNA here is from genome assembly GCA_014905825.1 of Lyophyllum atratum. Lineage (NCBI taxonomy): Eukaryota > Fungi > Basidiomycota > Agaricomycetes > Agaricales > Lyophyllaceae > Lyophyllum > Lyophyllum atratum. The sequence goes on along the minus strand of JACGCN010000029.1, from coordinate 122,785 downwards.
TCATGAGAGTATGTAGTCATGACTCATACAGACGAAGGCCAATTGAGGTTCTCCGCCGTGGTCGACTTTTTGATGGCAGTGCGAGTGCGGCTGGAGAACAAGAGTAGTCAGATTCAGCGAAACATGATGATATGATCATGCTGCTGAAACTGTATGGGGATGTCAGGGGGGCTCAAGGGGGCAATTCGTTTCCTTCTGCTTCCCTTTTGTTTTTGTTTACATACCTGCGAGCTTCTTCGGCACATTACACGTTTCGCGTTCCATGCACCTTGGATTGCGCGAGCGCCGAGGAATATATCACGACGAGCGGCTTTTGCCCCTCAGTCCAGCCAAATGATCCCTTGCAAAAAATGGTCATCTATTGCCTCGGAGGCCGCGGTACTCTAGATCTACTCTTTACCAACAAAGACCTTGCGAAGATGGTCCCACACAACACTTGGGGATTGTGCAGCATCGACACCGTGCCACAGACCCTTGCGCTTGTAGTAATCAACGACGGGACCAGTTTGCTGGTGGTATGTAGTAAGACGCTTGCGCAATGTCTCCACATTATCGTCCGAACGCTGAATGAGGGGCTCTCCGGTCACGTCGTCCACCATCGGCTTCTTAGGCGGGCTGAGCAAAACCATTAGTGACAGAATCTCTGAGGTTATCTATGACATACTGGAACTCTTTATGATAGGTGCGCCCACTAGAAGGATGGATCAACCGGCCCGTAATGCGAGAAATGAGAAGGCTGTCGTCAATTTGAAGTTCCACCACCGAGTCGAGTTTCTCCTTGCGTTCGTCCAACATGCCGTCTAGCTTCTGCGCTTGAGGAACCGTCCGGGGGAAGCCGTCGAGGACAAAGCTAGGGCAAAATATCCGTTTGACACGTATGCGTTATGCATATGTTCGCGTGACGTACCCGTTTTTGCAAGCCTTATTGTTTTCCAGCTCGTGTCTGATCATGCCCACCATGATCTCATCGGGTACGAGAGCGCCAGCATCCATGACTTTCTTCGCCTCAACACCAAGGGGCGTTTTCTTGGCTACCTGGTCGCGCAACATATCGCCCGTCGCCAAATGACACACGCAGAATTCGTCGCGAATTCTCGGCGCTTGTGTTCCCTTTCCTGCACGCAGTTTACAAAATGAACAATAAAGCTAAAGAGCTCGTCGCACCTGCTCCAGGAGGGCCAATTAAGATTGTTCGGAGTTGTTGGGCAGGCGTTTTAGAGATGGCGCTTTTTGCCTTTGCTTCCATGGCCGATATCTTGTCATTCAGCTGGGCCACGAGGGACTTCAGGTATTCGAGTTCGTCTGACACGCCCATTGTGATAGAATGAAGGAAAACCGAGAAAATTCGACGACCAGGAGTTCGACCTGCTGGCTTAAGGTCGCGGACGGCGTTTGCTGTTGAATTTAGTCGGACTTTGTCGGGGTTTGGGAACGCGGTGCCAGCCGATGTCGTGGCAGGAGGTAGCCACTGTTTGTTCCGAAAGCCCGTGGCATACACCTGTCCAAAAATATCCAGCGCGACGTGGAACTCATGCGCAGGTGGGAAAACGCTCTCCAGATACTTTCAACGACCAAGTCTTGGTTTGAGTCGAGACCATGGTCTTTCTTCGCTCGTTACTCTTTCTTATAGCGGCCCTTGCGACAGGCCTTAATGCCAAGTCCAGTACAGGAGACTCCGTACTTGTGATCGTAGAGCCCAAGCAACAGGACAACTACTCCTTGTTCTTCGATGGTTTGAAAGGTCCGTGATGTATACCTTTCTCCGAATATCCTGTTCACTCGTTTACAGAGCAGGGATATGATTTGACATTCCGTGCGCCCAAGGCCGAAACACCTGTGGTCATTGAGTATGACACCCCGATGTTCGCCCACGTCATACTCCTCGCGCCAGAGACGAAGGGTACGGTCATCTTTAAATCTTCTGCTATTTATCTTACTTTCTCCAGTGTTCGCGAAGGATATTACACCTCAGTCCCTTGTAGAGCTATTGGGCAAGAAGACCAACCTCCTCATAGCACTGTCTCCCAAACAAACGCCGCTTTCCTCCTTGGCCGCAGAATTTTCGCTTACGCTCCCACCTCCTGGCACCCCACTGGTGTCATACTTCCCCGAACGCGAGGGATCACCGAATGTCATCCCCGTTACCGTGCCAGCCAGCCACCCCATCCTCTCGCCGAATCTCCACCCTGTCTGGTTCTCCGGCGTTCCGCATTCCCTTGGAAACAACCCTCTACTTGTACCTATCCTGCGCGCACCCGCTGCAAGCTTTGCCGCCGAAACAGATGGTGGCTCCGCTGATGCTATCGTTGATGCAGCTGAGAGAGGCGGTGAGGGTCTATGGGCGGGCTCTCAGCTTGGCTTGGTAACGGGTTTCCAGACCCTTGACGGGTCCCGAGTCACCTGGGTCGGAGGCGTTGATGTCTTCAGCGATGAATACGCGAGGAAAGAAGTATCCAAGTACGTTCGGCTTGAGTCAAGAATGGCGTAGATGCATTAACCGAAACTCAATGCAGGGGTGTCCCATCCGGCAACTTACAATTTAACCGTGACGTGGCGAAATGGACGTTCCAGGAAACAAACGTTCTTCGCATCGATAAAACTGAACACCATCGCGTAAATGAGACGGAACCGTTGGAACAGTATACCACAAATGATCAAATCGTATGATTCAGATCGCTTTCAGTTGTCTGTACCATCTAACGACCTCTTCAGGAATACAGCGCGTACATTTCGAAGTATGATTCGAAGACGTCAACTTGGGTGCCGTATTCGGGGATCAGGGACCTACAGTTCGAATTTACCATGCTGGACCCCCACATCCGAACAGCCTTATTACCAGTCGAGAGTGTCCCAGGGAAATATTCAGTTACCTTCCGCGCACCTGATAGACACGGTGTCTTCAAATTCGTAATCGACTACAAGCGCAAAGGGTACGTGACCTTGATCTTGACAGAAGTGTATGTTTGCTCACCGGAATGTGCGCGTTAGCTTCACCTTCCTCGAGAGCTCCACAACTGTTGCAGTGGTCCCTCCTAGACATGATGGATACCCACGATTCCTGAGTGCTGCATGGCCATACTACACTGGTGCCATTAGCACCAGCGTCGCATTTTTCGTGTTTTCGGCCCTGTGGCTTGCGGGAGATGCGCGCGAGAAAAAGGGGAAGGGGCACAAGGCTGAGTAGATTTTGTGACCTCTTGTAAAATGTGCAAATGTATTGTGGCACGGTTTGATGATACCCAGATTTTGAGAACTATAGGTCTGCGGTAGGTCATTTTACGGTACATAATATGGTGGGTGCCATCGAAAGCGACTTGAAGAAACACCATCATTTACTGTAAGCCCAATGTACGTACAATCTAATCACATCAGTTTCTATTCAATTCTGACGGGTTCTAAGGAGGAAACAGTATGCCATCGTGATCTGTATCTCAGATGCTGGTTGGCGCATCATATCCGCGATCTCTGCTATTGCGTCTATAGGCTGAAACGCGGTGCCAGTCGGGTGCCAGATCCTTCTTTTTACAAGCAGCTTCCCTGCAATTCCTGAAGTAGTTCGTATTGTTCTCGAAAACGTGGCTTCGTATCGGCTATCAAAACATTCGCGTACTCCAAAGACTAGTCACGGGCCACCGACCTCCACCGACGCGATCAACATGGACGCAAAAGGTATCGCGTGTGCACACACAACATCAGGGCACGCACCTAGGCTACCCGCCACAGTCCGATGCTTGGAATCAGGCATCATGGAATCAGGCATCAACATCAAACTCGAGCCACGGGAAATGGCTAATTTCCATCCATCAGACGCGCAGAACGACTCCGCAGAGTACAAGGACGTCGGACCTTACGTGAAAGAGATGCATCTCTCGGTGGAGAAGAGGTGTTATGACTCTGAGTTCCGAACGCACCTTACAGCGGTTTCCAGTTAGAGAACGTTTGGAGAAGCAGGTACGCTCTCCATTTCGATAATGCTGCTCTTCTCATCCAGAAAGCATACAGTTAACGCTCTTCCACTCTCAAGTATGCCCGCTAGTAGTCGAAGCACAGAAGTGTCGACTAGCCGTGATCGAGAAAACCTTTCCTGAACGGTCGTGCATGGAACACAATTTCGAATCAAAAATGCTACTCTTTAACGATACACCATCACTGATGTTTAGGCTGTCCTCGGTGAGTGGTCATGCTCGGTCGTCAACAAAGCACATATCTTACGTCGTGAAGAAGAGAGCCCCATTTTCTCTTCGTCCGAGGGAGGCACGATCGGCTAACTAGACTTTTCTCCTCTTATGGCCATGCGGATTGTATTTCCTCCCTCGGCCGCCTGCGTGCATGCCTCTGTAAGGGTTCTGGTCAGGACGAAGCCGACGGTTTCACTAACAACGCCGTACTTCTGAAGCTATGTCCCTTCTTGTGGCTGGTCGGGATACTGGTTCTACCCTATTTTAGCTCCTCAACGCGTTCCTTTCGAACTTATAGTGCAGACTAGCACAAACGAGGCGTGTATCTACATGCCAATGGTCGTATACCCCGTTCGGCTCACTCATATTCTGCAGCGCTCTAATGGTGCTATCTAGGTACTCATATCAATGCTCCTTTCAGCAAATGTCCCATAAAAGTCTGCGAGTGGATGACACTAGACCACGAGGCAACTCTCTGTCGTGAAGTCCAGGAGCGCCGCGATTATATCTCAAATTTTAACTTCGTTTTAGACTAATAATAAGGCATCGCACTGTAGACGGCTCGCAACGCAGATATACTACCGTGGACATCTTGGCACAAAGTCCTTCGATGTCAAGGGAAAATATAACTGCGGCGAGTGGAGAGTGTAAGGGGCTTCACCACGCATTGCAGGCTGCTGTCGCCCAGATTCATTCTACTTCCCCTCTCGGAAACAGGAATAAGCGCAGTCACTAAGAGTCAATATAATGACTGTAAGTGAAAAGTACGATGAACTGTGGTCTTTCAGACTCGTTTTCTGAAGTATCGCAGGTGGATCTCATGTTTTTTTGTCAGCTGTACATATCTAATAGTAGACTAGTACTGCAGCTGTTATGATGTTGTGGCCATGCTTGGCGAAATATCTGGAGGTGGCTCGGATGTCGGATGTTGGATCCATCTTGACAAGAGCTCTGATGACGATACTAGTACTTCGGCTGCCTGGCAGTGGGAAGACTTGCACTTCTGCGTAACTTGGCGAAAGTTTTGTCGTGCCGGTATGCTCCACTCGAGAATATAATCATTACTGAAAGCCTTGAGCCATTGGGCCAGGAGCTCTTAGTGGTGCATGTGATTACCTGAATCCTTCAAACATCTTCAAGGTCGTTGACGAGGTCATCATGACGTTCTCATCGTCGTTCCCAGGATGATGAACTAGGCCATATATGCTCTAACGCCTTGGAGACTCATGACGGTCTCGCAGGGTCTCCGCTTTCCCATCCTCAATGCATCAGGTCACCAACAACCTTCTAATTTGATGTCATTACGACCCGCTGATTCTTATGTATAACCAACACGTACCCCGGGCAAAGAATTAGCGCCTGCGCTACTCCTACACCTCCTCAGCTCACCATGGAGCCAGCAGGACCTCTGCTGTCGTCGAGTGTAGATGAAACTAGGACACCCACCGCACTACCTAAAGCCCTCACAAGCCGCATTCCGGGGGAACTCCACGACTACATCATAGACCACCTCTACGACAACAGGCATGCCCTTGCTGCATGCACGTTAGTCTGTTCATCCTGGCTTCCTAGGGCCCGCCTCCACTTACGGACATCTGCCAAAATCAAACGGAGAGCGAGCGCGATGAGTTTCCTTGACATCATCACCGTACCGAGGAGCCTGAACACTCTAGGGCCTGTGATCCGCAGCTTATCTGTTTACACCAGTAAATGCGTCGACCCCGTTAAATTCACTGCCCATCTTCCGGCCCTCACCCAACTCTACGTGTCTGCGTGTGCGAGGTACTTCAGGCCAGGCGAATGGTTGCGAACCTCGGAATGGTCATCGTGGTTTCGGCCCCACGCCCATCAGCTTACCGATCTGGCAATAGGACACGCTCTCTGCGAGTCACTGTTCGAGTTTGCCACGATGCTGCCAGAATTTGGGTCCCTCCGACACCTCGCGCTTATCAATGTCCACTGGCATGACCCCTCCCTCCCTGCTCCTGCGGAGTCTTTCGACACTCAGCCCGGAGCTCATTCCAGACTGCCGAATCTACAGTCTCTGATCCTTACCGGCCAGAATGTTCATATCGTGCCGTATTTGCTTGCATCCGGTGTCACTGAAATTACACGATTGGACCTTCGACCTGGGAAGCATATAGCTGATCACACCATGCAGCAACAGATCCGAGACATAGCTCATTATATGCGACTCCTTGGGCCTAGTATTCAGGAGCTCGATCTCTACGACGAATTCTTTAGTTGCGCCAATTTCACTCCTCCATCGACGCCATGCTGACCGTTCTTTTCAAGTTACCCCTGGTGTTCCCTCCATTGATATTTCGCACCACCCTAATCTACGCAAGATCTGGTTCCACGGTGTCGACCTTCTCTGCGAAGGACCCTGGGTTGTGGACGCTCTCACGCAGATCGCCTCCCCTCATGTCCGTGTGATCTCCTTCGACGCCTATCTTGATGACCTCCTTCCCTTCTCCGAGACGGAGCCGCCTGGATGGGCCGTCTTACAGCGTGCTGCTACGGAAAATACCAACATTAGTCGGCTTTGCACGGTTCAACTCAGATGGCTATTTACTAATCACGACGGGGGGCTAGACACCACGGTAATGGCGGAGGAGATTTTGCGGTGCTGGAGGTGGACGATGCGGCCCTGTGTCGCCCTTGAAGTCACTCATGAACTCTCACAAGTCAGCATCCTTGAACCACTGCAAGCGTTTGAACGGTGGTTCGACAGACAACCTGTTTCCTATTGACCTACCAATCTTCAACCATGTCTCGAGCTTAGGGCCCTCGTATTGTAAGTCGTCGCACATTATAAGCAGTTCTGAAGCTCGCAGATATATCACAGCCCAAGGGTCCTACCATAAACCTAGTGTCGTCTCAATGACGGCCATGACGGATGCGCCTCCCAAGGATTGCCGCATCACACACAAACTCTTCATCTAAAACCAGCGGCCATTCCTGAGAGAATAGCAATCGATCCCTCTATTGTTGCCAGCTTACTTTCCGAGGTGAAGTCCTACGGTCTACTTTGGCGACGACAACAGCATGGCCGCGCCGGGAGTGGAACAGCTGAGTCTAGGCAGAGGGCGGCATACGTGGACGATGATGTCGATATAGCGCTGTGTAAACGTGCTGCCTGCCTGAACTATGTGTAAGCCACTCTCTTCCTGAGCTGTTACTTACACGCTAGCCTTGCTAGGATAGCCGTTTTATCTAAGTAATCAGATTTCGTGCCTTGGCAAGCTTGCAAGGTGGCGCAAAGGCATTGATTGCTCCGCAGCTTTAGAGCAGAGGCCTGACTCCGTAGAACGCGGTATTTGAGAGTCGTTCCGTCAACCAACGCGCTGACAATGAACAACTTAAAGCTCATGGTCAAAAATACCCAGATTCTAGGCACCAGTAGGCCGGGCCGAAATGTCAGCGTTTGACCATCTTATCGGCATCTTGACAGCCTTCACTGGCAATCTCCAAATTTGAGCTGCAATGTGATTCGAGTCCCGTACTCACACTCAGAGACTCTAACTATACTTCTTGGTTCCTACAACGCCTTCTGCCTCTGGTCCTTCCATTATCAGAGAGCTTTCGGCCGTCTTGAATTAATTCCGTCGCGAGGCTACGCAGTGCGTTCAAGATCAGAAAGCGTCGAAATATCGGAACGAATCCTTCAAAGTTTGACTCGATAGACGGGGCATTGACAACGGCTGTCATGCGCATATTGAGAGGACCCAAATTCGACATGATTGACCACGAGCGCGAGCTTCGTCCCTGCCGCTCTTTCCGATGGATTATGAATGCACTTCGGCACTGGAATGTGCCTGTCGGCCAAGTCGCGCAGGTATAAGTACGACATAGCATTGCTGGAGAATCTTCACCACAGGACACCTCACAAGCGCTTGACCCTGTTGGAAATGCTAGCCTCTGTGACTTCTTCTGTTTGAGTAAGAACCACGACGCTACGTATCATCATCTATTTATCACTAATTACCTATACTCTTATATACTTCCGTCTATCAATTTTCCTCGCTCATTTTCTTAATTCACACCTCAGTCGTTTACCATAACGTGTATCCGCCTGAGGTGTGTATTTTACTCACATCTACATTATATTCTTACTTACACATCTACCTAGTTATTCTGATCACCGTCTAACAGGTAGATATCTAATTCAGTCGTTTACCATAACGTGTATCCGCCTGAGTTATTCTGATCACCGTCTAACAGGTTATGGGCCCCGTCCTTCATACTGCGTTCAGACACTGCATCAAACCATTGGCATTGATACCACTCGTCTATCCCCTACGACTCAATAAAAATGTCCGGACACGGATCATCGAACGTAACGTTCTTCACCCTACCCGAAAACCAACAGCTTCGCGGCTATGAAAACTTTGCAAGCTGGATTGTTACAATGGAGCTATACGGCACCCCTAAAGGACTATTAAAATATTGGGAGAATAAAGTAACTGACCCTCCTCCCGTACCGACACTCGACGCCGACGGCAATCCCATCCCCATCTCACCACCCATCACCGTCTATCCGGCAACAGCCACTCCTCTCCACTCGACGACCCCTTCGCTACTCGAATACGAACTCCGCGAGAGTGTCGCACTATCGTCGATCTTGATCAATGTCGTTGATATCGCCGGCGCGGGGTTAGATCACAAAGGGAAATCACACGAGGCCTGGAAGCTATTAAAAGATCAGTATGGGAGAGCGAGTGATAGGGCCCGTAATATGAGGGAAAAGAAACTCACGGCGTGTAGACTCGAAGAGGGAGAGAAGGTTGCGGGAGAAGGAGGACACATCGAAAAGATGCGAAGGCTACGTACCGAGGCAAACGACGCTGGGGCAGTGATCACCAATCCCCGGTTCATCACCATCCTTCTCGACTCCTTCCCGGCCTCCTGGGATCCGCTGGTAACGCCTATGTACGAGGAAACGGACCTCAGCAAGGTTATTATGAACCTGACAACCCATGCCGAACGCCTTGCCATCCGGGAATCCGAGAGCAATAAAAAACCACCGGCAGTCGACACCGTTAAAGCCCTGGAGGCTAGCGTTCTCGCTCTGCAGGCAGAAATAAAATCCATGCGCTCAAACCGCGGCGGCGGCACGTCTAATCCAGATAAGGCGCACCTCCAATGCTCCAACACCGCAAACTGCGGGAAGAAGGGTCACCTTATTGAAGATTGCTTCCAAACCGGGGGTGGAAAGGCGGGGCAATACCCGTCGTGGTGGAAAGGGAAACGTACGGCAACCCCACCCGCCGCCAATATGGCAACGACCTCCTCTACGACTGACGGCCCTGTTACCGCCGGTACCCATTACGCTCTGTCTGCAATGTTTAATACGGACGCGATCACAAAAATAATCGAAGAGAACGCACCTATCATCCAAAAGGTTGCACTCGTCGCCACCAATCACCTAGACCCACTATCCTCATGCTTAATTGCCGACTCCGGTTGCACAACGTACTTCTTCAAAAACCGAAATGCCTTTACGACGTATCAGGCCCTAAACAAGGTCGTCGGACAGTCCTCGAAGGAAAACGCAAACTTCAGTGTCCTTGGGATAGGGAACGTTGAAGTGCGCGTACTCCATAAAAACATCGAACATACCTTAATGTTCCGCGATTGCCTCCACGCGCCTGATGTAACAGCAAACCTCGTATCCATAAGCAAAATGGACCTTGCCGGATGGGATGTCGTATTTGGAGACCAGAAAGTCCGGTTCTTCAAGAATAAAATCGAAACCTTCGCCGGTACTATGAAAAACGGCCTATACTTCATAAACGGCTCAATCACAACTAGCATACCAACAGCACTCACCGCACGATCGCTCCGCAGCCCCGTCGACATCACTACGTGGCATAGGAGATTTGCACACTTCGGGACAGCGCGCATTGTCGAGGCTAGTAAACTGGTTAGCGGCCTGGAAATCACGAAAGAGAAGGCGGTGGGACAGTGCGAGGACTGTATTGTGGGAAACCAGAAGCGCCGAGCCTATGACGATAAGGTTTCAGCTGAGCAAGAAGTCTTGAAGCTCACCAATATAGATGTCTGGGGCCCGGCCCGAGTCAAATCTGCTGGAGGCGCCCTCTATGCCATGAAGTTCCACGACAACGGATCGTCACGTCGACGAACCTTCTTCCTCCCTAACCGACTTGCGGAGACCACTCTCGATGCACTGAGGACCTACAAACTCGAGTCCGAAAAAGTTACCGGCAAAGTGATGATTTACATCCGCACCGACAACGCGCCTGAGTTCAAAAGTCAGCTCTGGGCCGAATTCTTTCGGGAACATGGCCTTATATTCGTACCTACTGCCCCTTACTCCTCGGCATCCAATGGCACCGCTGAACGCTCGATTGGAGTAACGACTGGCGCTGTCCGCGTGATGATTCTTGATGCAGACCTTTCAGCAAAATGGTGGGCAGAAGCCTGGGAATATGCCGACACTGTCGAGAACCGCTTACCCTCAGCGCGCCATCCGGGGATTATTCCCGAGGAGAAGTGGTCCGGGGAGAAACAGGATGTTGGTCATTTTCGCGTGTGGGGCTGCATCGCTTACGTCCACATCCCAAGCGAGAAAGGCGGAGGCAAATTAGGCGACCGAGGTCAAAAGGGGCGTCTGATGGGAGTCGAAGGTCAGGGTCTTTACAGGATCTTGATCCCGGAGACCGGGCAAGTGATCCGATCCAGGAACGTCAGATTCGAGGAAGGATTTGGACATCGCACCCTTACGCCTGAGGGGGAGTATTTTGTCGATGACGACGGCGACAAAGACTATGATTTCCTAGGGGATGAAGCCGATAGTAACGTCACCAACGACACTCCAGCCGTAAAGGCCTCTCTGCCAGCCGCTTCCCCGAATGAACCATCTAAAAGCCGCATACCACGACCACGGCTTGTCTACCCTCCCGCATCACGGAAATCAACCCGTCTGGCCGAGAAATTAAACGAACCCACGGCTACTGTCCCTGATAATGGACCTACGGACGAGACTGCTCCTATCCTCCAGGATAATGATGAAGAAGACGAAGCGCCTACAGCGCTAGCTGCCGATATACCTGCAGACCCACTCAATAAATTCATACCGACAACTTTCGAGGATGCGTTCGACATAACACGCCGCCACCTATGGTACCCGGCTATGGCTAAAGAAATCGAGCGCTGGGACGAACGTGGGGTCGTAACCCCTATACCCCGACCTGAAGGGATCAATACTATCAAAACACGATGGGTTTTCGATTTGAAGTTGGATGGGGAAGGGAATTTGGTTAGAAGGAGGGCACGAGGTGTGGTGAAGGGATTTACGCAGAAGAAAGGGGAACACTACTTCGAGTCCTTTGCGGCTGTTGCGAGGTATGAGTCTGAGCGCATGCTCATTGCACTAATCGCCGCACTGGGACTCAAGATGCGTTTGGTCGATGTCGCCGGAGCGTTCCTCAACGCTAAACCTCAGGGGGAGAATTACCTGGAAATACCCCAAGGTTTCGAACGACACTACACTATCCCGGACACCGACACAGTATTAAAAATGAATCTAAACCTCTACGGGACCATGGACGGCGCGAATAACTGGGCGCGCCTCCTCGATGAAACACTCACCAATCTCCTCCATCGCAAATCTACTGCCGACCCATGCGTCCGAATCCAGTACACCGCTGACGGCGGCTCTACCACCACCTCTACATACACGGATGACATTCTCGGGGGCGCTTCTACCGACGGCGCTGAGGAACAAACATTTGGCGAGATCGGCAAAGCATTCGAGATCACCGATCATGGCCGCCCCAATGTCGTCCTCGGGATGTCGATCATACACCATGCATCGGGCGACATCTCGATCCATCAAAAGCCGCTAATCATGAAGGCACTCAATACGTTCGGGATGGCCGACGCGAATCCAAAATATACGCCACTTCCACCCAATGTGAACCTCGTCGACACACAACCGACTCCTATTCCCCCAGATGACGAAATATACATGAGGGATAAAGCCTATCGGAACGCGCTCGGCATGCTTAACCACGTCGCCAACGGTACACGCCCAGACATATCCTTTTCGGTCATGGTACTCATGCGATACGCAACCGACCCACGGCCCGTTCACTGGCGCCTGGTACTCCATCTACTCGCTTATCTCAAGGCGACGTCTAACCTCGTCATAACGTACCGAAAAGGAGGAACCGTCAAACCAATCGGATATAGCGACGCGTCTTATGCCGACGATCCGGATACGCGGAGGTCTTCAGCAGGATATGTGTTCCTGTCTGCAGGTGGTCCAGTGGGATGGAAGGCGAAAACTCAGCAGCGGGTTAGCACATCAACCGGGGAGGCGGAGTATGTGGGGGTATTTGAGGCGGGGAAGCAGGCAATATGGGTTGCATCCTGGTACTTCGAGGTCGACCAATATTTCGACCTTCCGATCACCGTTTTCTGCGACAACGACGCTGCCATTGCTCTCTCACAAAATACTAGCGGCCACTCGAAAGTGAAACACGTCGCTGTCAAAACTCATTGGATTCGTGAGGCCGTCAACTTTGGGGACATTCATATCGAACCCATCTCGTCCGACGACAATCTCGCCGACATCTTCACAAAATCGCTCCCCCGACCCAGATTGGAGCGCCTCGTCAAAATGATGGGAATGGAACACCTCGACATGTAACCCGTCACGTAGCTACGGCTTCAGGGGGAGTGTTTGAGTAAGAACCACGACGCTACGTATCATCATCTATTTATCACTAATTACCTATACTCTTATATACTTCCGTCTATCAATTTTCCTCGCTCATTTTCTTAATTCACACCTCAGTCGTTTACCATAACGTGTATCCGCCTGAGGTGTGTATTTTACTCACATCTACATTATATTCTTACTTACACATCTACCTAGTTATTCTGATCACCGTCTAACAGGTAGATATCTAATTCAGTCGTTTACCATAACGTGTATCCGCCTGAGTTATTCTGATCACCGTCTAACATCTTCCACTCTGCTACTTGCCTCACTTTTCGCGATAGTGGTGAGCTTCCTAATTCGCTGTGGCGTTATAATAAGACTCAACCTTCTTCACTCCTTCCGCCAGCAGCCCCGTGTTATGGCTGTAGCGACCGTGCAGGATGTATCACCTCGTGATTTCCCACCTGGGCTTTCCATCCCTGACGACATTACCAAGTGGGGGCGTTACGGGTATCTAGGATGCTTCAGGTAAGCCCTGTTCACTACCTCGCAGCATCGATCATAGGATGCCAGCTTGATTTATGGACAGGGACGACCATCCAGGATCCAATTCTCTGACTGTACTATTTTCCGGGGGGCCTACTATCGAAAGATGCCTCGACTTTTGCAACAGTCAAGCTGGTTATTACAACCTTGCGTACGTCGGATTAGGGCGTGGTGGCGGGTGCTGTAAGTACTTTCCAGCAGGACTTCTTAATTGGCCCTACTGACTGATTCTGTAAATATCTATCCATAAGTCTGCGACTGGGTTCTACAAAATACAGCGGTTCAAGTTGACGATAGCGAATGCAACGTTCCATGCTCCGGAAATTCTTCTCAACCCTGCGGAGCTCAAGGCCGTCTAACCATCGTGTCACTTCCCGGATCTCCTACCAGCGCACCCGCAGTAGTTAACGGAAACGGCAAGGCATGGGCGTACCAGGGGTGTCATCAGTAAGTCTTCTCTCATTTGCATCCTAGCATCTCCATTCTACAAAAACACACTGACGGATCCTTCGTCCAGTGATTCTCAGACTGCCAAGGTATTCCCATACCGAGCCATAGTGGACACCCGATTCTTCACCCTGGAGGTCTGCGCAGACGCCTGCGGCAGAGCTGGCTTCCCCTACGCAGGTGTCGAGTATCGGAACGAATGCTGTGAGTTCTCATTCTTCCTCTCCTCCTCTTCTTTCTCTGTTCCCCCTTTGACGCGGATCGTTTTAGGGTGCGGTACTGCCTCGCAATTGGAAGGCGTTGTCAAAGGGCCGGACGACGACTGTGGAATGGCTTGCATCTATAATTACTTGGAGCGTTGCGGGAACGCCGATAGGATGTCGGTGTATAAAGTGACTTAAGCACCAATAAATATCACCTTATTACGAGTCCTGAACGCCTGACCACGGTCATCGATGGTTTTGAAGAGGGTGACGGAGACGGGCGTCGCTGCTGGTGGACGGATGCTTTCGATGTGAGATATCAACATTCTGCGAATCACCAAGCGCTCATGACCTTGCTCTTGACCTTTCGCTAATCATGCATTTCCTTAACTGACACAGTTATCGAGCCAGCTATGAAAAAACATATCCGAATGATAGCTTCGCAATTCTCTGCAAAATCATAAATCTATTGAGCTATACTCTACGTTCTATCTACAAGCAACAACCGCACACCTCTACACAAGGCCAACACATAACACAAGTTCAACGTGACACAACATAAGATGATGAAAGGCAATACAGTATTGGAAACAATGGTATAAAAGACAAGGTAATGATAAGAATAAGGTGCAAATACGCTTAATTAGGCCAGGAAAGCTGGAGGAGAGGAGGAAGTGAGAGAGGGTATCGCAAATGTGAATACGTAGATCGGACTAGAAAACAAATTGAGACGCGCGTCTAATCGACACGGCGGCGGATCTCCTCCGACCATCCAATCAAGAACATATGTTGGTTGGGGGTTGAGAGTGGGGCTCGGGGGGCGGGGCGAACGAAGAACCAAGGCGTCCTTGCGACCCATGTGGGTATAATCGGGGCGGCATCGGGGGCGCACAACGTCGCAAGGAAGGTCCTTCACACAACCTCCTGCCTCGCAATATCATCAATCCCATCCTGATCCACCAGCACCCCAAACTCATCCACCTCCTCCTCCGCCTCCGCCAGCGCCAGCTCCATCTCCTCCTCCCCCATCTCTCCATCCACCTCCACTTCCTCCATCTCCACCTCCGTCTCCTCATGGTCAACCTCCCACTCCTCCCCGTCCAATAGAGCAGGAGACGCGCGACCATCAGAGCGGGGAACCTGCACCTCCCCATCCCCGCCCATCCACACGTCCCCCCACAGCTCCGACACGCGCGCCCGTTTCCTCGGATCACGAACAAGCAACCTCCCAACAACCCTCCGTGCCCCCTCAGACGCCGCCAACCCGCGCCCCATCAGCTCCCCATCCCCCTCCCCATTCGCATTCACAGTCCCATTGGGTGCAGCAGCAACAGACACCTCCGGCCACTCATACTCCCCCCTTGCAATCCGCATCAACCACGCCCTCCTTGCCATCCGGCTCTCCACCCCCCTCCCCTCCCCTCCCCTCCCAATCCCCACCCCCACCCCATTCCCTCCAACGCCTTCCCCAAAAGGCAGCCGCCGCCCCACGAGCGCATACAGCACCACACCGCACGCCCACGCGTCCGTCTCGCGCGCGTCATATACACCTCTCCCGCCGGTGCCGCCCCGGTTTTGTTGGACCCGGCTGCGGGTGCGGGTGCATGTTCGAGGTGGAGGTGCTGCCCCGCCCGTGACGAGCTCGGGCGCGGCGTAGGCCTCGCTCCCGCACCGCGTGGAGAGGAGCGGGCCTTCGTCCTCTTCCTCATCCTCCTCATCGTCATCTTGGTCTTCGTCCTCTCCCGATGTGGCAGATTCGCGAGGGGCCGCTTCTGGGTTAACACCATTCGATGTAGAGGCAGACGCAGCCTTCCTCACAGCGCGGTCCCGCGCGCGTTCCTCCTCCGACCGTATATCGACGAACCGCGATAGCCCAAAGTCCGTGAGCTTGAGGAGCGGGGCGGGCGGGGGAGGGAGGTCGTCGAGGGTTGGTGCGGGCGCGTCGGGACGCTGGGCGAGGGTGGTGTAGATCTCTGTTGTTAGGAGGATGTCTGCGTACGAAAAGGAGGATCGCATCAGATACTATATATGATGATTAATTAAGGAAGGTAACTCACTCTCGAGCTTGATATCGCGGTGGACGAGGCCGACACCGTGCATCCACCCGACGGCGCGACACAGCTCGCACCACATGCGCTGGAGGACGCTCTCTCGGAGCCGCGTCCATGCCGCGTCCGTGTTCACGAGCGCGAGGAGATCGCCGCCGGGGAGGTAGGGGAGGACCAGGACATGGTGGGTTGGTGTTGATAAGTGCGTGAGGAGTGGTGTGATGTTCGGGTGGGAGATGTGCTGTGAGGGTACGAGTCAGTCTTGGTATATGCGGGGTCAGAGGGGATATGAGTGCCAAGGGTGGAGTGGGGAAGGATAAGTATATTGGACGGGGGTGAATGCTTGTGCGCGCAGCATAGGAAGAGAAGAGCACAGAAGTAGACGACCCCTGAACCGAAGAGGTGACATAACGCCTGGATTTGTAGGCACCGAGGCAGGGTCCTTTTGATCTATTATAAGACTCGCCCAGGACTCGCCGCAGACCACTCTCAAGCGACGTTACACTTCTTGCACCCCGTAAATGCCTTGCAAATTGTGAAGCCAAGAAAAGATGCAGGAACATCCCGGAAAAAAAAAGGAAATGAAAACCAACTCACACGAAGCACCTCCACCTCCCTCACAAAGGCCACACGCGTGCGCTCCTTCTCTCTCTCCTCGTCTTCGCCCCTTGCCGTACCGGCACCACCACGCACAGTCATCTTCACTGCGACAAGGCGGCCCTTGGTGCTGCTGCTTCTGCTCAACCCACCGCTTGCCATTGGCGGGGATGACGGTTCCGTGATCGATATCCTCAGTGACCGACCCTTTGCCGAACTTGAGGACGAGGTTATGGATGAGGACGTAGAGGTAGAGGAGGTTGAAGACGTGCGAGAGAGGCTCGAAGGTATGTGGTCAGATGCGTCTATGCTGGCGGAGTCTAGGCTACGGATGGGGCTTGTACCGGGGACGCGAGCACGGAGCTTATGAAGCGAACCTGTGCGCGATAGTGACGGTCTACTTGAGGGAGCATTGGAGGATCTAGCGGAGGAGGGAGATTTGAGCGAAGCTTGGCGGCGGAGGTCCCGGAGGCTGCGGCGGGATCGGAGGACGAGTGGCACAGGTGAAAGATCGTCAGCGAGCCAGACGCTGGAGAATGCGCCGTGGCCAAGCGGCTTATGGAGCCTAAGACTGGTGTTTTTTGCGGCGGGTGGCAAGGAAGGCGAGAGAGGGCAGAAGGTCGCGGAGGTGGGTGAGCACTGTGCAGGTATCTGCCGCTCTGAAGAGATAATGGAGCCGGCCGAGGGCTCATCGGGATCGCGCGACAGCCAGAGGGTCGATAAATCAGGCTCTAGGTCTTTGGGGCGCGGCGTTGGCTCGCTAGTCAAATCTAATTCGACTATGGACTGCGTGGTGGGTGTTGCTATTGTCGGCGTTGCAATGTCTATAGCCGGGACCGCAAAAAAGCTATAAGTCTTGGTCGACGGCGGTGAGGGTGCATATGTGGGCGATGGCGGACGCGTGGAGAAGGGCGACGCGAAAAATGCGTGGGTTTTCGCACTGGAATGTGGCGGGGACGGCAGTGAGGACACCGAGATGTCCGAGAATGTCGAGGACGACGAGGAGCTCAGGAACGAGAGGCGCGACTGGGACGAGCCCGAGTGGGATGAGGATATCGACGACGGCGGCGAGGGATGCAAGGCGACTTGCATTGTGGCCGTCGACAAACTACAGCGTTCGACCACCTCGGACTCCACTTTGTGATTTTGCGATCAAATCTCCGGAACTCAGGCATCACGTGATGTACGATTACACCGGTCCGGGGCTCTTTCCCCAATCTTTCCCCTCTCTTTGTCCGCGCCTCCGACGTGAGCTCCGTCCGCTGCCCATATGGAGCCCCACTTTCGACGTGGCACACTAATTTCTGCCGTTCCGCACGTAAAGCCGACCTCACATCGCAAGGAACGAACCTCCATCATGCATGCATGGTGTCAGTCACCTGTTAACAAATGACCCAGACCTCAAATTCCAAACCCCCGTCATGATTGAAACTTGGTAACGATAAGGCTCTCTGCTTGGATCAGCGCCACTATATGGCGCCCAGGGTGCTGCCGACCTCCGCCGGACATCTCGTCCCACACGTTGCCTGTCGACGTCATAATGCTTCCCTGAGCACTGCCAGGGACCATTATAATTATTCGCATGCACTCCATCATCAATTTATCATACTCTGGCAGTACCGTTCCTAGGCCTATTTCCCTCCTGCTCATCCCAGTTTCTCCCATTGTTTCTCCCAATTATCGTGTTGTACGTACGAGTCTGATGCAGGTCAGACTCTCACCCATTGGAATCATCCTCACGGTACCCGCGGCTTTTGTATATCCAGCGGATCCACGAACAAATTTCAGGGTAACTGCCGGCTAGCCTACTTCCAGGGTAATTGATCTCAAGTAGCCGGCCTTCCCCACACCCTCCACAGCTGAACCTCCGACCAACGCCCGGCATTCACGCGAGAAGGATCATTACTACTTTCACCTCCCATGAGTTCCATTCGGTGTGCAAAGAACACCGCGGATCAATTATCATAGCACCTACTCATTGACAGATTTCAAGAAGTAAAGTTCATCAGGCTGGATTTTGTTTGTTATAGTCTAAAAGATGCTTAAACTTTCATCGTCTTTGCTAGTATATCGGTTAGTACACGCGCCTGTCATCTGTGTACTAGACTACGGATACGCGCGAAAGCTGGGTTCGACTCCCAGGCAGAGAGTTCTTTTTTTCGTATCGTGAAGTGGAGACCCTCTTCAGTTTTGAACAATTCGCCCGCCCTCTCGACTCCCGCATCCTAAGATCGGCAGCATCTAAGCAGCGTTTTTATCAAAAAATTGGAATGCATGGGCAGACACTGGTATGTAGTCATGGGTTCAAAAAAAACGTAACGGTAGTGGTGCAGTGGCAGCTGGGTGGCAGGTTCATGACAAGATCAAACTCCTAGGGTGCAGACGATAGATCATAGACCCGCTCTACTCATGCCTCACAAAGACTCGCCGATGAACCCAGTCCACCACACCGGCTGTGATAATTCTGACATTCTTCTGGGTAGCGCTTTATGTTCGGATACAATGCCGCGACATACCTATTCTAGTTGGGAAGATCACCGTGAGAACAGAATATTCCGTGCTTTTTACCTGGATCTCCTGCCTCACTTCATAAGCTTCAAGGACGAGGGCCAGCAGTTGCGAGCGCCGCTGTAGACTGCGACGCCGTGCTAGTGACATCCCTACCTAGTCGTTGGCAGCTGCCGGTTACAATCAGCTTCAGGGATGGTGCTAACCAATCCCAGCACACGTGGAGAACGGTTGGTCAATTTGGGGCAAAGGCAGGGCCGGAAACAGGAGGCATTCCCAAGGGCCCCTTCGAAGCAGATTGAACTTCGACCTTACTAAGGGGACCAGATATGCCGCCTCCCAGCCTTTCTGCACATCCGTCGTCCACTGCCCAGGCGAATCTTACCCCTATGGCCTGTGACACTCTAATCACGCTACCGCTGGAACTGACAACGAAGATAATGGAGGAATTAGACTGGTATTCTTTAATGAAGATCCGCCAGGTAAACCCGCTCTATCTTCGCTTCCATCCCCCCCCCCCTCACTCAGTCTTTTAGACATGCAAATACCTGCACATCGTTTCCAAATCCCTGTCTATTTGGCGTAGCCAACTGCGTCGATATCGTTCCCAGCACAAATATTCGCCTCGCCTGGAATCGCCCCTGGAAGTGTATTCCGCGTCCGACCTCGAACATTGGGTGACACAGCGAATTAGTGCTGATGCTGGATGGAAATCGAACAACACGAAACCCACTCGAACTCGTTACATAAGAGACCACACGGCATCGGGGGTGTGTCTCGTGCCAGGAGGCCGTTGGCTCCTTGTTGGGAGTGACGATGGATCGGTAACGGTCTACGATCTGGATTCGTCCACTCTAGATGGAAAACTCTTACTTATGCTCCCGGATCGCCGGGAAATCAACCACATCTGCATCGACGTTGATGAACGCTCGCCACATCTTGCTTTCACGATGGCTCTCTCGCCAGCTTGGCAGGATCGTAAGGCTTCCTTTCCCTCGTCAGGCTCTTTTGTTTGCTAAATTGACTCCTAGCTCACTCTGAATCCTCTTCCTCCATCCACATATGGGCTGTTACTTTAGTTGGCCACGGGGATAAGGCGTACCTAAACGCTAGCCTTCTGCGATCATTTCAAGCTCACGACAATGCCGAAGTCGCCGACCTTACTCTGCATGGGCATCTCGTTGGCCGACTCATGTGGTCACCAGAGCTCGTCTTTTCCATCGAAGTTTTTGATTGGACCAAATCAACATCATCCTTGCCTTGCAAATGGGTCATTTCATGTGGAGACCTAGTACGTGGCCATAATATTCTCACTCTACCCACTACTCACTCTAAACAGGACTGTATACGGTTACTTCCAGGCAACAGACTGCTCGCCTTCTCTGACACTACCTTCATGATCTATGACGTCATTCCAGTTGTTTGCAAGGAACAACCCCTTGCCACCGCCCCAACGCACGGAACTGAACCATCATGGCGGCTCCCATGTCCTCCCAAGAACCGCACACGTCACGGTGGAATATCTGCAGCTTTCATCGACGTGAATGCAACACATTTCGCATTCTTTGCAGGGAGCGCAGTCCACGGCCTCGTCATCCCGCACAACGTCCAACAGCCACCTCAGACTTTTGAGCTAGCACAGTTCTCAGGTCCACGGTTCCCGGATCTGGCTCTAGGATTTGAGAAGATGTTTGCTCATCATCACCGTGACTCGGCCCTTAGGCTCGGCTTTGCGTGGAAGGATGATAGGAAAGGGACAAATCCTGACTATACTGTCAAGGCTCGCGAATACTCTCGCGATTGGAATGTGGTGTGGCCTCCCATCTTAGATGAAGGGTCCGGGCGCATCGTGCAGTCCTTGATAAATGGAGTCCTTGTCATGGATACTGCACTATCCTCCGTGGAGCTTGTCGAACCCTAGACATCTTTACGATACCGTATGAAGGTCGGATCTCGATCTCTTTCACCGTTCCCCCAAGTCCTTCATAGTACCATGTATATCTATATCTATTTCAGTCTATGCATCCAACCAGGTTTTTCACGTCGAGCGACGCGCCCATGTCAGCCTATTGTGGTCAGTACCAAGTGTGAAGGCTTGTGCAGCAGTGTCAATACCGGACCGGTAGCGAGAGCAGTTCACTGTCGCTGGGGAACGAAGATCGCTTCTAGTAGTAGGATCACTTCCTGATGCGTCTGCCTCGTCTCTATTGCAATATTCTCCGCGAATGACTAGACGATATTTTCATGGAATCTAAAATGTATTACTAACTCCATGGCAAGTCCTACAAAATATCCTACAATCAAACATATACATTGTGGTGTCTATCAAACAAGCGGCCGTGAGTTGTCGCACCGAATGTTCGTCCACCTGAGGAGATTAAATCTGCAACGACACACTCCACGGTTTTTGGAACGTGTTCAGCGAGCTTCTTGTAGATCTCTGCGGTCAGCACCATGTCTTCGTAATATCCGAGCCAGAGTATTCGGATTGTTTTGAGCTGAGCACTGAATGGTGCGTTACTTAGAAGCCGTGTGAAAGCACGCCAGTCGAAGGTGTCGAGGGAGACGATTTCTCCATGATCATCGCTGTAAACGTGTAGTGTGATTGTATCGACGTGTGGCGAGGTGACCTGTGCCAGGAGGTTATTCACCCATCCCCCAATAGAGAAAACAATGTCGTGGAACCACAACGCGCGGAGGTTGACGTTCTCTGACAGGTCTATGGTGTCTGGTAGTAGAGGAGACGCGCACTTCAACGATAATCAGGGCACGAAGACGGGGAAGGCTACGCACTCTGTTGGTCCTCATACAAATCGAGTTCGCGCAGGTTCGGACCAAACGCGCGATAGACCTGACCAAGATGGAGGGACGGCTGCGGGAAATCAAACGTGACGCGCCGACTGTTGGGTAGCCTCAGGTCTAGGCGGGAAATGGACAGTACATCATGCGCAAGGAGCCACCAAATGAGGTCGACACTTTGCCCACCGAGAATCAACGAACGTAACGAGGGAAGCAGCGCTTCACCCAACTTTTCGTCGTCTTCCACAATTGGGAGACTTGGGTCGGCCCAAATTACGCCATTAGCCAAGCTGAGGTGCCGTAGAACTTTGAACTCATGCAACCCTAACAGGAACTCCGCCAATGAATCAAGCTTTATGGAATATAATGCGAGCTCAACGAGTTGGTAGGTGTACCACCGCGTCCATGAGAGCAAGTCCTTGACAAGAACCACGTACGACGCCGATAGCAGTAGAGATTCCACTGCGGGGAGGGGGTCACCAATGAAACGATCTGGCCGCACATCCTTGCCTGCGCGCAGCGCGAGGCGACGGACAGACATGCCCAAGGCGGAATATGGTGCGTTGAGAAGGCTGTGCACCGCAGATGCATTCTGTCGGCGGATCTCGAGAGTTGAGAGGAGGTGATGCCGGCTTGCGCGTAGCCAAGCACGGCAGACAGTGCTGCATACTGCTAGAGTTGATGGATCTGCGTGAAGGTGGTCGATAACACGATCGTGGAGCTCGCCTGGGATACGATCGATCAGAGTGGGAGGAAGGGATGAAGTTGAAGACGCCTGCATCAGATGCGGCTCCTGCGATACTAGGCCTGCTGGGGATGACATTCGTCTCTTAGGTGGTAGCGGCCTTGAGTTTATCTGGGAGATATAAGTAAGGGATACCGATGAAGGCTATATCTTGTCTCGATGCTGTTTTGAGGTTGAACTCAAACCAAACGAACCTAGGAGCAGGTACCCAGCTCCGGCATACGAGTGCACAAGCAGCTAAGGAGGATTTATCGGCATGATTCGATCGTGGGATTCCGTTGCTTTCCGTTGGTATGCGGTCTCTTAACTATCTAGGAAGTTTTCTACAAGATGTAGGAGATCCAGGCCACTCGGGTTCTGGGAGGCTCGAGGATAGCGGATAGTCGATGCGCATGATGAATTCGGCGGTGGGCCAAGTTGAAGTTCAATCTACTGGTCGAGTCCGCGAGTGGCGGTGCTGGTGTCAACGACTGATAAACAACTTCTCTTGCTTGCCCATCACCCGCGACTCAGCGGGTCTCATATCACGCGACGGCATCCAGTGGCACGCCAACTTCGACGCGCACGACGTGTGTCTAGAACTCCTGATCGTCGAAATATGCCTACATCCCCAACCCCCCGCAAGGATTCCGAAAAGGGACACACCTTTCGCCAGAACGTCTTGGCGTGTTTAACCAAGCTCTCACATGGAGCAACTCCGTTTATTACGACCTTCATCCTTATCCACCTCACTGCACCAGCAATGGCGAATCTTGGAGGTGCTTCATTGTCATCACAGACAATGGTATGTCTGATCATTTGCAAGAGCAGCCCCGTCTGACCGAGTCTCCAGCTGCTTGGGAGAGAGTACTACCAGACCGACTTTGGTGAAAAATACCTTGTTCTAGGACCTCTAGCCGTCCACGCCATCGCGGGGATCGCCAAACGGCTCATATCACCTCGAAAATCACCTCCACGCCCGCTCTCGACCCTCCTGAGTTGGACAGGTTATTCCGCATTTCTCTTCTTCCTCCCCATTCACTTCATGACGCACCGCGTCCACCCGACTACGATAAGCGCACCAATATCGGGTGTTGGTCCTTCTGAACTTGACTACGAATTTGTGAAGTTAGGACTCCAGAAATGGCCCCTGACCAGCTGGTTCCTTTATGCTGGTCTCGTTTGCTCTGTAGGTCTCCATATGGCCGACGGGACAGCTGTAATTTGGAATACGTACCTTGGGAACGGCGCTGTCAGAAGTTCGGATATGGGTGGCCCGGTCGAAGCACGGTTCAAAAGACGCGCGAAAGTCGTTCTTGGCCTTATCCTACCAGTCCTGACAGGACTTTACTTCATATCGAAAGAGCCACTGATGATATTTTCATCTACAGCAAGTCGATTCGAAGCCGTATTCAAGTCTTCTTGGATCTATCGTCTTTAGAATGGTCATAAGTTCGGACATATATACATCATTATACGAGTATGCATTGACTGGTCGTGGGGGTGTCATTTTCTGCTTGCGTTAGCCTCCTCTCTATATATCAATGACGCGACCTCATGCTCATCGTCCTCATGGTCGGGACTGCATCGAAGTCAGTGACCTTCTCAAGATCGATAAACAATTTGTAAAACTCACACATCATCAGGCCTTTGATCTCCTTGACTTTTGAACGTTCCATCGACTTCCGGAGCAACAGCACGCGTAGAGACGCCCATATGAGTAGTAGGACACCAAATGCCACGGGAATGAGCCAATATAGGGGCGATAGGCGGAAGGACCCGCCGAAGACGACGTGGAGGGGGGGCGTGTAGATGATGAACATCCCGAGACATGCACCAGCTAGTATACCCACGAAATTCCACTTGTTGCTGATGACGCGGCGACCAAAGGGGAAGGAGAGTTTAGCTTTGACGGCGAAGACCTGATGAAGAGAATGAGTTGTTTCTTTCTCCGTAAAGGGTGATACGCACATTGAAGCACTGGGTTATGAAAATGGAGAGATAGAAAATAGACTGTGCTTGTGCGAGCGCGTCGATTTGTTTGGAGGCTGTGATAACTTGCCCTCGACTGTTGACAAAATCTGGGCTCGAAGAGGTGTAGTAAACTGCGATGTACAAGTAGATTAGGTTATAAAAAGGTAGATGGGCTGAGATGATGGGTTCACGCACTCCCTGCCTTCTGCGTGATGCGAAGCTCGTGTGGCGTGAATCCGTTCTTGAAGAACACCACAAAGTACGCGAGTAGCCTGAGGAACCATTCAGTAAGGATCGGTAAATGGCGAGAAAGTATACTGACGCTCCGATCATTTCGATCATGCCAGCCTCCAAGTATGCGTAGCTCAGTAACTTCATGTCGACCAGACTCTCGCTATCAGAGTGTTCCATCAAATCTTCCCAGAACACGCGGGTGAAAGGAGCCCGAAGCTTCTTCACGAGCAGAGCAAGGCGGTTGCGGCGCATGGATTTTAGACCACGGTTTTCTGAGTCGAGAGTGGTTGTGCCAAGGGTTCGTGAACGGCGCAAGGCACGTTTTTTCAGGGATCTGATCGAGTTCTCGTTGACTGGTGGGTATTTAGGGGAAGAAAGATAGTTGATGGAGGGAAAGCACTCGTACCTGGCTTGCGGGGATTCATTCTCATCAGACCGTCTTCTGTTTCTGGCCTATCCCATGCAAAGGTAAGCTGAACGTAGCCATAAGAGGTAGTCCGAGAGAGATTTTTGATAAATTTCTTACAGCGGCACAAAGCTCAAAACCGAGATCTGTTGAAAGAATTGAGCGAAGGCACAGCAGCATGAGACTCTAAGAGGGACGAACCGATCACGAGAATGAGGATAGCGGACAAAGGGAGGGGGATAGGCAGAACGACATCTGCAAGATCGTTAAATTCATGGAACATCAGGGTACAACACTGCGGCGTACAGAGTAGTTGAGGAATAACTTCCGGCGTACTGTGGGTCAGGGTATACCTAGAAAACAGGGATTTAGATATGAGGCAGACAAGAATTCTGTGAGGATCATACTGGATAGACCGCTTCAGGTTCACAAATATAAGTCGCCCTTCCGCAACTCCATCTTAAGCTCATACATTAGTCGCAGGGTCTCCCAGCGTATTGAAGTTACTGGACTCACTAACTGTTGATGCGAAATTATCATCTAAGGATTCACTGTTAGTAATATGGAGGATATTATTGACAATGCTCTTACCGAGGAGGATCATATTCGCGGCTTCCTTGGAAACGTCCGATCCAGATATATTCATAGCAATTCCAAGATCAGCCTGTCAACATTGAGGTGAGAAGATATGCCATACTTGAGAAAAACGAAACATACCTTTTTTAATGCAGGTGCGTCGTTGACGCCGTCTCCTGTGCTGTTTGGGTTATTTAAGTGATGAGTGAGCGGTTCAAGATGAAAATCTGTTCCAACTTACACTCCGACAATGTGCCCTAATGCTTGTGCTCGTTTCACTGCAAGGACCGTTGAGGAACAGGATGGGCAAGAAATAAACAATGAAATACCGATTTCAAGTTTATGCTTGGGTGATGTCCTGGCAAATACAATTTCTGGCTTGCTGAAAACTATCGCAAAGGTTCAGCATGAAAGGCACACTAAAGCGGTTATGGAGTCCTTACTTTGATCCCATTGCCAGCCCTCCAAGTTATCAATGTCGTCTCCGTGTACCACAACGGCGCTGACTTCGTCTTCGTATACTTCTTCGATCGGCCGGCCCGTCTTCTCGCTGAGCGTTTGCCGGGTGTCGCCCAAAATCAGGTTAATCTTGCGCGCAATAGCTTCGGCCGTTTTCGGGTGGTCACCTAGACGTACGTCAGTCCCAAATGCCCATTTCTCGCTCAGGGGTATGAAGACTTACCTGTCACCATCATGACCTTAATTCCTGCAAGTCGAAGTTTGCCAATCGCCTCGCGCACACCGTGTTTCGGCGGGTCCTCGAGAGATACCAAGCCGACAAAGCAGTAATCTGAGCTGGGGTAATTGCCGTCATTCTTGGAGAAAGCGTATTCTGGTGGGTAAGTGGCCTCGGGGAGTAGATATTCTGCACATGCGATGACACGGTGCCCCCTCGATGCCATGTACTATACTTCGCGTGAGTGATAAGTCGTAAACAAAAAAAGAGTGGCATTACATCGTATGCAGCGTCATAGGAAGCCTTGAACTCGTCAGTGACGGGCTGAGGGACACCATCTTTGAGGTATGTTGAACACTTGGCCAGAACGCGCTCAGGAGCACCTTTGATGTATGATGTTAAGGTTCCGGACGCATGGGGTTTGTTGAGCTTAAACCGTGTTTGAACAACTGCGACAAGAGAAAATCGATTGCAAGACCACTCACTATGACCAACGCCCACTTGTTGGATGAATTGAAGGGCACTGTGTTGCATTAGTAAAGAAACCGCGTCGTAAAGGTAGAACCCATACCTTCGAAAACTTTGGGACAGTTCTTGACATGCGTGTCATAGTCCAGCTTCAGCGAGCGGCCAGCAAAGCGAGTCAACCCTGTCTCGGTGGCATCCCCGAGAATAGTCCTTTGATCGAATGGGACGTCCGTCTTATCAAATTTTATGCGAGAGTTGAGGGCAGCGATATCCACCATCTCCTTCATTCCCGAAGCCTCAGTGGAAAACTGGGCCGTACCATCCTCGTCATTGTTCGACTAATTGGCTTGAATGCAAATTTGAGGCAGGAGGGGGAAAAAGACAACGTACCTGGAAGGCTGTATACATCTTTCCGCCACTCCATAAATTGGTGACCTAGAAAGCTTCTCGTCATTTACCGATTGAAAGGGAACATAGGGACACATACGGTCATTTGATTTCTTGTGAGAGTTCCAGTCTTGTCTGTCGCCAGGAGAGTCAGCTGCCAAGAGTTGAGTACGTTGTTCCGACAGATGGATAAAGTGTATTCACCGAACCTGTCGTATGATTAATTAGCAGAGAAGCATAGAGATGGGTAGACGGAGAGACCGACCGAGAGTTTCGACGCCCTGAAGATCCTTGACTAGTACATTCTGCTTCGCCATCCTTTTCGCTGCAATCGAAAGGAGAAGGGTGACAACAGACGGCAAGCCTTCGGGCACAAAGGCCACAAGGATTGAAACCGCGAACGTCACTGTACGTGCTGCTTGGCCTCTGTACACCGTGGTTATTCCCACAGCGAAGAAGACGATGGCAAAGACAACAGCGATACAAGACACAATCATGACGAAATGACCACTGCGGGTTTAGTTGTTAGCCGTGGTTACCTGGTCAAGATGTGGCGATACATACATTTCGACGGCAAGAGGACTTTCATTACCACTTTCGCCACCAGTTAAGCTGGCAATCTGACCTGTGAAGGTGATGTCAGACTGAATCGTCGCGTCAATAATTGTTATCTGAACTCACCAATGAATGTGTGGTCTCCAGTGCGTACGACAACTGGAGAATAGAGGTGAATTCCTGATTAATGATCACGAGAAGGCGGAGAGACTTACTTCCCCATGCTTCGCCATTGACTACCAATGTAGAGTTAAAGACCTGACAGAATGAATTCATGAGATGAATGAGGAAGGATAGGTAATCTAGAATTCTGACTAGATTCTCAGCATCTGGTGGACGAGACTTGGATCCGTTGGGGAGGGGGAAGCGCTCCTGCGGCTCCGACTCTCCAGTGAGGCTGCTATTATCGACTTTGAGGTCCGCGGCCGAGAAGAGGAGAAGGTCTGCTGGTGTCTTGTCTCCAGTGCGCTAATTTCGCGAGAGGTGTTAGGTAAAAATGTACATTCAGATCGCGCCAGCCACTCACGAGAAGCACTACATCCCCTTTCACGAGATCTGCCGCGGCAATGGTTATAATCGTTCCGTCGCGAACCACACGACAGGCCGGGGGGATCATGGCGAGGAACGACGCGAGAATGGCCTCCGACTTCTGAATCTGGTAAAAGTCGATAGAAGCATTGATGAAAGCGACCAGGATCAAAATTCCTCCGAGATATGTGTTCGGGAAGTTGTTCTTAAATGGAGTCTTGTTATTAAAAAGCGTCTTCGCATTGACTATTAAAGTGTACCTTAAAATCTATGCCAAGAAGCACGTATTCTAGGACACCGGCGATCATGAGAAGAATGTTGAACATCGTCAATAAACGGTCTAGGAACTGCAAATCCCGTTCCTTGTAAGCAGCACATATACGCGATCTAAAAATGGCTCTAACCTTCCTCAACGCAGATTTTTTGCTGGGTGGTGTTAGGATGTTTCGACCATCACGCTGAAGCCGAAGCTGGGCTTCTGCGGTGGTAAGTCCAAAGGACGATGCGGCGTCCTTGAGGTCGATAGAGGTCTTGAGAGTTTCCTCAAGTTGGGTAAAAGGCAGTAGGTGCTCCTGAATATCGACGTTAGCAGCGTCGGAAGGTTTGCCGACTTTGATTCTGTGCGCTTCGAGATGTTCGTATCCAGCAGCCGCAAGTTCTCTGTCTTCCTGGGTCATCGATCGGGTCATTTCCACTCCTTTGGGACGCAATACGTGGTGAGGCTTTTCATCGTGAACTGTAATCTCGTTGGGAAAAGCGACTCCGCGAGTGGCCGTTGCCTCCTCGTTAGGAGAAACCTGATCAGAGGGCGGCGTGTCCTTAGGAGGGGAGTCGTCCATGGTGAAGATGCGCTAACTGGGCAGCGCAATTTACGAAAGCGTGTCTTTAAAGCTAAAAGGGGGCCTCCCTTCGCGGACGAGATGCAAAAAGTGAAAACGTTCTCCACTGGAATCAATTTGGCAGGGGGATTAAAATCTCCGCAATCTCCTATCATGACGCGCCACACGCTCGGAGCTTCTGAAAATATGGTGCGATAGGAGAAGAAGGGTGCTGTCTAACCCGCCAGCAAACGGCCAAAAAACCTCAACCAAAAGTTCGATTCGCGAGCAGGCACGTGCCTGAAATCTCTACCATCCAGAAACAAAGATCCCCATCGGGGATGTATCAAGTGGCTAAAAACAACCCACCGCATCACAAATTGCTCCATTGCATTGTCCTCACTTCATGTCTTGAGTCGAAACCGTGTCAACCGGAAGTGTTGCTCCTTTGTCCAGGCCTCAAGGCTTCCTCGGAGATCTGGACCCGTCCATTTTTATCACGGGTGAGACTCCACCGCTGAGCTCGCAAAACCAGAGACAAGCTGAGTACATCCTTGGTATACCTGGGGAGACGCCTGAGACGTCGATGTAACTTTTCGGCTTTTATCTAAAGCCGATTGCAAGACCGTAAGTAGACGCCTGTAGACGCCCGACCACAACAACGTAGCCAGGCACACAGGTGGGGTTCTGATGGCGCGTACCAGGCAGGTATGGCGAGCGCGCCTCGGAGTCGCATCATCATCAGAGAGTGGAGTGTGTGTGCATGGTCTCAAGGGATCAATTGGAAGGACGAGGGTGCCAGCCACAGTCGTTGAGGGAGTGGGTGCGTCTGGGTCTGCCTGGGTACGGAGTGTCGACGGCATGACAGGAGAGATGCAACAGTGGTATTATAGTGGTACTGTTTTAAAATATAAAGGTGACTGAGTTGAGGATATACAGGGAGTGATCCATACATATTAATAAGTGATTATCTTCCAATGTCCATGGGTGGCTCAGATCTTGAACCCGAGTCCACGCATGCAGGCTAAATGACTTCGGACAACGTCTTTGCATTTCTCGTCGGCTTCTGAAGGATCGAATTTCAGGAAGCAGTCATCCCGGGCAGACTTCGTTTGAGGGCAAGCACAGCATCTGGACATATGGAATGTGAGCCGAGATCACGGTCATTCCTGGAAGCACAAAGCGCACGGTTTTAGTCCTTTGGGGTTTAAAGGATTCATTTTTGGGTTGGTCGGATCGAAGGGTTTCTCAGGTTCCGGGGAAGACCAGAGAGAAGAAATCTGCAAGAAAGTAAGCGGGTTGAAGCCGAGGGTGAGGTAACAAAACGTACCGTTCCAAACATGTTATGCACTGTATTGGTATAGTACAAAATCGCTCGCCAGCTCGAAGAAACACTGCAGCACTCAACCGGCTCGTCACGAAACAGCGGAAGTTGGTCGAAAGGTTTTCAGACTTGCTGACGCGGGTCAATGGCGCCACGTGGGATTTACTAATAGTTACCTAAAGGGGTTCATTCCAAAAGAGGCTACCTGATTCCGTCCTAAGACCAAATCGAACGACATGCGGTATGATGAGAATTCGTCTGTCTGTCAACTTGAAGTCTCGGTTTCTGCATGGACGCGAGCAGGTTTCCCTTGTGAACATCGACTGCCATCGTCAAGCTCAACCGTAAGGCTCAGCGAGCTAATGCTTCAGGAGGACTCCTCACCAACACGAACACATGCACGGAAGAATATCTCTCATGCATCACTTCTGGTACCTTTCTTTTCTCGCTACACTCGCCGCAGCACAGACCTGCGAGAACTACGGTCTTCAGAATGGTTCCAGCTGCGCTTGCCCTACGGGTTTCGGTGGTTCTACCTGCTCACAGGTCGCGTGTGGAGGCAACATCTTTCAGGGTTCCCAACGTCCATTGACTCCTAGCAACTCCAACTCCTTTGCAAACATCACACAAGCTGGTTGCGCCTGTGAACAGGGTTGGACCGGAACGGCGTGTAATGTGTGCCAGACATCCAGTGTTTGCCAGACTGCCTTCGTCGCGTCAGGCAAAGCACCTTCTAATTCTGACGTTATATCTGGCTCCCAAAATGGTCAGAACAATACTTTGACCTGCAACACTTCTCCTCGAGTGTGGGCTGGAAGCCAAATGAGTTGTCGAGTAAATGTACGTCTTCTCGTCTCGTCCCGTATAACCATTCTCACCGTTATCCAGAATCCCACTTTACAGGCAATCTACCCCCTCGACTCTACCCTCAATATCATTCGCACCCTCCAACCTTCTCTTACTCCTATACCCAATGCAACTGCGTTCGGTTCCGCGGGTAGCATCCAGGCTCAGCTTTTCTATTCAGGCGTGGAGCAATTCTATTGTCAGGCCGATTCCTGCAGCCAAACACTTGGGAACGACGGCGCGAGTGCAAAATGGGCATGTCAAAACCTGCGTTGTACATGTCGAGAAGGAACCACATTTTGCGGAGGGGTGCCTGCCACCACCCTAGTCAAGACGATAAATGGGCTGTCTGGCTTTTTGGATATCGACTGCGGTGTTATTGATAGCTCAACCAATACAGCCACCTGTCACTTCAACCAGCAGGTTCTTCAAGGGTTGTTTCCCCCATCTGGTCTCACTTTAAACGGCTGTTCGTTCGGAGAGTGTGTTCGGCAGAGTGTGATCGATAATGGTGGGAACGGCACTGATACCTCTTCGGCTGGAGATGGTGGGAAGCCCCTTGGTGGAGGAGTCATTGCTGGTTTAGCAGTCGTCGGCGGCTTGGTGTTCTTAGCATCGGCCTTCCTCCTATTTGGTTTTATCAAGCAGAGGAAGGCTCGGATCGCAAAGTTGGGC
This sequence comes from Lyophyllum atratum, assembly GCA_014905825.1. Lineage (NCBI taxonomy): Eukaryota > Fungi > Basidiomycota > Agaricomycetes > Agaricales > Lyophyllaceae > Lyophyllum > Lyophyllum atratum. The sequence goes on along the minus strand of JACGCN010000029.1, from coordinate 90,576 downwards.
GATAACTCGGGCATCCAAGTTGGAGTGGACTGGGATGGTGTCAGTTATTCTGTACCTGGCTCTTCGAGTAGCGGGATTTTCGGCGCATTACGAAGATGGCGAGGAGCTGGACACCTGAACGACGACAAGGTCGTCTTGGACAATGTCTCTGGTAGGGTAAAAGCTGGCCAAATGATGGCTATTCTAGGTCCCAGTGGTACGCTCACCTGAAGCTTTTCTCCATCCCGTGAATGCCTTTCTAAAGGTTTCCGTATTTTAGGCGCTGGGAAAACGACTCTTGTAGAAATCCTCGCCGGAAAAAGCAAGTCTGGTATCGTTATCGGGAACGTCAGGTTCCCAGCCAGAGGCGGATCGTCAGAAACTCCCAGTCCAAGAATCAGTTTCGTTCCCCAGCAAGATGTTCTGCCGCCGACTCTCACGGTGTACGAGGCACTACTGTTTGCTGCTCGTCTACGCCTTCCGGAAAATGTCCAAGACGTCGAGAAGCGTGAAATGGTGGACGAGCTGATGGCCAAGCTCGGTATCTCTTCGCTGAAAAACGTCCGTATCGGTTACAACGGGGACGTGGGTGGAGGTAAAGCCAGAGGCATTAGCGGTGGCGAAATGAGGAGAGTCAGCATCGGGCTGGAACTTATATCACGTCCGGATGTCCTCATTCTGGATGAGCCAACGTCAGGTCCGTACATCCGAGTCTCGTCTCGTTATTCCATCTCATTTGTTTCCTCCGCTGCAGGTTTGGACTCGGTTTCTGCCTCTCGTATTGCCAGGCTCCTCCACGATATAGCCCACGATCCTGTGAACCCTATACCTGTCATTGCCTCCATTCATCAACCCAGGTCAGGATTTTATTGTCGTCTCTCTCACCATGCTTTTACCTTCGAACGCAATGTCTAGCTCTCAACTCTACCAGTCCTTTGACACAATCCTGCTCCTATCACATGGTCGTGCACTCTATTCCGGCCCAGGGATGTTCGCTCCTTCCGAATACTTTGCGAGGGTTGCTCCGGGAGTGGTACCTGCGTGTCCTCAAGGCTACAACGTCGCCGACTACCTCTTGGAAGTCGCCAGCGATCCCCACGTCTCGCTCTTCCAACTAAGCGAGAAAGACAGCATTGCATCCGCAAGCGAGAGACCTGTCATTGGCTCCAATGGCGACACGTCTGAAAAGCCTCGGGCATCTACGTCGTCAGAGGAGAAAGCAATTACCGCGACACATCCTCAGCCTCAAATTTCAAATGGAGTTGTGACTGGGCCGCGAAAGCGAACGTCATATTCGACGACTTTCTTGACCCAGTTTCAAGTGCTCTCCGGTAGGGAGTGGAAAATCTTACGGAGGTGAGAATCGAACTCGGGTTTGGGACACAAAACTAACGCACTGTACCTTCTTTTTAGAGATAAAACACTGTTCTTTGCGCATGTGGTTGTTTCTGCTATTCTTGGAGTCTTCTGTGGTGAGAGCTTCCAGTGATCCTCCTCATCGAACAGAATATTGATTGACCTGAATAGGTGGTCTATACTTTAAGACAGATTTGACTATTGCAGGGTTCCAATCCCGAGTTGGCTGTTTGTTTTTCCTCGTAAGTGGCGATATATGCAAAGACGCCCTTTTGCATCCACTGAATCTCCTGTCCACGTCCTTCAGGGTGCACTCATCGCATTTTCAACCCTTAGCGCATTGTACAATGTGGTAGAAACGCGCCCGCTTTTCCTTCGGGAACGTTCAAGCATGTATTATAGGTAGGTTGACCTAACACCTGACCTGTCCGTCGCTGATCGTCTCCAAGTCCAACATCCTGGCTGTTGTCCCGGTTCTTTTTTGATGTTATCCCTCTACGAATCATCCCCACGATAATTGTCTCAACAATGTAAGCATCGCTGCCATCTTGTGTTTGTAAAAAGATTGAGTCGAGTTCTAAAAGCACATACTGGATGGCCGGCCTTGCCCACGACGCAGCCCACTACTTCAAATTCCTCTTCATCCTTGTACTGTATACGTTGGCCATGACACTTTTCGTATGTTACCCTCCTTGACCTAGCTGAGGGACTCTGACATCACGTCCCAACAGAACTTCCTTCTCGGCACCATGTTCCACAACGGTGGCATTGCGATCCTCCTCTCAGCCTTATCTGCATTATACCAAATGACCTTCGCTGGATTCTTCGTCCATCTTAACGCCATCCCACCAGTCCTCCGCTGGCTGCAGTGGTTATGTCCCCTAAAGTATACCCTTGAGGCCTTAGCGACTAATGAGGTCGGCTCGGGCCTCTTGATCGAAGATACCCTTCAAGGCGTACCCGTCAGCATATCAGCCAGTTTGATCATGAACACTGTAAGGACCCTCTGTACACTCATGCTGGGCCCATCTGACCCGTTGGGTGATTAGCTGTTTGGATTTGGCGCGAACAATTATTACCGTGACGTTCTCGTATTGTTCGCTTTCATCGCAGGTTTCGGTGTTGGTGTCATCGGCATCGTCTGGTTGAAAGTCAAGGAACGCCGGTGACGGTCTTTCCTTGCCCCACATATGTTGCGTTGGGGAAGTGTTTGGGTTTGGGTGCTAATGTAACATATCACATTCGGATTAGAATATCAAGGTCTTTTCAACATCGATCTCAGACTTGTGGCTGTCCAGCCTCATTCGACAAACTAATACTTATCAGACGATATTCTGATTCTGTTGTACTGACTCAAGTTTGCAAAAGACAACAAGCATATACACATGAATTGTGCGACGAAGTATTTACAGTGAAGTGAGTATTGAAGTGTTCTGTCTGTCCGTACGCTAGCTAATTGTCCGTTTATAATGCATAAGTCCACTGTGATATCATCAAAAGTCCAATTGTCATCAGGCCGTCAATTTACTTCCTTGAAATTGAAAATCAATGTCATCATAAAACAAAAAGGTGCGGAAACGCTTACCAGTCGCGATTCTATAGTCCACACACTGATGCAGCGACTTGCTTAGACGCTACATCGATACGTCCGAGGTGGACTGCCTGGCCACCCGTCAACTCGTCCATCGCCGTCAACGCGATGTTGAATCCCGCCTGGGCATGATCAATCGCAATGACGTTGATCGACTTCTTCACGCCCTTCGTGTTGGTGTATGTAAGTTCCCAGCACGTCCCACAGTTAGTCGAGTCATAGCCTTCAACGGCGGCGGCACCACCGATGTGAGGGAATTTAGGGAGGGAACCGAATGTCGTGAAGCCATCTGTAAGGAGGCCGTTGGGGCCGTCTGAGCAGGCAACAGTGGCAAGGGAAGCGCCAGAGTTGTCGTATGCGGTGTCGTATGAGAGCGTGACGGCGAGTGCCACAGAAGGCAAGAGGGCAAGGGGAGCGAGGATGGCGGTGAACCTCATTATGTCGAAAAGGAGGAAGTGCGAACAAGTGGGAGGACAGAAGAAGCAGAGGACGAATAGGAGAGTACGTGGCCTTGAGTGCCGAAAGTATGCTTGACCAGAGTGGCTTTTATATCCGCGAACTTGTCCGGACACAAGGGCCGGGATGGATCTCCCTTCGACCTGGACCACGGTCAGAAGTTAGATGATAGGACATCGCACAATCACACAGCGGCAAAACCACGCCGTTTCCCTGTCAGTTGGCCTGGTCGGCGAGCTATGTATGTAACTTCGATTGAAACGAGGAGATCACAGGGGGCGAGGAGAAGGTGTCGGGTTGCCGGGAGAAGGGCAAGATATCCGTGCCGAATATATCGATATATCCGAAAGACGCTTGATCTGCTCGAGGAACCCAGCAAGATGGTGAGAAGGACATGTGATCTGCCCAAGGAAGCCAGCATGATCATAAGAAGGCCAGCCTTAAACAGCCGAAAATATGTTGACGTTGATCTTTCCCTTCAAATCCTGCGTTATAATAACCCTGACACAGAGAGAGAGGCTAGGCTCAACACTTCTCTGTATTGACAGAGGGCTTCTTGACCGTGGTTAGTACGGCCATTACGACGTCGACGTCATGAAGGACTTGATAGGGATCTTGAGCTCGGAGAAAATAGCCCACCAATACAAATGGGAAGGAACCGCCGAGATCATTCTGAAGAGAGGCGTGACGTTGTAAGGCTCGAGCTAGGTATATGCTGAGGCCGATTCTGTTCTGGAATGAAATCACGAACTGGATGTTATAGTGACCAGCTACCATAGGGAGTACCCGGGTGCTGTTTAGGTATCCCGGGCTCAGCTGTGCAGACAGATCAGCAAGTTTTCGACACAGATAAAAGCTTACGCTATTCCGGAAACAAATACGGGAATGTCGGCACTGCGGTTTGGGAGGACACCAGTCATCCTCGAGCACATGTACATATGGAAATGGGATGTCGCGCCGGCTATCCTATAATTGGCTCGGAACTTCCATTCTACCCCCCTCCGACGCTCGCAAAAGGTGCTTGTCGAAGGCACTGGCGGCAGCCATGTTGACGCCAACGACATCTGCCCACCGACATGCATCATCAAATGCCCGATTTTGAGCAGATGCTCAAGCCCTGATGTCCCGCACGCCGTTGAATAACATGAAACCCCGATTGATTACATCAGGTTCCGGAGCGCTTTCAAGCGCTGCAAGCTAGGAGTACCGTACCTGTGGGATGAAGTGTAGCGCAGTGAACTGATCAAGGATTTCTGACGCGTAGGACGACGAAGTCCGCGTCGGAAGGATCCATTTTCCGGAAAAGGATATCGAGTCTTATTGCAAACCTAAGCAGGCTAAGCTGAGACTTTTGGGGTGCGCAAAGATCAGTTCCAGACCACTGGCAAGCATGGCACAGCGACTCACTCCAGACCTCAATAATTCCCCTCTCGAGAGCGTGAGGGAAGTGTATTGAGTTGAACTTAAAGCCTTTGGACCTTTGACTACCACTGCTCGGCGCGTTAGGCACACGAGGCGTGCTATATTCCGAGGTCAGTACGGGATCTCAGGAAACGTGAGGCAACGCACCTTTACACCATATCTTCAGCTGCTTGTTTCTTTGGAGATTGCCATGTTACACATACTTACGATCGGCTCAGGACCGGCTCATCACGATTCTTGGGAGGCAAGCGCACAGACATGGCGCTTAATGCACGTCCATCGTTGACTAGCACTGCCTGTCACTTCGAGAAATTACCTCACTGTCATGTTCCCAACGTCGGCCCCAAAAAATCACTGAGCATATGGCAGCAGCTGGAAATGAAGGGGAGGAAAAATATGCGTTGACGATCGTACATACATATTGTCTTGATGATTCGAACGGATAGTCCTAAGACGGTATTTCCATTGCACCCCACTCCAATACCCGAGAAAGGTCTTTGTTCAAAGCAGCAGCCGTGTCGACACCGACGACACGCGCCCACAGAGACACATCATCGTATGCTCGTCTTCGTGCAGTCGGCCAAGCGTCGAGATCTCGAATGCCTTTGAATAGCATGAATACCCGCGTGACCACATCAGGCACTGGAGTGATCTCAAGCGGTGCAATACGAGAATACTCTGTCTCCGGTATGAAGCGCACTGCAATGTGCTGGTGATTGAGAAAAGATGGCAACCAAAATCTGTTCCTGTTGATCAGCCGAGATGCACTACGGATTTTATGATCAAGATATACGTTATGAAAGATGTCCTGGCTTCTGTATGAAGACCGAGGCTCGTTAAGGCTTTGTCAAGGTACCCTGTCAGGTCGCTGAGACGCAGGACGACGGAATCCGTGTCGGAGAGGTCCCATTTGCCGGGGTTGGGATGTGTCTCTCCTCGCGGACTTGAGAATGTAAGGTTTCGTGGACTAAGACTAGATGTTATAGTGAGATCAGGTCCATCCGTTCGATTGGTATAGGGCTTGCGACTCACTTGGCTTCCCAATACAAAGAAGATAGTTCAAGACCAGTCTCGCGTTCCACTAGGGTTCCATCAGCACCCGTATGAACATCCCACTGAATCTTCTCCCCTCCTGGCGGAAGCTTCTGGATCGGAACAATAGGATATACGGCAGTGAATTCCATTTCTCTGACCAGAGTCACGGCAACGGATACATCAATGTCCGTCGGTGAAAAGACGTAGATCACAGGTTTTTTCATGGGGCGTGGCCCTGGCTTCCGCCGCTTTGCATATTTACCCAACTTAAGAGTCCGAGATAAGAAGCCTTTGAACCTTCGTAGAAGGGTTTTATTGCTCCTCCTTGGCGATGGCGCACCAGCTGGCAAGGTAGTAGATGTTTGCAACCTTAAAACTGGTTTCTGAGGCGATGTTCTTGGAGATTCGTGGTGAAGGGGCGTGCCAGACATCCTAAATCTCGAGGTCAGCGAATAATCTTATACTCAGAGGAGCACACACCTTTCTGTATATGTTCAGCTAGTTGTTTCCTTGAGGACTCATCCCATTTCACACGTACTTATAAGAAGCCTGGCTCATCATGATTCAGTTGTGACAATGCACCGGCCTGATGGTCTTCTGAAGGCGACAGCCTTCATCATGGGGCGCGTATTGAAGGATAGATTGTAGCCTGATGATGAACATTCGACGATCAGTTCCCTCAGCCTCAGCGCTAACCTTGAAGCTGTCCAGCAGCTTGGGTTACAAACAGAGGCAAACAGACAACACTGCTTAGTAGAGTTGCACGACGCCGACGCTGCATTGTTCACCTTCCTCGCTGCGCTTTACGACTTCGCGGGCTTTAAGCCCTGCATATGCATTGTACATGTACTCTCGCCCAACAATACGACAGAAAGCCTCTTTGCTCCTGTATCTGACCGCGTCATGCCTCGTTATGCCTTCGGCTGCAATATGGCCTTTTCCTCCAAAGAGATTCACTGGCAACTCTCTGATAAACGCGGGGTCGATGAATCTGACTGGTGATGGTCGAGTCGTCGCGTTTGGTGACTTTAATGGCGATCAATTGTGCGCTCGACTTGTTGAAATTCTTCGGCTTTCTAACATTGTATCTTAAGCCTCGATGTCCTTTGGTTAGACGCGGACCAACAAACGATATCTGTTCATCATTGGAGCCATGGTGAGTACGCGTTGTGCTAGCCTTCTTCCGCGCTTGACTAAACTATCCATTTCAGCTGATTTCGTGTACCAAAAATCAACTTCGTTCCGCCATCCTCACAAAGTTGAAAACGTGGTCCCCGGAGACTTCACGCACTCGGGAAAGTTGGATTTACTTGTTATGAGCGAATCTCAGACAAAGGATCAATTGGAGATGACTCTATACCCTGCATCTATCAGTGGTGGCTTTGGTAAGCTATGCACCGACTTGAACCAAGCGAAATGTGACATTTGACTGGCAGACATTTATAACCCAATAACTGTCCCCTCTTCTACCCATTCACAACCTATACCAATCGATGCCGATGGTGACATGAAGATTGACCTTCTCGGCATTACACCCTCTTCGAAGAGTGACTCCAAAGCTCCACTTCAGCTATGGCAGAATGTATGGAATGCTTCACAGCCAAATTCACCGCTGTTCGACATGTGTGTTTACTTAGCTTGTCTTCCATTCGTTTCACTTATTTCATCTATAGCATCACTCCTAAATTTCACGGACCCCAGTGTACATTGGCGGATCCGCACAGTAATGCCGTCGTTGACCTCAACGGGGACTGCCTCGCAGGTATTTACTTCTCCCCGTCACCACACCTACTTGACCTTCAACTAATGGGTGTACATAGATGTGTTCCTTATGTGCGATGACGGCAGGGGCGGGAAATCGTTCCAGATTTGGATAAACAACAAGGACGAAGGTTTCTCTCTGGCACAAGAAGGAGCCCTCCCGTCAGGCATCCAAACAATATCCTTTGCCGATATGGGTGCGCCTTCCGCTCGCTTCTCGTTAAAGCAGTCATCTGACGGCACGCCTAGATCGAGACGGTACGATTGATATGGTGTTTACGACATGCTCCAGTGTATCGTCGTCAACAGGGCTGGGCTCGGACTGTTTCATCAACATAGCGTACAATCAACAGCTCCCCCTCTGTTCCTCATCCACCGATTCTGGATTCAGAAAAGGCGTAAGGACTTGTCGGCCACCCGACGACCTGTGCACTGTCGACCCCAATTTCAAATTTGACTTGACAGACGACCCTAAGAACGATGTTAGTGAGCTCCGGCTGTTCTGCCCTCGCCGTCGCCAATCTGACGCGAATTCCGTAGCTATTCGTCCGCTTCGCTCTCTCATCACTATACCTTGACTCCCCGTCCCTCCTCGCATTGGACGTGACACATAAACCCCCAATCCCGCAGCCCATCAGGCTTGGAGATGCGAACCTTGACGGTTTCCCCGACTTGCTATTTGTTATGGGATCAGGGCAAGCCCGTATACCGAGCCTCGTCTTCTCTGTTCCTTGCGCGTCGGGTGTTGTTGGATGCTCATCAAATGGGTCGGGTAGAAGAGGTTGGGCGGTGGCGAAGAAAGGCACAGACGCACTTAATGCCATTAAAGACGCTAGGTCTGTGTCGTTTTTGGATTTGGACGAGGATGTGAGTGTTATATATGTTAGTCTCCACACATTTGGAGCTGACTATTCCGACTTCAGGGAACGATGGATATCATGGTGCAAAGGACTGGAGAAGCTGGTCGAGGACATGTGCTCTTCGTGCAGAATAACTTTTACTATGATGCCTTCTTCCTAAAAGCTATCGGTATGTTCAAATGCTCTGCGTAGCCCCCTTGCTATTGTTTTTAATCATGCGCTTTTGCTAGTTTTGAATGGCGCTTGTGACAACGGATGGTGTCACCCACCCAACAGCTCGGAACGGTACCACGTACATATCTACTCAGCCCGTCTCCATTTGGTCACCTACTGACGTCCGCCTATCCAGCCCTTTGGAGTGAGCTATTCTGGCGCCTCATACAAATACACTGTCCTGGATACCTCAGGGCACCGTTCGGCAGCACAAGGTACGGCCCCTGTCGATCACACCTATTTTCATCTCAGCACTGACCTCGCACATCTCTCCAGTCGGTCAACTTCCGCAAACATCATACCATGCCCTGCAAACTCCCTACTCGTTCTTCGGGCTCGGGCGTACGAACAACTACATCGAGAATCTGTTTGTTGGATCGACTATTCATGCGGAGGATCACTACATCGCTATGGAGGGCGTGATCCCGAACTCCAAGGTCGTTATTCTCCCCTCTGCAAAGGAGGGTGAGCCCTGGAAGCGTGAGCTGTTTTTGCGGCCTGGGGAGTGGATCCCTTGGGTCACGGTCACTGTTGTTGTCGCGATGGCGTTGCTGGCTATCATCGTATTCGTACTCCATTTGAACGAGAAGGTGCTTGTCTCATCTGTATATTTGATCGACCGCATTGACTCACGGGTCTTTGGTTTTGTTGTATAGCGCGAAGACGAGCTGGAGCGTAGGAGGGCTTCACATCACATCAACTTCGATGCTTTGTGATTCGATATGGAAGGTGTTGACGGAGAAGCTCTGATTTGTGGGCGCAGACTTGGGAGTTGTATATTATTGTTCATGCCCAATTTGTATACTAATTAGCCGATAATTAGAGGACGCGGACTTGTAATGATTGGTCCCGTCTGATCTCGTGTGGTTCAGAGCGCATCCCGCTGACTCGGTGTGCACAGGTTCTGCTGGGTATTCGAGTTATCAGCTTCAGCTTGAACTGGTCTAGACCTTGCCTATGCTGCCGTATTCGAGTACCCAGCAGGTTTTGTTGGATTTCCAGCACAACTTGTATCCAGACGATAATGCCGATTTGTTTCGATGGGGTATTGTGAACGATCATCGCCAGGGGCGATTGATTTTGTCGCTCGCGCGACAGCACAACAACAAGCGATCTATTCCCTCTTCCGTCGCTGTCCCGTGTTCTTTTTGTTCAGCGCCTTCGCTCAGATGATTCGGGCTGTGCCGACGCCACTCGTTGGAACATATATAGCCGCGGGGGGACGATGTGGTTCAGCCAGTATCACTCCCGCGAACAAACCACCATTACCACCACAACAACACCTGCTTTTCTACCGCAGCTCGTACTCTCTGAAATTTACAGTGAGTATTCACTGCTGTCGGTGGATGTACGAAACCCTGATCACAATATTTCTAGACATGTTTGACTACTTGAACCACCTGCCTTTCATCGGATCCCCCGTCGACGACGGTGAGGCGTCCAACCTACTCGAGCCTCTCGACCTGTTCAACGACGAGGACTCGGACGGCCTTAGCCTGGAAATATTCTACACCCCTTTTGCCAAGTCTCTGCTTTTCTCCGGCACCGTGGGCTTACCGCCTCTCCATGAGAAGGTCGCCTTCTGGAGTGGCTCCAGCTTGAATGCCTACGAGGAGGTAGATGACGTTCTCGTAGGGTTCCTCGGTCAGGGGAAGCTCGAGCTCCCACTGGTTGACGAGAACGACCAAGACGTCGTCGATGCTGCCACACCCCTGTCGAAGCGCGTCCCTCTACCCCTTCAACTCGCAGTGCCTGGGGCGAAGGGTAGTTCCTTATCCCTCCTAGTTGGACAGGGCGGCCAGGCCTCAGGGTGTGACAGCTCCCCACGCACGCCGACGTTCAGGTTGGCTACAGGATCGCCCAGGGTGCAGAACTTCAGTCTACTCAATTCGCCGAACTTGCTTGCAATGTTCCCCGTTCGTCGTATGTCAATCTACTAGACGGATGGAAACGACTCTTGGCCTGTTGCGCCACGCCACAATAGGCATTGGGTTTTTTTGGGTTTTTTTGGGTTTTATGATTATTTCACTTGGGACATTATCGCCTGGATTATATTGCTGTCCGAATCTCTGTATCGTTAACGACTAGTACTGTATTGTAGCCACGTTCAAAATATACCCTCCCGTTGAAAAGATTTTTTTTCTGTTCCTGGACAATTGAAATTATAGTCCCATATGTTCGAGCTTTTGACGCAGGCAGCAGCTCATCTCGCTGTTACACCCTGTTCTGAATAAGGTTTGTAGACGATCGTAGCCTTGCGTGAACAATTGAACCCAAAATGATACAAGTAACTGATCAAGGGACCCACATTGAACTCTAGAGGACGCGGATGATGGACCCACGTGGTCTCGTGTGCTTCAAAGTTCAGATCTCAGAGCGCGTCCCGCTGACTCGCACTTGAGTCTTGACTCGCTGTGCACAAACTCTGCTGGGTATTCAATCATCAGCTTCAACTTGAACTGGTCTAGACCTTGCCTATGCTGCCGTATTTGCTCGCTATTCAACGCAACTCTTGTCCAGGTTATCCAGAATGCCGACTTGTTTTCGATAAGGTATTGTGAACGATCAGCGCCAGGAACGATCGACTTTATCACTCCGGCAACAGCACAAGGACAAGCCATCTGTTCCTTCTTGAATCTTCCGTCGCTGTCCCGTGTTGTTTTTGTTCAGCGCCTTCGCGCTCAGATGACTCGGGCTATGCCCACGCCACTCGTTGGAACATATATAGCCGCGGGAGGACAGCGTGGTTCAGCCAGTATCACTCCCGCGAACAAACCACCACTACCACCACCACAACACCTGCTTTTCTACCGCGACTCATACTCTCTGTAATTTACAGTGAGGATTTACTGTCATTGGTGGACGTACGAAACCCTGATTGAAATATTTTCCAGACATGTTTGATTACTTGAACCACCTGCCTTTCATCGGATCCTCCGTCGACGACGTTGAGACGTCCAACCTACTCGAGCCTCTCGACCTGTTCAACGACGAGGATTCGGACAGCCTTACTTTGGAAATATTCTACATCCCGGCTGCCGAGTCTCTGCTTTTCTCCGGCGCTGTGGGCTTACCCCCTCTCAATGAGAAGGTAGCCTTCTGGAGTGGCTCCAGCTTGACAACCTTCGAGGAGGTAGATGACGCTCTTGTAGAGCTCCTCGGTCAGGGGAAGCTCGAGCTCCCACTGGTTGACGAGAACGACCCCGACGTCGTCGATGTCGCCACACCCCAGGCCAAGCGCATCCCTCTCCCCCTTCGACTAGCAATGCCTGGCGCGAAGGGTAGCTCGTTATCCCTCCTAGTTGGACAGGGAGGCCAGGCTTCAGACTATGACAGCTCCCCACGCACCCCGACGTTTAGGTTGGCTACAGGATCGCCCAGGGTGCAGAACTTCAGTCTACTCAATTCGCCGAACTTGCTTGCGATGTTCCCCGTTCGTCGTATGTCGATTTACTAGACGGATGGAAACGACTCTTGGCCTGTTACGCCACGCCACAATGAAGCATTGAATTTTTTGTTTATCTTGAAGCATTGGGTTTTTTGGGTTTTTTGTTTATTTCACTTGGGACATTATCACCTGGATTGTCATTGTCTTGCTGCCTGAATCTCTGTATCGTTAACGACTAGTACTGTATCGTAGCCACGTTCAAAATATACCCTCCTGCTGGATTTCCCCCCCACTAGCCCTGGACAATTGAAATTCTAGTCCCATACGTGTTGTTCAAGCTCCCGACGTCAGGCAGCAGCTCATATCACTGTGACACCCCGTTTTGAATAAGGTTTATAGACGATCCTATCCTTGCGTGGACAAGCCCAAATTGGTCTAAGTAACTGATTCTTGGACCCACAAACCAGTCGCTGACAGGCTCCAGAGCACCGCCACCGCCCTCATCCTGGCTCCATATGACAGTGAGTACGAAGATCGGGAGGAATGGCACGCGACTTCTTCGGGGCCCGCTTGGCCACTTGGGCATGGTAGGCACGAGGGGGTTGCGAGGGGGGAATAATAATGCCTGCACCCATTATTTTGGGTGAAACCACTGCCGCGGCTACCCGCCTTCCTCGGGATACTACGTCTGACCTCATGCATCGACACGCCGCACGCGTCCAGCGCACCACAATCTCATCGATGATCGCGTCCTACAATGCGGCCGAGTGTTTCGATAATGACCAGGGCGACGGGGCGTAGCTAAGTATAAGCACTCCACTAAGTATAAGCATTCCCCTCGAAGCTACTGGAATCATATGCACGACATGATCTAGCATGATCTCACGCGATCTTTTGCCTTCCTCAGCGCCTAATCTCTTTTGTGAGAACAAGGCCGGGATGGTGGGTCTTCTCCGCCTGATTCTGATATCTGATTTTGCCTTTAGTGATCCCATTTCCGGGGATCTCCCTGGTAGCGCGAACTCATCGGGGCAAGTGGGCGCTTGTGGGCTCTTGCTTGTGCTTGACTGCGCGTCGGAATTCGAATGGGGTTGTCACGCTAAACTGTCGTAGACTATAAAGAGATCCGGCCTGATTTTCATTGCTTTATCGCCAACAACGAACCCCCCGCTTTCCCCTCGCCGCTCCTACAGCACAATCAGCCCTCTCCATCACCAAGAACACGACGGATCCACCGTCAACCAATACCTGGACCCACAAAGAAGACCCTCTGGATCGCTATATATAGTAAGTCTGAACCACACCATCGAGTGGCTCAGCTCTCCAACCAAGTCCTAGGCATAATGTCCAGCCGCGATTACTTCTCCTTCGGCGACATGTACCACATCCTCGACGAAACGACCGCATTGGAACCGATAGACGACGTGTTGGGCATGGGTCTGCCCCTCATCTCGTTCCAGAACCTGGGCTCCATGCTCTTCGCCGAAGACAAGGGCGTACCACGGCGGTTCCACACGGCACCAGAGTTCCTCCTACGCCCCGGCCGCCAAATATCACACGTACTCACCGACGAAGCAACTCCCATCTCGCGCTCGTCGCGCCCCCCTACGCGCATCGACGACACCCTCGTCAACCACATGAAACACCCCATCGACCTGCCCTCGAGCGGCGTCCGCTACGTCCCCACAGACGACACCCCCAGCTCCGAGTACAGCTACGGACCAGACCTACCTTCCCAGCCGACCGCCCATCGACGCCATCATTCCTCATCATTCATCGGTGGCAGGTCTAGCGGACTTATTCCCCCGCACCACAGTGAGCCGCCGACCTATTCGGGTCCCGGTACCCGTGAAGGGTATGGCGATAATTCACGACGTCAGGCTCCATCGGGGCACGCGAAGCGTCCATCATTCCACTACGCGCTTCCTCCTCCCCTCCCGAGTGTCCCCCTTGCTCGCTTCCGTTGAAGGGGCAGCAGGCTGGCAGCCGTACCCCATACCCTCTTCTGCATTCTGCATTTTGCATCCAGCACCATCTATATGCACCCCACCCCTCCGTTCCCTCTTCCAAATCTATACCGCACCAAGGATCGATCCTTGGGTGGCATTCGAGGACACACGCCCAGGCTGAAGCGGGCGGAATTTTGGTCTTCGAGATGTCACTATGGAGTCGATATGTTCCCTTTCCATCCTTCGATAACTCAGCTACCCGTAGTGGTGCTTTTGAAGTGGGGGTAAGTTGAGGCAATACCAGGCCTGCGCGTTGTAGGCGGACTTTTGGTTTGTCCTACGTATACTAGCGACACATACTTGTGATACCCTAATGATTCAATGATCCTTCACATCTACGACTTGTTGTACTTGCTCGCCAATGTATACAAACCCCACCTCCTCTCCTCTCTACCCTCTCCAGTCATCCCATCGGTTTTTATCAATGTTTACATTTACGACTTGTTGTACTTGCTCGCCAATGTGTACAAACCCCACCTCCTTTTGCTACATCCTCTCCAGTCATGCCGTCGGTTTTTATCAGTGTTTACATTCAGCTTCGTGGCCGCATAGCTACGTCTTGATCGTTCTGCTGTCTGTAATCTGTTCGATGTAGGCTTTGGATACATCTCGACATTTGATCATTGACATTTGCATTGGTTGTGTAGACAACCTTGAGCGCTCTTGCCACGTCCACCCTGTGGTATGCCAACTTGCTGACTGCCAAGCATCCTGTCAAAGAAACCTGTCCACCCTGGTTTACAGGCTATCTGTTAACGGCCCAAGTTAACCGGTCATCAGCGTCTAGTGTCGGTTATATAGCTTTAATTTGCCCGAGGAGGCGAAACCAGATTATAACTTTCCTGCTGACCCGCGAGTTTCGGGCTCGGGTCACAAAGCGCTGGGTAAGGAACTAGTTCAGTTCCAAAGGGGCACATAATTTCCGCAAGAAATGGACGTTATATTCGTTGCACAGTAACAGACATGAAAATGGGATATATCGTGAAAGCATTAGAACACAGCACATTGCAAGACCAGCCGTGCCAGACGACTTCCCTATTGAACTTTCGCCTTCCCCTCTACAAAAAAAAGCGCATTAGACCCACAAAATTCATCCAATACCAAAAAAAAATCAACGTACTCCCTTTCACATCCTCAATCCTCCCAAACCCCTTCCACAGTCCAAAATTCCTCACCGTGCGCCCAAAGAACAGCCCCGACAGCAGCACCGCACACACCGCACGCGCCACCTCCGGATCCAGCGCTTCCACGCCCTTCTCCCCACGAGCCCCCCCGAGCAGCGTTGCGATGAGCCCGTGGGCGTCGGCCCAGAAGGGCTGCGCGTGCGTGAGGAGGGCGTAGAGGCCCGTGATGGCGGGGGCGCACCAGAGGTCCGCGGTGGTCCAGCCGTAGGGTTGGAGCTCGGGGGGCGTGGCCAATGTAAGTGGTGTGGGGGAGAGCAGGGATAGCATGTTGGTGAAGAAGAAGCCGCCGTTAGCGGTTACCTAGGAGGGAGGAGGTGGTGTTAGTGTAGGCCCTGGAGAGGCGTATGCGTGGGGGGCTCACGAGAGATGCGACGAGGAGGGTCCAAGGGGAGCCAGAGATGGCGGGGGAGGCGTGGGTGGTTACGGAGGGGGGTATCAGGTTGCAGAGGAGGTATGCGCGCGTGAATCCGTCGATGATCGAGATGGGGAGCTCGAGCTCTGCTGAGAGGTCCGGGACGGCGGGGAAGGCTTCGATCATGGCTTGGATGGCGGCGTAGAGTGCTGGGACGGTGCCTGAGATCATGAACGATGGTGGGACCCCCAGTAGTGGGGCTACGAAGGGATGTCTATTTTAACGATTATACGGGAGGCGATAGGCGCACGACGCACCGACCACTGCCTCGCCGCCATAGACGACCGTGAGTGTTGCCGAGAGGCTCTTGACAAACGACTGGTCGAGCCCAGAAGCACCTTTCGTTGAGACATGCTTGAGGTAGAGCTGTTCTCTAATTTGACGGAGGAGCAGGCAGAGTCGGACTGTGGCCACGACGTCCAGCGTGCTGATTCCAAGGCCAAACCAAGTAAAGGGCGCAATGGGCTGCAGAGAGTATCTAAAAGCCTCTATGAAGGGGGACAGGATGAAAGACATCATAACGGGATGAGGAGAAGAGAAAGTCCACGACCCGAGGACCACCAAAGGGAAAGAACGAGGCGAGGAGGCGAGGCGTCAGTGAACCGATAATGAGCCGAAGTGTCAATGGAAAGGTGTTTAGTCTTCTATAGTTGTGTATTCTACAACGTACAATGGTACAACGGCTGTAGCGGCCGCCAACCGGGAATGCGAGTGGTTCTTCTCACCGGCCTCACCCACAAGTGCGCTGGTTCAAGACTGTCCCCTCCAGAAAACTTGGTTTCCACAGTTCCTCGCTCTGTAAAGAGTGACTCGCACTTGGAATAATATGTCCTTGTCAGGCCAGGGAAGCAATTCCGCAATCTGCAGGACTCGCCGAGTTAGTCTTCGGAGATCAGGGCATGTCGTCAGACGCGCAGTGGGTCGCGCCTCTCGCAAACCTTTTGCTTCTTCAAGTTTCTTTCTTTTTCTTTCTTTTTTTTTTTTGGTCGAGCGTTACCTGTTAGGGCAGCAAAGAGGATAACGCCTAGGGCGTCGTCCTCCGTGCCCGCCATCTTCAAGTTTCACCTTTTCCTTGTCGCATTTTCGCACTTGCGGAATATAAAATACAACAAAATGAGCATTAAAATAAGTAAGAAAGAACAAGGTGATACTGGTATCTAGAAAATGCTAGTAGGAGTAGAGAATGGTAGCGTACAAAGAGATGAAGTGCTAAAATGGAATACAATGCACGATGCTACAAAAAGAGTACAAAAGCAATACAGTGTCGGTGCAAAAATACAAGTACGTAGGAATTGGATCACTCAAACGCAATCCACCACATCCGAATCTCCAGTGATGATAATAGGCAAGGGCTCAAAGCCATCAAACCAAGGAACCATCGAAAGCCTCCCAGCAGGTGCACGCTCAGTGACATCAGACCCCGCATCGCCCTCCTCATCCTCACTCGCACGGTCCAGATGAGAGTCCTCCCAAGGAGTAATAGGGGCCGAGTAAGCCCTTAGAAGCCGTACGAGCTCGAGCCGCGACCTCGCTCGCTCCGTGTCCAGTTCAGCTTCGGCCGTTTCTTGCAGGTACGCGGCGAACTGCTGGACCTCGTGGTATTGCGCTTGCATAAGCTCGAGCACGAATTCAGCAGCACGCGGGAGAGAGGGATACACTATAGTCTCGCTGCCAACCGAAGTATCGTCCCCGTCATCAACGGAAGCATCTTCGTCTGCCTCGGTGTAATCTTCGTCGTCCTCGGAGTCGTAATCGCTATCAGAGTCGTCCTCAAAGACACTCTTCAAACCATAGTTCTCCTCGTAGTCGCCCGCGAAAGTGTTGATGAAGACGCTTTTCAAACCATGGTTCTCCTCGTAATCGCCTGCGAAAGTGTTATCATCGCCTTCTATAACGTCTCCGCCGTGCTCGAAGACGCTGCTTTCCAAAGCATGACCTTCATCGGAGGAGTCCTGAACCTCTGAGTAGCAGGGAGTGTGGTCACAGTCCAGATGAATCACCTGTGCCCCGTTCTCATAGGTGATCAGGGGCGCACCAAGGCGACGCGAAGCAGGAGCAGGAGCAGGAGAAGGCGGGACTTCAATACCGGCGGCGGCGGCGTAAATCTCAAATGGGCATTCATCTCCAACCCGGTGCGCACTTTCCTGCGAATAGACCGACGCTGAATCCATAGAGACATCCGCAGTGGATGGGACTGCAAGGGATTCCATCGAGGGGGAGGGGGTGATCTCGTAGAATGTTTCGAGAGGCAACTGATGGGCTTGTTGGAGAAGGACGAGAGGGAATATGTTGCCTCGAGCGAACAAGTCGTGAACGTATTCTTTCGTGAGGTTGCGGGGGGTCCGGTATTTGTCAACTTTATTATTTGCCTCGACGAAACGGTCGACGAAGAGATCCTTGAGCTGAAAAATCGTCTGTGAGCTACATTGGAGGTAAGCAATGTGGAAGGACGTACCTCCTGGCTAGCAGTATTCCATTGTGTCTTCGGGAGATACTTCTCCGTCCTCTTGAGGTAGTAGTCCCCGATGTACTTGTAAAAGGGACCATTCATGATGCCAGGAGCAGGAAGCACCTCAAAGAAGACGCGGACTGCATGCTTCCTGAACAACGCCGGATTCGGAGCATCCGGCAACACATCCAAGCTTCGACGCCCGATGATATGGTCTAGAGGATTCACAGATACGTCTTGGTACATGAATCCATCGTGCTTGGGCATAAGAAGCCGGTCGCCGATGATATCGTTGTGGTGGATGATCAAAGGAGGAATGAAGGCGTTTTTCTGTAGCGATTTCTTAGCGTGGTACGGGTGTCAGAAAGAAAGCAGGGGCGTACCTTGGAGTAGATTTCTTCCAAAGAGAATAGCTGAACGACTTTGGTCGTCTCGGTGCTGGCGTCCGTGCACTCCGACCCGAAGAGGGTCGAGAGATCAGAGCTTTCTGTAACCACCAAACCATACGCATTGTTGTTGGCCTCCCGATTACGATACGGAGCAGGGGGGAACGTAAACTCAGGGTCCACTGGAGCGGCACGGACAGCTTTCATCCATGCGTCGGTCTTTAATTGCTGTTCCACTTCCGCATTGAAGGCTCCAACGGGGATGTTCTCTGCTGAGAAGTTGTCGAGTTCAGACGCCATGGCTTGTAGGTTTGATTTGCGAGGTGGACGTTCGGTGTCCTTGATAGCGGTTGCTGCCTTGCGCGCTTTATGTTGCCCTGGGCCTGGTAGGACTTTGGCCATGGGCTCCCGCTTGGGGCGGTCGGCGCGCAGCAAGTTCTGTATATCAAGAAGCATAGTTGTTGATTCTGAGATAGAGATGAGAAGACGTGGATGGGTAGAGGAGATTTGGTGAGGCCTTACGACAGCGTGCGCGGTCTCTTATACACATCCTGCAAAGCTTGCCACCAAGGGAGACATATTGCATGGCCACGGTACAAGCGGGGGAAGGTCACAAAGGTGCGTGGATATCAAAGCGGCGGGGCACCTATTGTTCGTTGGGAGAGATGCGCCTCTGCAACGACGGGACCTGGGTCGTTTCGAGCCGTTGAAATTCGGGGCGGTAGCGCTCGCGTCGATCGTGGTTGCATGGAAAGACAAGTAATCGAGATTCGCGTCGGGGAGGACTGGATAACGAATGATGTGGCGCAGAACGTCTGGCCAGGATGTCATGGGTCATTGTCCTCGACATACCCAGATAAGCAAGTGGAAAGTCAAAGCTGGCCTTGAAGCTGGCCAACCTTTGGGCCAGCTGTGACAATTGTCACGGTCGACGCGTGCTCGGCGTTGCACGTGGAAACGCGTTGTCGCGATTCGATCTTATCTGATTAGCACTGACATCATCTTTTGTGCGAGAAAGGCAGTGCTGGACTGCAATTCTCCTTCTTTGATATCCACTATGGCCACCCCCGAAGCCTTCCTGCTCT
This sequence comes from Lyophyllum atratum, assembly GCA_014905825.1. Lineage (NCBI taxonomy): Eukaryota > Fungi > Basidiomycota > Agaricomycetes > Agaricales > Lyophyllaceae > Lyophyllum > Lyophyllum atratum. The sequence continues at coordinate 70,990 of JACGCN010000029.1, read as the reverse complement.
TGACTATCCCAAACACAACACTCTCCGCACAAGGTACCACCCAGTCTGGAACCCTCAACCTCGAGTGCGTCACAGTCCAGGTCCCTCATGCGTCGAATCCTGCCGCACGCGATGTATATCTCGTTCTCCGCCTCGGCCTCATAGAAACGCCCATAGATCCCGCAAGGGTCGTGCAAAGGACTGATGGTGCGGGGTGGAGGACGTATACATTCTCAGGGACCGAATCAGATCCCACTGAGATGGTGGTATCGGTGTCGCCACCGACTCCAAGCGAGAACAACCCCACCTTCATGGAGGATCTAGAGACGTTCGAAACGATCCTGGCGCAGTATGCCGACCTTCGGGGCGCGCCCGACTCGGTCAATGTTACGAACCCCATCAACACTCCCGTGGGGGGCAGCGATATCGTAGGCTCGGGCTTTCCAGGAGCACATGGAGACCTGCGCGGCCACCTTGTCGTCATCAACCAGTCTAACGGCGAAGTGGTGGGGCAGTTCGATGACTCTAATTTCAAGGTCCAGGAGGATCCCAGGCTATACCAAGACGGGCATGAAAACGATGCCGTCATTATTGAAGTGCCTGACAGCCGACCGGGGGAAGAGCAGGATGCGACTGCACTCCAGATGTTCATTCGGGCAGTGCCCCCGGACCAGCAGGACTGGATAACTAAATCTGCCACGGTCGTCAGGTATGATAACTCCTTTGATCTCGTTAGACGTCTGTACTGACAGTCGGATGGCAGCCATGCTATATCTACAACCACGAATCTTCTTCTTACGACAATAACCACCGCATCGAACTACTACATCTCAAATTCCGCTTCCTCCCCCCACAACTCTAAATCTGCCACTGCATCCGGATCATCTACCCCTGCACCACCGCCCTCTCGTGCCCTCGTCTTCCTAACCTCAGAGCGGACCCGCAAAGGACTGGCAGGCGTCCATGCCGTCAGCGGACAGGCCGTCAAAGTCAGCGCCAAGACGGTGTCGATGGTTGACAACATGATCAGACGCGCGATGGGCGGCAAAGCCAAGAAACCCAGACAATTTATCCCGGGAAAGCCGCCAACCTCCAGTCCAGGCATGCTCTCGCCCACCCCTTCCATAAGCGGCAAGGCCTCGCAACTGCCACCGCGCACACCATCGCCTTCCGGGGCGAAGTCGCATCTCGCGCCTCCACCTCCGTATTCGGGGATACCGCTCCCGGGCTCTTTCCCCGCTGATAAACCCGCCCTGCCACCACGCCGCTCGACATCGCCCGCACCCCCACTTCCTCCACGTACGGTATCAGGGGTGCCGGAGAATGTGGTTGTGGCACCGCAACCGGTGCGGGGCCCACTGTCGAAGAAGGAGCGGGTGCTACTTTCTGCGGATCTTATTCTTTCGACGATTGATCATGAGACGCGACGACTCTTGGATACGAGCACTGAATCGATCGGAGCTGTCGTTGGGCACAAGTATGCATTTCATCGCTACTTTCTAACTGTGTCTAATCTGCGTTTATCTAGATACGGACCTGACGCAGCGGAGACGTCGTTGCTTATGGCTGGGACTGCGCGGAACATTGGCTTGGTATATGTTGATATGCGGGGTATGGGACGACGGGCGTTGTTGAAGACGGCTGGGAAACAGTTTGTCAAGGCTCGAGTGTCGAGTAACAAGGGAGCGGAGCAGCCCCAGTGAGGGGGTTGCAGACTTGAAATGTATATACCTGTACGTATAGTGCTTGCGATGGACATTTGGATACCTTATATACCCGACGCGTCTCGGACGCGTTCGAATAAATAGTCTCGTGACGTGTTATAATTGTTGCGTCGCGACATGATCTCCACTTGGATCGTCTTGATCATGATGTCTTCGAGAATATCACTTGCCTTGGTTCAAAGCTATCACCACCACCCAGGCACCGATCCTCAACACTAGCTCCTCATGGGTCCAAATACTAGATTCAGCAGCTATATCAAGGCCGGTCTGCTCGACACTCTCCCCGTCGATCTCAAACGCGAGATCCTCGAGACAACCGCCTATCTACATCCTTCATTTGCGCCACGCTTAGCTATAGTCTCCCGCGATGTCCAGCCCTGGTACGTCTTCGTCCATCGCCCCACTGATAACCGATAAATCAACAACTGAGCACCTCACAGGGCCGAACGCATCATCTACCGCGAGCTCTTCTTCAACAGCCAACGCCTCTACCACCGCAGCGACCGCGAAAACGAAGACCCCACCACCATCTCCAAGTTCATGATAGCCGTGCACGCCCGCCCCCACGCGTTCTTCGCCGAATACGTCAAAAGCCTGCACTTCGACGGAAGCTTCACCGCCGAGCAGATCATCCCCATTCTCCGGGTCTGCACCGGCGTGACCAATCTCGGCCTCTACGCGAACTTCGACGGCGAGGACCTCGGCGAGATCTACAGCCTCGCCCTGGCGCTCCCGCTGCACACCCTCTTCGTGTCCACCAAGAACCTCACAGCGCTCCTCGAGGCACAGGACGCCGCGGGCACAGGCGAGCGCTCCGCCCTGCGCAAACTCACGCGCCTGGGGCTCGTAGACGGGTGGGAGTACCCCGCCCGGCGTCTCCCTTTGCTCACGCACCTCGCCCTCGTCCCCGACTTCGAGAACAAAGCCCTCCCGCACGTACACGACGCCCTCGCGAACCCGCGCATCCAGTCCGTGGTGGTGATGCTCAACTACGTCAACACGCCTAAGCAGGCGGGGACGCTGCAGGCGCTGAGGGATGTTAGTACTACGGACGCGAGGCTTGTGATGTTCACGTTGCCGGTGGTGCCGACGCGGTTTATTGAGGATGATTTGTGGGATTTGGCTAATGAGTTTCCGGATGAGGAGCAGGTGGTTGGTGAGTGCGATTGTACTTTCGGTTGGGGTGTGGGTGGTGCTGATTTTGGAGGTGTGTGTAGCGTACCTTGAGGAGATTCCGGGTCCGAGGATACTTTCTTTCCAGGAACTTATGGAGCTCGGCCTGTGAAGTACATACCCTTACAATCGGCCATACACGTAGATTGCCCAGTCCCTTCGCTTATCATCTTGCCCGGAAGTAGGCCATGTTATTGCACCGCCAGTGCTGTACTCACAACTGTAACTAAGTATCACCCAAGAGAGAAAGATACCCTAAAGTCTGCTGGGGGAATCGAAGACAACCAGCGCATGTCAGAAATAATGCAATTAGTTGTGACGGCTATACAAGAGGGTATCAAATGCAGAGATTGGACGCGCGGGAGGTGATACATGCAAAGAGGCCCGGACACTGGGCGGATGTAGCACAATCCCTATATCATGCCCATGAGACCAATGCGGTGGTGGAAACGGGCGGTAGATGATTGTCCGTATCTCCCTCGATAATGTGTTCCAGGTTAACTTCCGACTTGAACGACTTGGAAGTTTCAATCAGAAGACAGAAATTTCCGGAGGCTTCAGCAAATCAAAAAAACTCGTCAGCTATATCCCAATGCAAAAGCTTGAAGAAACGCACCGTTCCTCTCGTCTCAAACGCAAGCCAATCCCCAGACCCCGTGGGGAGCAGTCCCATCGACCGACACTTCCATAACCCAACACCCAATGTCAACAGGTTACACGCTATGAACACCAGTTTCTGCAACGCCAGCGTCGTGAACGCCCTCGGCTCCGACTTGGACGGTGCGAATTGAGCAAATGCTGAGCATGACGATTAAAACCAAGTAACGTGGAGGAAAAGGTAAGTGAACGTACCCTCGTTCATTCCAGCAATGTTTTTGAAGGGGGTGAGGAGGAGCATGAACACGATGCCCATGCTGAAGATTTGCACACCACCGCCGGACATGTAGAGCATGAAGGCCTGCATTGGGAGGGCCTTTGCTGGGGCGATGGCTGCCTCCCAGGCTCGTTTCTCTTTTAGCTTGTCGTAGGATTCCGGGGAGGATGCATTGGATTTAACGGGAGCCTTGGACTAGTAGAAGGTTAGTTGGCAGGGCCGAAGTCTCTGGGTGAGCGGGACTACCGATGATGACGACTTTGAGAAACCCGGTGGAGGTGGGAGGCTTCTCCATCTGTGGGGACCGCGTCAGCTTTATCATACGTTGCTCAGAGCAGTGGGTACGGACTTTGAGGACGATTCTAGGGTGGCATAGCCTAAGCCTGTCATAACGCGGCTGGAGAGAGGTGGACGCGGTGTTCGGAAGTGTACCCGCGGACTTCGGAAGTGAATATCTTCACGACCTCACTGTCTAGAATTACAGAGCTGGATACTCTGGACATCTCACCGTGTCCATAATCTCACTTGGAGATGGAATCTCATCCTTCTGTACGATCCACCCACCCCGCAATCAGCACTTCTCGCTGACGAGTCTTACAGTACCAAACTCTCGCTTCGATTCTCTCAAAGTACCCCCGGGCAGCAGGCAGTGTGTTCCAGGCATTCAATGACATTGTTTTCGGTAAATGAATCTCCAGCCCTACATCCGCTAGGAATTTCTGAACCCCGGCATAGCGCAGCAGTGGACCAATGTTGAGGTGATTGAACTGGAGTCTTGTGGACGGGCAGCGATCAAGGGCCAGAAACCGAACACAGTGAGTAGAACATTCTTACTTCTTAGTCTCATCTCACGTCTGTCTGTTCCAGGAACTGTCCCTCCACGTCGTCCCATGCACTCTCTCCGAAACCGTTTCTTTCGCATGGTAAGTTCCCCACCCCAACCGCTGTCCCGCGTGAACAGGGAGCTTTTACTCACATGGGCCATTTGACACAGGTTACGCGATGCGTTCACGCTTCTCTCGGATCCGCCTGAAATATACCTAGCTATCACGTCTGAGGACGCTTCTATCGTGTATTATAAAATCAGTCAAGGAATAGTTAAGCCCCTCGTTTGAATGATCCTTTGGTCGTTGACGCTGCGCTGTGTGTTCAAGCCCAATAAGGGTATGATATACCTATAAATAACCCATCGAACTTCCACCGTTTTCTCAAGTCTCGGCAAGGTGACATCATCCATGACTATTCTACAATGGTCTTGTGTCGTGGTTTTGCTTTGCCGTATAAGCTCATTCTGTGAAACTCTCTCATGTCAGAGGAGCTTCCGTGGAACTTGTCGAAGTATAAGTAAGGACCTACTAATCGCTAACCCCCCCAAGACGATGTCCACGGAAGCAGAGTTGGCCACTTTGTTCGCTGAGGAAAAACCGGGGTGGCACGGGTACGCTGCCCATAATTATCCTAAGGATGTTTATACTGACGCTCAGATGGCAGGTATATTGAATGGGAAGACAAGCCCGAGAAGAAAGCTGCTGCAGAGAAGATCTTGAGCTCCAAGCAGTTCCCTCCCCCTCCAGGTACGCCACAACAACACAACATTCAGTCTCCTCACCTTTGACCAATTTGCTGTAGAATTCCAATTCGTACCCCTGCCCAACAGGAACCCCATCCTCATCGGCGACCGCTGGAGGCAGTATCACCGTGCGCTTGGAATCGAGTCTCTCGTCGACTACAGCTGGGAGGTTGTGCAGAAGGAAAAGCCTGACCTCATCCATATATTAGACTTCCCGTACAATGGTGAGACGAGGCGGGAGCAGCTGTTGGAAGGGAAGTTAACGGATAACAAGTATCACTTGTAAGTACCGAAATTGGACTTGTCTTTGCCTCATGATGCTAAGTATCGTCACGGTATGTAGCGTGCGCAATCATGGTGGCGTACCTGATATAGAGGAGGACGCATTCGAATTAGAGATCGGCGGTCTTGTCAAGAAAAAGGTCAAGTTGTCTTTGAAGGATCTCAAAGATCCGAAGAAGTTCCCGTCAGTACTTCCTTCCTGTTCTGCGCAAGGCTCGGGACGTCTGACTCACTGATACGGTGCAGGCAAGTAGAGATGACAGTCACGCTGCAGTGCAGTGGAACTCGGCGCATCGAACAGATCCAGCAATATCCAGGCGAGGGCGACGAGTTGATCAACGCACCCTGGGGTATGCACTTTTTTCCCATTCTGACAAGTCACTAATGTTAACATTGTATTCTAGGGGAAGGAGCCATGTACGTTCTTGGCATACATGCGCCCATCACCCTCCGATCTTGACATTTTCTACCGCTTTCAGTGGTACAGCAGTATATAGAGGTGTACCATTGAAAAAGGTCCTCAAGATAGCCTGTGGAGGCGTCCTCCCCGAGTGCAAGCACGTAGAGTTCATCGGTGCCGACACCTACTTCAAGTAACCTCCCAAACCCCACCTCACTCCTCCTCCCCAGCATACTGATAACAACACTAAACAGAAAGGGCAAAGTCTACAACTACGCCGTCTCCGTGCCCTGGCTCAAAGTGCGACAAAACGAAGAGGTCCTCCTCGCCTACGAGATGAACGGCAAGCCCCTCCTCAAGATGCACGGTGCGCCCCTGCGTACGATCGTCACGGGGTATATCGGCGCGCGTAGCTGCAAGTGGCTGTATAAGGTTAATGCTCTGCCGTATGCGAGCATGGGGCCTGTGCAGCGCCAGGAGTACTTGTATTATTCGCAACAGGTTTGTCTGTCCCGCCATTCCAGGGTGCAACATCAGACTTGAACTGGGATTTCTTGGCGCTGTAGATCGGGAAGCAGAATGCGAAGTTCTCGAATGGGTTCTCAATTCAGCAGATGCCCGTTTCGTCTGTATCTCTCTCATGTCTCTCCGGTTGTTCGTGTTCTGATATCGATAAATGATAATGCAGGAGTGCGATTCTTACACCTGAGGACAAGCAGGTTATCATGCACCACGGCAGTATCACGTTGCGTGGCTGGGCATACAGCGGCGGTGGCAATTGGGTCGAGCGAGTCGAGGTATCGCCCGATGGGTGAGTTTGTTGCCATAACCACGCCCATTCAGCGTAACTGAAAGGACCTCTAGCGGAAGCGTTTGGTACGCAGTGCATCCCGAAGACTTGACTCAAAAGGTGGATATCACCTTCACCCCTCTCGGGTGGCTTTGGGGAGATCATTGATTTGGCCGATGTAGCACTACCATGCGTGGAGGCTATGGAAGATCGAAGTCCCCGTCGATGCAGAGGGCTGGCTCGAGTTCTGCGTGCGCACCTGGGACTCATCGAACAACACAGAGCCGACCACTGTCCGCTCCACTTGGAAGTGCGTATAACATATTTCGTATCGCTGCCGGCCCAGCCAAGGTCACACTTCCCCCCTCCCCTTTTCTTCACACAGCTGGGACCTCCACGTCACGTCGTCCTGCCATAGGTGAGCCACCCATATCTCGCTAACTTGTATGGTTGATGAAATGCTGTGATATCTCAGGATCAAGCTCTATAGCGTGAACAAGACACGGCATGCGACTGCTGCGCGGTTGAAGGATCTGGAGAAACGGGGGATCCCGTTCGAGCCGCTCACACGTCCCATTGAGTTCGGAGTGGAGACTCCGGAGGATTATATCGCGGCAGTGACGAAGGATCCGAGAGAGCCCTTAAATTGAGGCGCTCTGTATGTCGTTTCCGTGAAGTCGCAATTGTAACAGTAAATCTATGACGAACGTGTCCTGTATGCCAGTGTATGCATGAAATCAGAGCTCTTGGCTCCGAATGAGCGCGTATAGCGAGAAACGAAGTCCAAGATGCCATCGAGTCTTAAGGCGTGTGTTGAATAGGGAAAACCTGATAGAGTTTACTCATGTATTATGCGTTTCCGAATCAGTGCCATTATCAACCCAATTTTGAACGTACAACTACCTTACAGACAACTAAAACACGACAAACAACGCCCAGAGCACCCCTTAATACTGCGGCTGCTGTGGGGGGTACTGACCTCCAAACCCAGCAGGCGGCGGCGGAGGGAACCCGCCATACATCCCTGGCGGCGGAGGCATAGGCATCCCAGGCATGCCCATGGCTGGCGGGGCCATACCCATTTGCATTTGGGGCATGATCGTCTGCTGAGGGGTGAAGCCAGGGGGCGGCGGGGGCTGTGCGAGAACTCCTGCAAACTGCCCCTGGTAGGGCTGTGGGAAGCCGGGCATGGGTGGGCGTGCGCCGAAGGCAATAGGAGCTGGAGGGGGCCGCACGGCGGCGGGGAGGGCGTTGTTCTTGCGTGCCTGGGCTGCGAGGAGTCGTTCGGCGGCCGTTCCGTGTCGCTCGCCTTTGCCGTCCTTCTTGAAAGCATACTGGACGGAGATGGCCTTGTTCATCAGGAACTGGCCGTTCATGGACTCGATTGCGGCGTCGGAGGATTCGAAATCCGTGTAGGCGACGAAGCCGTAGCCTTTGGAGGTTCCTGAGCCGGTGTCGCGGGCAATCTTGAGTGAGGGGGTGAGTGTTGTTAGATAGGGTTAGGCAGGAGAGGAGGTGTGCGCACTTTTGCGGTCGTCGCCATAACTCCAAAAGCACTGAACGTGTCGTATAGCAGTCTCTCGTCCACATTTTCGTCCAAGTTGCCTATGAAAAGATTTGCACCGACGTCAAGTTGTTTTTTGTCCGACGAAGCCTGAAGAAGGGTGTATGTGTTAGTGGCAACAATACCATGAGGGGGCAATGTTTCCCCCTCAGAACGGTACTGCAACGGACCTTGTTAACCCTAATGGGCTTCCCCCATAGTTTAATCTGGTTCATGATCTTACAGGCGTATTCCGCGTCTTCCTCTGTCAAGAACTCACAAAAGCCGTAGCCCTGGTGCGCCATCGAGATACGATCTTTTGGGAGATGCACGTTCACTGAACGGTCGTACCAGCAGTCAGCGAATGCCAGGTTGCCTTCGGCGCGAAGCGAGATAACTCACCTACGGGACCTGCTTGCAACATCAACTCCCAGACCAACGCGTCGGTACACCGTTCGTCAAGATTTCCCTGAGAATGACAAGCCTTTCAGAAGCGCGTTTGCTAGTCTCTGCAAATCGCACGCACCAGATATACTGTGGCCTCTTGATTCCGATCATCTTGAGGACGAGACATGTTAGTTGAGGTGGAAAGAAATTTCAAGTATTGGCAACGTCGCCGAGCTGTATTTTCCCTTGTTTGCCCTGGATTGTCCTCAGTCTTGACCCCCCTTGTATCTTAATATTTGATCCTCATCCTCAATCAACCTTTGAGCACTCTCGCTGTGGTTTATTGGTATGCACCAGAGCTTGATGATAGTTAACATGCTTATGATTTTCCAGTGGCGTACGGCCGAAGTGCTGTTAGTATAGTGGTACCTACCACGCATGGCTCTGGACGCTTCGAATTCTCAACGCACTGAACGCATGCATGCTATCTATGAATCATGAATGACCCACGTTGAGATACCAGCCAAGCTGCCTTCCGCCCATGTATGGCCACACCTTCACCCTGCTCCTAACTGCCGCGGGGTAGACCGAACGGTGGGCAGCAAAAAGCTTCCCGGAGCAGCTCCTCGTGCTCTATTGCTCGCTCTGAGTATGGCCGGGAGAGATATAAAAGCACTCTACGCCTGAGAGCTGTCGACTACCCGACTACGTTACCCCGAGCCGAATATTTGACGACACCGTCATGCGCTACTCTCGTTCCATCATCCTCGCGATAGCACTCATTTTTTTGACGTCGCTCGCCTGCGCTATTCCAAGGCGTACCTCTGGAGCTCAATCGCGCAAAGCACTGAAGCAATACAAAATGAAACGTGGTGGGCCTTCCGATAGGGATGTGGGTGGACAACCTTCAAAATCCTTGTATGTATTTTCGCAGGCAGTGGGAAATTTCTAAATTTATTGGACTTAATGTAGCGAGCGTCATAAGCACCATCATGCCCACCACCCTCAACCTTCTCATCGGTGGGAAGACCATGCGTCTCCTGTTCCGAAGAAATCCTCCGCTGACGCCGAGGGATAGTTTTTGAAGGTCGAAGATTCCGTCCAACGCATTGCATTGCATTACTTCAGTAGAATATCTTCCTTCTTGGCGCTGAGGAACCCTTACTTCCTATGTACCTGACCATCCCCTACCAGTTCTTCTGCCCGAGTTCGGCGTCTCTGAGGCCGGAGTGGTTCATGGAACCTGATTTTGAAAATACTTAAATATCAGGGCTCCAGCAGAACGAATACCCTTGGAAAATGTAACTTAGTATGGCATGCACCGAGAAGACGTTCAGAGAAACGTGAGGAAGAGAAAATACTGAAGGAGGATATATAAGCAAGTCATGGCGTAACGGTGGATCGTAAGGGATATAAGTGAAGGGGAAAATCCAATAGTGAGTCTCAGAGGATGAGGCATCCCTTTCTCTTATTCTTCACTACGGGCGGCTCGAGGGCAGCGACAATGGCCTAGAAGTCAAGAAGCGCTCAGATGAAGCACTGATGCATGCGGTAGGGTCGGCGAAAGGACTCGACTTACCTCATCGAAGACGTTCTTAAGACCCTTCTGCGTCAGCGCCGAACATTCCACATACTTGACCGCTCCGAGTTCCCGAGCGAGCCTTTCGCCCTGCTCGTTCGTGACCGGCCGTTGTTTTTGCCTCGCCAATTTCTCGATCACCTGGGCGTCATCCCGCAGATCGATTTGCGTGCCCACGATGAGACATGGGACACCTGGGCAGTGGTGGTGGACTTCCGGGAACCACTTCTCCTTGACGTTCTCGAAAGAGGCGGGGGACGTCACACTGAAGCAAACCAGGAAAACATCGGTCTGAGGGTATGACAAAGGACGGAGGCGGTCATAATCCTCCTGGCCTGAATGGGGTGGAAATTGAGGAATTTACCACAGGGAAGAGTTTACAAAAAAAAACTCACCGGCAGTATCGAACAGCCCTAGTGTATAGGGGTCTTCACCGATCATGACCGTAACAGCATAATTGTCGAAGACCTAGTGGCGAAAACATCGTCTGTCTCTCATTTAGACGACAATGAGTGCGAGAGATACGTACAGTTGGGACGTATTCGCTGGGGAATTTGTTTGTGGTGTACGAGATCAACAGACAGGTCTATGAGGATAGAATATAGCTTTCTCGTTAGTTCTAGCCTGCATGGACCACAAAGGCAGAAACGCACCTTTCCGACTGCACCATCTCCAACCACTACACACTTAATTGTCTGCATCTTTGCTGAAGCCTAGGATGTCCTTCGAGAAGGTGGGTTTGCGGCTGCGGGGTAGGAATATATAAGTAAATGATCCACATACAACAACCCGAAATCAGCAATTCCTTATCGCCTTGTGGCAAGCAGGAGGTGACGGGTTTGGCGTGGCAACAGAGCCTCGTGGCTGTGTGCTTGAAGAGCGGGGGAGCGAGGACAACAGGTGGACTTACTGATCTTCTGGATAGACAAGAACTATAGAGCCAGTAGCGCACGAGCTGATGGCACGAGAGAAGTCGATAATTAAATCGTCCTCAAAAAGTGATCAATAAATGCTACAAGCCTGGAGAGAACCTAAGGGTAGGATTTGTAACCAGACAAAGGTTAGTTGACTGTGCAGGTTGGAGGGCAGGTGATCCAGGGATGGTGACTCACAGAGTGAGAGAGAGAGGGCAATGGAATTGACGAGTTGACTGTCGCTGACGGTCTAAAAGGTCCTGTAGCAACGACTTGATTGCACGCAAACCAGCACGGCCCTCCCCGTTGGCGCAAAACCAAACATCGCCAAATCAACACCCACGTTGCAGCTTTCTCCCACATTAAAACTGGTGGCGTTGTTACCTTGTACTCATGTCAACCTATTGAAAAGTTTAACACCCAGCTACTGTAGAGTGGACTGTATTGCAGTACCTATTGAATTAAGGACACTACCAACAGGCAAGTCAAGAATGATATCGAGACAGCGCTCATCTCAGCCAGTATAGAACGGACTGAGGCGGACAGATAAGCTAAGGTATTTGAAAGTTAGTGAACCAAAAACAGAAACGGGGTGCTGCTCGCGTAGAGCGCATCTTTGAAAAGTAGGTGGAGGAGGAGGAGGATCCCTGAACCAAGTCAGACAGTAAGAGACATGAATCTCTTCGCTTTTTTAAGTTGATGTCGCGATATGTCGCGCTCGTGCCTGCCCATTCGCATCCTTCACGGTGATCCTCACGATGTTTGTTCGCACTCGGGGCTTTATCGGTTTCTGACCCGTCTCCCAGACTAAACAATATATTATTCAATTTTTAATTCACAGCGGTAAGTTACGTCGACTAGACCAAAGATCACAGCCAATTAAAGTACGGATACCATCGCAAGGATTGGCGAAGAAACTACAGTACATACGCGTCCTCGTCGCGTCATGCCTCGACCTTAGCTCGCTTATGAGTCTCCCCTGCTGTCATTGTCGTGAGCCGAACAAGAAGTTACCAAATCAACAAGCGACTTACCATGCGGTTTGGCCGCAACTGGTTGCGACCACCATGCAAGTTGGCCTGCCTTCGTGCCTGTAATAAGATACCCCTCTCTATTGGTCGGTCCGTCGAAGCTCTGTAACGGAGGAATGAGCCTGACGAATTCTGGATATCAAGTAGATCACGTACCGCAGCAGCCTGGATAACATCATCTACGAATATGCCGAATCAGCGGTCAAAGCACACGCGGAGAAGTAGCGCACACACCTTCGTCGTGTTCCAGCCCATAAACGATAGTACCCTTCTTCCGATCCCACACGAGAGCACATCCATCGACGCTGCCGAACAAGACTGCTTGGCCCTCCGTTGCAAACACTGCACCGAATCCACCACTTGGCCGAGCCTCCGTCTCTTTACAGGAGTAAATTTGTTCGACAGAGCCCTTGTTGTCAGGCTGCCGTACGCCAACGAGTCTGGCATGTGGTCCCACTCCCACCAGGACATGAGCCCCCGAAGGGGTCAGATCCAAAGTTTGGCTATTTATAGATCATGAGTGCTGATAAAACGTTTAGACTGTGAGTGACAGACATTTTTGACTTGAGAAAAGCATAGGCACGAAGCGTGCCATTGGGTACTTCGCAGTGCCACCTGTCAAGGGAGTTAGCGGGGCGAATCGCGAGAGGAGAGTAAGGCATACAAAACTCCGTCGCGAGTGCCACCAAGAAGAGCTGCGCCGTCGTCGACAAATCTGATCACCGTGACATTCTGTCGTAGGATAGAACGTTGGGACTGCCAGGTCCCTAGATGACATGGCTGTCAGCATGTATCCAACAGTCGCTGATAAACGTATGTGGCACCTTTCAACCACATCCAAACCTTGACACCAGTTCGGGGAAAAGAGACAGCTACACGATCACGCACGTATGCCAGACAGACCTGGTCGTCTTCATTTCTCCGATCATTCTTTCCCGCATCTAAAACCTTAGCCCAGTTCCAATGATTCACTCCCTGTATCCCTCGAGGTCAGAAAGACGTTTATATAGGCCTGATAGCAATATAGCCAACTTACACTCCGTGTCCATTTGCTAACCAAGCCGTCTTCCCCGAGAGAAACAACTCCGGTGTCGCCATCCATCCAGGATACCGCCACTACAGGCGAGTTATGTGATAGCCTCGCAATCTCTGTTCGATTTCCATTATTCCATATGCGTATCGTGCGATCAGCGCCTTCAGACGAAGGCCCCAGGTTTTCGTTTTTTTTTGAGATTACGTGGTCCGGCAAAAATACAAGAACGACTCACAGCTCAAGGCAAAGAAACTCCCGTTGGAATTGAACGCAATGCATCGGATACCAAGCTGCCCTTCGCCGAGGAGCTTGGCGGAGTAGTTACTGTCCACCGTGGGCCATCTAAATTTGCGTCTCTTCCTTGAAGCATACTCCGGCACAGGATCAGGGGACTTTGGCCGTTCTCTCTTGATGCCGCGACTACCAGAAGCCGCAAGGGACAGAACAGGTTTGGGAGGAAGGGGATGTGTAAGAGACGAGGAAGGAGGTGTTGTGGGGGCTGGTATCGATGTCGCCACCACTACATGAGTATGCGTCAGCAAGTGAACGTCTTTTTGGCAAGCATGGAAGATCTAGGGAGGCCTACCAGGAGATCGAGAAATAAACGATGAGGTGGAAGACGTCCTTGACTCCGCCGGCTCGCGACGGTCGTTAACAGAGGCAGTTGTCTGTAGCTTTGGAAGGGAGGGGGCGTCAGATATCCTACTACGTAGGTCACGGCCGTTGACTTTGACCGGTAATGTTGAAGCCGCTGGGGTGACTGGCGCGCTCGCCGAAGGCTGAGATATCCTGTCTTTCAAGGACACTAAAAAAGGTACCAGTTGATAGGCTTGTCGACATGAATGTCATCAGAAACACAGCACTCACTCGTTTGAGTCTTTTCAAGAATGGGCGTCTGATGTACTTTGCCAGCAGTCTGTTTTTTGTTCTGCTTACCGTCCACGTTCGGGAGACAGGGGGTTGATGGTGCACTGGGGAAGAGGTCAATTGGTAGTGGAGTGGACGGTAGGTCACCGTTGACACGCTTCCATTTGTTTAGAGGACCAGTGGCAGGTAGAGGAGGTATTGAAGGAGGTGGTGACGGTGATGGGTATGCAATTATATTTGATAGATCGGCCGGTTGAGTAGCTGGTGGTGGTGGCGGTGGCGGTGGTGGTGGCGCGGATAGTGGTGGTGTAGGGGTAGGAGGCGTGGCAACAGGCCCAGCGCCATTTGTTGCTTTTACGAAAGGCCACCCAGCTCCGACAACTACACGTTTTTTGGCAGTCGCAGGTGTTTGGGTCAGCGTCTTGGGCGCTGTTGGTACTACTTTGGCTGTGCCACGCAACGCAGAGGCAGCGGACGGTCGAATATTTAGAGGATTCGAAGTAGGGCCAGAAGAGATGTATGCCAGGGACTTAGGGTCTGGAGGGGGGGACGATCGCTTGGTAACTCCCTGTGCTTGTGATTGAAGTCCAAGTCCACTACCCGTTGCTGGAGACTTTTCAAGAGCACGAGTGCTAAAAAGGCGAAGAAGATGTGTAGGTCCCGTGGGAATGGCCTTCTCGAGAACAACTTTACTACTTGAGGCTACTGCGTTCTGTGGACTGGAGGGAGGTCTAGTAGGAGTTGGTTTCGTCGAAGGAGAAGACGCAGCAGCAGCAGGGGGTGGCGGGGATGCATCAAATGACATCCTGTCCAGTAACGAAATTCCACATGTGGTTGCAGGCTGGAAATTGGGTTTAAACAAAAAGCATGGGGCGACCTTTAGGACTGACCTTAGGCTTCGTCCTCTCAACCTTGACTGACGTCGAGGTCTCAGTAGATTTCTCTTGGGCTAACAGTTTATCAACTGGGGCGACAAATTCTGTCATGAAGCCTGCGGACACAAAGGGATTACGAATTTCTGATTTTCCTGAACGTACAGTTGGTTTTGCTAGTGCTTTGGTATCCGTCGTTGGAGAAGGGATTTGTGACTCTACCTGCGATGGAGGCTCTGTTGTGGTAGGAGGGAGTTTGGCGGAGACGGGGATTTGCTTTGGCTCAATGTGGCGCTTGGCGTCAATATCTTTCGCAGTAGAAAGAATGGGCTGCACAAGAAGAGTGTTCGAGGGCAAGGTGCTAGGTAAGTTCGAAGACCACTTCAGCTCAATAGGAGACATTTGCATGTCCTGGGCGCCTGAACTAGACGCGGCTGACAGCGCTGGTGACGACGCTGGAGCCAGGTCAAGTTTTGCGATCAAATCCGGCACGATCGTCGGTGAAAATACAGGTGTTTGATATGCCTGCGATGATCCGTCAGGCGAGTCGAGTAAACCAGACGATAACCGGGGTGAGTCCGGGGGTGAGTCAAGTTCCATGGGAGAAAGGCTTCGCTCTCTCTTGTCGTCCTGTCATTGATGAAAATTTATCAAATGCGTACGGGGTTGCGTGGACCTACGGTCATGTCTTTGAAGGATATCACGCCACGCTCGTCTTTCAAGTCAGACGCCGAAAGGACTTTGTCAGTTTGGACGTCTGTACTCATGTACCTACGAGTTTCCGTCGTTTGCACAGCAGTTGAGGTTCGAAGGGGAAGTGTAGGGTCAACCTGGACTGAGGCCGAAACAGACATAACGTGGGTTTGAGATGATCTAGTCATGCATGCCGGTTGGGCCTGTGTCGATGTCGAAGTATACACAGGTTCAACCTGAATGCCGACGGATGAATGGGTGGTGATAGGTCGCTCTGTGGTTGCTGGATACACCTTGGACACGTATGAAACAAGAAGAATAGAATATAGGACTTACGTATCACCGGGCTCATGTCGTCAACCTTTTTGGTCCACGCTCTGCGCATCTTCGGTGGGATTGCCTCCCCAGAAGGTGGCAAGTAAACTTCTTCCTCGTCAGCGACCTGCGTATCCTCCTCTTCGTCTGAAATATCCTCAGCAGATGAGATATCCGCTTCCAACACGACTGGTTGGTCCGTGAACCGCCCATCAGGCGAAGCGACGGTAAGTAGAATCTCCTTGCCTGGTCTGACTTCTATTCGTTTCTGTGCGAACAAGCTAAAGCGAATGACACTGCTAACTTCACCATCATCACTTGAGTCTTCAGAGACTGTGACGCGTCTCAGGATAACATGAGCCTTCTGAGTTGATCCATGAGGTCGAAAGCGAAGAGTGCCTTTAATACCCAATATCGAGGCTACGGTGGGACCCGGGGTGTGTGCATCACTGTCGTTGATGCCCGAGTCGTCCATATGGTCCCAGGAGTTAGGTCAAAGACCGCCAAATCCGCGATGAGAATAATTTGGCGTTGAGGACGATGTCAGGACTGAGAAAGGTTTGGCTGTAAAGCAATGGTATTGGCATTGTGCCAAAAAGCCTACACGTGACTTGGACAAAACTGGACTCGGATTTCGGAGTCCGTCAATGGCGGTCTTTGCACAATGCATAGTTCACTGTAAGTACTAAGTGCTCTTCAACCGTTGTCGCTGTTGTCACTGGCAATCCAAGTTATTGAACCATTACTGTCCCTCGTTTCCGACTCTTCCGCCAAGGAGGGATACTAGGTGATTTGCCATACTGTTTCTCGTAATCAAGGAAATCAAGCTTGGTTCATTTTGAGTTCATCAGGTCGTCTTCCTCTAGCTACCTGAGTACTGAGTCTTAACATTTGAAGGAAGTCAAATGTCTAGTTTAAATCTCTCTCAGGCCATCTCTTCCCTCAGTCTTCCAGAGACACTGATAACCCACGCTTACTTGGTCGGATCTCGCCTATGGGGCACAAACATGGAATCCAGCGATTTCGATCTACTCCTCATTGCCGACAGCCTCTCAAGCGGGGTTCCCAAAAGTCAACATAAAAACCAATACGACGTCATTCTCTTGACAAATGAGGAGTTTGTTGCGCGGGTGCAGGGCGGACACCTCATCGAGACAGTCTGCTGCCTCCTGGGCGTTGACGAGCAGTGCGTATTGCGGGAAGGAGAGTCCATGAGGCACCTGGTACAGGAAGTCCCTGTCGTAAACGAGTGGATTGCTTCTCGGCTTCTTATCGACCGCGAAAAGGCGAAGAAGTTCTGGGCTAAAGGAAAGCGGAAGGATGCACTCAAGGTTTTGCAACATACGATCGTGGCGAAATACGTGGTCGAAGGGTTGAATGAAAAGATGAAAAGCACAAGCGGACAATTAAGTTCCATTTCTTTGACAATGGATGATTTACATGGCTTCGTCCAACGCGGAACAGATGAAAGCGATTGGACCTGGCTCAACCTCGGCTGGGAAGAGGTCGAAGAATTGCATACCATTCGGCTCCAAGGAGTGTCATAGAATCTTTTATTGTTCTTGAAACTGGATCGGAGTTACTTATAGGAAGGAACGGCGCACTCTGGATCAACATCAGACATGGATATCCCTGACTTCTGGAACTCCCTCCCTCCATTCGATTCCCGACAGCGCTGCAACTTCCATCGAGATCATACGAACAGCCTGAGTTTCTTGGAATGTGGCCCCTCTCCTCCGAGCACCGTCGAGATGCCATTGAATTTGTCGGGGACTGTCACTCGCAATGAGGGCTGCTACTAAGGTGTACGATGTCTCCAGCGGGGACAAAATGTCCGTAAACCCGTATGTCAGGCCATAGCCAATGGTGTTTGAGAACCATCCTGTTTGGGAGTTGAGATGTTCGAAGGGCATCAGGGGCAGGGCCACCCACCCATGTCTGGATAAACAGTGTCTAGCAGATTTTGCACCGAATCTGCCGTCTCCCCGTAGATGCTGCGAAACAAGACCTCGCCAGTCTTCTCGTACTGCTCGATGGGTGTATCGGTGCGTCTTGCCTCGCACGTGTTAGTGTAACGTCTCATTTAATCAAAAATCAAGAAGAGCTCACCTCAATGTCGTTTTATCGCGAAGCTCCTCTGGCATCACCTCGTTTAGCGCCACGAGGCTGTTGATAGTCTAGATTGCATTTCGATTAAGTTACTTACAAATGGGAAGTTCCAAATCGCACCCTTGGATATCCCGCCGTCAGTCCTGCTTTGAAAAGAGCATCTCGAAACTTCCGAGCCAGCAAGCGCTGCTCTTCAAGACCTTCGGTCTCCGCTTTCAGATCTCTCAAGGCATGCTGGAAAACTCGAGGAACTTCCTCGGCTCTGTTGCTTGCACAGAACGCAACAGCCGTGATGATATACCACGGATTGGAAACTGTCGGCAGGAAGAAACATAAGATGAGAAGAGGAGCGAACTCGAAGGGGTAATGACTGACAAAATCCAGAAGAGGAGCTCTTAAGAGGGTAGATTGATCTCAACTGGTTCAGAAAGCCGGTCGTAGCAAGGGCTCCCATGTTGGCTTCAGCGGTAAATGGCCGTCAGTCGACTGAGTCCAATGTATGTTTGTGGTGACTGAATATCGAGGACCAGACGAAGCTGTGGGATCTGGCTGCAGATTGGAGAAGGATCAGGAATACCGCTGAACAATCGTAGGGAGCCGATAATCACGTACTGGCTGTACTGGCATCAGGAACTCGTGGATACCCTGGCATTCCCAGGTTTTCCCAGGCAGCGTGTATTTTTATCTGATAACCTGTTTTGGTGAAGCCATATGATTTGTTGCCGGGGCGGCTAATCCTGACAACCTTCAGTCGATGCAGGGAAATATTGAGCGAAATCTGTCGCCTCTGAAGTGTACTGGAATGTTGACATGGAGAAGAATTTTACCACGCGAGAAAGGAGGAGAAAGGAGCTCGAGAACGCGACGCGTTACGCTTGCCTCGTGACGCGTCACGAGCATGACCCTCGACGTGACGCGTTTCGAACGACCAATTCTTACCCCTAAATTTAAAACAGCATCCTCACCTCAAATTGATGCCTGAAAGCTATGTATTATAGGTGGAAAGAAGTCCGAAAATATTCAACAAGACATAAATTATAACTACATGACACTATAGGTGACTCACTTGTGACTAACCGCTTCCAGATTGTATGACTGAACGATGACTAGTAAATGGCAGTCATTCGCCAGGCGAACGCACAAATCCAATGCCCAACTCTGCATGCAAATCCAAGATTTCTGCGACTTCTACTTCCTCCTGGAGGTCCAAAATATGGTCGAACTTGAGCTTCCCCCGCAACTCGTACTCCGAATCCAAGTCATCATCGCTCAATTCCTCCGATGCCAGGGCCGCATTATCGCTCGTCGGTATATTCGACCCACAGTCACATAGCCGCGAAAGAGACTTGCTGCCTTCAGAATCTTTGAGGAGAGGTAACGCCCTCTCCGAGGCAACAAATTTTGCGACCGATTGGCTGGCAGCTACTATCGGACCTGCAACAAGAACGTCATGTACCACGACGGCCATGCCTTCGCTACTAATCCCGTCCTTTAATTTGAGTCTCTTCCTACAAATTTAAACGTTAGAATGCCCACGCAGGTATGATGAATATTTTCTTACTCGAATGAAAATTTGAAACACCCGGAGGCAGCCATCCATTGAACGAGCGTCGATACGGGGTCCAGTGCAACGGAAGGAGACAATACTACCAAGATCTCCTCCATGACGTACTCAACCACTGCGGCAACCTTTTCAAAATTGTAAGCCGAGTCTACTAAGACGGCGCCCATCACGCTTTCGAAAACATCACTGAGCGCCTTGGGTGGGTCATATTTCCATCCTCGCTGGACTATCTCCTCGCCAGTCGAAGCTTGCAAGAGAGGAACGTAGGCATTGATCGCCTCAGTGAGATCAAGGCGGTTAACGAGCATGATTTTGTGCAAGTCTAGCCTCCTGACAGCAACAGAGGCTAAGGCACTGGCACAGATTGCCTTCGTTTTCGGCAAGGCGAGTTGATAAGAGGTTGCATGAGGAAACTTGTCGTAGAGGTACCTGAGAACCACCAGGTCTAGTAGAGCTGGGCGTATCCAATACGTGAATACGAAGAGAATGTAGACCGTCATGTAAATGTGCCTCACCGTCACCAAGCAATTCAAGACGTTGATAAGACGCACCACCAGAGGAAAGGCAGAAAGAAGGGTGAGTGACAGCTTCTACAAGAAGCTCACTTCGATGAAACGTGTACCCGAGGCTTTCCTCCAACCCTGCGAATAAACTTGACACGGGAGATGCCACAGGATTACGGCTATATCGCAACGACCAAGGGACGGCACCTCCAAAGGAAAGACCTAGAGCCGTTCCAGTATGTAGAGCCATGGGAATACCGCCACAGACAAAACTCGCGCCAAGAAGCGCCTCCATACAGTCTTGTAAGCTTCGACGAGGATAATTCCGGACTGTGGACCGTTCTGCTGAAGGATCTGACGATTTTTCCGCATCTTCCACGTATCTCCACTTGTGAACGCTGCGATGTTCGCTTGTCACATATGTTTCCAGCCCGATATCTTTCGCTCGCCCAAGCAGGAAACGGTTAGAAATTGCGCTCTGTCTGAGAATACTAAGTTGCCCTTCATGTCGATGCGGGTACTTGTTGAAGAGGTACACGGTGGTACAGAGTTCAAGGACAGCATCTCCTAAGGTCTCCATCCGCTGATTGCTGTACCCGGCGTCCGTACTAGGTAGGGTGAGAGCTTCCACAAGGAGATTGTCTCTGATCGGCGGAAGACTGAGCCCAAAGCGCGCCCGGCGAGCACGGTAGATGTCCGTGATTCGGTGGCACAGTGCAGGCAAGACCCCAAACGCCTTGCAGATATTAGGTGACATGGCGATCCAATGGCAACAGTCGCGTGGCGCCACAAGTCCATTAGGTACAGAATGCACGACATCGGCGGAATTGGGTGTATTAAGGGGGTATATCCCGTCGTTGCAGCGAGGAAGTATGATGGCCTCCACCAGCGGTCCATCCTTGGGAACGCGTGCCTGCCATGTCTTCCTCGTCCACTTCTTCATAAAATAATCATAGTATGTTTCAGATCCATACTCGCGGGATCCAGGCAGTGGCGCTGACATGGGAGCTAGGTCATGTCGGATATTCCGCAGCAGCAAAGGTCGACCTAACTGATTAGTATTCATAATCATGAGACTACCAAGGTCGTCTTCAGTGACACCACTCCAATCGGAGCGTCCACGAGGGTTCTCAACCAGACATTCCATGGCGTCGAAATCAGGCTGGAGAAGTGGGGTAATGGGAACGAGGAAGAAGCTGGGGCGCAGGGTGAACGGGCTCGCCGTGACACGAAACCATATTCCCAATCGAGTGAATTCGAGCATTAGTTTCCGCTTCTGCCATTCATCTTCTTCGTCACTGAAAACCATCGGTTCGCCTGGCTGCGTATGTACCAATGCAACGTCACGAAGGACCTTGACTGGAGGGAGGACGGTGCCAGTTATGAGAGCAGCAACAGGCTGGTCGTCAATATGGACTAAGTGAATCCACAAGCTACGCCCAGTCGTCCAGGGATCTTTGACTAGAACGTCCATCATGTTCGGTACCTGCGATACATTGACAAGGGGCCGCCCCTCAATATCCTCCGTTTCTTTTCCTTTGGAACGCGCAACTGGCAGGAGAAACTCGTCATACACATCAAGTTCGTGTAGTCGCTTTACGGCCATGAAAGCCACTGCGCGTTTGGCTTCCCTTTTTGAGCGTCGAGATGGTCCGACGAATGTGAGATCCTCCGCGGACAATGGTATGCTTGATGGGAGCGAGAGCATGGCTTGGAAGTCACCTGAAAATTTTGGGACGTGTCGAGGCGTGAAGGCATCGCAGGGAATGAGAGAACAGAGGTGATGCAGGAGCTGGATTGAATTATCGTAGGTCAAGACAGCTCCTGACGACGCCACGACGTATCTCTCGCGCTCTATAAGATCAGCAGGATTTGTTTCATCATCGTCACTATCTTCGTCAATTGGGTCATCGCCGTCTCCGTGGCGAGTCTGATAAGCTTTATTGACCTCTGGTTCAACTGCCTTCAGGGCCTTATACCGAGCTAGATGCGCGACATCGTCTTTTTGGATCATAATGACAAACGTCGACGTCTTGTTTCTAGCTCGACCACGAGATTGCACATATCCCACCATGTGTGCCACTGGATCAAAGCGGATGACTAGATCGCACGCCTGTATCAACAAAGACATTTTAATATAGCCTCCACAGTCAATCAGGTAGAAACTTTACCGGAAAATCAAGGCCTTCTTCGGCGACTGAAGTTGCGATGACTGCAAGGAATATATCAGGGAAAAGTATGACAGAGAAGCAAGAGAATTAGTTACGAAGATTGATTTCTTTCTTTCGAAATGACTCGACAACGTTTTTATGACCGCCAGGTGCGGGCTTTGCTACCCCATCACTGCCGACGCCCTGTCCCATCAAGTAACCACACTGGATGCACCCATTAAGTTCTGCAATGACTGGCAAAATCATAGCAAGGCATATCGCAGTCTGTCGCTGTTCCACGAAAACGATTCCTTGAAAATCTGGGGTATGATAAGCGAGCAGGACGTCGACCAGGGTGCGGATCTTTGGAGAGCACCACGCCAATGGAATGGGTATCGGAACAGTATTCGATGGCGGCAGAGTGGTAAAGAATCCTCCGAATTCGACGTGAATTTGTTGGATTTGCCAAAAGTCAGTTGGAGCGGGTTTCACTTTGACGTGAGAAGGGAGATCCATGTCCATCATGTCGTTGAAAACTTGTAAATTTTTCGCATAGTCGTCATGAATTCGAGAGATGTGTTGTTCGAGTTCAGTATGCAGGAAAAGTGACGCGGCGTATGGTCCTAGATTGTTCAGTGTCGCATAATATCGCATTTCCATGCTGTTCCACGGTATTTCGAGCTCACTCCAGATATTTTTATCAAAAACTTGGAGACACATCCAAAGGGATGGAGAGGGGTAGTCGTAATGTTCGAGAGGGAAAGGATACTCTTTTATGATCTATTGGAGTTAAACCCAAGTATTGAGATCCAGCGAAATATTTACCTCAACAGGTTTGGGAGAATGTTCTTGCAGCTCTTCGGCGTAGGTACGCACTCCGACCACTTTTGAATCCATGTTTGCTTCGAGAGCCATCAGCGAGCCTATGGCGTCCTTCGGGTTCCATATGGGAGAGGCAGTCATTCCGAAAACCTTGGGTCGACGAGCCACAACAGGTACTTGAAAGTATTCTCGCATTATGCCGTTATAAGGGTGATTTTTCCGAGCATGATGACACTCGTCAATGACCATGAGAGAAACTTTTTCTATAGTCCAGATTGAATGGGTCAAAAAGTTCAAGAAGATCTGCGCTAGACTAAGAATAAGCTGATATGCAGTGGAAAGTATGTAGAGGGTATCACCAGTCATAACGAACACGTCGTGATCTGCAAATCGTTTCCTCCACCGAGCTCTATCAGTGAGATCTATTTCGAGAGCCCCATGTAGCTTGGCTACACGGAGTGGTGTGTTCTCAGCTATAAAATTACCCTGTTGTTCCACGAGTGTAACTTTGGGTACTAGAAAGATGATCACTTTCCCCTTCGAAGTATCGAGTGAAGATATCCATCGAATTAGCAACAGACTGATCAAAGTCTTCCCTGATCCTGTGTTTAACGCAGCTATGATATTCTCTACGCCAGACAGCCGAGAGCATAAGAGAATGACGCGAAACAGTACAAGAAAGCTGACCTTTTTGAGCTCGTGCAAAAACTTCTTCCTGATATCGACGGGGCAACAAGCTCTTCGCCAGTCCCTCGATGCCGGGATCCGCTGAAGACATGGAGGAGTGCAGAAAGCCTGTTGTTCACGTGGGTGGTGCAAGTCAAACTGATCATGGATCACTGCATGGCAGTACCGGAAGAGAGCTGTCAATTAACCTGACCCTGGTCCTGAGCCATGATGGGGGTGAGAAGCTGAGCGCGTTTCTTGCCAATCACGTGCCAAAAACGCGTCGGTTTTGCCAAGCGCTTACTACTATGTACTAGCCGCGTAGCGCCGGTGCCCAACTCGGTGACCTTGACAGCGATCGCAGCTCTTCGACATTCGCAGCATTTAGACAGTACGCAGTGCGCAGTCTCACGATATCTACAAAACTAAGAAGTAGGGGGTTCAGCGTTATACTCCATCGAACCACAGTCAAGATATTTGCGCAGGATCGCTGATTTAGCCTTCATCTCAAATGGCTGTCAATCCCGACGAAGACACCGAGTTGTACGTCTCTTACTTTTCAGATGGTAACGAACCTGAATCAAGTCTTCAGTAATGATGCTCTTCGGAAGTATGGTATAATCCCCCCACGGGAACCAACACCTCCTTCTCCATCTCCTCCACCATCGCCTACCTTCGACGATCTGCTCAATGATTTTACGCCGTCGGAACTACGAGAAATCAGCGAAGATGCTCCTGATGATGAAACTGAGCGAATGATCGCTTCGTATCGACGTCAACGTTTGGCGGAGGAACTCAGGGACGATAAGAGAGCACGCTTTGGGCGGGTGTATCCCATCGGCCGAGATGACTATACCCGCGAAGTCACCGAAGCCAGTAAGGTCAACGAGGACGATGACGACGAAGAGACTGGCACCGGCGTGGTCTGTTTCTTGTATAAAGATGGGTGTGTGCATTCTCGATCTTCCAGGCGAATACCGTTTTATAAGCATGCTGCAGAATTCCACGAAGCGACCGTACCTTCGAACATATCCGTACGCTAGCGCAGCGCTATCCACGGACGAAATTTGTGTCTATCGTGGGCGACAAATGCATCCCAAATCTTCCCGATAGTCGTGTACCGATGATCATTGTGTACAAAAAAGGAGATATCCGCAACCAGATTGTCGCCTGGGGCGCTGACAAGGAGCGGCGCATTGAAGGTGAGCATTTCCGCGTTTTTTTCCCCCTTCGACAGGAAAATCTGAAGCCATGGGCCAGAACTCGAAGCTATATTACTGATGACGGCCGCCCTCCACATGCCCGAGCGACGTCGACCTGAAGATCGGCGAAATGACGATGACGATGAGAGCGAGGATGAGGGACATGATCCATCATCCCGTATGAGATCAGCAGCTGCTTCAACCAATGGCAAAGCACAGAAAAATGTAAGAAGCAGCGCGAAAGGGAAGGGTGATGACTCGGACTCGGACTTTGACTTTGACCTGTAGCAAGTATCTTACCTCTCTCATATGTAGCTCTAACGTGTTCAAATCATCCATTCCTGTACAGGGATCCTACAAAAGACAGGAGAGACATAACAAAGCGTGCATCCTTTGGGAAAGCAAACCTGTGGGAAGTCACGAACCATCATGCAGCTCCGCCACAGCGATGCGAATGTGAGCAGTTGGGTATCCTGACCGCTGAGGGAGGCTGCCGCATAATCGTCACTGTCTGCGGAAGAGTATGCCTAGGGGATATATCTCAATTCATCTAGGTAGTCCGTATACATCAGCGACATACCGTTCCTTGATGTGAGTGGACATGAACGAAGCATTTCCAAAAATATAGCATAGATGGCAGCGAAAGAAAGGTACTTCAGCGAAGATTCGAGCCAAGGCAGCGGAATGACACGTCTCAGCTGAATCCGTAACAGTCCACTGTGCTGGTGGCAGCTGAGGGAGCACATTCAGATGGTCAATGGCATGTATCACCTTGGAACAGTGCGTCAGCCAAGCCGAGAAATTTAAACATGGTACCATGTAACGCACCGCTCGTCGCCAAGTCATGACTAGTCTTCCGGTCATTGAACTCTTGCAGGAAGTGCATTCAAAAAGACACAACCATCTATCCATAGCGGCCGCAGTGGTAGTCTCTGGGTCGCAGCCACATGCCATGACAATTGCTCGCGCCGCCAGAAAAGCGGGCTCATGAAAAGATATCCGGTCGTCACCATAGTTCCAGAATTCCTGTTGAAAGTCCTCGAACAGGCGCGTCAAGTACTCAGAGGAATAATCGCGCTCGGGGCGCCAAGAGAACGATGCAGGGTGGATGAGAGCGTCCTCCTGACCGATCGGCTCCCTGAACCCTGGGCCTCTGCAGTAAAAAAAGGTTGTTGCAAGCTTGATTTGTGCAGCGCCGACGTGCCAGGGTACCAGCGCAGATCTGCGTATGATCTGGACAAGATTGTGTTTCCTGTGCTTATGCCAGTTGCAAAAAAGCTGGAACATAGCATGCGCAGGAGGAAAGCTGTCTATAGTGATAACCTGGTCCGGAGGGGAATCTTCAATGATGGATCTGAAGGGCTCGAATTGAGATAACTCCGAGATCGGGGCGAGAATGGCGTATCGAGTATGGCAATCGGTAATGTATTCTGAGAATATTCGGCGACGTCGTGTGATCTGTTCAAGACGATATTCCTCGCGCAATCTCGTCCCAACTCGTTCCATGAAATCGATTATCTTCGGCTTTATTTTGACCCAGACTACGATAGTATGTCAGGTCGCTAGATGGTGGGCTGGACATGACATGAGCTTACCACGTTCGGTGAGATCCTTCGGTATTTTTACGAGCTCGTGCTGTCGAAGCAAATCCAGATCCATTTTCCCAAGATCTTCTTTATAACCTAGACTTCAATTAGTCCCTCAAAGAAACGTCACGAGTGTCGATCAGCGTACCAGCGGCGTTTAGGTTCCGAATAACTCTGAAGTGTATCTCATTAGCTTGGCTACGAGTTAGCAACATCATATGCCAAGCTTACGCATTTAGTCTCCTTCGGCGAGTAGCGTCAAGTTCTAAGCTGCGTTTCAGCGTCTGCTCATCCTGCCATGCGGCTAGGCTTTCCTATCCCCAGTTCAGACCTCGAGGCTCGCATCGCTTCGAAGGACACTGGTACGTACCGTGACTTTTGCCCAAGCCTCGTGATGTCGACGTGTTCTCGTAAGCCAGTCGCATGGGTTTTCCTCGACGATCGGGTATTGCGCGGACAGTTTCTGAAGGAGTTCTAGGTTCACAATTTGGCGATACTTGTCCCTGCTGGTGATGGGCATGAAGGTGGTACTGTGTACAATTCTTCCACTGAGTTGGGCGAACTTCCAGCACTCCTTAGGGAGAATAGAGAACGTGGGATCGGCAACGAGGTTTTTTGCCTGTTGGAAGCTTACAGTCCAAATCAGCAAAGGAGCCAGTGAAGACGATGTACGTAGACGTACTGCTTTGGGAAGCACCTTTTGCATGCTCTATTCTGGGTTAGCCAGATAATCGTTGGGACCGGTTCGGCACCGCAGTACTAATAAGGTACGACGTTTTTGAGGACCAGTTACATGCAGGGTGAATGAAAACCAACGTGGCAGTGGGCAGAGAACATGAGGTTCGTAAATTGAGGTTCCGACATGCATGGTGGACATTCGGGAAGCCCCTCAAGGCGAGAAAGGGACTGTCTCCATATCCATCGTGAATTATGGTTCATGAGAAACGCACGCATTTTTTTCCACGAGCGCGCTAGGCGTAAGAGGTCGAGGGGACGTAGGTGTCCGAATATCTAGATAATCCTGTTAAAAATGTAAAAGAAACATGATCCGTATTCACCTCGTATAAAATGTCCATAGGCAGGTCAGGCAGCCCCACTAGTCTCCCTTTTCGCCCTCGGAGCGGCTTTCGAGCTACGGTGGCTGAAGAACGTGGGCGAGAAAACGCAGCATCTACACATCTACGCTTGCGCGGGTGCTCTGAATGAGTTAGTGACTGCATTGGACCAGGAGAGGCGAAGCAGAAGGATAAATTGGCCTCTTGAGGTGTAAGAAGAATGCCAGCAATGTGTACGCCATATCGACATTGACGCAAGGGGGTTTATGAAGGAAGAAGTGAGGCTGCCACGTGATGCGTCCTGCGGGGGTACGCAGGTAGCCTTTTTTTTCTTTCACTTCCAGGGACGTGATGCAAGGGCAACAACGCGCCAGGTGGATGGTGGCAAGTGGGAGGTGGGAGGCGCTTAATTTTACAACGGGGCTGATGGTCACATCGTTGGCTTATGACCATGCCCATCGCCACTGGCTTGGTGGCGTGAAAGGTGGTGTTAATATTATGATGGCGACCTAAATCAGGAAGCTGCCAATATGCGCCATTTGGCAAGTCATTTTCTGGGCACAGAAGCATCTCGGGTCAAGGGGAACACGGGCCAACGATATTTCTTCCTCCGATGGAGGACGACGCATAGTGAAGGACCAATTATAGCTCAGCTTTGAGGACGGCTGGAAGGTATACAGGCTTATTAGGCCATGGATCCACTCAAGAGGGATTGGGATTGTAATAGATCTCTGTAGCTTGCATCCCGTGTCTGAGGCGACCAAAAACAAAGAAAGAAACGCGTTCAGGATCGTCTCTTGCAAGGCAGACGCGAAGGACTTACACGCTTTTGACATGGTCCGCGAGGGATTGAGACTTCGGAAATAAATGTCGACGTGCGCATCGAAACCTAGGGCAACCTAAGCTTAAGCTCCACTCATGATAGTGTTTCCAAGTCTCGCCTCCGCAAGAAGACGATCCTCTTTCTCTCCGCCGATGGCATGATCGACCTTGATTTGCATGAGATGCTGCGTCAAAAGGTAAGCAAAAAGGGGCAGCTTACCGCCTGTTTCCAGGTCATGACACGTTGACCAAAGTCATCGCATGCGCGTGCCGTGCATTCCCTGATGACGTTGAGCCTGTCAATGTCAGACACCCTCGGTGTCTCTGGATTCAGCCCGCGGAGCTCCGTGATGTTGCGCGCCACAGGCAGCTCAATTCTACCCTATATCGTCAAAAAAATCCCAATTTCACATCCCATAGTAGTTGGTGGAAAATTCATCGAATTCTATCTCTGCCTTGAACCGACGCCAGGCCTTATTGATCGTCGAAATTCGAGTGTATCCGAAAAAAATAGCGACCCTCTAACACTCGCTCTTGCCTTTTGGTAGAGGGTGACCGCAGAGCGTTGCAACAGGATCCCTTGCAAACTCCTTTGGTTCTGCGAGCTATCCACAACATATTGAGGGGTTGAAAATATCCAGATATCTATGAACACTCGTAATTCGTCTCAGTATCAATATCATGTAGACACAGCACATACCTTGAAAATATGTCCGGAGGGCATTCTACCAAGACACCCGGCATCCCAAGGAATTTTTTCATGGATTGCGATTCAGTCTCGTCGTCCGCCGTCATACTCTGACGGTTGCGCTTAGAGAGTTTCCTTCGTTCATAGAATCTGGAAATTTACGCGTCGTTCTGCGATTCGCTGTCCTGGAGGACGTTCCCTTGGAGTCGTCGCCTGCACTATTGACGTGGATGACCCTGCATCATCCAAATGGGTACATGTCGTACAAGAATTCTTTCTTCTGAGGCAGGCCGAGTGTCGTCCTATCGTGTTGGCGCGATAACCGATATAATATATAGTGGTCAAAACAATGAAGGGGTAGATTGAGGGCAGACACGGTGGCAGTGGTCCGGACTCGGGACTCGGAGATTTCAACTTCCTCACGTGAGGATTGAGAGATACACCAGTCGCGTGACGTCATCTGGTCGCCATGGGCCATGGCCACCAAAATTTCGTTAAATAGCGCTTCTCTTGCTGCAACCAGGGCCCACTGCTTTCTGCTTTTCCCCACCGTCTACACCCCAAATCTCTAACATCTATAATGGCTGGTAATGCGATGCTTGTATTCGAGTCCACTCTACTGACATTGGAGTTAGGAACCAAACGCGCATCCCCTGAGTCTGGCGCGAGCACGCGCGCGACTAAAGTCGCAAAGACTAACGACTCACAATCCCCATCGACTGCAAAGAAGGGAGCCAAGAAGGCCAATAAAGTGCGTCGTCTCTCCAATACTTTAATTTTACTCACTGCGTTGCTACACTTCACCATGCAACAGCCACCAATCCCGGCTGCGACTTTCAAGGCCACAGCTCTCCCAGTACACGTCAACCTTACACACACTCCTCCATCTATAGCCGATCCAGACACCGAGGCTGTTCAAACCGTCACCGCCGACCCAGGTTTCATTGGCAATCTCACTCTAGTCCCCAGCACCTTCTCGACTGGGAGTTATGGCTGGAAGGGCAATAAGCGCATCACCATCGAACTTGAGAACTCGGTGGGAGGCGAGAAACAGAAGGTTCAGGTTATGCTGACGTACGTCCTTCATTCATCTTCGACATTCTAGCGGCATTTCCCTGACAGCATGAATACTTCACAGAATTAATGCCACCGTCCTCGGCAGCAAGCAGGCTAAAGCTGAGGAGGAAGGCGAGGACGAGGAGGCCAAAGAAGAAGATGGATCCAAGGAAGAAGAGGACGCAGAAGGAGAACCTGCGTAAAGGCCTCCAAGTCCGACCATGCCATTGCCACACTGTATCGTCATGAATTTGAATGTATCACGAACTTTGATGACCCTACACCCGTCGATTGGCAGCAGTTGCTAGCTGGAAGATCTGATTCAAGTGTCCTCCGGCCCCTCCCCTTTCCCTTGACTTAGAGGCTTAGCTGATCCCTGCCGCAGCCTCTGCA
The DNA here is from genome assembly GCA_014905825.1 of Lyophyllum atratum. NCBI lineage: Eukaryota > Fungi > Basidiomycota > Agaricomycetes > Agaricales > Lyophyllaceae > Lyophyllum > Lyophyllum atratum. Next base: position 40,348 of record JACGCN010000029.1, on the reverse strand, counting down.
CCCCTCTATTTCCCGTAGTGGTTGGGGAGTTTTGAATTGCTTTGGGGATTGGTGGACGTCGTGTGAGCATATTTATGTCGCAATCCAAGAAATAAGGCCCGTTATGTAGGTATACGGCATAGTGTGCTTGATGAGAGCAACCGAGCACATGTGCGCAGAAGGCTGCTGAGAAGAAGTTGATGCGTATCATTACGCACGTCAGCGAACCCTGTTACACTCAACCTTGAGCCTCTTCGCCTATAAGACGTGACAGTGGCTTGACCCGACTTGCACGTTGAATGGCGTCCAAAGTCGCCTACGATCGTATGGGCGCCGACGAACACCTGCCGTACACAGCAACAACGCGAAGACAACCCTTGCGGAAGTCTACGACCTTCCTCCGCGTCTTCAAGTATCTCGCGCTATGCTCCGCAGCAGTCACTCTATCCAGTATCCTCCCAACACCATGGTCGTTCCTGCATCACCAAACTCCAGTGTCCCAGGTATCGTCGAAGGCGACCTCCTCCGACCCCGCATCCGAATGGAAAGACAACGTCTGGCCACTTCGCCAGCAAACACCCTGGGACATCTCAACAGACTTCCCATACCCCCGCAAACTGGAATATGATGTCCAAGAAGGCACTTGGCTGCGCCTGGATGTGCATCCCAAGTCGGGCGATATTGTGTTCGACATGATCGGCGACTTGTACTGTCTGCCAGGGACTGAGGTAGCAAAACATGGCTTGACAAGGGCGCGTCCCATTCTCCTTGGTGTTCCCCACGACTCAGATCCGCGTTTTTCTCCCGAAGGCGACAGGCTGGTGTTCCGAAGCGACGCAGAACTAGGCGTGGAGAATATCTGGGTGACGAGCTGGAAAGGATGCGACGGGATGGACCTTAGGTCTGCGCAGCCGGCGAATGTCGACTTGAATCAGGCCCTGCAGAGCAAAGACACGGAGGAGCGTTTACTGGCCGACGGTGTGAAGGAAACTTCGCAAAGAAAGTATAACCGGCTTGTGAGGGAAGGACGGCTTGATGGTGCGTACTCAGTTCCAAAGCCTCTTCAAGGTGTGCTGATATCTTTAATGCAGCTCAACGAGTTACCAACGAGACTTACAGATGGGTCACCGACGCGCGCTTCCACCCATCTGGCTCGAAAGTCATCGCTACCAAATGGTATACATCTAGCCGTAGTCTCGGCGCTGGTGAAGGCTGGGAGTACTCAGTCCCGTCCTTGGAGGACCTGCAGTCCCGGAAGGAACGCACCGTCGCTGCTGGTGACGGAACCCGCGTTGTCAGCCGGACTCTTCCCCCAGGCTGGTCAGCAGAACAGTATGGCGACCAACAGATTGGCCCAGAACAATTCATATGGAATAGGGAAGGCGACAGTATCATATACTCCAAGAATGTTCGGGACGAATCCGCTTTCAGTTATAGCAAAGGTATGCGATATATGCATCCGTGGATACCTGACGTTGATTTCTCTTGGTAGATGTTCATAGCGGAATATACGCCATCTTCCAGAAGAATGTTACTACCAACGAGACGGAAACTCTAGCCGACGTCTTCCCTGGTGGCGCCAGTCGTCCTGAACTATCTCGAGACGGCCGTACGCTCGCATTTGTCCGCCGTGTCCGTGACAAGGAGGCCCTCGTTCTCAAGTATGTGTAGTGCGACGCATAGTTACGGGCATATTCTCACAGTTTACCAGGGATCTGCATACCGGAACCATTCATCACGTATGGTATGGGCTTACCTACGATCTTTCTGTCGTCTCTGCACCTATGGGTACCTATCCATCGTTCGCATTCTCTCCGTCGGACGACGCCGTCATCATTTGGGCAGCTGGACAAATATACACTGTCCCTCTCACTACGAACGAGCATGGTGAAAAGATCGCATCCGCCACCACGCCTTACCCCCTTCCCTTCGTAGCGCACATCGAGAAACGCCTTGCAGAAACTCGCCACAGTGACTTTGACCTCCTCAAGCAGGAGACTCAGGCGACCCAGCGAGTTCGTGCATTCAAGGAACTACGGGTAGACGAAAAGGGCGAGCAAGTCGTGTTCCAGGCCGCCGGAGTGACCTATCTGCAAAAAGTGGGCAAGAAAGCTGCTACAAAGGTCCCAGTTCTGCATAACTCCTCACCGTACTATTCGCCCTCCCTCGTTCCCGGCGCCGAGAACCTCGTATTACACGCGCGCTGGTCAGACACCCATTTCACTTCCTTGGAGCTCGCGGATCTCGACTCAGGCATTGCACATGAGCTGACTGGGCTGCCATGCGGCCGGTACTTCTCACCCGTTCTTTGCGCATGCTCCGGATCCGACCGCCAAATCGCCTTCCTGAAAAGCGGAGGAGATCTCCTGACCGGTGACATCCTCGCCACATCCAGAACAGGACTATATATTGGCGAGATCACATTGCCATCTGGGAAGAAGTCGGAGTCGATCGAGATCCATAATCTGCGCTTTGTGCCGTCGGAAATCGACTCGGACGATCGTGTCAACTTGCGGTTCCTAGAGAAGAACAAGAAGTTGCTCGTGCAACAGTCCAGCCGCGCCTTCGTCATTGATCTCACAGCTGACTTGGATGTATTTGGGCGGTACCCGCATGCCACGATTGCTTCTGGGAAAACGTCCACAGAGCTTGCCGTGTCCCCTCAGGCTTCGAAGAAGGGATACACTGCAGAGAACATTGCCTTCGTGGATTTCTTCCATATTTATGTTGCCCCTGGTGATAAGGTAGAGGAGGGAGAGGAGGTGTGGTCCAAGCCTGGTAATGCGACTAAGGGTCTGGCGAGGGTGAGCTTGGACGGAGGGCACGATGTGACTTTCACCAGCGATGGAAAAAAGATCTTTTGGTTCCTTGGTATGTCCTACTCTCTCTTTCAAAACGAGAAACAGACATTCAATTATCGTATTAGGCCCATTCCTGCACTCGCTAGAGATTTCCAAGCTTAACAAATGTTCCTCCGCCATCAAGAAAGATGACATCAACTTCGGCATTTCATGCGTCAAGGACCTGCTTGATTACCAAGAGGTCATTGTCGAACACTCAACCGACATCGCGCGATTGAAGCGTGACGCCGATGGGCACGAACTCGTCATCGTCTACAACGCTACGCTGTTGACAATGGCTTGGGGGGAGCTACGATGGGATCTTATACCTGGTGGTATCGTCATTGTCCGCGGAGGGATTATCAGTGGTGTGGGTACACTCGCCCAAGCTGATGAGTTGATCCCAGGAGGTCCCGCAACGGTGATCAATGCCGAAGGAGGTGATTATTCGCGTACCTGAGTTATGTTTGTGCTGACCGGATTTTAGGATTTGTCGTTCCTGGCTTCATCGATGTACACGCACATTGGGGTGGGTTCAATGATCGTTATCCTGCCAAGTCTTGGGAAATGGAAGCATTCCTTGCCTACGGCGTGACGACCTTGCACAAGTAAGTTGGAAGTAGAATGTGATAAGATGTTCATTGACCTCGTCTCAGTCCTAGTGCAGACACAGTCACTGGGTTCGTCGAGCGAAGCCGTGTTGAGAGTGGCCAGCTCATTGGGCCCCGTATCTTCACTGTTGGTGACATCATCTATGGTTCTGGCGAGGCAGGCATCCATCAAGATATCGTTGACCAGGCAGAGGCGCATTCTGCGCTCGCCAGGATCAAGGCGGAGGGTGGTCCTGCTAGTATTTCGTACAAGAATTACAACCTGCCTTCGCGGTAATTCTTGCTCTCTTCCCTTTGTGACGAAGCATCACCTGACACACTTTCTAGTGCTTCACGCCAAAGGCTTCTGCTAGCCGCCAGAAATTTGAGCATGCTCTGCGTACCTGAAGGGGGGATGAACTATGACTGGGATTTGACTTATATCGTTGACGGTGCGTGTTCTCGTGTTCGTTTCATTTGCCATGTCCTCATCCTCGAGTAGGCATGACGACTATCGAGCATGCATTGCCCGTCCCAACTCTCTACGACGACGTTCTGAATCTCTACGCTCTGAGTGGGACTGGATCCACTCCAACGCATATTGTCAACTATGGGGGCGCTTGGGGTGAGCAACTGGTATGGGCGACTGAAGATGTTCCCAATGATCCCAAGTATGTCCCACACTCCAAAAATAGCTGTAACCTTCATTGACATTTCAACAGGCTGAGACGCTTCACAAGGCATGATCAACTGCAAGGTCTCACTGAATCCACTGCTCGTCCTGTAAACTGTGTGTCCGTCCATAAATCTTGGTCGTACACAGCTCAAACGTTGAATTTTTAGCTTACCAGCTTTTCAACACCTCGGCTTCCGTCGCTAAGATGGTTGAGAAAGGACTGCTAGCCCACATCGGTGCTCATGGAGAACCTCCCTTGGGCTTGAACTACCACGCCGAGATGTCTTTCACCAAGCAGGGCGGTCTGAGCAACTACGAGGTCAGGACAAAGTCGGCTTACTCTCCGCCCTTTTACTTATCAGTGATCTCCAGGTCATACGTGCTGCCACTTCATCCGCTGCCAAGACTCTCGGTTTGTCCTCATCCATTGGGACACTCTCCAACAAGAAGTTGGCGGACTTCTTAATTTATCCCCCTGGCGTCGACATTCTGAATGGAGATATGTCCAACACGAGGGACATCCGTTTCGTAGCTCGAGGTGGACGGATCTGGGATGCGTCTACGATGGAGGAGGTATGGCCATTGAAGGGGAAGAGGCAAGTCCTCCCGCAATTCAATGCAGACTAGTCGGCGTGCGGACGGGCGAATGGAATGTAAACATATATCTGAGAACATCTTGTGGTTTATACCTTCTGTTCGCGCCTTGGATTCGAACTCATATCCACCACATTTATTACTCTTCTCGACGGACTCCTCCTATCCTTAGGCCTTTACAAGATGGCAGATGCGTGAATATAGAGAACACAGAAGTTCATAGCGGGATTTGCCGCTTTAGTCTTGAGTTCACTGTAAGTTATACCGCTTTGATGACACCACAGCTCTATCTTGTCAAAGTACAGGGTTTGTTATTACAGGCTTCCTCGACGTGCGCGCCCACTGGGATGACTTCTATGCCCGTTGCCTGGACGCTGCAAAGCCCTGGAAGCCGGAGATTTTCCTAGCTTACGGTGTTACAGACATCGCACAAGTAAGATGTACCTGCTATCTGATGGGTCGCTGATCAATTGTGTCCGTAGTCTTAGCCTTTCAGATAGGTCAAAGGTTTCGTCGAGCAAAGCCGTGTCGAAAGCGATCAGGACCTCGCACTTTCTCCGCACGCGGCGTCATCTAAGATGGAAACAAGGATGGCATCTATCAAGACATCGTTCACTAGGTGGAGGCGCATTCTGCGGTGGCCAGGATCAGACCTGAGGTACGAGGAAGATTTTGGGAAGAAGCTAGTCCTGCCATAATTTAACGCATTTGAAACCGCATTGTGGATCGCGTCAAGCGAATGTAGATTGTTGTTCAGCAAACGTGTACGAAGGTGTTGTTTTTTATGCCATATATCGCAAAACCTCTCGAACAGACGCGTCATATTCTCGCGTTAATGAATCTGATCGCGACCAGACGCGACATGGTCAGGTGATCGGACAATTCCAATTATCCCACTAGTTTGCCACAATGCCAACGCAAACAACTGACTTGTCTGGAACTCTCGCGCCCCCAAAGACCCATACGATGCAACGACGCTCGGGCCGCCTTCGCAAGCCAGTCGGATCCTTGGTATACACGGTGGACAGCGACAACGACTCGGAAACCACCGCGACGGATCCACCACCAAAGAAGGTGAGGAAGGTGAGGAGTTCTAAGCCAGGCGCCGAAGGCTCGAAGCCCAAAAAGACGCGAGGAAAGCAAGGAAGGCTGGAGCAGATTACTGGGATGCCTCTGGATGTCTTGTTTGAGGTATCTCCCTGATGGAATGCTGCTTTTAGGAAACTGTTGCGCTAAAAGTCTCACCACTCATAGATATTCGCGCACCTTACTCCCTATGACCTTCTGAATCTATCCCGGACCTCTAAACCTTTGAGAAATATCCTCATGCGCCGTTCCTCCACATATGTCTGGAAGAATGTTCGATCTCGCATTGCAGACTTGCCGGAATGTCCTAAGGACCTCAGCGAACCTCAATACGCGAACCTCATCTTCTATCCTTACTGTCATGTTCGCCGTTTGCTTCGCTGTCCTTCTCAGACCCTTGATTCCAACGATGATTTTAGTTTTGCTTGAAAACACAAGTTCCTTCTAAGGCGATCAATTGGGGCACTAGGACCAGGAGCTGTAAAAAGTGTATTCCAGACAAGTACGTTCTTAAACCTTCTTTTCAATGGAATATTTCTTGATATATGGCGATCAGTTTCGTTACTTACAGTGCGGCGGCCGATTACGGTGTTCAACTCGACATCGTTCCATCCATTGACCTCGGTAGTAGTAAGATGGCTTCATTGGTGACAGGATGCCGACACCAGATATTCTCGGAACGCTATCCAGCACAAGGATATTGCTTGCGCACCCTTCGTCGGTACAAGGCCGAAATCGAGAGCCTTGAGGATCCCGCCTTAAAAGAATGGTGTATCGCAAAACGAACAGAATATGAAGCACAAATGGAGGTACGTTAGACCTTGTATCACATTGCAAGGTTTTTTTCTGAACCATTCCTCGTAGCATGCTAGCAAGTGCGCAGCTTGGAATCACAATCGAAGCGAAGAGCGTTCCAACGACCTTGAAAAAATCCGCCAGAGGCGGTATGAAGCGTCAGCCCAATAATATCCATATGCCTCTTGCTGTCACTGACCTCCCATCATCAATTCAGCATAAAGGAGAAACTATCACTTCTCGGTAAGATGACACCTCCATGTGTTTCAAAATTGCTTAGCCCCCTCCGCTTCAGGTTGGGGGGAAGAAATTGCAAAGCTAGAGGATCCAGACGAAATTCAAGAGGACCGACTGTCCGATCATAAACTGGTCAGACAACCTAGAGACCTCACTGATCGAAGTGCGTATCCCGTCGTGATGTATGCCAACCGTCACTGAGTCTCAGAAGTCTGGGGTAACATCAAGGAGTCTTTGATAGAGTTCATGGAAAATGCCAAGGCCCAACGCTTGCAGAAAAATCGCGGGCCTGTGATCTGGAAGCGTGGCCAAGTGTTATCAGAAATTCTCCAAAAATATGCCTCGTCCCAGCCTCTACACACGATACTGCCTTCCGTCGCTGATCTTGCCATCCTGCCCAATTTTAGATCTGTCATCGAGGATACGCCCATGGACGAGCAGGTCCTCGAGGATCATTTCAAACAAGCAGTGGTCGACATCCCTTCCATTGTCGCGACTTGGCGTAAATCCAAGGACGAACAGCTTGTTGCTATAATGAAGAGTCACCCGAGAATCGATACAGAAGTCACTGAAGCCACACTTGTACTCGCCACGACTTTCTTCTATTGCAGCGTCTGTTATCGCGAAATTTCTTATCCACGGATTCTGGTCCATAGATGCACCACTCTCATTAGGTCTTCTAATGCAGTTGAAGACTGCGTGGATCCATATTTTCGCGACCTCGACTGCAAGCCGTGGAACGACGGAGACGTCGTTTGTTTCGATCAAGATGCATATCAGAGGGCAAAACACGTCTTGCGCGATTGCGGAACCGGCGAAAGTACGACAAGCCGGGACATTTTAGAGCTTCGCTTCGAATGCATCGAATGTACGAACCCTGAAGAGGGTCGCTTCCTCATGAGGTGGCCTACGGTCGTAAGGTTACTTATGTTGCGGTTAAGATTACATCTAATAGTCATATTTCCCAAGATTGCCCACACAGCCCGACACTACTATAGACGAGATGCGCAGTTTAATGGTATGGTGAAACTAGCAGCACTCGGAGACCGCGAAGCCCTTCTGGCTGATCTATTGGAAGGCACCAAAATGAGCCCTCTCTCCGGACTTTGGGCGCACAACTCCAGCTGGGTCTGCGTCGAATGCAAGAGGATCATACCTTGGAAAGAATCGCTGGATCACTTGAAAAAGCGGTAAGTCTACTTGTATTGACCACCTATGCTAAGATTTGACAGAACTGCCTTATCTCCCTAGGCATCCTAGTGTCATTCCCGACGATTACGTTGAGAGTGAACACGCACGCCAATTCGATCGATATCTCAAACTTCACCTGGATGCCAACAGGACCGAAATCATCAGTGCAATCAGATTGGATGTGGACGACCCTGCTCAAAGCTTCCGAGATGCATTCTACATGTATAAGCAGCTACCTGATGCTGGGGGAGACTTGGATGTGGCAGCCGAGCAAATGGCGCAGGTCTTTTTGTCAAGAGCAACTGGTATAGTTTGAATAAATGGTAACAATCGGCTACATGATAGCATTAGGAAGACTTTCTTCAATTAGTATGTGGAAGTCATGGGGGAACGGGAGGTGATCAGAATACGGGGGCTACAGATTGATATGGAGATGTACATGTGCTGGAGGCTGTCACCTCTGCTGGACGTAGGGAAACTTTGTTCAGTATTGGACGCTACGTACGTTCATCAGTCACAAGTCATGATTTAGACGACCACCTCTCCTCATGGCTCACTCCGTAGGCTTGTTGGTGATGCCCATCGTGCAGCCGCTATAATGAGGTAAATCCTGTAAGGCGCAAACTCACGTAATACAAGGGACAAGCAGTTCACGAGTCAGACTACCCTCTGGAGGTACGAAAATATTGATTATCGAACGCAAGAAAAAAGGAGGGAACTCGCGTCAGTGGAAATGCCGAAGGTATTCAACACCGACGCGGCATGAACGGGGATGTGTTTTGATTTGTTGGCGGGAAGTACTCCTTGGCGAAGCTGAGGGCCATGCTCGATTTTCTTTCCCTTGCCTTCGACCTCTTGGTGATGGACTGTTCGCCAACGGTCAGGAGGAACCTCGCTCGCAGGTACCGGCAATTCTCTATGTTCAGTGAGACATATGACCGCTCCGGAAGACCCCCATAACCGCACCACGTCGGTCTGTAAATCAACCACCGAATTTGGCGCGCTTGCAAACGCGCCAAATTGCACATGCTCTCTTGATCACTTGGCGGTTTCATTGTGTGCGGCGGTTGCATATGAAAACAAGTGTTGAGGAAATCTTCTCGCAATGCTTCATCGTCCGCGAATCTCAGTCTGTCATATATATCGGAGAGGAGTTCGAAACGAAGCCAGAAAATATGATCATATCGGACAAGTCAGAGTCACTGACCTCGAGGCAAAGAGATTCCCGCTTTCACACGGTCTTTCTCAGTTCCTCCTTTCCCGTCCTCCTCCTCCGATGTTGTCTCTCGGACAGTCTATGGATACCATGAGCGTAAAAAGTTCTCTTTCTACTGTTCCTGCTTCAAGTTCATTCGTTATGCTCCCAGCTGTCCAACCACACTCCCAGCTTCCCCCCAATACCGACAACCCGGAAATTCCAGATCAAATTGTCCCTCCAGTCCCCAGGCGTCCACAAGAGTTTAAGAATCATCGCGTATTCTACGGCTTTACGGTTTCCCGAGACTGGCTCATCACCTACTGCGAGCAGAACAGCCATCGCGTCAGGAACTACCAACCCGGCAACACGAACTTCACTAAAATCTATCTCGCTAGGAAGCTGTTGGCCTCATCGTCGGGAATCAAGGGTCTTCGGATTGAGCGGGTCCTGCCTAAAGATTACGCCGAGCGCGGTGGCAACGACTTGGCCTCGAACGGCTGTTGGCCGGTGCTCGTGTCGGTGTGCAGCTCGATGAGGAGTTCGTTTGTGAACAGGCCCAGCAAGCCGCAGTTGGAGAAACTGAAGAGCATTATGGGTGGAAGGGAACCAGATTGGTATATTGATGCCCATCTGCCAGACCACTACAGCGAAGACTAGGAGTGCCGACTAGGAGTGCCGACGTGCCACTCTTCTTGTGTGAGTTTCTTTTTGTTTTGCGCTGTTCGCAGGCCACTGAGGCTTTACGTGCGATAGATCCTCGTTCTACGTGCAATTTTGTTCTGACTTTTGAGGTATCCATGAATGAGGAACACTCACAACTGTAATGGAGTAGAAGAGGGGATGTGTACGCATCGGTGAATCATTCATGTGAACCTGATGGTGAGCGTTGAATATTGAATACTGAGTGATGCGCGTCGATGAGTTGGAATGGTGGAGAGCCTATGGGCAGTTATAACAATGCTGTCATTCCCATTTCCCTGATACATGAAATCCATCTAACTTCAACCGCGCGTCCATGCATATGGGTTATTTCGAAATCTTCCAGAAACCCTCCTTGACGACTATACCATGCCCCATGGGGACCAATATTGTTGATTTCCCCGTGAACGCATGAAGCTTTGAATACCGGAGGTGTAAACAAGATACTTGCACACGACGTTGAGATTCTTGAGAAGCTCATGTCATTCAAGTCGCGTAAATTTAATCGCGACCAGACGCGACATGGGCATGGTCAGGTGATTTTACAATTTCAATTATCCCAGTGCCACTAGTTTGCCAACTTGAACCCAAACAATTGACGTGCCTGGAGCATTCTTTCATCCACGACACTACATTTCGCGCCCCCAAAGACTCATACGATGCCACGGCGCTCGGGGCGCCTCCGCAAGCCCGGAGTAGGATCCTCTATATGGACTATGGACAGCGACAGCGGCTCGGAAACCACCAGGACAGATCCACCACCGAAGAAGGCGAGGAAGGTGAGGGGTTCTAAGCCAGACGCTGAAGGCTCGAAGCCCAAAAAGACACGAGGAAAGCAAGGAAGGTTGGAGCAGATTACTGAGATGCCCCTGGATATCTTGTTTGAGGTATTTCCCTGTGCCAGTGGAAATCTGCTTTTACACAAAGAAATTGTTGCGCTAAAAATCTCACCACTCATAGATATTCGCGCATCTTACTCCCTATGACCTTCTTAATCTATCCCGGACCTCTAAACCTTTGAGGAACATCCTCATGCACCGTTCCTCCACATATGTCTGGAAGAATGTTCGGTCTCGCATCGTAGACTTGCCGGAATGTCCTAAGGACCTCAGCGAACCTCAATACGCGAATCTCATATTCTACCCATACTGTCATGTTTGTCATTTGCTTCGCTGTCCTTGTCAGACCCTTACCTCCATTGGTGATTTAGTTTTGCTTGAAAGCGCAAGTTCCTTCTAAGGCAATCAATTGGTACACCCGGACCAGGAGCTGTAAAAAGTGTATTCCAGACAAGTACATTCTTAAACCTTCTTTTCAACGGATATTTCCTGATATATGGCGATCAGTTTCGTCACTTACGGAGCGGCGGGCGATTACGGGGTCCCAATCAGCTTTGTTCCATCCATTGACCTCTCTAGTAGTAAGATGACTTCCTTGGTGACACAATGCCGATTTGACCTCACCAGATAATCATAGAACGCTGGCCGGCGCAAGGATATTGCCTACGCACCCTTCGTCGGTATCAGGCGGAAATGCAGAGCCTTGATGATTCTGCATTGAAAGAATGGTGCATCGCGAAACGTACAGAATATGAAGCACGGATGCAGGTACGTTAGAAGTTGTATCGAATTGTAAGATTTTCTCTGAAAGCATGTCCCGTAGCATGGCAGCGAGTGCGCAGTTTGGAATCGAAATCGAAGTGAAGAGCGGTCCAACGAACTTGAAAACATTCGCCAGAGGCGGTATGAAGCGTCAGCCCGATAATTTCCTCCTGATGTTTCCTCTCACTGAGCCCATCATCAATTTAGCATAAAGGAGAAACTATCACATCTCGGTAAGACTACATTTCCACGCGTTTCAAAATTGCTTAGCCTCCCCCCGCTTCAGGTTGGGAGGAAGAAATCGCAAAGCTAGAGGAGGCAGACGATATTGAATACGATTTACTGTCCGATCATAAATTGGTCAAGCAACCTAGGGAGCTCACTGATCGAAGTACGTACCTCGTCGTGATGTATGCCCAACGTCACTAAATCTTAGCAGTCTGGGGCAACATTGAGGCGCCTTTGATCGACTTCATGGAGAAAACCAAAGTCCAACGCTTGGAGACAAGTCGGCGGGCCACGATTCGGAAGCGTGGCAAAGTGTTATCAGAAACCCTCCAAAAATATGCCTTATCCCAACCTCTACACACGGTACTGCCTTCTGTCGCCGATCTCGCCATCCTGCCCGATTTTAGATCTGTTATCGAGGATACGCCCATCGATCAGCTGGTCGTCGAGGATCATTTCAAACAGGCAATGGTCGATATCCTTTCGATTGTCACAGCTTGGCGTAAATCCAAGGACGAACAGCTTGTTGCTATTATGAAGAGTAACCCGGAAACCGATACAGAAGTCACTGAAGCCACGCTTAGACTCGCCACGACTTTCTTCCGTTGCAACCACTGTCGGCGCGAAATCACTTATCCACGAGTTCTGGTCCATCGATGCACCACTACTCTCACTTATTCTGATACATATGAAGACGGCTTGGATCCATATTTTCGCGACCTCAACTGCAAGCCATGGAACACTGGAGACATCGTGCGTTTCGATCGACGTGCCCATCAAAGGGCAGAATATGTCTTGCGCGATTGCGGAATCCTGCAAACCATGCCAAGCCTTGTTCTGGACCTTTTAGATTTTCGCTTCGAGTGCATCGAATGTACGGACCCTGAAGAGGGTCGCTTGGTCATGAGGTGGCCTACGGTCGTAAGTCTACTTATATTGCCATTAAGAATACATCTAATGGTCATATTTTCTAAGGTTGCTCACACCGCTCAGCACCATAAACCAAATGAAGAATTCACTGATGTTGTAAAACTAGCAGCACTCAGTACAACTGAAGGCCTGCTGGCTGATCTATTGGAATACGTCAAAATGAGCCCTCTCTCTGGACATCCGGCGCACGACACCAGCTGGGTCTGCGTTGAATGCAGGAAGATGATACCTTGGGATGACTCGCTGGATCACTTAAAAGAGCGGTGAGTCTATATGTTTTGACTACCTATGCTAAGGTTTGACAAAACTGCCTTATCTCCCTAGGCATCCTGATGTCATTCCCGACGATTACGTGGAGAGTGAATACGCACACGACTTCGATCAATATTTCGAACTTCACCTGGATGCCAACAGGACGGCACTCTTCAGGCCAATTCGAGTGAATGTGGACAACCCTGCCCCGAGCTTCCGAGATGCATTCTTCGAATATCTAGATGGCACTGTTGGGGTACCATTGGATGTGGTAGCCGAACAAATGGCACAGGCCTTTTTGGCAGGACTACATGGTACAGGTTAAATAGATGGTGACGATCGGCCATATGATAGGATTAGGAAGTTTGTCTTCAATTAATATGTGGAAGTCATGTTGAAACGGAAGGTGATCAGAATACGGGGGCTACAAATTGATCATGGAGATGTGTATGTGCTCCAGGCTGTCACCTCTGCGAAATGAGGGGATTAAGCTTTGTTTAGTAGTGACCATCTGACGCTACTATTCCTTGATTGCTGTTCGCCGTTCATGTATCGGAAGCTTAGGCACTATACCTGCATCGGAGGGCCAGTGAACCAGAATACGAGTAAAAACATGCGTTGCGTTGATTATGGCGAAATCCACCGAGCAGGAGCGGCGTCTGACATGTAGAGCATAGTGTCGATGGACGATGAAATTGGCAGGCGAGTGGCTTCGGATAAGTCTTTGGACTGCGAGATTAGGTGCTAGATGCGGTCAAAATCAAGTATGAGCCTGGCTAGTAGCTACCTTTGCGGGTGGATCCATCAGACGATCTGATCCCAGTGATTCGCCGTCTCCGTGCGTTTGTGTTCTGGTAGCCAAAGATATAGTATATGGCCCGGAGCTCCTCTGCGCATCCTGTCCAGAGGAGAAAGACGAAAAGCCTGGATATACTGATTGTCTATTAAGACATCATACTCTTTTGGTGAAGGTTCTTTCACAATCTATGACACCAGCGAACCGACCCAAATGCACGATGCTAGTGACTAGTGCAACGCATCGCCAGGTATATTTGACGGGAAGGAGTCAAGAAAATCAATGCCTTTGATAGAACTAGCTCCGAGGATCTGTAGGGGGTCCACCTTGCAGAGCACCGAAGATCCGGGAGCTCAAGAAGTCCATAACCCTCTTTGCTAGCGAACATTGTAGGGCCAGAAAAGCTTGAGATCGTCAGAGTGAAATCATATGACCGCCTCTTTATAATTCGCAGCATCGGCGACGACATATGCATCTGTGCTTATGCGGTATGCGTATGTGGTCGTAGTGGTTTATGTCGATGCTGCTCCTGGGCTGTCACGTATTGTGACCACTCTCATTTGAAGTGAACTTGTTCTCCCGGGCCGACCTTTGCATGCTGGTGAGTCTAGGTATCCACAGTCAGGTCCCATAACCGCCCACACGCACAACACTCACCCGTCCTCCAGCCTCTAGATGGATCGATCGATAGATTTAGATGGATCGATACCGAGTTCAATGGACAGCTGCCATATCCAGGTTCCTTCTCTCGGAATCTCTCCGCTTACGCCCACAGACATACAATGTCAGCGCCATTCCACGAATGACAGAACGCTCAGAAGGAACGGATCAGTGGTCCTTCCTTCCATCGAGATGAAACGGTGTCCAAGGTCCACGCGCTAGAAATTCATCTCTTCACAGCGGCTTCGAGATGCCATGAAGTTGTCGCGTATGTTTTCGAAATAGACATGGCACACGACCACGCACGTAACTGTGCCCAGTGATTTGAACGTGCGCCAGCGAAAACCCCTCAGCACAACGGCCTAGTCCCGGCTGTGTGTTGCCCATCGCATGATTATACGCAGTGTCTGAAGGTCCGAAATTGACTCTCCACAGGATAAAATTCTACTTGGATGAGGAGGAAGCTGAAGATCTAAGGTTGCTCAGCTGTTGCCAAGAGCCTAGGCCGACCCAGACGGGGTACGTCGAACTAACCATTGACACACCAAAGCTAGGAACGCATCAATGGCTCAGACTGGCATTAATTCGCAAAGGACCATGAACGCCTCAGAACGCTGGCTGTTACATATACCCCAGACAGGGTCTGGATGTCTCTCCACATGTATATGGTTGAATTCTTGCAGCATTTACCTTCCGTGCACTTTTTAGGGTTAAACAAGGCACACACGCCTTCCTGGCTTCATCGCGACGGATCCTGCAGAGCGACACCCAACACGATCTCTTGTACCCGATCCTCGCACTTGGATGGGCTGGGCTAGGCCCACTGCATCTTTCTCGTCTGGAGATCTTGGATACCTCAAGCTCCTTGGTCAACGCTGCTCCTCTGAGGGCGACACTTCTTTATCACTAAACAAACGGCTTTTGAAACAGTGTCGATGGTGTCGCTAAATCCCGTAGCGGGTTTCGTCACGATATGCAAAAAATCAAAACAAAATCAAATCGATTCACTCGTCCTCCACCCAAGCCCAGTCGTGATGACATATTTCATGTCTTGGACATGTTGCCGTGAGTCAATACCGTCATCACCTCGTGCGGGCCCTCCTATCCGCCCTGGCCAGTGACTCTTGCGGCCCAGCATTCGCCGCTGCTGAAGGGTCAATGGGGTCCTAGGCATATTTGACCGGAGATTCTCACCCTTCTTTCATCCCTTCGTTCAGGGTTTGCCCCTCGTCTCCTCAATGTCACACGTTAACCAGGGCCGGCGAACCAAGGACACATCCTGAATCAACTAGGCATCAGAAGACGGCCGGCGCAAAGTGCACATCTCCTATTGACTCTTGACATCTGTCGCCCACTGCTCCACTTACCCCCTCATGCCTAGGACCTAGACCGTTCGTTGTGTGCAGTCTAGCTACACAATGGCACTTCCCATAGACATCTTACCCTCTCGCGCGAGGTGCGAGGGTCAAAGGGCCAAGGCCATAGTGCCTCATCCAACATAGGGCCGATTTACCATGCTTTCCAAGTTCAGAATGTTTTTGATACGCTTACGCAGAGAGGCACTGCGGGCTTGGCGGGCCCGCTTATGATTTCAGGCGGAATGTCAGGGCTCTTCACCGTGCCTAAGCTACCCGTTACAATTTGAGCGCCCTAAGTAGTCTCGGAAAGGAGCATCGTCTTCAAGTCGGCGCAAGGGGGATCTACCACTGCCTCCAGGTCTAGAATGTCTTCGATGCGCTTACGCAGGGAGGAACTGCGGCTTGGCCGGCCTACTTATGGTTTCAGGCGGGAACGTATGGGCTCGTCACTGTGGCTGAACTATCCCTGCCAGTGCCAGTTTGAGCGCCTCTAGGCCCCGAGACGGTATCTAGTCTTCAAGTCGGCACAGCGGGGCCCGATTACGAAGACAAGGTCACGGTGGAGGGTAGGCGCGCCTTGCTCAGCGCCTCATTGCCACCCGACCCTCGAGACTAAACGGCTAATTGGAGCTAAATATGTGTACGATTACAGCTCTGGGACAACGCAGCTGTGAAGACGGGACCACGGGACAGATTGTTACGAAAGGCCTGTAATATCAGATAATCACAGCACTAGCCACGCTTCGACAAGAGATAACTTCCACCAACCTTCCAATGACCGAAAACCTCGCAACATATCTGTTCGTCAAAGAAGCTCGCCCCAGCCCAGCCAAGCCCATCCCAACTTACGAGATTCCAAGACTTGGGCCTTGGCCAAAGACGCGCGTCCTCCCAAGAGCCTGAGGATTTAAGACGGCCCAGCCGCCTGCCTCAAATGAAATGGCAGCGCCACCCAAGCGATCCATATCACAGGCCAAGTCCTCTTGGCTGGCGCAGCATTCACAATTTCACTCACCCATCCATCACTAACATTCCGTAACTTGCTCACTCAGACACTTGGGCTCATAGCCCTACTCTCAGCGACGTGACGATGAATAATGCGGTTCTGTATTGGGGGTATGTACGAGTGTACCGACGGAGTGGATGCAATTACGGAATAATGGATCGAATGAATGAAGAGGGAGTGGTGATTGGGGGATTGGGGGTGGGGGATTGGGGATGTATGTATGTACGATGTAGACTTGCGAGAGAGAGAGACAGACAGAAAGGAAAATACGAAATTATAAATAAGCAGCAGCTTGAGACGGATCGAACAACAAATGACGAGGGACCAGGTATCGGAAAGAGACAAGAGAAGAGTCGAAGGGAAAGTATTATACACAAGAAACATGAATTCCAAGAAAGAGACGTAGAGGGAGTGATGGGGGTGGGAGCGAAACAGTTGATTATGCAGAGGTACCGGGCGGTCTACACGCGCGAGTGCGGCGTCGGAATTTTGAATGATGCGGGATGGTGTGATGGGATGGATGGAGGCTGGACAGGTGATGTGTGGTGGATGGAAACGATGACGGCTGTAGGAGAGGCGAGATTAGAACAGAGTCGACATATATTGAGAAAACAAACGACTTACACAAATCACATGGCACCAGAGACGGAGTGAAGTAAAGGCGGAGTGGGTGCGAAGGCTCTTGATTCTCGCGGGATTTCATACAACAGGCAATAAGGCAGTGGTTGTAAACACGGTGATGATGGGGGGGTATGGTTGACGATGACCGAGACCGAGACCGAGACGAGACCAAGGAAAGTTGATGATAGGATAGGATTAAGAATATCGGAAGACGTGGAGAAGCGTAACCCTCCCCGCGGCGCGAGAGCGGACTGAAACCAACGCTCCCAACCTGCGCGTGTATGCGCGCATACACGAATACCTGCACGGAGGAAACAAGGCAGCCCCACGCCAAGCCCTTCCGAAGCACACCAAACGGAACGGAGACGGGGAAGCGAGCAATCACACCGCTAGCCCGCACTCCATCGTGCGTGTCTGCGCTAAAACACGAAACATAGAACACAAGCGCCACGCGCTCGGGGGGAGGGAGATGAGATGAGCGATGCCAAGAACCCGCAAGAATTTTAAGAAGTGCCCGAGGAAGCTTGAGGTTGCTTTATATGCGCGCTTCTGAGTCCCCTCCTTTCCTCTCCCCCTTCTTTCTCTCCTCCTCTCCCCCCCCCGCCCCGCAAAGACGAAAAGCAGCAACAAGAACACCTCCCTTCCCTACACCACGCCGAACACAAGTCGAGACTTGGAAAGCCTCAATTATGCCGGCTGATCTTTTCCACTCCCGCCCCAAGCGCAGTCTTCCGCCGACTCACTGCCCCCTCGTCCTCATCGTCTTCTTCTTCATCGTCATCGTCTTCGTAATCATCAGGGCGCTTCTCCGACTCCGACTCCGACTCGCTCTCGGAGGACCCCTCCTCACGCACAGGTAAGGGTGCAGTGGCAGGTGTGTTGGGAACCGCCTCCACAGACGTGGTGCGGCTGGCCATACGGCGGTGGCCGTGGGTGTAGGAATGGTGCCGTGAAAGCGGGGCAGGGATGGTCACAGCGGAAAGGTGGTGCTCGAGGACAGGCACAGGGGCAGAAAGAGATGCAGGTATCGGCGTGGCTTCTTCAGAGACGGCCGCTGAAGCAGACGAGGAGGGGGGCACATCGTCTGTAAGGGGCGGAACTGATAATGATAGGGGTTTTGGTGTAGGCGCGGATTCTGGCTGTGGTTCGGCGGACACGGCGGGCGTCTCTGTCGTCGAGAGTTCCTCGGGAGGTGCAGTACCCGCCTCAGCCTTCTCCTTCTCGGCCTTCTCCTTCTCCTCTTTCTCCTGCCTCTCCCTCTCCCTCTGCTCCTTTCTCCTCTTCACCCACCCAATGCCACTCCCGTCGTCCTCCTCTTCCACAACACCGCCAACTCCCTTCTTCTCACCCCCGCTCGCGCCCATGAACGTCGAGTCGCTCTGCACTCTCTCCCACCTGGTGCGGTCTTTGTCATCCTCCCCTCCACCCGTAACGCCCGCATGGCGCCCACCGCGAACGCTCCCCATTCCGCCGTAGCCCCACTCGACAAACTTGGGGTCTTCGTCGCGTGCGTTGGCGAAAGGGTTCGCATTGGGGTCTCGGTTGCGCTTCGGTCCACCATATACGCGACCGTTGAGCATACGCGTACCCTTGCGCACGGCAGGCAATGACGCACGCTTCGCGGCATGGTCGGTTGCTATAGGGGCAGACTGCGTCGAGATGACAGAGCTCGGGCGGGGTTTCGCTTTGTCAGACTTGGATGAGCCGAGCTTTAGTTTGCTGGATATGGAGGGAATGTATGCTTGAGCGCTCTGGGAGCGTGAGAGCGGTGTGCCGGACTTTGTGTCTGAGCCGGCGGAGGACCAACGAGTGAGGCCGAAGCCCCAGCCGGAGCTGGAGTCACCATTGTCTGAACTGGCGCCTTTACTCCTCGAGGACGTGCGGAAGAGGTTTATGGTGCCCAGTGTAAGGATCTCCTCTGTCGAGAAATTCTTCCGTGAAAAGGAGCTAGGGGGAGTGGCGTTGGTGGGCGTAGGGCTCCCATGGGAGTTGGAGTCGAGTGACTGCGTTGGTGTGAGGGAATGGGAGGAAGCAGAGGATGCAGAAGGTTTGTTCCTTCTGAAAGGAAAGGGGCGGAGGAGGTTTAGGGACTTTGGTTTGGACCAGGAGGGGGCGTGGGGGATGGGGGGATGTGAAAGGAGCTGCTGCGTTGTTGGTTTTGGAGACGCCGGGCTGTGGTCGGAGGCAACGCTGGACGGCGAGGAGGACAGGGAGCATGGCTTTGATTCAGGCAGGCAGGTGGCAGCAGCGATGTGCATGGGGTCTTCGTCGTCGACAGCGTAGTCATCGTCTGCGTCATCGAGGGCGCGGGGGTCCGGGAGCGGGGCAAAGCGAATGCGGCGGGCGGGGATGCTGCTCACCGAGGACGCCGACGAGGAAGCAGTGGACGAGGATGCTGAGAGGGCGGGGACGTCTGTGGTGAGGATGGAGACAGACATGGCAGTGGATGTGGAACAGCGTTAGTGACTCTGTTTTGTTGCACTGTGATCCAGATCTCACCATCCGGGGTCCTGCCCCCACCTTGACACGTGTCTCGATCGCCACATCTCCGTCATCCTGCAACTTTGTCTTCTAAATCACATCCCCTTTCGACAAATCACGTCCGCAAATGGACGAAGACTATACATCCGCACCCAAACCCATATCTCCGATCCCGATCCTGTTGGAGATCCTGCCGGCTACGTCCCTTTTTGGGCCGGCCCGCATTGCCAAGGCCGTTCCGCCGCCCGTGTCTCACCACTCCCTCGACGACCACCAACTCCTGCCCGCGCCCCTTGATGACCACCGACTCTTTCCGCCCCCAATTTCCACCTTGATCTTGGCTCTTCTCACCCCAGAATGCTCATGCATGACAATTAGCATCTGGGCGCCTCCTTTGTCCTCTGCGCCCTTTAATGATCAAACAACCACAAATCTTCATCCAACCGCCAAGCACACCCCCGTTTCCCATTCATCTGATATTCGAAAATGTCTCGACACGGTCCCGGCCTTTGCTGCGATGCTGACTCGAAGCTACATCCTGTACCAGCTGATTCGACCGTGGCATATTCCTGATCGTCAGCCTCACAGACGAGGTATTCTCTGTCAGTAGTTGTCAAAACCCCTGCGCCGCCGGCCCCGCCCGACCCTCAGGCCCTTTGTCCCAGCATCATCATATCCGGAACTTTCCAGCATCACGAATCACTCTTCCTCCTTCCTCTTTCATCAGCGCGCATACCCGGCCGTGACGACACGCAATCTCGTCTCTACTCTGCACCTCCCTTTCCTCTCGGCACCACACTAACTGCCGCTCCCCTCTCGTTTACACATCTCTCCCGCCCCGATCCCAGCGTCCTCGGACATACTTTGTGACTACTTGCACCCTGCGCAGCTTACAGAGGTAAATGCGCAGCGCAGCCGAACGGCTTCTTCCACACCCTCGGGAATGAGTCGGGCTTCATGACAGGCTTCAGCTATTCATCATGCCCAGACAAAGGTAAAAACTATCATGGGACACGCCTCCCGCAGCTTTTTCGCCCCCGTATGTGTACGTCGCCCCTCTTTCAAGCTGTATTCCAGCCGGCGTCTGGACCAATCCAACAGTCTCTGAACAGAACTGGTAGGGCCTAGACTGCGCTTTTTCCAAGCTATTTTCGCACTCTCTCGTATTTTCATCTCTAAATAATTTCCTCGCTACTTTGACGCTCATGTTGTTGGCTAGGCCAGGCTACGGCGTCTCGTCTCTTGTCTCGTATGTAGCTTTACCGGCCAGGGGCATGTCGCCTCGTCTCTAACGTTGCATATGATTCTCGAATAAATTATATCATCCACGTTTTTCCGAGCGGGTTACCGCGATACGCGTTCAGGGTTCATGAATGAGATCGACGAGTGCAACGAGGCGGCGGGAAGGGTTTATTGAAGAAGGTTACCTGAGCGTCCAATATTAAATACCACTTCATAACTGAACTCGATCGCCCACCCACCCTTACCCTCTCTCCCAGCCTCTCAACCGTTTCACATCCTCCTCATAACCTCCTCACTCATCCACACAACGACGAAAAATCAAAATTAAAAAAATCCCAATGATTTACCGAATGATGAAACTTGAAACCCACTTTGAGCGAGGCGCCGTCCCACATGGTGCACCTAACTACGGCTCGGCGTCGCTAGTTGTTCATCCTGAGTCGCCGGGGCGTGTGCCTGGCGTCGGGAGCCCCCGAGCGCACGTTCGGAGGGGACGGGGGATGGATGACTGGGCGTGCTGACTGATGTGTGCCAGGAACGTCAGTATCGACGACGCGTATATAATCTTATCTTCGTATAGTACGATGAACGTCGCCCTGCACAGTCTAACGTTTTGCTTCCGCCGCGATGGGTGTAATAGTTTTCCCGCTGCGTCTGGGGGGCTTCTGGGGGGCAGATAAAAGTGGAGACCGAGCATCGATACCCCGGTGGGGTATGATCGACGTTAGATATGCTCCCGCTGAAATGTTCTATGAGTACTAGATTTACTATGAGGACTTCTAGCATTATAAATTGTTTCTTCTATGGTTTAGGAGAAGGCCGCGGGATCATGCTATAGATGCGAATGTCCGTTTGTTCGTAGGTCTTTTCCTGCAAAAGAAACAAAAGGTGTGAGTAAGCTATTAGTACTTGCAGAATGCCCACGACTCTCGGCGAGGTAACCATCCATGTCACTTCACCTCCAAAAACGAGATGGATGTGCAGACTCATGCTCTTCAACGAAGGCTGGCAGAAATCTTGGTTACAAGGATATATGCCATCGATAGGGTACTGTAACATCTTTGCTTCTGCCACCCGTGGCGCGAGATGTATCTAAGTAGATACGTTCCACGGGGGTCGACGCGAGGCTACAGTGCACCGAAAATGCATCGGAGCCGACGGGACGGCGAGGATTCACACACGAGAGGCGCCGTGTGCTACATCCAGTATTCAAGCTCCCACCTTCTTTCCCTCACAACCGGGACCGTGGCCAAAAATGCATGAAGTGGCACAGCCTCACGCCCACAGCCAAAAGGAAAACCTGTATATCACAGAAGAGAGGAATCCAGAAGGCACCCTACAACTATCCAGAATTCTGACGCAGCTCCGAGCGTTCTTGATACGCGGAAACAAAACAAGAAAATGGAAGAGAACACGGAACACTGCGTGCGCTGACTGTGACAGATGGAAGGTGTAACAATTGCCGCGACGCTGGTGCCAGTAAATCTGATGCGTGATGGATGGTCGGGAATTTGCGTAGATGCACATATGGGTGCGTATGGTGTCGAATATTTCTTGATACCGTGGAGGGAACGTGCGCCAGCGCGATCAGATCTGCGCACGCGCATGGCGCTAAAGCGTTATCGTTGGTTGTGCAGGTACTTAGTAGTTACGTTACGGGACGGGGTTGGGGGACCCCGCGACTGCCTGCAGGGCAGCTTGGTGGTGCTGGACGCGTCAGTAGAAGACAAGTTGTAATTGAGATGACATCACCTTCAGAAGATTCGAAAATAAATGGCGTATACTCTCGTTACGAGACTGGGTTGAAGGACCCCACGACTCCACGCAGGGCAGTTCAGTGGTGCAGGACGCGTATAGAAAGGTGAGTCGCAGTCAAGATAACATCATCTCGGAAAGTTCGAGAAGAAATGGCGTATACCTCGACTTTATTAGCTCCTCGGGACCTGATTGACCCTGTACCTATGTATGGACTCGGGTTTACAGGTTCAGATGCCGTAGGGACCTTTGAGTGAAGGTAAGAAGGGTGGAGGTTTCTTGATGTATGCAGCCAGAGTGTCCTGTGCTGGGCCGGTCCCGACGTTGGTCAGGTATACGGAGGAACGACTGATACGGTAGTGTCTGCTATCAAGACCTGACCTACTGGTCTCTCCCTCAGAGGAATCTTGATCTAATCAGATCTAATCATACGCGGGTACTGCTTGATAACCGAGTTCTCCATCGTGTCCTCAGCCTGAACGCACTGTACACGCTGGCGACACGTCAAAGGCGTTATCAAAGGTGCTATGCGACAACCACCAGACAGTCCTTAAATTCTCATTGAGAATTACGACAACGTCCCACGCCGCCAACCTGGCACAACCATACTGCTGGGAACCGCATTGAGCGACGAATGTGCCACGGCGAACAGCGGCGAGCATGAACGTGTCATCCCGGTATACTGAAACCCGCGACGTTATCATCCCCTACGAAAGAAAATTACGTGGACATCACTACCTACCCTGCGCTTGGAGTCCCTGCAGCAAGCCGGCTGGACCGTCGACGTTGTCATACATACCCCACCAATCAACTGCACAGTCGGTCTAAATTGCCCGCCGACTTATCAACCTATCTGACGCTCCAAACTGGTCAACCTGATCTATCCCAGTATCGCGCCCGGGCATCCGATAAGGCTTGTAAGTCTTCCAAGATAACGGTATTTTCCGTCTTTGTGGGCGCCGTATGTAGCGTGTGTCTGCGAAAGCTGGCGGTCCAGACCGCGTTCGAATTGATTTCCTTGGTGAGATGAAGGAGATGCGATCATATATTGGGCTTCGACACCGCCTGCATGTGCTGTTGAAAATATACTACAATCGGGATGATGCGTTGGGAAGAGGTGGGAAGAGGTGCTCTCCGAGAGGGTCGCGATATGGATAACTAGGCTCAGCGACGTCGACGTCGGAGGGAAAGTTGCTTATTCCGGTCTGTATCAGCTTCCATTGGCATCGTGCGTACATCTTTTCTGCCTCCCCTCCGAAGATAATGCGTGGCTGGTTACTTGTTAGGACGGTCCACCTGGCCACACGTGGACCCAGATAGCCCCACACCCATCGCTTACTACGATATACCACGGTCATCCTCAGCATACATCGTGGAACACGCGGTCAAAATCGATGGCCTCGACCGTCCCGGCTTCAATCCGGTTTAAATAGGTCCAATTAGAAGCTTTTAAAGTGCGTGTTCCGTGCAAAAGCTTGAGCTGACAATGTGCAGCGCTTCTTTTAACTTATCTTTAGCTGCCCTATCACACTGATCTGCGAGCCCCACGTTTGTTCTCACAAGTCACTAGTAATCGCACCATCGCAAGGCCTTCTTTAAGTCGACTTATACCTGCTTTCTCTTCCTATCCCTGCTGCAACCTCGCAGCCTTCGCAGCTTGCGCTGTGGCAACCTCTTGAACCCTAACATCACAGGATACAGAGCATGCGGCGTAAACAATCAAGTTCCGACTACGAAGGACACTGATTACTCGATCCTTTTGCCACCGCAGTCATAAACGGCATTCGATAGAGCCCGAAATTGCAATCTATTTGCCCCACCATCGAAGCCATCGAAGGGCTCTTTCGCCTATTATTATCCCGAATGCCCCACGACACGGTCTGTGTCCGCTGAGTTGATGCGTACCAGCAACTGCGCTCCCTCTTTTGTGCTACGAATCCGAACCCCCCAGCCACCCATCGCTTCTGACAGTCATCCTTTCTCGCAAGCGGAACGATGACTAGCCTATCTGGACACTAGGTTCCTCCGAATAGTCAACGAATAGCTTCCTGATCAAAGCGATCTACGACTCACTGGCACGCTGACCGGTGACCGTCCCGAACCCCTCTGCGAAGGACCGAGTAAGCAGGAGCGTCCCTAAATACGGAATGAACATACCAGTGATTGTTCGGCTCTCGAGGGTCACCGACGCCAGTGATGCCTGGATCCGCTACGCGCTACGCGCATCTCACTCGTTCCGAAGATGACGCGTGGACCCTGCGCAGTGTCGATAACCTCACCTCCTCAACGAGAAAGACAAACGCCGCCGCCGGACCCCCGAGAATAAAGGCAAAACTTCAATCTGCGATGTATTGAATCCCTTGATCTTGTTCGACGCCGGAGTTCATCTGCACGGGTTTATCGACGTACATCCGGACTCACAAGACCTCTAATTAAAGATGAAGCTATATTTACTCCAGCCGACAGCACTAGTGGTAATGATTGATATCTGGGATAAAAATAGCTCTCTCGCGAGACTAGCTTCACTTCATCATTGGCCATGAGTGTCGGACTACGGTCTCTTCTCCTTCTTCTGCGATGCTATCACTATTGTGAGCCATAACTAGCTTCAACCAGTCAATATCTTAGCTGACGCGATGCATCCCAGTCATAATACATACTCACCTGCCTAATAATGCGAGTCGCGCGCGATTCGTGTGAACCAAATTTCATGTGAGCTCACGACCTGATATGACGAGGATAATGACTATCTCGTATTTATTCTGCGTAATTAGAACGCACAGGAATAGCATCTCCGCTCGTTTGCTATCTTTATACGACTCAACTCCACCCCTATACGCCATGGATATCCGATAATACTTCCAGCCTATCAGGATCCTACTTCTCTGACGCTGTGTGAACGGTGTCCAAGCACGGATTTAAGTAAACCCCGTCACCGGGCTAGCGAGACGCAGCATTTCTACCACGCTCATAGTTCAGCAAGGTTTCTGCCAGCCTTCGTTGAAGAGCATGAGTCTGCACATCCATCTCGTTTCTGAAGCTGTGCCATGGATGGTTACCTCGCCGAGAGTCGTGAGCATCCTGTAAGTAGCTTACTCGCACCTTTTTGTTTGTTTTTCAGGAAAAGACATACGAACAAACGGACATTCGCATTGATAGCATCATCCCGCGGAGTTCTAGTATGCCATGCTTTCCATACATGGAGCGGATTGAGAGATCGTTGAGAAGTGACGACTTCTCTCCCCCATGTCAACGCACGCCTCGTTGCCGTCGGTTCGAGGTTCATCCCCCATCATCATTCCAAAGATGCCTTCACCTATGTTGTCTAGAATCCGGCTTCCACGTCAGCCTGGACCGTATGTTGGCCCCCGGAACACTCTGCTGTGAATTCGGCCGTCTACCGTACCCTTGAGTATCTCAACGTAGAAAATACGGTCCTACGATTTTGAGTATCTAGTCTTCTTCTTCCATTATTCACATTGAGAATGTAAGAACTCGCGGGGGCGTCGAATGGAGCTAAGATAATGGAAAGCCCGTTGAAGGATCAGTAGAGTAATTCCTTCCATTCCAACCGCATAACTACAGGAAGGGAACTCACGGAGGAACCACGGAGGAAGCATTTCACCATCTGAACAATTCAGATTTCACGTCCACTATCGAGGACTATACTTTCTGCTTCCACATTGTTGCGGAGTGACATGAGGACATAGCTAAACACGAATCGGGTTCGTCATGAATCTCGAGATTCAGGTCCCTAGGGCTGACCGGTGACCAGGGATCTATGCTGATCATGATCAATCGACTTTCTTCCTTTATCTGCTCACCCTTCACATTATCACAAACTGCCTCGTTGACTGCACTTTGCAAACAGCCGCTCGACAATCGATACTATCGATGGTCAGGACGCCATAGTGATACAGAATAAGACTGTCAGATGACGAATCTGGGGGGCCAGTAATGCGTGTTCATTAGTTATCTGCATTGTCACATCCGTGTTGGAAGGAAAGAACGTCGACAATCTATCGATACGGAGGAGACACAGCGTAGTACTACGCGCCGGATATGTGATTGGGTGGAGAGAGGCTAATTGGCAGGCTCTGCCAACGAGGGTCCACAGCAAAGTTTAGATCGAGATCTGAGCAGCTGAGCATACTGCAGGCTGACGGTACCTCGTCAGTCCATCTCCAGAGCTCGGAGGTCACGAGCACATCACTGTTAGCACTTAGATACTTATCTATTAGGCTGGTGCCCGAACATCATGAACGTTATCTTGAAGTCTACCCTTGCGCAGCTGCTTTCGTTAGCATATTTCCGGGCCCTTCAAGCTGACAAAATTCATGAGAGAGCCTGCCTGCATATGTCGCCATCCTGGATCCGTTGGCATCAGCACGCGGCGTGATATCCATGATATTTGAAATCGCACCAATTAGCACCGTATGACTCGGAGGCCCGTATTCACAGTATTACCGTCGTGCCCGTTCATCGCCAGACGTGGTACACTGAGATGAAGGTGTTTATATGGACGACTTTACGTCGGTAGTTCAGACGGACCGCTCAGGCCGCAATTGTCAAGCTGACGCGATCAAGATGACGCAGTATTTATATCGGTCACATGACCATCACGACTTTGCTTATGCCGGTGTGCTCGCTGTGCAGTGTCAGCCCCACAGAAAATTGCGCGTTTCTTCGGGATAAAAGGCCCCCTAGAGCCACCGACCAGCAGTTCTGGCGTTCCGAACATCCCTCTCCCAAGCAGCCCATTTGAGACTGCCAGGTCCAAGTCAAAGGACAACCTATAGACTTCTACACGTCAGCCGCTTCCAAAACAAGGTGTTGGATTTGGCTAATATGCTTTGTAATTGATAAGATATCCAGGTCTTTTCTCCACACCACACCGCCCAATATGCCCCCCGTTTTCGACAAGCCCACCGCCGATAAGTACGACTACGTGGTCATTGGAGGAGGTAGTGGTGGATCTGCAACTTCGGTATGTTCCATGAGCCCGTGTTGATCTGGATTTACCTATATCACCAAATCAGCGTAGAGCAGCATTGTATGGAAAGAAAGTTGCGGTCGTGGAAGTCGATCCTTATCTCGGTGGGACTTGCGTCAACGTCGGTGAGTGATACACCTGCATATGTCCCGGCCCTCCCTTAACGCATCCATGGAACACAGGATGTGTACCAAAGAAGGTAATGTCGGCCCTTGGATGGTATATGCGCGTTTTCTAATGTTGTCTTGCTTTAGATTATGTGGCATGCTGCCGATCTGCAAGACAAGGTTCAGCACCACGTACCACAGTACCAGTTCAAAGGCGTCGGCAACCCCAAGTTTGACTGGGCTGCCTTCAAGTCCCAACGTGACGCATACATCCGCAAATTGAACGGAATCTACGCTAGCAACTTCGTGAAAGAGGGTGTCGAGTACCACCACGGCTTCGGTCGTCTCACCTCCCCAAGAACGGTCGAAGTTATACGTCCTGACGGATCGAAATATACCTTGAATGCAGACAACATCTGTGTCACTGTCGGTGGTACTCCCACTGTCCCATCCGATGAGGAGATCCCTGGAGCATCTCTCGGTATCGACTCGGACGGATTTTTCGATCTCACCGAACAGCCTAAACGCGTCGCAGTCGTTGGAGCCGGCTACATCGCTGTCGAGCTCGCTGGCATCTTCCACACCCTCGGATCCGAGACACACTTGATCATCCGCGGAGAGACTGTTCTGCGTACCTTCGATGACACCCTCCAGAAAACATTGACCCCTTGGATGGAGAAGACGGGTGTGAAGATGCACAAGTCAAGCAATGTCGTCAAGGTGGAGGGTGCTAAGGGCCAAACCTTGACCGTGATCACCGATAAAGGAGAGAAGATCGAGGTTGATACGGTACTCTGGGCTATCGGACGTCATGCGTGCACCAAGGACATGGGCTTGGAAGAAGTGGGTGTGAAGTTGGACAAGCGCGGCAATATTATTGTGGACGAATACCAGAGGTCATCGGTCGATGGGATCTACGCCATAGGCGATGTTCAAGGAAAGGCTCTCTTAACACCTGTCGCCATTGCCGCGGGACGTAGGCTTGCCAACCGCCTTTTCGGCCCCCCAGAATTTAAGGACGACAAGCTTGACTACGACAATATCCCGACCGTCGTCTTTTCGTGAGTTTGCCATCGCCTGTGCTTTCAGATACGGCGTGTTTTAACGCCGTCTGTTAGACATCCCCCGATTGGCACGGTCGGACTCACCGAATCCGAGGCACGCAAGAAATACGGCGACAGCCTGAAAATTTGTAAGCTGTCTATGCAAATAGAATTAAGCCATTGCTCACCATTTTGAACACGTTCATTGAAGACCAATCATCCTTCCGTGGTTTGTATTTCTCGATGGTCGATGAAGAACACAAGGAGCCCACAGTGTACAAGCTTATCTGTGCGGGCCCGAATGAGCGCGTTGTGGGTATCCACATCATCGGAATGGGCAGTGATGAGGTCATGCAAGGATTTGGCGTTGCTGTCAAGATGGGAGGTTCGTATTATCTCCTGTCACATCGCCGTTCGTGGTTCACAGAGTTATACTACAGCGTGCAAGAAAGACTTGGATGATACCGTCGCCATCCATCCTACCTCCGCCGAAGGTAAGGTTTCATCTCAAATTCCGACGAGTTCGTATATTGACGAGCTGTTACAGAATTGGTTACCCTTCGTTAATAGAACTTGTGGGGAGGCTTCACGTCATGAACCTTGTATTTTTATGGAGCACGATAACACCAACGTTACCTTCCTGTACCGTAGACGCCAATACGCTTGTCAGCAGATCAGGGGAACCTTAAGGAGAAGCGCATATAGTGGGACCCCAGTCGTCGCTCGTGCACCATCACTTCACCAGTGCCTCCTTGGGACGACTGGACGTGCTAACCGGAGATGGCACACCAAACTTTTCGTGACGAAACACAGCTTTTTCTTGGCAACTTGGCACTGTCGTTCAATGTTGAAGTTGAGCAGTGGCGCCTACGATGCAAACGACTTCTTCTCGATCAGGGCCGGATCTCGAGTTCTCAGCTACGGTTCGGGACTGGCGTTGCATGACACCGTATATGTCGTCCCATCTACAGCTAAGGTGCTATCCGCCAATTACCGGTCAAAATCCAAGCTATAGGATGCCCTTCTCATCGTCGCCCTCGGTCACAATCTCCAGCCTCATGACATGAAAGGTGATGGGAATGAACTGGGCCTACAATGTGCCGATGGCACCCTTCGGCGTGAGGCAAAAATCCCGCATAACGCGATTGAAAAGCAGGCTGCCATGAGTGCGATTTATCCTAGACCAGAACTTGGGATCCTGATGCCGTGCGTACGATATCGTCTTGAAAGTCTGGTTTTGAATGAGGCGTACATCGAAGGTCGAGGAATCAGTTTGTGGGGCAAGGCTAGCGATCTGATTATCGAGGGATCAGGAATCACGCTTCCGCAATTTGGAATGAATAGCTTAGCTTGGTCAACGTTTCTGTGAATTGCAATTTATCAACGTCAAGAGGCTCTTGGGGAGCATAAGTAGACGAGAGCACAACAGGACCCTGCCCCTAACAATTGATAGGCTGATGGTCGTCGAAAAGAGTTTACAGCGAAGTACGGCAACGAGGCCTGTGATCGGGCCTGTTACACCCAGGCAACAATGCAGATATCATCGTCGGAGAAAAACAGCAAGTACCAATAGGATATATAGGATGGCGTAGGGTATACATCAAAGCAGGCCAATCCGACGAGTCCAAAACAAGAACACGCATCAAGTTAGATACCACAGACTACCATTACCAGCCCTCCTCCCCTTTGCGCCGCCCCCTGTAGTTGCACTCCACAAGCAGTGGCGTCAGAGCTGCTTCCGGCTCGTTATAGAAATCCATGAGCGCCCATCCTCGGATACGTAGACCTTCATCAGGTACTTTCTCGTCAAGGAGGGGATCAACTGTCTCGCCATCCCCCGCAAGATTGTTTAGGATCCATTGCGCAAATCTACTATTGACACCTTCGATGCCAAATCCCAATTTGGGCCATCCAAAACCTTTTGCAACTGTAGGGGGCATTGCCAGGGGGAAGGAGGACGCGGATAGGAATGTAATGGAAAGAGTGGGCATGGGCGGGTTATTGGGCGGAGGCAGGAGTATTTGGGCGGCAAGAGAGACCTTCTCAGGTATCGCCAAAAATGAGGGTATCTTATACCTAGTTGAACGTTAATCCGGTGAGTGGCTTCAGATGGAGCTTACACTTACCAGTCGTGTATCCTTACAAGGGTCTCCTTGCACTGCCAGGAGAACGCAAACTTCTCGCTATCTGGCCAATGCAGAGGGTGCATTCCTAAACCCTCCCAGCCGCCTTCCCACCCTTCTCCGTTCCCACCAAATCGACTGAAAAGGACCACCTTGCCCCTGACTTCACCGAGAGATGGCACGCGGTTCCGCAAATACCACATATCTTGCCCTCCAGGCCCATCGTATATCTCTTCGTGGACCAAGCGTGAGAAGTCAAGGTAGGAGTTCTTCGCAAAGTCTTCTTGTTTGATGGACATGACTATCGTTTCTCTGCAAGTGGACGAAGAGGTCAAAAAGTCGTGAATAGTAGACAACATCTCCTGGAATGGAGTGCGCTGCGGGTATATTCCGTGGTAGGCAACGAGTCTATCGTTGACAATAGCGAGTCGAATATCTATGACTCGAATGCCCGACTGCAATTGGACAGCCAGAGGAGTAGTCAACTCTTGACACTGTGAAATGGGCCATCCGTGCAAGGCCATGCTTCGGGGTTGAGCATGAGGCAATTGAAGTACAGTAGTGTAATATCGGACCTACGTTTCGTGTGTTCCTGATAGATTGATCCTTACTTTTCAAGGCGTCGTGGGCAACTTTTTACAGCGACATACCTGGAAGGCACAGCGACGATAATGGCAATGTATCAGGCATCTCGGAGAGAAATGAAGCCAAGTTTCGTCGGGGGAACACAAAAAGCCTGTGATGCCTTTTCGTAATCTGAGGTGTGGTCGTGCCCTTTCACTACCATTAGGTGGGTACGAGTACTAACCTTGCTGAGGTATATTCTCCATGGACACCCATCAGGAACGTGAACGACGCGCCAGAGAGCGCCCAGCGCCAACGAGATTCGTATTGAAGATTCCTCCGGCTTCACGAGCCATTCCTTCGACCCACCGTCAGGCGTGCGACCTGTGGCACTCCTGGGCAATAATTCCAACTCGCCAGGCTTTGTGCAATCGATAGTTCTCGGGGTAGAAGGAGCAAGTAAGATCTCTGGTTGTGCAACAGAGCTTTTCTTTGATACACGGCGACATGAGATGTTTTCATCAGTAAGATTCAGGAGTGTTAGGAGCATTACGACAGGTGAATGGTTGCCTTAAGAGCTCTGAAGCTTGAAGACTGATAATGACAATGAATGCGTTTCGGACCGTGGTAATCCGTGGCAACGAGAGTGGGAAGTCACGTTGGCGCTTAGAATAAACTTCCAAATTGAATGTACGTAGCGTCCGATACTGAACAAAGCTCAATCTCTTACACCCCGCAGAGGTGACAGCGTTCAGCACATCTCCATGACCAATTTGTCTCCCCCGTATTCTGATCTCTTTCCGTTTCACCATGACTTCCACATACTAATTGAAGAAAGACTTCCTAATCCTATCATATGGCCGATTGTTACTATTTATTCATACTATACCACTTGGTCCTGACAAAAAGACCTGCGCCATTTGTTGAGCTACCGTATCCCAGTTTCCCCCAGCACTATTTAGCTGCTTATAGATGGAGAATGCATCGCGGAAGTTTCGGGCGGGGTTGTCCACATCCACTCTAATTGGCTTGAAGAGTTCCGCCCTGTTGGCATCCAGGTGAAGTTTGAAATATCGATCGAACTGGCGTGCGTGTACGGTGTCAACGTAATCGTTGGGAATGATACTAGGATGCCTAAGAAGATAAGGCAGTTCTGTCAAATCTTGGCATTTGTGGTCATTACATATAGACTAACCGCTTTTTTCAAGTGATCCAGCGATTCTTCCCAAGATATCCTCCTCTTGCATTCGATGCAGACCCAGCTGGTGTTGTGCGCCGGATGTCCGGAGAGAGGGCTCATATTGGTGTCTTCCAATAGATCGGCCAGCAGGGCTTCGCGGTCTCCGAGTGTTGCTAGTCTTACAACATCAGTCCATTCCTCATCCGGTTTATAGTGCTGGGCTGTGTGAGCAATCTTGGCAAATATGATTATTAAATGTAATCTGTATCGCAAGCTAAGTGATCTTACGACCGTAGGCCACCTCATGACCAACCGACCCTTTTGAGGGTCCGTACATATGATGCATTCGAAGCGAAGCTCTAAAATGTCCTGAATATGGCTTGTCGTACGTTCGTCGATTCCGCAATCCCGCAAGACGTGTTTTGCCCTCTCATGCGCATGTTGATCGAAATGAACGACGCGTCCGTCGTTCCACGGCTTGCAGTTGAGGGCGCGAAAATATGGATCCAAGCCGTCTTCATATGTATCAGAATAAGTGAGAGTAGTGGTGCATCGATGGACCAGAATCCGTGGATAAGAAATTTCGCTCCGACAGTAGTCGCACGAAAGAAAGTCGTGGCGAGTCTAAGCGTGGCTTCAGTGACTTCTGTATCGATTTCCAGGTTACTCTTCATCATAGCAACGAGCTGTTCATCCTTGGATTTACGCCAAGCTGTGACAATCGAAGTGATATCGACCATTGCTCGTTGGAAATGATCCTCGAGGACCGGCTCGTCGATGGGCGTATCCTCGATAACAGATCTAAAATTGGGCAGGATAGCGAGATCGATGAGAGAAGGGAGTATTGCGTGTAGAGGTTGGGATGAAACATATTTTTGGAGGGTTTCTGAGAACACTTGGCCACGCTTTTGGATCGCAGCCCTCTGAATTGTCTTCAAGCGTTTGACTTGGTTTTCTCCATGAACTCTATCAAAGACTCCTCGATGTTATCCCAGACTGCTAAGATTTAGTGACGTTGGGCATACATCACGACGAGATACGCACTTCGATCAGTGAGCTCCCTAGGTTGCTTGACCAGTTTATGATCGGACAGTTGTTCGCATCGAGTTTCTCCCTCTAGCTTTGCGATTTCTTCCCCCCAACCTGAAGCGGAGCGGGCTAAGCAATTTTACAATGCATGGAGATGTCATCTTACCGAGAAGTGATAGTTTCTCCTTTATGCTAAATCGATCATTTGGCTCAGAGAGGGGAAAGGCAAAGGGAAATTACGGGGCTGACGCTTCAAACCGCCTTCGGCGAATGTTTCCAAGTTCGTTGGACCGCTCCTCATTTCGATTTCGATTCCAGACTTCGCACTTGCCAGCATGCTACGAGAAATTGTTCGAGATAAAATCTTACGATAAGTACAAGCTCTTGCGTACCTCCATTTGTGCTTGATATTCGGTACGTTTCGCGATATGCCATTCTTGGAATGCAGGGTTGCTAAGCCCCTTCATTTCGGCCTTATACCGACGGAGGGTGCGCAAGCAATATGCTGGTACTGCATAGCGGTCTATGAATATTGGTAAGGTCAAATCTGCATTGTCTGACCAGTAAAGTCACGGTCATCTTACTACGAGAGTGGCCAAAGCAAAAGATGGAACAATGCTGCTCCTGGCTGGGACATCGTATTGGCACGCAGCTTCATCAGTAACAAAACTAATTGCCACATATCAAGAAATGTTCCATGGAAAAGAAAGCTTAAGGACGTACTTAGCTGGAATAACACTTTTGACAGCACCTAGTCCGAGTTCCCCAGTCGATCGCCTGGAAGGAACTTGCGCTTTCAAGCAAAACTAAATCACCATGGTGGTTGAGAGTCTGAGAAGGACAAGGGGGAAAATGACGAACATGACAGTATGGATAGAATATGAGATTCGCGTATTGAGGTTCGCTGAGGTCGTCGGGACATTCGGGCAAGTCTTACGATGCGAGACCGACATTCTCTTCCAGACATATGTAGAGGAACGGTGCATGAGAATATTCCTCCAAGGTTTAGAGGTCCGGGATAGATTGAGAAGGTCATAGGGAGTAAGGTGCGCGAATATCTATGAGTAGTGAGACTTTTAGCGCACAGTTTCCTAAAAGCAGTATTCCATCAGGCAGATACCTCAAACAGGATATCCAGGGGCATCCCACTAATCTGCTCCAAGCTTCCTTGCCTTCCTCGTGTCCTTTTGCGCCACGAGCCTTCAGCGTCTGGCTTAGAACTCCTCACCTTCCTCACCTTCTTCGGTGGTGGATCCGGCGTGGTGGTTTCGGAGTCATTGTCGCTGTCCATCGAGTATACCAATGATTCTACTTCGGGCTTGCGAAGGAGCCCTGAGTATATGAGTCTTTGGGGGCACGAAAGTTCCAGGCAAGTCAATTGTTGCGTTGGCAAAGTACTAGTGGGAATCTTGGATAATTGAAATTGGACCATCACCTGACCGTGTCGCGTCTAGTCGCGATCATCTAGTACCATTGCCGCGTAATCCACGGTTTTTGCAAGCCACTCCGCCATGAACGGATTCGTCCTCCACCTTTTGGCTCGCTCGGTATGTATGGATTAAGTATAAGATATACGTTAGAGATATAACTTGAGAACAGTTCGACTTGTTAAGAAAGTCACTTATTTTGTCACGGAAACACGTTGCGCGTAACAATCCCGTGTCTGTGACGTATGCCAGGCCCATATGGAATATGGAATCCTCGAAGTTTCTCGGCGCGTTTCTATTATACATAATGATCTCACGACCGACGATGGATTATCGTTTCTTGGCCCAACATCTCCATCGGCACGCAGGGAAAACCTTCACCTGCATCGCCCATATCCTTGTAAACCTAACACACTTCTTCCACTCGACGCAAGCATGTTCACCCGCGCACATCACCCTATTTCTGCTGGAAATGTCATGATATCCACCAGTGCATATCCAAACTACGCCGGTATAGCGTACCCCGGTTCCGCATACGGCGGGTCTTACCATGGCGGCCATTATGCTGCACCGATGATGACCCCCTCAAATCACCACCACCACCAGACCAGCACCCGTGCAAGTTGCCGTTCCTGCCTCTCCATACGGTAGCTAGGCTATGGCGGGTAGCTGCCATGCTATAACGTAGCTACACCAATTGTCGTCGTGCCAGGAAGGTCCAACAGGCACTTGAGGTACTTCGACTTCTAGATGACTCGTCGCAATGGGGTCGAGTGAGTTGTTTTTTCTAATTTAGTAGAGATGTGTATAAGCTTAGTGGAAACCTATCTGAAAGGAAGCAGAGGACTGGAACGAAGCTATTCGGAGAAGGAGGATTCGAGAAGGAGCGTAAGATATTTGTACGATACTCACAGGAGGGATAGCCGTGTTGAATAGAACAAGTTATAGCTGGACAAAAGCGGTGACCTAGGGCGACATAACTTGGGAGACTAGCATTATGTGTTGCCTTCGGATCCTATTTCTGCGCACCCAATGCCCATGGCGGATAATCGTGTCGGCTTCGATGCGGGGTCAGCTAGAATTGTGCAAGCCACATGCTGAAGCTGCACAGTGCATCGACTAAACAGAGGACAGGCGCTTCTATTCCGTGAAAGTGAGGGCAAAAGGTATATGTAGCAACGATAATTTGACCAGCTTCCGATCTATCATCTTCGGGTAGGTATTTGGCAACGCAAGACACAATGATTTGACTTCGGGGTCAGCGGGTTTCATACCGATAAACCACGGTTTCACTCCTCTTGACCGCATGGACGCCTAGGACGGCGTTTCCGACTCGTCTAACGCATCTGTAGGAGCATCAGCATGAATAATGAATATATTATTCATCGAAGGGTTGGACAGTGATGGCGGCAGGGAGGGGCTGAGAAACGACGACGACAACATATCTCATCAGCTTGGTCAGGCTATGTTGGGATCATTACCAACCGAGGTACTATGCATAATCTAACTCCCCCGAATTCTGTATGGAAGATCCAAATTTCCAGTCAAACATATCAAACTCCATTTATACCAGCCTTCAGTGACACTGAAAGTCTCACCAACCCCACTCCTCCCCACTCTCACAACCGTTTAACAATGCCCACCCTCGACTTCACGACCAACGTCAAGGTACTTCTGCTCATGAATCCCGATCATCCCCCCTCATCGCTTCACTCTTGCAGCTCGCTGATCCCAAGGCGTTCGCGCTCGATTTCTAAGGTATCGTGATCGATGATATCATCGCGAACCCTGGGCGCCTGAAGATTAACTGACTCTTACCTCGCTGTCTACCCTCAGTTCAGCGCCGAGACTCTGGGCAAACCCGAACTCTACATCACCGTGAAGGTTACCTACAATGAAACCCTCACCTTCGGAGGCACTTTCGATCCCGCGTTCCAGCTGAGTGTCGTATGCACCGAGTTCCCTTTCGTCGCCTCCGACATCGATTGAAGTTCCTGCAGGTCAGCTTGGACAACCTCAACGAGGAGTTGAACGAGAAGTACAGTAAAGCGTTCTTTGACTTCTTCAAGAGGGAGCTCAATGTTCCGGGGGATCGTGGATATGTGTGAGTGCAGGTTCTTTCTACAAGTATCAATTCAAACTTCTTTGATTCCAGCACCTTCGTTGACCCCGGCCGAGGATTCATCGGGTAAATGGCCCGCACCTACACCTCTCTTACTTTGCTGATGTCAGTCTATTGCATTACCAGACACCAGGGAACGACTTTCGCGACCATCTTTGGAAGCAAATAATTTGACATTTGTCAATGTACAACTTGAATTGGGCGGTCGGGACACAATTAATGGTTGCCAGAAACGCTTTGTGATATATCCAAAATCTTATTTTTTCTTCTATCTGAGAAGCCTTAAATCGTCACTGCAACGGTATTTCAAACTCTGATCGGCGTGGATCCATCCGATTTGCGGGCGGAAGTGAGGCATGCCCACTGAATCTTGCGAAGTCTGGGAGCACAAACTGAAGACGTCCTTAAAGCATCAAGCCAACGCCAGGACATATGCGTATATCAATAGGGACACAGTATATTTGGAGTAAATAGTACAGAAAAGGAGTGACTGACAACGTGTATCGTGTGATATATCAAGTACAGTGGTTAAAAAAGATATCGAGACGGTTCACCAGGTCGAGCGCTAGCATCTACCCTCCCAGCGAAGTGTGAACTAAAACCATTCCACCCATTGGCGGACATGGAGTCGACCCAACTGTCTGTGCTCGAGAATCCACCGTCTGAGGATGATTCCGAGTCTAACCAGGGGTCGAAATCTGAATCCGGAACACCGAGGAGCATAGGCCCGGGGAGGCAGCTTGCGATCGCGGTAATGTGGGTGCAGGCGATGAGGCATCCAGGAAAGATGACGAGAAATCGAGAGTAGGAAGGAAGAGCGATTGGGAAGGATCGACAGCTCCAACGGGGGCAGTTAGGTCCACGTTACTGCTACTGCGGCTATCTTCAAACATCCCTGATAGAATCGATGAGTTTCGGAGAAATTGTCGTCATCATCATCGCTGAACGCGCCGAGACCGTTCGAAGAGTCTTCGTTTCCTCAAGAACGCACCACCCTGTCCCACTTTCTCCTAAAACGCCCTGACCTCGGCCTTCGTCCACCCTATGAATTCCACTTTGAGCATGTACAGACTCCCTCGCGCTACCACCATGCGAGAACGCGGAGCACTGGACACCACGTTCCCAGACATTAGCTGCGTCCAATCTGGAGAACAGAGACGAAACTCGTAGAGAGTGGGTCTCATGCGACGTATGGATCGACGCCAAGGCAGGAAGTGGTAACAACGACCCTGGGTTCTCAGACAGAGGGACGCGGGCAGTGGGGGTCGGGGCAAGGGGATGAGGAGGCAGGTGGTGACATCAGGTACGGTAGGGGCTGCGAAATATTGCTCGAGCTGAGCCTCTTTCTGGATGCCTTAGTAGTACGTTATTCTCCTTGGTGGAGAAGTCGCGAGCTCTGGGCTTGAGCATCTCCTTACCTCCATCCTTCTTGACAAAGCCGCTCTTCAAGGACTTCTTCCATCATCTCCTTCTCCTCGCGCATTCGGAGGTCCACATCAGCTTTGTACAAGGCTCTTCCGCTATCGGGACATTCTCCACAAGATTTTGGAAGATGGGTCGGCTAGAAGAGAAGTTCCTTGCTGTCCCGAGACCGACTTGGGCGATCCCCGGGGGACTGCTGATGGAGCGCGAGGAAGGACGTGGGAGGAGCGAGACAAAGAAGCCTTGGCATGGAATGTGAAGCCTTGTTGGATAGAGAATACCCCCGGGCAGTGCCATGGAGAGAGCGTCCAGCATTGAATGGAGTTGGAACGCGGAGGCCCGGTGCAGTGAGAAGGTTGAAGAAATGGGTGACTATGTGTCGAGATTGGCTGAATAGTTTCTGTGTTGAGCCTAGATTCGGGATGCGAGGATGCACCCTGACAAAGGACGGGATGTGGATACCTCGAGAGGTACCTGCAACCGCCTTCTGATGCAGATAATTCGAGGCATGGCGGACTGTCGTCCGCGCCCCTTGAGATGCGAGCATCTCTAACTTCAGAATTTGTTGACCCCTAGTAAGTCGGGATA
The DNA here is from genome assembly GCA_014905825.1 of Lyophyllum atratum. NCBI lineage: Eukaryota > Fungi > Basidiomycota > Agaricomycetes > Agaricales > Lyophyllaceae > Lyophyllum > Lyophyllum atratum. The sequence continues at coordinate 935 of JACGCN010000029.1, read as the reverse complement.
GAGTGCTGAACCCGATGGTGGTGGTTGGGGAACAGCAGATAAAGATATTTTTGGAGCACTGCGGAACTCGAGATGCCGTGCCGTCCAGTTTGCGTCACTCGGCCGCCGTTGGTGGCTGTGTTCGGGACACTGGGGTTGGCCAGTCACGTGAAAGGCGAAAAAAAATTGAGTCTCTCAAGTTTGATTCTATGTAAGTTGCTAGTAATCTACAGGACGCGAGCAGCCATACAGACATGGATCCATCAGTCCCCTGCGGAGTTTGAGCAATCTCCCCTGCCAATATAAGACTGGCGAAGGCCTAGTGATACGCCACGTTGCAAGCGCTAATGGTGGAGTCAAACGTATTCTCAGATCCGAGAATCCAATTCCACAAGTCTTCAGAGGTTTTGGCTTCTTCGGAGCGTCTCTTGAACTTGCCACGCTTCTTTCGCGACGAAAGTAAACCGTGTCCGACTGACAGAATTGTGGCGACAGGATACATAAAGCAAACATAAAGTGAAGTATACCTAGAACGTATGATAGAGCAAGTTAACGAGTAAAGCATTTATGATCGGATAGAAGGCAGGGCCTGGCAGGGCCCAAAATGCCAAAAAGTATCATTTGGTAGTGCCGTTCTCCTTCCTCCTGATTTCAGGCTCCAGTGGGAATCGTTGGTCGTCCGGCCCGACGGAATACAACCTATTCCAGATAGGCTGCAAAGGTCCAGGAGTCGTCCACGCCAGCTCATCATTTCGTAACCAAAGGCGAATCAAGTGGCGCCTACCTCACAGCGTTCGTCAGCACTCGATGTAGATTTTTCGATATACATTGCCACTCACGTATGTTCCGCGTCATCCCTAAACGCATCACGGGCGTGAAGGAGTCCCATGCTATTGATGTACTGTATGTCGCCCTTCTGGAAATTCAACCCGAGCGAGTACTTCTCGGCCAGGAAG